>CANSZD010001850.1:0-698012 GCA_947648045.1 Beta corolliflora | reverse complement strand
TGATCCCACTTGAGATTATGCGAATATACCAAAAGCATTAGAATCTTTTTTTGGGTTATCAAAACATTAGTGTAATTTGATGAAAGCTAAAAACAAACATATGAAATAATAAGAAAGTTATACCCCCCAAAGAAACCAAAGTATATCCTCGTTGCAGAATTCATCAATCATCTCCTCTTCGGCTATCTTTTCAAGGGTAAATACTTGATCTTAAACATGCAATCTTTTACACTTTCCTCAATTTTCAATGCAATTATATGCTTCTTGTTTTTTGATCTATGTTGAATGATCACTTTGTTTCTGGCCTGAAGAAAAATGCTTTAAATATGGTTTAGTTGTTGCTGCTTAATGCTTATTATTGTTGCTCCATTTACATTACACCTATATGAGAGTATATGTGCCTGGTTTAAAGAGCTGTATATTTGCAGTATATAATATGGTCAGAATTTAGAGTTAATATATTGTCATTTTAGATTACTTTGTGTTTTCTTGAATGGAATATCTCATTTATGAAGCTCCATTTTAACCAATATTATGTTGTGGAATCTTGCTAGGTTCTTTTGTAATGTGTATTAAAGAATACTATATTCTTACTAAGTTACTTTTACGATGTGTAGTAGAAATATAAATGGTTCAGATTTGCATCGGAAACTTTGAATAAGGGACTTAGAATAAGAATAATTGTCTTTATTGAACTCCGTACGATGATTAAAGAAAGATAATATGATAAAGGTTTTTCTTAAAAGTTTATTTACAGTATGTATATAGAACACGACACTTGGACTGAAAATAAGTTCCAAACTTTTGCTAGAATGGCAATTAAGGAGAAAAAGGAGGGAGTATATGTTGATTTTCCTCACTTGATAATTATGATAGAGACAAAACTACACACTTTTGCTCACTTACCGTCTTTTTGGATAAGAGGAATTGAAGAGAAAGGGAGGGAAGGGAACGGGAAGGGAAGGGAACTTCCCTTGTTTGGAATTTGGATAAGAGGTTGGGGGAAGGAAGGCGAGGGAGAGGAACGGATCCATTTTCCTTGCCTCTTTGATAAAACACCATCTATCCCTCCAAAGTTTGAGAGATTTGGAAGGAAAAAGAAGCTCCACCTTTCACCTCCCTACCTTCTCTTTCCCTCGATCCCTCCCCTTCATTTCCATTCTATGTTGCTAACCAAATAAAGTGTTAAGAATTTAATAGCATGAGTTGTCTATCACATATTCAAAAATTTGAAGGTATAACTTAACATACTGAGGTTGATGTATTTTGAGTAATGAATTCTTTTTACATTTCTAAAAAAAATGAATGGTTTTAACATATACAATTAGCATCTCTTTGACTCGACGTCATGACATGCTACCTTGCTCTTCTTCATATATAGCATCATAGAATTTCGAAATCTCTCAAATTTTGTAGGAAAGTTTCACCAACTAATGATCCAGACTTAATAAATACTGCTGGATAACCTAATGAAGCATCTACCTTAGCTTCAGTACCTACACAACTGTACACATTTCCTGTCCATATATGTATCCAAGAACAACTTTTGTTCTCTTCCAGAGGAAAATACACCTTTGCTTCTCTTTTACCTTTGTCAACTATTGGTGCCACCATAATCTCTGATCCAACTAAGAACTGCTGGTATGTTAATGTCTGAACATATTCATCTTCTGGGTAGTGAAGAAATAAGTGGCGGCACACAGGAAGGCCCTTCTCAGAAGCTTCCTGTTTTTTTTTTTTTTCAACAAACAGTTAAGAGAATGATAAATGACTAATTACTTGGTGATTGACAAAGTTTGATTTAGTTATTTGGTCATTAATTAATTTACCTTAACAAGTTGGATTCTGTAGAATTTCCAAGCATTGTACACCTTTGCCAAGCGGGCGAAATGTGATAATGTATTGTGATTAGAGTAGAATTGGGAGTTGCAGGATGGTTTGTTTCCCTGTAGGAGATGAATATAGGATGGTGAACTTAATGAAATATCACAAATTTTCGTATCAGATGGTTTAATTGTGTTAGACCACTACTAATTAGACAATAAGCACTAGAATTTACAAACATTTAGAAAAAGATAATATTCATTGTATGAAGTTGTACAAATGAACCTTAGAAGCTGAAAGATTATATCGTACTTAGATTAGAAAAACACGTTAGAAGTTTGTGGTTTGACAAGGTCAGATCGTCTGATAGGAGACTAGTTGCTGAAATATTACGTCAGTGAAAAATGGCGTTTATTTGACCAAGTTTTTGAAAGGACTTGTCAAGTTTTTGGAGGTCCTTAGCCAAATTGGTAGCAGAGCAGTTGCATAGCTTTCAACTATGGTCGAAGGTTTAAATCTCAGCAGGCACATTTAGAAATGCATATAATCAGCATGATTGTGATAACATGAATTAAATGATGAATTCTCAAAGAAGTTTTAACTAAAAATTGCAAGAACAAACATACTTCATGAGTCCGGAATACAGTGGTGAAAGCACTAAATTCCATCCATCTCAAAAGCAGCTCTTCACTCCTATGATACTTGATCAGTGGCATATTCACAGCACAATAGCCTCCAATATCACTGTGATTAAGAGCATAACCAGATATTCCACTGCTAAGCAGGCCAACAACAGCACTTTTAATCCCATCATTTGCTTGCCAACTGACCATTTGATCTCCCTCCCAGAACAGCATTGCCCATTTTGGACTATCCCTGAAACCTGCCCTCATGAAGAACACCAACGCCTCTTCAGGATCTTCCTTATGCTTGCCTACACAGCTCGATTTCCACTCATCGACAAACTCCCGGTTTATCTGAGCCCACAACTCTGGGTATCTGTTATGTGCAGCTATGGGATCTTCACCTGAGTTATCATTGGATTTAGGCTTAATTAGCTCAATGTAAGTGTTTCTGACAGAAATACTCCTGAGATATGCCCTTAATTTCCCATATAACTTGATGGTAATTTATCTAATTTAATGAAGTGATCTTGTGATGAAATTTGGTAGAATACCTGAATAGAGGGTAGCATCAACAGGGAGGCCTTCACCAAAATCAGCCATCCAACCCCTGACTCCATCATCTACCATTTCTTGTAGGATGTTTTTGAACCATGGTGCAGTTTCTGGGTGCGTCAAATCCAACATCCCTACATCAAAGGCCGTATTAGGAACCATGTATGGCTCTCCATTCTTGTCTTTCACTAGTATGTCCAACTTCTTTGCTTCCTCGAACATGTTTCTCCTTCTGTTTGGCTTCTCATCAGACTACCAAGCACATCATTTAGCAAATAAATTATCATAAAAGCATATTTTGAGGAACTCGAGGTTGATCACGGGTGCATGTGATCCAACATCAAGTGTGTTTATTCTAAAATTACCCTCCTATTTTGTCAGGAAGATCTCGAAATACCCTTACATATACCGAAAATATCAACACATTACCCGGGATCGGACTAGTAAACTGATCCCTAGAAGTGTTTTGCCACTGCTTGGTTATTATAGTGAGTAAAGAAAATTATTGCATATCATCGAGACAAGTGCATCACACGCCAGCGAGTGGGATGCATGGACTTGATGTGCGTTTACACCACATGGCCACATGCAAGCTTGTGATGCTACGCTTCCACAAGAACAAGTACTCCCAGATACAGCATATAAGGTTCCATAGTTTGAGCACTTACTGGTGCTAGACAGGGATTGCAATAGCTCATGACTTTGATATGCTGGTTGTTGAGATCTTTGACAAGTTGCTGCCATCCTCTATACCGTGTTGTGTCTACTTCCCAGTTCCACCATAGTTGTGATCCTACTAGTGTTTCTCTTTGTCCAACCCAATCCTGTCGTTTGCAAAATTATTTTCGTGTCAGTTTTGTGCATCAAGAGACATAATCAAGATTTTTCTAAACAAATGAATGGTTTTAACATCTACTCTCTCCCTATCAAAACAAATTTAACCATTGAGTTTTCTTTTTTTCTAAGTTTATCAATTTTGACTCTAATTATTTATTGATATACAAAAAAAACATTCACATGTAGAACCTTGCTAGATTTAACGGTCAAAGGTGTGCATTGAAGACTGTAAGAGTCAAACTGTTCAATCTATTATGAAACAAAGAAATTATTAAGGAGATCACTACATTAGAACCATCAAATCTATCACAATCTTCTTCATTCAAAATATTATGAAGTCAGAGTTTCCGATTTGTTTGCTTTTTCGGGAAAGTTCTCCTACACTCCCTCTACTTTTTCTTACTTGTTTTACTTAACTTGTCATGTTTTGCAATGCGCAATTTTTGAGCAATACAACCTTCAATTATCATTAGTAAAAATTATAAAAGTTGATATCTACAAAACACACAGATAAATGATATAACATTTTTTCTCTCTTCTTATGCAGAGGAAATTTACCTGGAGCCAGAATGACGAAATCGGAACATCATAAGTCTTTAAAATGTCCCATGTATTGCGTACAGTCTCAGTGCCTCCCTGCATTCCAACGACGGCCCCTGAAATGATCCAAGGAGGAAGTTCAGGAGGTCTTCCTATTGATTCTGTGAATGTCTCAATGATCTCAGTAGGAGAGTTCCCATGCAATATTGCTCCTGCAATTGAGTTTCCATGTACCTAGCAAGGGTAAGCAAATCAGAAGTGTATGGTAAGTAAAATTCCAATAACTAACTTAAATGCAACTGAAATTGACATTGTATTAGTTCATGTTATTTCAACTTGTAGTTGTTGTAAAATGATAATTAAGTGAAATTAGGGGTTACTGGCAAAGCTCAGACCGCCCTTATATCTATTTTTATTATTTTGATTACTATAGAATATTGACATGGTAACAATTATATAGTATATCAAACATCCCAAGCTCAAAATTTTGTTACTGCATTTTACCTTTGGCTAAGGCTTCATCTAGGCATTTACAGGAAAACATGTTTTAGTAAATATTGATTTTCCACGAAAATATTAAATATGTTTTTTTTGTTTTACTCCTTGCATGAAAAGTTAGAGAGGAATAAAATAACAAAAATAGTATGTTGTACCTGTATCTGAACCCTATCTTGCATTGTTAAGTCGAATATGGTGTAGTCATATCCTTCTAAGTAAAGAGACCTCATCTTCGAAGTCATATAAAAAGGAGAAGGAGCGTAGGTTGTACTCCAATCACCTGCTGCCCTGATAAAACAGATCAAATTTAATTGTTAGTTTAATTATTTTCTTACAGTAAAAAACATTGATTTTATCCTGAAAATAATCATATTAATATGAACTTTCTACAAATGAAGTGATTATGAGATTATGTATGTAAAAATGATGTTATGTAACTGTGTAAGGCTACAAATGCAGCAAGGTGCGACTGTCAATTGGCTTAGCTGGTAAAAGTTTAGAGGATCGATCAGCGGGTAGGTCTCTAGTTTAAGCCTTTGTAATGCTAGCAGAAGCACTTGTTGGCAAAAAAGGTTTGCCTCGAATAGGGTATTTCCCTCTCGAATTCGAATTAGTCGGAGTCTATCAGGCACTGGGTTAACGGGTAATTTTCACCAAAAAAATAAAGTATCAGGAGGTGACTTCCAAGACCTGAAATCATCAAACCCATATTGAGGGTGTATATACATCACTTCTTCATTAGTTTCTTTCGATTTGAAATGATCTACAACTGTTGTCATTGTCAATCAATAATGAGGGTGTATCCTCACTAATCCATACTGATCATGATGAAGGTGCCTGAGGTGAGCTTTCCTAGATTAGGATAAGGTTCAAAATTCAGATGGAAACGGAATAAATCAATGTAAGCAATCACAATCAGTAAATGATACCATCAAAAAAAGAGATTTGGCTTTAAGTCAAAATTTTGAGTATATTAGGTCTCAACTCTCAAGTATGTTACATGTGCCCATCTGAAAAATATATATATTCCATGTTTCCTAGAGGCTAGGAACCCATCAAATGAAAATATGTGCGTATACTCCCTTGTCCCTCCATTTGAAAATATAGGTGGATAAGTGGATTCCTTTCTATATGGACAAAAGAAGATAGTACAAGCATCACTTTTAGGGTTATGGGCTTATGGCCAAGGAGTTATTGTTTCTTATATTGGCATTTCAAATTTGACAAGTCAAAGTTCATTGATACTTAAAACTGACATATATACTTAATAGTACTTCAATATTTGAAATGACTGATAATACATTAATACTCAAATGTGGTTCTTGTTGTGTTATCAATTTTCACTTTAATGGAAAAGTAGGAGCTTTATATCCAATATGAAGTACAGTATATGCTTATAGTGTCTATGGGTGCACATACAGGAATTACGGTTGAAAAAGTTATTGTGGTGGATGAAAGTGAAAAGGTAATTGAGAATCGAGAAAGTGGACCTTTCTCGAAATTTTAAACAGATTGAAAATAAAAGTGTTCATACTAAATTAGGACGGATGTTAAAGTGGATAAATACTTGAAGAGACTAACGACATGTGAGAATAATAAATACATACTTCAAAGGTAGTAATCATTACTTACCTATAACTAACCAAATTGATTGCTAGAGATATGGGTTGATCTCCTCTTCCAATTCCTTGTTCTTGCACAAAAATAGGAACCCTTTTACCTTTGAAATCCATATGTGAAAATTGTTCTCCAAAACCATAAAATCTCTCATTTCCTTCACTAAAGTATGTCATGCATATCCTGTTAAACTCTAGAGATTTTGCCAACCACTTCTCTCTTTCATCATCTTCCACTGAAATCACAGCTGCTAAACTTTTAGACCTTGCAAGAAACCACCATAGTCCAAATCTTCGCCTCCGAATTCGACCCGATTTCTTATTAACATTTTTGGGTTTCTGATGATATAATTCATAATTTGGTTTACCAAGTTTCACTTGAAACCCAATTTGATGATTGTTCTTCTGATAAAAAAGAACCCAATATTTAGCAGAACAAGAAGAAACAATTTCATCAACAATCAACTTTTCTTGAATTCCAGATTTTTGGAACTTTTTCTGTTTTCTGAAAATTCTACCTGTTATCACCAAAACAGGAGAATTTGCACCTTTTGAAGCTTGTTTAAGATCTAATCCAAGATACCCAGATGGAAAATCTAGATCAATAATCTCTAGATTCCCATCAAAATCATGATTAATCACTTGAATATTTTCAATAATTTGATGTTTACATACTAAATTGATTTTGCTATCTTTTATTGCAAATGATCCTCTGCTTTCTTCTACCTCTGTTTCAGCTAATGCAGCAGAGATGAAACTTTTCCCAGAAATTGTTGACCAAATTGATGTTTTAGGTTGAGAAAGATGAGAAATTGATAAATACCCACCATTTTTGGAGCTCCAAAAAGCTTGAAAATTGGTTCCAATGGAGTAAACATGGTGAGAAGGAAGTGAAGAAGGATTGAAAAAGAGGTTACCTTGAATAAGAGGCAGAGATTTTGGGGTTGATGGGAAAGGATTGTTAAGGTGTTTATGGTGCTTTTTTATTGTTTTAAAAGTTGCCATTTTAAGGAATCAATATACTCGAAAGAGAGAGAAATTCAAGGGAGTATAGTAAGAAGATTTGATGGGTTGATTCCTTTACTTTGAATCTTATGGATATTTATAGATTCTAAAAAGTACACTATGACCCTGAGGTGTATCTACACCACCCCCATGGGTGGATGAACAATTATGTTGCATGGAAACTTCTATTTAAAAAAACTGGTGGAAAATTATTTAGTAGTATAAAATACTTTCTCCGTTCTGTTTTAAATGAAACGTTTGATTTTTCACGCAACCCAACGCGCTTCTTTAATCATTAATATCTTTAGTTGTGCACACGAAAAAAATATAAAAAGTTATTATTTGATAGTATGCATCGAGACGAATCTAACAAGATCTCACCTGACTATGTTTTTCTTTATATAATGGCGATAAATTAGAGTCAAAATTGATCAATGAATAGTGTCATTTCACCCAATGTTTCATTTAAAACAGAACGGAGGAATTATATTGTATTTGTAAACATTTATTGTACATCTTGATCTGGATGTAAAGTAATTGTGAGAACAACTATGTGCATTACACATTCGGGTAATCCGATACACCATGTGCATGAAATACCCAAAGGCCATTTTTTGCGTATTTGGAGCTATTGCTATTGTTCGAATTTTTTATATTTTGCTCATTTTCTCTCTCCTTTTTTTGGCATCTCTTGTTCTCTTATCTCTAACCCTTTTTCATCACGAAGAATTTGGGGGGAAAAGAAAAAATGGGGGATTAAGTGGGTCACATGAGGTATGCGTGCGAGTCAGCGTCTGGAAATGGACGTCAATGGTCGGGATTCAACGTCAAGTTTTATCTTGTAAAATATATTCATAAAATGTGGTTTCGTGCCAAGTTTTTTTTAATGAGGTGATTTCTCACAAAAACTAACTTGTAAGATGTGAATTTTAAGTTTTAACAAAGGGGTCTTTTACGTTATGGATGTTTCTTCAGTTTATACGTTGTACCCCGATATTTTTGAAATTCTACATAGTACCCCTAAACTTAACTTTTCTAAGGCACAATACCCCTACTGCTAATTATATGTTATTAATTTCGTTGATTTTATTGTAATCTAATACTCCCTCCGGTTTTTTTTAGATGTAACATATTGACTTTTGCCACTATTCATCCAATACACTTTGACCATTAATTGTTTTATACATAAGAAAAAATATAGTCATGTGGGATCTTGTTTGATTCGTCACGGTATACACTTTTCAAATATATATTTTTTATAATTTTTACTTTTATACAATTAGAGATATTATCGGTCAAAGTTGTGCCTCGACAAATGTGAAAAGTCTAATATTACATTTAAAAAAAACGGAGGGAGTAGAATTAATCTAATTTAGAATTTTAAAAAGGTTATGGTACATCATATAAACACATAAAACATAAGGATAGAACATAAAAGAAAGTCGAAAAAATTTTAAATTTGTTATAAATGTACGAAAGAATAATATCTTGACGGTTTGTCATTATATATAGCTGCGGCCTGCGTAGAAGAAAGTCCATAGTCCATATAGATAGGTCTGTGCTCAATGGGATTAGTCAATACTCAATACTACTCCCTCCGCTTTTTTTTATTTGCTACATTTGTTTCCTTGAGAATGAAGCCACTACTTTGACCGATTATTTTGATTATTTTATAAGTAAAAATATAGTCATGTGTGATCTTGTTAGATTCGTCTCGATGTGTAGATTCATAATATCAAATTTTTATAATTTTTACTTAAGCGAAATAAGAGATATTAAGAGTTAAATAATGCTTTGAAAATCGTGCACAACAAATGTAGCAAATAAAAAAAGTTGAGGGAGTACTTTTTAGTTTTTTGACCTCCTGCTCTAATTTGGACAAGTTCGACCGACAGACGACAGTTGCCGTCATCAATACAACGGTATGAACAGGAAATTAGTCATCGTTAAGCTTAAGTTAGAACTTTCCAACCAAAACTTTTCAGTTCCAGTATCTTGAATCTCCATTTATTTGAATTAACTAGTCACTAAATTTAATTATATACAATCTTTAGTTAAAAAAAAAAAAAATCATATTCTCTATATTTTATTGTTCCATCTTATTTTGTTTGTACCGTCTTCACTGCACAACTTTTTTTTCCTACGGGTCTCCAGCGCACAACTTTAACTATAAATATCCCTAATTACACATTAGCAAAGTCAACGAAAAATTGTCAAGTACTATTTTTTCAATAAGTCACTATAAGACTTGCAGCATTTTCAAATAGTGTGTTAAATTGCTACTGTTATAAATCATTTACATTATTATTGCTCGTCGTTACTTTTTCAATAGATTTATTTTGATTTTTGGGGGTCAAAATCTAAAATGACTTCAAAATTAATTATCAGTTCATTTTGGAAAAGATAATTTTCATAAATCAGACACGAAGTAGCAATAATATCCTATAAAAGAAACAGAACTAGCAATGATAAAGTAAAATGTATCTAAAGATAAAATCTTACAACTTTTTTATGAATATTATTAAAAAAAAATGGAGACACAAAATAAACTGAAAGAAAAGTAGTAATTCACAAAGTCGTCTTGTAGTAGCCCTATAAACCCCAAAAGAAATTGATTTCGTCTATTACTTTTTTTGAAAAAGGGTAACATTTGGGTCATCAGATTAGCGTGACAAATGATGATAAAATAACCTTCATACACAAGTTATGTGGGTTTTTGCATTGTACGTTTGGAATTGCGCGATTCACTCTTTCTTGACGCTACAGTCTACACTATGCTCTAATATGCAATACTATGAAGACATGCTCGATGATACATCATACATGCCGCATGCAGCCTAAGAATACGTCCAAATTCAATTTCATATACTGTACTTCACAAGTCTACGACATTTGTTTTTTTTTTTGATCCATATGAACCACGAAGGTGGTACAAAGTACAAAGAAGGGGAATGGGGATTCGAACCTGTGACCTATTGTTCACAGCACCTCAATCTTAACCACTAGGCCAAGACATCCTTGGTTACGACATTTGTTTTTCACGTCAATAAAAACATTTGTTTTGGGTGATACTCAAAACCTATTATGAAATCTTTATTTGTTTACCTTTCTTTTCCGTAGCTTTCTCTATAAAAAAAAAAAAAAAAAAAACAAGCACAATAGGCCACTAGCTCCCATTTTCGCAGTCATGTGTAGCATTTGCCTAAAGAAAATGGTAAAAGAAAGAAGAGATTGAAAAGGATAATATAGGCAAAGGCTTGAGATAATTTAAAATTTGAAATATTTAGTACTCCTACCGTAAATCTAGATCTCTCAATCCTAATGTCGGAAATAACTGTTGTTATAGAATCTTATCTTACTTGTTCAATTTTCTGGTTGAGCTAATTTGTCGTGTCTTTATTGATATACAAGGGATATTAGTTTTTTGAATATTGTTTATTTTATCTGATAAATGTCTATCAAAAGAAGATATGTGAGACTGTGAAAACTCGTAAAATGGTTAGTTGCATCACGAAACAATGAGAAGATAAATGACATATTGAATTGTGAAAATCCAATTCCTCTAATTTCTAAAAAGTGTAGTAGTTTGACTTGCATATTTGCTAACGCATAGCTTTAATTTGACTATTAATATTATTAATTATTTATTATAGAAAATTATAGAAAAGTTGATATATATATCTTGAAAATATACATTGAATGAAATCCAATTGCATCTTATATACTTACATTTGCATTTAATTTTTAGTTTGAAAATATGGTCAAAGTAAACTATTTGAATAATTATTGCATTTATGAGGGAGAAGATGAATTATTTACCTTAGCTTGCAAGCGAAATTTATTGAATTATAGTATTAGAATCATATATGCATTGTTTTCTTTTTACTTCTATTATAGACGATGTATGATTATTATTCAATTAATTAGAATTTAATCCTTATTTTAAAGAAAACTAAAAAACACTTTAACAGTGCTCTTTTTCAAAAAAAAAAATCATACACCCAGGTGTACCGTGAGCATGGTACACTCAAGGTTTTTTTTGCTAATTGCTCATTTGAAATCATCCAAATGAGCAAAATGTACTAAAAAAAGAGAGTTTCAAATAAGTAAATGAGTAAAAATTAGTCTTGGATGTACCATGCACATGATACACCTGGGTATATGAACTCCTCTTTTTATTTCCTCTTCTCAACGGAACCTATTAATTCATATACAAAAGCAAACTTTTATTTATCACAAAAGAAATAACGATATAATTCGTAGATATATATTTTCATCTGAAATCTAGGCTAATTAAGCTAAAATATTACAAGTCTGGCTCTGATTTCCTACATGTATGCTGACTGTACTCATGACTAGAAGTAAAGAAAAATATGGATTTGGCCCCATAAAGTGACTAAATTCATGATGGATGTGGAATCATATGAATCAACCCAAGAATAAGAGGGTCATTCAAACCCTTCAAACATTCATCACCCTTCAAAAAAAAATCAGACATTCATCAAATATTATTTTCTAACTAAAAATAAAAATAAAGAAATAAAAAAGAGTTACTCTTGCGTGGACCTGATCCACAATAATATTATTGTGGACCAAAGCCACTTATGTAACATAGTGACTTTTTTTTTCCATATGGTAACCTTTTAAAATTTTAAGTTACACTATACAGTTACTATCTAGTATCTACCATAGTGACCGTTCTTTTTAATATAGTCACTCTTTCTTACATTAGTTTATCATAATGATATTTTCACTTTGTGACATAGTAACTTTTTTTTTCACATAGTCAAACTTTACAATATATATCTATTCATCTTATATATCTATTTTTTTAATATAGTGACCATTTTTTTCATAAATTATATGAATTAGCATTAGGTCCACACTAAATTAGTGTGGACCAGGTCCATATAAATTTTTACAATAAAAAATCACCTAACCTACTCAATTATCTCCCATAGCATAAATGTCCATACTCTATCCATTGTGATGATTTTGTCCAACAAAAAAAGTTGTGTATTTTGTTTGTGTATGTAGCCAACATTAGGGCAGCCTGCATTTTCCCATGAAGAGAAAACGAATGTGGCCTCAATATATATATGTATGCGATTCATCATGCCAAAATTTGACGCGAAAATCAACCTCCTAATACAATTGCAGTCGGAACCATTGATTTCTTTGATAATACATTAATACTATTGTTTTAAATGCAAATGAAACTTTGGTTTTTTTTTAGCTAAGCTTGCTAAGGATTATAAGTGTTCGAGCATAGCTAGTGCTCGAATGAGCTTAATTTCGAATTTCTTGTTTGAGTTTGGCTCGTTAAGCATTTATTCACTTGTTCGAGCTTGGTTGCGAAACACTCACTTAAATTTTGAGGCTCAAGCCTTAGCTCAAACAAGCTACAAACGAGCTTGTTTCAATCAACGAGTTTTGCAACTTAAATTGTTTCACCAACATGAAAGATGAGGAGTTGAAAAAGAAGGAAGGAGAATAAAATGTAGCTAGTCCAACTGCCAAAATGTGCAAATATAATGTCTCCACCTTAAAAAGAAAATTGTCACTAACCAACACACAAGCAAAAGGATAATTTGTATAATGATTTATTGACTTACTAAAATATTAATAAAGCTCTATAGAAATTTAAAACAATAAAGATAAATGACTACCAATATTAAAGGAGTTGTTCACAGACATTACAATTTACAAGTCGAACACAAAGGTGTTTGCTTTTGGTTCAATTACTAAATGAGCTTAATTTTTTGTTTGGACTTGTTCAATTACTAAATAAATAGGCTTGATGGAGTCTAGATGGAGCTTGTTCGTGAGCAGTTCGTGCACATATCCCTGTCTATTTGGACTTTGGATTGGATTTTGCCTAAGGGTCTGTTCTCTTCGGCATAAAACAACTGAACTGAACTGAATTGAACTGAATTAAATTATAACTAATTAATAGTAATGATAATAATTTAGGAATTGAACTGAACTGAAAATAAGCTGGGGAGAACAGGCCCTAAATCCAATCCAATCCGAATTAAAATTTGGATTTTGTGTTCATAGTCCAAATCCAAACCAAAGTTTTTTGAAATCCAATCTAATATAATTCGAATTAATATCTAATAATTTAGATCCAATCCGAATATCCAAATTAATATAAGAAAAAATTATTTTGGGGCAAAAAAAGTCGATGCTCGACATTAACCTACAGTTTACAAACAAGACATATTTTTGTGTGTGTGTAAATCAAGATAAGTAGCTTGAGATAAATCATATAATAGCCATTGTCTAACATCAAGCTCATAATCTATAAAGGTGGCACGCCAAAGAGTCAAGGATACTTGAGCAAAACAATCGGCAACAGTCCCTATGCTAACAATAGAGTCCAGCTTCGTGGCTAAGTCAACATATAAGCATATGGGTCACTATTTAATGCATCCTGCAGCTATCTAACCTAAGGAACAGAAGAAGAATGATCCCTCCTGCAGAGCGAGGGTACTTCTCTTAATATTTAGATTTCAATTCGTGGATATCCAAAATTTCGAATCGGTCGCATATCGGATGACTAAAAAAATATTGATTTTTCAAAAAAAAAAAAAAGTTCAAAAAATAAACTTCGGATCATATCATATCACCGGATATTTTCGGATATCCACTCATGGAACAGGGTATTTTAGAATATTTAAACAGATATCCGAAAATATCCAATCGAATTTCTATGTTTCGGATATTTTCAGATATCCAAAATTGAAAAATCCAATCCATATCCGATCCGAAGATCAAAAAAAATCGGATCAGATATTCGATTTACCGAATCGGAAAGATCGGAGGACGGATAGGATCAACCGCATTGGATATTTTTGAACACCCCTATCAAATACAATCACTTTTTTGTGGTTTGAGAGCCCGCATACCCCATATGGTTTCTAAAATCGAATAGCATATGTGATTTTGCTCATCCATGGCTACACATGATTCCATATCTGATATCACATGCCACATTCTTTGTTCTGCTTAAGTTAAAGAAGTGCTTAACCTCTTTGTTCTGTATTTTCCTGAGTTGTCTAATTTAACCTGAAAGTTAAAGACGTGCTAATCATAGATACTACAGATAGAAGATTGCCCACTGCAGATATTAAACAGAAGCAAAAAAATTACCTACGCAGTTCCTCCTGCAAATACACCTTTCAGTTGCATCAACTAAAAATAAATCTTCAATCTAGTAAATCAGACACGGGAGTCTTTCTAAACGCATCAACCTGAGATAATAGTCCAGCTAATGTTCTATTCGGGAATATATTATCTGCCTTCATCCTCTCTCTGAACCCATATCCTGGAGCCTTGGCATTTACATACGCTCGGAGGAGTGCATGGAATGGCCGTGCACGGGAAACATAGCCAGCCTGCTTCATCCTGTAGAAAAGTTTCTCAGCATTATGGACATCACCCTTTTTTGAGTACTGGTCTAAAATAGCCATATAAGAACTAAACAACGGCTTCTTTTGAGGATTCTTCTCTATTGCTTTCTGCAATATTGAGTCTGCTTTCTCCACTTCCCCAGCATCCACATAAAGCATCACAAGGGAATCCCAAACAACAGGTCCAATGTAGCAACCACTGTCTCCCATCTCTTTCAGCAGCTGCTTCCCCTTACCCAGCATCTTGTTCTCTGCATAAACTTTCAGCATGGCAGAATAATGCTTTTCAGAAAGGTTCTTGAGGGATTTTGTCATCTTCTTAAACACGGCTTCTGCCTGTTCAATGTTCTTCAGCTTTCCCCAAGCTTCAATAGCAGCCAAGTAATCTTGTTGGCGGGGTTTTGACCCGCAAATTTTCCACACTCTTTCAACATCATCAGTGTTGCCCAGATCTGCATATAAAGGGAGCAACATGGGGCAGATCCATCGATTAGACTGCAAGTCATCCCCTTCCATCTCCTTCAGAACTGCCTCTGCCTTTTCTTTGAGTCCACCATTGGCATAATGACGAGCAAGAGTCGCTTGGACACGGATGTTGGGTTTGACACCTTCAGCCCGCATTGTCGCAACAATTTGTTCCATTCCAACCACATCGTTTGCTATGCCTTTTGTGTCTATCAAGAGTTGGTAAGTAAAAAGAGTGGGCTTGATATCCTCTTTCTCCATCATTAGAAGCACATCTGCAATTTTTCTCTTATCAGTTCTCTTGTAAAGAACCAGCAACTGGTTGCAAGCAAAGGCCGTCAAAGGAAATCCTAGGTCCTTCATTTTATTAAAGATCTCTTCAGATTTAGCCGGGTTGGTGACAGACACACAGTTGGCCAGCAAAGTTCTATACACCACCTCTTGTCTGTGGGATTTGGGGATCGTGTCGATATAGTATTCTGCCTTATCAAGACCACGCAACTTGGCAATCAGATCAACCCTAGATGCATAATCTCGCTCCGTGAAATCAAAGTCCTCTTTTTTCTCCAGCCACTCTGACAGCTGATAGTTATAGAAATATATACATTAGGAAAAAATATGCCAACAATAATATGAGCACAGTATTAACAATCACCTACTTTCAAATATCCAGAAAATGTAATTAACCATCATCATCCATCTTCCCTACAGATTGACTCCCTAATTATGGACTAAAAGCAAAAGATATAACCAAAAGGACAACTCGAATAACAAAGATAAAACGAAAAAGGGCTAGTTGCATCTGATGCAGAATGTCTTTCCCGCCTAATATGAAAACCTGAGGATACAACAGTCAGTGCAAGATACAAGTTCAAATTCCATAAGCAATGAAGAAATAAATTGTAAACATCCCATAGACATTCAAACAACAACTCATATTCCAGCAGCAACACAGGTGAATAACTAAAACAGTCATGGAGATTTCAAAAATGTGTTACCTCATGAGACACTTCGAATATGCTTTACCTTGTGAGAAATTTCAAAATGCTTGTTATGGAAAGGAAATAATTGAAAGTTGAAAGACTTGAAACCACAACCAAGTATGAAAAGCATCTTCAACGATTTAATCCAATATATTCACTAAAATATTATTAAAATCAATTTTATCCTGTTCCAAAAGCACACCAGGAAGAAAGAAATTGTATTTCATGCCATTTATCCGAAGAACTTTGTCATATATCTTAGCTAAACGTGATGTACACAACAATTGATATATATACAAATACTAAACTGGCAGCCAAATTAAAATTTGCTTAATAACTGGACAAAGATATCGTTCTGATAGAGCAAACTTAGACATAGTGAACAGGGAAGAAAGTTCATCTAATTACTTTATTAAGGTCGGCAAGAAGCATCAAATAGAGGAACCCACCCATCTAAGCATCCCTTTGCTAAAAACAATATAAATCTACCACACAGTAGCTACACTTCAACATTGAGGCGGTCAGGTATTCCTTTAACCAAGAATGCAAATTCTATCTTTCAAAAGATATAGCAGTATAGCACTGAAACTATAGTTTTGAAAAAAATATTAATAGTTAATATGATGCTGCTAATGAAGATGCACCAGTTAGAAAACAACAAATGCACATGACACGAGAGGATGTGACCATAGTAGAAAGATAGCATCATAAGCTCATTGCCACAAACAGGGTACTCTCATCAGATAAATATGTAAAGCACTCATGAATTTGAATATCAGAAAAGGGTATCGAGTTGCTAAATAGTACTGCTTCACTAAAAAACAATGTTCCACCATGCTTTAGTACGCAAAAAAAATGTTTACACGCTTTAATCGCTTACTAAAATCTAAATGGCAGGACAGACTCCATTCCTGATAGCTTTTTTAACCTAAGGATGTGACCATATGAGTCATCTGGCCTTACACACCGTCATATAAAAAGCAAGATTTTAAGAAGCCACTTTCAACTCATCCCATTTTTGGAGATGTTTCATGTACATTGAATTGGGATTTGGGGGCATTGAAAAAGATTCAGAAACGACCTTGAAAGCAATCATGAGCTGGATCCTATGAATCTAATTAGTACTTTAAATAAATTTGAAGAAGAGATCATTAAAGAGGAGTAATTGCAAAAACACGAGAAAATCACTTCCAAATGCTGTAGAAAAATTTAAGCATAAGCACCTGCAAGGACTTCAAATACATCTTGCGCCGCCTAAGATTCAGCATCACTTGATATGCTTCAGTGCGACTTACATCCTTTCCCTCAGCAACATACCTATCAAGAATATCTGACACAGCTTGACCAGATGCATCCAAAATTAATTTCAACAAAGGAGAGGGACCCCAATTCTTCGTTGACTCCGTTCCCCCAGCAACCATCTCTGCAGCCCCCATCAGCTCAGTTTCTAGATTCTCTTCCATATTCTCATCAACATTAGATAAATCAGATTCAGAATCAGATGAACTATCACTAGATTCATCACTTTTCCCAGTAGTCTCAGAGGCTTCAGGTGCTTCAAGATCTGAAAACCCCTCTTCCAAGTCATCCTCCCCCTCTCCACCACTTTTAGCACCGGCTTGTGAAGAAAGACTTCGATTCCCAACTGAGAACTGATTTGAAAAATGTACTATAGGCTGGCATGTGTTAGATGATATCCACCTATCAAGTGTGAAGCCATGATGCTGAGAGTTACTTGACTTATCTTCAGCATGGCTACTGAATGGTGCAAGTCCAGCACAAGATCGGAACACTGCTAGATTTAATCCTTGAGCTCTAAACAGTGAACATACAATGAAAATAGTGAGATTTACCGATATGAAAACAGTGGAAGGCATGGCACATTTCGTATAAAGCGTCCACAACATTAAATTAATATCATGGAGGTAACAACATGTAACAAACAATGACATAATAATGAAGAAACTTTGTTAAACCTCCAGGAACCAAGTCTAAATGCATGCTTGTCGCTCCTTCCAACTTAGACAACTGACAAAGCAACATGTCAAGCTATAACTTGATCTCCTCGCAACAGTTTGAGCAAGATATATTCATCTATTTGAATGGCAAAACACACTACGTCACAGACTATTGATTTTGGGTTCTAAGAACCGGCACTCAAGTTAACTATCCATCCCCAAATCCTCGAGGGGGAATTTGGTTCAAACAATCGGAAACAAAAATCAGTTTGGAATCATCCAACATTCCAACCCATCCCACATGTTTGGGTGATGTAATTTGCAAATTTCCATGCTTATAAATCCCAAGGATATGGATTTCTCAAAATCCAAGAGGAGAGGTGGGTTTCTCACAAACGCCCACCCATTAGAACCATGCTTCAGCCGAGCAACCACAATTCACCAATACCATACAAACCATCACCACAAAAAACCCACCCGGTAGTTCATCGAGCAAGCGACACCTTTTACCTAATGTTCTGTTTTGATATCTTTGAACAAGTTTTAGAACTCCACCAAGCAAGATATAACAACAGTCTCATTTCACATCATACACAGTCCCAAAATAACACCACAATTTCCTCAACACCAACATTTTCATTCTCAAATTTTCTCATCTCAGATATAAGAAATTAATCCTACATTAACTGATTCATCCCCAAAACAAACGTCACTCCTTTTTCGGCTGATGTCGAAAAACATATAAATCCTAATTAATCAAGTAATCACAAATACCAATAATCCCCATTTTCCATCATAAACGTCGAAAAACATGTAAATCCTAATTAATCAAGTAATCACAAATACCAATCATCCCCATTTTCCATCATAAACACAGAAAAATGGTTTCGCTTTCGCATGATGAAATTAAAATCAGAAACATTCAATCACAAATCAATTAATCAAAAACAACAGCAATCATTAGGAAAGAGAGAGAGAGAAAGAAAATACTTGACAGAATTTGCAGAAGCTCGACGAAGAGCCCACATTTTGGCAGCTTCGAGAAATTAATTGCTGGGAAAAAAATGGGAGAACAAAAGAAGAGATTGTTGTCGAAGTGAGAGAGAAAATGTTAAACCCTAGCAAAGTGAGATACTGAAACTGCAAAAACAGACTACATACCTTAAACCCTAGTTTTAGAGTAGTTACCAACACTTGGAGATTAAAAACTTTTATGCAGAAATGAAGGGGTTTGGGGTAAAAAATATAAATGGGGAGGGGGTAATTTCTTTTACACCTAGGTAAGATTTAAGAGGATGGACTTGTGGATTGTATGGTTTTTGACTTTGGATGGGTACAGTTGGTGGTACCGGCAAAGGGCGAGAGGGGAGGACCGTCGTGTATTGTATGGTTTTTGACTGAGGGACTTGGGGTTATTAAGTTATGGCAGTAAATGTTATATGTAGTCCTTAGGGTTATATATAAGCATTAATGATATCTTATATTTTCTAGGCAGAAAGAATCTAGCATATAAATAAACTCAACCATTAATTGCTTTTTAATAGTAATTACTTAAACTACTTTATGCAAGAAAAATTAATTCAATGTCTTCCCCATTATCTTCCGTCACGAGAAGAAAGCATCCACCCTACCACCACCACCCAAACTTCCCAAAAGTCAGTAAAACAACCTTCATCAAATTCTTACCTCCTCATTCAGGCAAATCAGACATTGAAAACATTTTTCACAAATATGGTCCTGATTATTCACATCACCCTTCCCAACCACTGTTGTCAGTTAGAATCTAAAAGTTAATTGAAGAACAAACTATTGAGCTTGCCAGACCCAACATTGTTGTTTCAGATTGGTGGAATGCTAACAAGATCTATTTCAAAATGAATTAATCTAGGCCTGCTACTAAAATATTTGTGATTGGACGGTCGGTAGATGGCATGTCAATAAGATATTGTTGTTAGTTTGGAGGGGGGAGAGCTTGGTCAGATCTGCGTTGCTTTATAGAATTGATAGTTTGCAATTACCCTGTAATTTTTCAAAGAAACTAAGAGCATGTAAGTTTTATTTTCGCATGAAAGTTGTTTTAAGTTTTAACATATGGTTTGGGGATATGAATGTGTATGCATATAGTGATGTTGATTCGTGGGAGTTGAAGAATAGGAAGAAGATTTTATCCCCTCTAATAAAGTGTTAAAGTTATTTGAGTCAATAAATGCAATTTGATGACAACTCACCCTATTAAATGTATCAGTATTTTAAATCAATATCTATATTAGATTCCATTGGAACAAGAAAAAAAGAATTAATGAGAGGATTTTGTTGTTTCTTATGCATAGCCCTTAGGGTTATGTATAAACCTTTTTATTAAAAGTTTAAAACTGACATCCCATATTTTTGAAAAAAAATGAATCTATGGATCTGGGTCTTCAGGTGAGATTCGGAACTGCACTTTGACCATTGGACTTGTATCCAATGGGTCCAAAAATTTGGGATTCATATCCAGAAAAACGAATCTGGGTCAGGTCCAATATCCATTGCCATCTTTATTCTCAAGGCTAAGAGCTCAATTTTTTTTGTCTAACATGTGATTTTCTATGATTTATCTTTCATTGGTTAATATTGCCCGAGGTTGAGACTTGCGCCCTTAATCATGACCAAATAAATGGTTCATAAGGGTGAACATTTATTATATCACTTAATCGTGAATAAAATAAATGTTTGTTTATATAATCATATTGTTTAATCTTATGAGTAACCTCATTTAATCATAAACGAAACCTCACTTATTCATACCAGTAACCCCCTTTAATCATACGAGTAAACTCAATTGTTCACAAAAGTATTCCCCTTTTATTAATACTTGTAACTTCATTCGTTAATAAGAGTAACCTCATTTAATCATACGACGACCCTAATTTGTTCACAAAGGTAACCTCATTTCTTTATACGAGTGACCTCATTCGTTTATAATAGTAACCTCATTTAATCATATGATGACTCTATTTAATCACAAAAGTAACCTCAATTGTTCACAAAAGTAACCCCATTTCTTCATACGAGTAACTTCATTTGTTCATATAAGTAACCTCATTTAATTAATCATATGACGACCCTATTCAATCATGCGATTAACCCCAATTATTCACAAAAACAACTCCCATTTATTCATAAGAGTAACCTCATTTATTCATACGAGTAGCATCATTTGTTCATGTGATTAACCTCATTTTATCATATGATAACGCTATTTAATCATACGAGCAACTCGTATTGTTCACAAAAATAAACCCATTTATTCATACGAATAACCTCATTTGTTCTTAAAAGTAACCTCACTTAATCATACGACGATCCTATTTAATGGTACGAGTAACCCCAATTTCACAAAAGTAACCCCTTTTTTTCATGCGAATAACCTCACTTAATCATTAGACGATCCTATTTAATCATACGAGTAACTCTAATTGTTCACAAAAGTAACCCAATTTCTTTATATGGTAACCTCATTATTTCATAAGAGTAATATCACTTAATCATATGACAATCCTATTTAATTAATCATACGAGTAAACCCAATTGCTCACCAAAATAACCCCATTTTTTCACACAAGTAACCTCATTTAATCATATGGCGGCCCTATTTAATCATACAAATAACCCCAATTGTTCACAAAAGTAATCCCCATTTATTAAAACGAGTAACCTCATTTGTTCTTAAGAGTAACCTCATTTAATCATACGAGTAACCCCAATTGTTCACAAAAGTAACCCTATTTCTTCATACGGGTTTAGTTATTAGTATTCCCTTTTATTATAAAAGTAACCGCATTTGTTTATAAGAGTAACACCCTTTTATTATTAAGATAACCACGTATTCATCATACAAGTAACTCTATTTGTTCACAAGAGTAACTCCATTTGTTCATAAGGGTTTGTGCAAAAGGGTCAACTTCAAAAGACCACATCTCACAACAAACTCAATATCTTGAGAAAATCCAAGTTGGACATGAAAATTTGGTTTGGTAGCTTTCCAACGCCTAGTCAAAAGTTTGATTCCGATGAGAAATGAGTGAGATATAACATTTTGAAAATGACCTAATGCGCTGATACGCGAGTCCGCAACCACACCTATATTTACAGGTGTGGTCAGTTGTACGCATGCAAGACAGGCCGTAGGTTTTAATATTTTACTACTAATTTTTATTTTATTTTGTGGGGTATTCTATAAGCCAAGATCAACTTGAAAACCTTGAGTTTGCAAGAACAATATAATTAATAGGTTACAATTCAGGTAACGTTCTTGTTGAAGTTTTGACGCTCATATTAGGCAATGAAGGGGCTCTACGAGAGTAACTAATGCCCCTCATCAACACTATAGATCACTTATGAGAAATCAACTCCATCTCAAGGCGGTTTATTTCAACCAATGCTTCTGGAGGTAAACCAAACAAAAATACTTGATAGCTAGCCACCATACTTTTTTGCCTCACCTTTTTGTCATAAAGTACCTTATAAATATCACTTTTTGTGAAAAAGTACCTTATATAAAAAATGTTGTGAACAAGTACCTTATACCATTTTTTTGTTGTAACTTAGCACCTTTTGCCGGATTCTGGGCGTTGACTGGAAATTCCGGCGTTGACCCCTACACGTGCCAAGCACGTGATCATTTAATGATCCAAAAACAGCCCAAAATCCCTAAAAAAAATTCCGGCGTTGACCCCTACACGTGCCAAGCACGTGATCATTGCTATTAACCTATCCTAACCTACTAACTTAGAAACAATAAAGCTAACAACAAGTGCAACAACACATGCTATGATAACAACAACCCCCAAGTTTTGTTGTGGAGCTTCCACAGTCCTCTTCACCTTCTCCATTTTCTTCTTTGCCTTCACCAATTCATCACCAAGCCTGTTTTTTTCAAGTTCAACAAACACAAATTTTTCCTTGAGCACATTAAGTTCAGTTGCCAATCTCTGTTTCTCAAGAAGTACATTGGTCACTTCTTTTTGCCAATTATATGGCTCTTCATCAATCCACTCAAAAAAATTGCACCCCTTGTGCCCTGTCTCGAAATTGTAGAACTTACAAGCCAAAAACTTCCTTCCTGGGTTATCATGAGTCCAGCAATCTTCTTTGCAGCTCTAATTCCACAGTTGCACCTTCGTTCATGCTGAGAGGAAGAAGACATGATGACTTGCCCAAATTCTCCCAAAAACCCTAATTTTCGCAAACTTCCCCCTTATTAACTACAACACCAATATTTAGAAGTGGAGGATTAGAGAAGTGATAATGGAAATTAGAGAGTGTAAGTGAGAATGGAGCAGCAGTGCATAATTTGGGGGGAATTTTGGGTGCGAATTGGAGAATACAGAAGAGAGAAGAAGAGAGAGAAGAAGGAATTTGAGGAGGAAATTGGGGGGAAATTGGGTTTGGGGTTTATCGGGTTTTTTTTAGGGATTTTGGGCTGTTTTTGGATCATTAAATGATCACGTGCTTGGCACGTGTAGGGGTCAACGCCGGAATTTCCAGTCAACGCCCAGAATCCGGCAAAAGGTGCTAAGTTACAACAAAAAAAATGGTACAAGGTACTTGTTCACAACATTTTTTATATAAGGTACTTTTTCACAAAAAGTGATATTTATAAGGTACATTCTGACAAAAAATCCCTTATAATAATTAGATCACTCGAGTTAGGTTATTTCCTTACAAAGAAGCATAATAATGTTGTTTTAAATATTTTCTTAAATTTATTGGATATAGTGCTGTATTGTGTATTGAGTATTGACGTGGATGGGATATTTTTGAACACCATGGCCTACCTTTTATATCTTACATAAAAAAAAGGGAAAATTTGTCAGAAACAACCTTTTAAATACAAGTTTTTGCGAGAAACAACCTTTTAAAAAAAATCTGGCAAAATAAGACCTTAAGAAGAAAATATTTTGCGAGAAATAACCTCGACCCATTTTCAGGCATTGACCAAACATACTTCAATGTTGACTCGTTAAAACCAAACTTGTGGAGGGCACGTGAACTGCATCTCTTATGTTTCAACTCTGTTTTTCTCTATTTTTCGACATTGACCAAATATTTTCCGACGTTGAATTCATCAATATTTGAAGGGAAATGGGATTGAAACATAAGGAATGTGGATTACGTGCCTTGCCATGTTTGGTTTTAGTGAATCGAAGCCGTAAAATACTTGGTCAATTCCCAAAAAATGGATCAAGGTTGTTCCTCGCAAAAAAAATTATTTTTAAGGTCTTTTTTTTTTTAAAAGGTTGTTTATGACAAAAAAATTGTATTTAAAAGATTGTTTCACAAATTTTCCAAAAAAAAATGGTACTAGGAAGCAAAGATAAAACAACATAACATTTACTACCTCCGTTCCTTTTTAATACACTTACACTTTTCACGCATGCCGATGCATTACTTTGAGCCTTTATATCTCTAATTTTGTATTTGTAAAAAATATAAAAAGTCGATATTCCAAAAGTACATATCGAGACGAATCAAACAAGACCACACATGACTATATTTTCTCTTAACCATAAATCACAAATGATAGTTAAAGGGAAATTTGTGAATAGTGTCAAAAGTGAAAGTGTAACTATTAAAAATGAACAGATGTAATATGAATTTATCCTCCTAGATCAATAATATAGGGGTGTAAGTTCGGTTTTCGGTTTGGTTTTAGGGCAAAACCGAACTAAATCGAAATAAATTCGGTTTTCACATTTCAAGTCCAAATCCAAACCACAATTTATCCCAAACCAAACCGAAATTACAAAATTAAAACTAAACCAAACCGAAAAACCGAAATTCTTTTATGATGCAAAAAAATTATTTTTCCAAATCTTACAAATAATACGAAAATTATCAAGTTTCAAATCATCAAACATAGAAGAATTACTTCAAATCACAACTAAAACATAAAAATTGAAGTACTAGAACTAATGATAATTGATAAAAAATTAACGAAAATAATAAAAAAAGGTAAAGAAAATACAAGATGGGCAAAGTTTGGTTTGGTTTGGTTTTTTTCGGTTTTTCAAAATAAAAACCAAACCAAACCAAAAACCGAAAAATGAAAATTTTTCAATCCAAACCAAATCGAATTTTGAAAAAAACCAAACCAAATTATTAATTCGGTTTGGTTTGGTTTGATTTTCGATTTTTAACCAAATAACTTAGAATCTGAACCGAAGAACAGATATTTTTACTGTTTACTGTTTACTGTTTACACTCAGACAAGAACTCGACTACCTGACGAAATTGAGAGCGAAAACACCACATTTTAAACAATTGAAATCAGTAAGTTTTCTGCATTTCTTTGATTCTTCATATTAGTGTTGTCAATTTTTTCAATCTAGGGTTTTCAGTAACGTCTTAGGTTTTCTGGTGATTATTTGATTTTGAGCATCCATTTTTTTGAGCTTCGTTTTCTATTTATATTATACGTAGTTTTAATTCTATTAGGTTTTCGCAATTAATTGAACTTCGCTAGTGTTCTTCAAGTTTCTATCATGTTTTTTACGCTTCTTCCGGAAATTTGAATTAATTTTGAAGCAATATGAACCTACTGTAATCATATGTTTGTTGGCTAATACTGGGATTTTTATTGGGAAGTGAGAGTTGTTACTTGAAATTCATGATTTGTATTGGACATGCTCATGAAAGTTCTGCTATTGTGTGTTTTTGAGTTAGAATGTATGTTTTGTTTATCAGGACTAATCTTAGTGGCTATTTAATGTCGAATTGTCTATCGTACTTTTATTTTTGAGGGGGAATAGTGGACTAGTATCTTGTATTGTTATGTAGCAGTGTATCAGGTTGTTTAATCTAGGGTTTGAGAGCTGAATGTAAGATCCGCGTTAAATCTTAGGGCGTGTGCTAGTTCTCTAATAGATGGGTTTAAATCAATAAGGTCTTTTCATCTTATGATACATAGATATCGTGATTCTAGCTATTGAATGGATTTAGATAGGGTCCGTAGGAGCTTCTTAATGGTATTGTGATGCAACATGTAGTAGTATGTGTCTTTTCTTTGTCGGAGTATCCTTTCTTCCTTTTCTTATATGTTGTTACTTGTTAGTGGTACTTGAGTTAGAGTTTGAGAATTGTGGGAATTACACCGTAATAATTGAAATTTTTGGTTACCTCGGTGGATACAATTTTGTCTAGTTTTGTAAGCCGATGGTGTGTTTGATGTGTTCACATTTCCATGTAGGACTTATTTCATATTATCTTGCCACGATGGATTCTAATGTGTCCTTGCCAACCCAAGAAAGTAATGAAAAGAAGGCTGAATTTTGCAAGATTACAAATGAAGCAGCTAACAGAAAATATAGGCGTCACTCCCCTGTTTCTGGATCGTCTGATGAAGACGGTTTGTCCTTGTAGTTGCTTTTTTTTCCTTGTTCTTGTTTGTGAGCAAGTAGATTGGAAGCTATAAATGAGATATTATGTGTTGCTCCCTATGCAATCTGGTATACAGTATTATCTTATGTTATTTACACTTTTTAAAAAACGCGTTTTTCATCTTATCTTAGTGTCGTCATCTCTATCTGGTTCTATTGCTATTTCTTCTCTCCGTCCCAGCTCTTTTGGAATTTTATATCTGTTTGTTTCTCTTATAAAATTGCTACATTCTACACTATCAATCATACAACTATTTGGAGGAAATAAGAGGGACATGTTTCATATTATTCTACCTCTTTTCCATGTATTGTTTCTTGTACCAATATATGACTTGCACTAAATCCCTCAGTAGAAACTATTACCCCATTCAAGAGTGTTTTCACTCTTGGTTGTTTGTTTATCTTGTTCAGGAAGAGCTGTGTAATGTATATTATAGCTTTGTTGCAACATTTGACCTGTAATATCTTTAGTGAGCTTGTTCTTTAAATTACGAAACATAAGCTAGTTGACAGGCTCTAAAAAGCTATTTTTGGAGTGGCCTAATAGAGTTTTTCAGCCAGCTTATGATCATCAGTTTTTATTTTCAGAAGTATCTATGGGCTTATATTTCAGTTAGGTTACTTGGTTGTGCCAACCACTCTAAGAAAAAAGAACCTGAGGTGCTAAGGCTCAAGGCTCAAAAGAGTGATTGACTGATAGCCTCTAGGGTGCCTAGAGGCTGCAAGAGGTGCATCTCTGAGTATCTGCTTCAATCTCCTTCTATGTTTTTATATAGGAGTTAAAAACTTTATGATTTTTGTAAATTAAGAAAATGTGCTGTGGTTAATATGATGCATTGGACATGTCTAAGTAGTGCTGTATTGCGTGTTGACATGATCCGACATGGGATATGACCCTGATGTGTTTTGGATTCTTGAGGGGGAGATATGACCCTTCGGTGCTGCTCTCTGTCTATGGCTGACCGCTGACCTATCAGTGCCGATGAAGGTGCCTCAATTATCACAACTTTGAGATATAGGTTTGAATTCTAAATTCCAAGATTTGTCATTCGAGAGCCAAAACCATGAAACCAGCAGTTGAGACTTTAGGGTTTTTGTTCAAAGGTGAATTGTAGAACCATCCACCACCTCTTCGTCATTGGTTGATGCTGGCAGCTTGCCTGTTGTCTTCTCCCGCTAGACTTGGGGTATTATTAATGTCCTTTTTCACTTCTTGTTTCATAATTTGCTTTCAGTAAAGGAAAGAATGGCATTGATATAACTCAACTGATGTATTTTGTTGTTCCTCCTGGAATTTGTTTCTCTCGATTGCTTTGGATCAGGGTGTGATGGTTTATAAAAGTCAAGAATGGAAACTGCCAAGATAGAGCAGCTGAATGCTTTCTGCTTATTAATGAGGCTGTGCAGCTGATTATCTTTTTCTGTGTACATCAATCTTTACTAATTTGAGCTTTGATCACAAGTATTTTCACTTTATTAAATGAAACAGTTTTCTAAAGTTGTTCTTTCTTTATTAAGTAGTGATTGTAAGAGTCCTTTTAAAAAAATAAAAAAAGTCTGATAAATGTATACGACAAGTCCCCATATATTTTGAACTTGAAGATAAGACGCATAAATATGCATCATCTTTTTTATATTTTTATTCACAAGTCTAAGTTACGTATTAGTCCCTCCATATACTGGAAAGATTAGTATAGTGTCCGCTTTCATCTTTTCCCTGAACTTATCTCTTCATGACTAAAAAGAGTAAATTCGTGAAAAATATTTATTATTTTTTCTGATGTGAACATTTGAGTGCTCTATTCTGACTAAATTCTATCCTTGCTGCTATTATGTGGTCTATACCATTCCATGTTGGAGCCGAGGTATGTGATTTTTAATTGTATAATAACAAGTGTCCCTTTTCTATTATCAGGGAGCCCAAAGCGTGATCACATGTCAAGAGGAATGTCAAAAGCTTTCAACCATGAGAGGAGGAACAATGATAAAGTGGATGACAGAAGCTTTAGTCATCGAAGCAGTGATCCTCATCGACATTCTTCAAGAGGTAATAGGTATGATGAGCAGTCTAGGTATGGGAAGCATGCAGATGAAGATGATAGAAGTCATGCAAAATCATCTGCTCGGTCAGGACGAGAGTCAAGAGGTGGCTCTAATGCTGATCACAGAGATCGAGATAGTGACTATAATAGGTCAAGGGGCCGCTACAGGGATGTGGACAGGTATCCACGAGATAGGTCTGATAGAAACAGATATGATGGGAAGCATGGAGGTAGATATGATGACCGTGATAGGCTTTCTAAGGATAGAGATCACCACCAAGACGAGAAGAGAGAGTACAGGAGCTCTAGGGATCATAGAGGTAATCGAACATCTTATGAAAATTCAACAGGTCACCAAACTGATCCCAACTCAAAATTGGAAATTCGTGATATGAAGGAATTAGATGGTTCAAAGTTCATCAAGGAGAAGAGTAAAAATGAGGCGCTGGATAAGCCCGAAGATGGACATGACAGAGCAACGGGAAGGTCTGAAGAAAGACCTGCTTTTGTGAGTGAAGACTTTGCTGCCAAAAGACCTAAGTTCAGCTCGGGCAGTGATACAAGAAAAGGTTGAACTACTATAGTTGTCTTTTTAAATATTTTATACTTCCTCCTTTCTAAAATAAGTGAAACACTTCTCTCAAAAAAGTTCTCACAAATTAGAGATTTTCATAATGGAGGAAGTATAAAATTTAGGTTGTGGGTCCTTGTCATATGAAGTTTTGAAATTTAATTGCAGCAGATGAAAGGCAAATGTCAGGTTTCAAGCAAGGTGAAGATTTTGCGTCTGAACTATCACCTGAGCAAGGCCCTGTTTCTGGTACTGATTCTGGCACTAGTGTGGATGCTGCTGCTAAAGTTGCTGCTCAATTAGGTAATTTTACTTTTTGAAAAAAAATATATGTGGGTGTTTGTACTGAATATTCTACCAAATAAGGTTCTTTCCCACATTTTATAGTCATGTTCGTCTAGCTTTCTGCCTATGGGCTCCTTAACCGAGAATTTCCTACTAAATCAATGCCGCCCTGTTATTTCCTACTAACGCCCTGTTTATACATTTATACTCACTCACACACATTCACTCTCACTCTCTCACTCTCCCTCACTCTTTCACTCCCTCTCTCATCAACAAGGACCTCCCATCTCCGCCGACAAGACCTCCGGCGACAAGACCTCGGCCAACAATACCTCCGGCGACACCAACACCAGTGGCATAAACTCCGGCGGCATTCCTCTGGCGACATACCTCCGGCAATACATGTCTTCGGCGACCAAGGTTAGTAGTTTGTTGAGAAAATCGCACAAGAGTACAAGCGCATAATATAGACGTTTCACCATAGGCATAGGCGCCTGATGAGGACGCCTCCACCTGTGGTGGAACGCCAAAATTAGGCGCCTATACCCCACGTGGGTCGTCTATTTCAGACATCCAACACCATTTTTTTTTTTTAAATCACATGTCTAGAATTGCATGTTTGATTCAAAGATTGTAAATTTGTTGTTAGAATTGCGTATGTTAGACTAGGATTGCATTGTGGACTCTTGATGAAAATGATAATTTTGTTGATTCGGGATTGGAATTCGACTATACGAGGTGGGCGCCTAAAATAGTCGCTTGAACCGCAAGTCAGGCGCTAATTTAGGCGCTTCACCATCGGTGAGGGTGCCTAAATTAGGCGCCTGACATGTGGTGTAAGCGCCTAAATTAGGTGCCTAAGGTGTAAGCGCCTAATTTAGGCGCCTAGCATGTGGTGTAAGCGCCTAAATGCCTAAATTAGGCGCTTGAACACTTTTAGTAGTTTTAGGCGCCTATTTAGTTGATTTCTGATTTTTTTTTTTTGTGGTTCGTATATTTAAATTTGTTTAGTTTAGAAAAGAATAATTATAACATTTAGTTAATATGGTGTATTAAAGTTGAAAAATGTTTAATTGTGAAAAAATGAATGAAATATAATAGAAAAGATAGTTAATGAACTTTAGGAAAATAATTAGAAAATTGATAGCGCATACAATTATTGGATATAATTGATTTTTCATATTACATTATTAATATTAATGAAATTTTATACTTTTAATTAAAGATGAGTGGGCGAGACAAGGCCAAAGCGAAGTCTTTGCCTACGCATCATCGTCCTCATGAGAGAGGAGTGACGTTCTCATCACAGAAGGCTAGAGAGTCGCTTTTGAGGAGCACTCAGTCTTCATCAGGCGCAGAAACAGAGGAAGCTACGGAAATTCCTCCTTTGTCCGTTGCATTGCCTACTTCGTCCATTGTGGTAGTTGAGCCGTGGAGACCTCACTCAACTTGGACGGGTGATCCGATGGCGGGGAACGAGCAACAGGCGGATGATTATTATGATAGTCAGTCGGAGCATCCGTCAACGGGCGCCCAGGATGGTCGTGCTTCTAGAGGATGCAGACCACGTACCTCTCGTGGTCATTTTGCACGTTCTTCAGACAGAGCATCGTGTAATGCTGAGGGAACCGGGAGTAGTATGGCGGGAAAGAGGAAGGTGACGGAGGATGACATTTCATGGCTAGTACGTGACGCTAGGCCAGGTGGGCCGGTGGACGGTAGTGTCATACCGAGTTATGGAGGCCACATAGCGTCACGCATTTGGGCTGGAGAGGACGAGAGGAATATGTTGAAGTGTCATAACCGGGAGAAGACGTGCAAGAAGCTCCAGGCGTGGTACTCTAGTATGAGTCCCACTGTTCAGGGGATGATACAGGCTACTGGATTGAGTCAGTTGCCTGATATTATGTTCGATCATTTGGATCAGCCGTTGATATGTGCGTTTGTCGAGAGGTGGCAACCGGATACAAACTCTTTCCACCTCCCTTTCGGAGAGATGAGTATCTTGCTCCACGATGTGAGTTATATACTTGGGATCCCATCAGATGGACTGATTACAGGTGACTTTGGTACATGGGATGACCTGAAGAGTTCATGTGCAGAGCTATTTGGGATGGAGAAGAGCGCCTTTTTGAAGGCGCATTGTTCCGATGGTGGTGTATTCATTGATTCTTTGCTACAGAGATGTTCTGCTGCCGATCGGAGTCCGACCTACCAGTTTCAAGGCTTTGTTCTGACCCTCCTTGGTGCCACTCTATTCGTTGATAAGAGTGGTAACCGAGTCCGTCCTTGCCCACTATCGTTTTTGTCTTCTCCCCCGAAAGATGTGGGTCGGTATTCTTGGGGTGCGACTACATTAGCGTACCTATACAGGCAGCTTGGTATAGCTAGTCGTACTGATTCAGCACAGATATGTGGTTGCCTCACGCTTTTGCAGGCATGGATTTACGAGTATTTTCCCATGTTCCGGCCGAATCGTAGTAGGAGGATGGTTCCCGTAGGATCTGCTTCGGCACTTTGTTGGGATGTTCGACATGAGAGCAGGGGATTAGATCGTCTACTGATTATTCGACAAGCATTGGATTCTATAAATGCCATGGAGGTTGATTGGTTACCATATGGTATTTGTCCGGTATCGGCTTATCCTCGGAGCACGTATTTCGGATGGTTGCGATACTTGGATATTATTGAGCCATATATGCCCGACCGTACTCTACGCCAGCTTGGATTCATTCAGGATGTCCCCCATATGATCTTGGAGCCGGAGTCTTGCTATAGGCCTTCTATAGGGGATATGTACAGGGTAGACTTCTCATTTGTAGCGCAGCGACAGACGTGGGATTTATTTCCACATGCTTCACAACTTATGTTGGGTGCTCTGCAGAAGGCGACAGATCCTTCACTCTCGACAGATGCTTTCATGCAGTGGTATCACACCTTCTCCCATCCTTACATCATTAACCCGACTGAGTTGCCTGATGGTGGACAACCATCACAATATCAGTCGGGTTTGGTGCCAGATCAGGTATATTATATTCTATTGTTGTTTGAAATTATGTGTTAATAAATTATACATTAAATTCTAATTATATTGTTATATACTACTATATGTAGGTATTGACTCATATGTTCTCTTTGATGGAGCCATTTATGGAACGGGACACCAGCCATCTGCCTTCTGATTTTCGGACCTTATTTGACAATTTGTTCGGGTGGTATGATGCATGGAACCATACACGTGGTGTGGCCCCACGCCGCATTCCTCCCCCATTTCCACCCTCGTAGTCCATCTATGTATTTTCATTTGAACTAATTTTCAATATAATGGGATTTGTATTTGAATTTTCATGTAACATGGATGATTTATTTAGATTTATGCCTATGATATTTAGATTGATAATCATTGTTTTTTCAGCTATTAATCATAATTACATTTCAACTATATAATTCTTTATAGATCAGAATTACATAGTTATTAACACATTGGCATTAATTAGATCGTAATATGTTTGACATTAATTAGATCATAATATGTTTGACATTAATTAGATAGTTATAATTTATCATATATCAGAATTAGATCATAATAACAATAACATTAACATTGATAATCATTGGCTTTGCTAATAACATTTATGTTGACAATAGTATTTACAACTTACATTGATATTTGCACTTATAACTATATAAATATTTACGTGTTCCCATAATGAACATTCCATGAGTGAATCCGTGATGCTAAACGATGCTCCCATCCAATAACACTTTCATCTTTCAAATGAAACCACTGTGCAGCAATTGGAGGTACTGGGAAATCACGAGCCAAGTGTAGGTGGATAAAGTGCTGATTAAACGCTCCAAGGTGTATCATAACAAAACCTCATCCTTACATTGTTTTTTCTATGATTTATCTTTCATTGGTTAATATTGCACCCTTAATCATGACCAAATAAATGGTTCATAAGGATGAACATTTATTATATCTCTTAATCATGAATAAAATAAATATTTGTTTATATAATCATATAAGGAATCTAACTTAATCTTATGAGTAACCTCGTCTAATCATAAACGAAACATCATTTAATCATACGAGTAAACCCAATTATTCACAAAAGTATCCCCTTTTATTAATACTTGTAACTTCATTCTTTTATAAGAGTAACCTCATATAATCATACGACGACCCTAATTTGTTCATAAAGGTAACCTCATTTCTTTATACCACTAACCTCATTCGCTTATAAGAGTAACCTCATTTAATCATACAATGACCCTATTTAATCATACGAGCAACCTCAATTGTTCACAAAAGTAACCCCATTTTTCATACGAGTAATTTCATTCGTTAATAAAAGTAACCACATTTAATCATATGACGACCCTATTTAATCATGCGATTACCCCAATTATTCACAAAAATAACTCCCATATATTCATACGAGTAAAGTCATTCATTCATAAGATTAACCTCATTTAATCATATGATAACGCTATTTAATCATACGAGTAACCCTAATTGTTCACCAAAGTAACCCCATTTTTTCACACGAGTAACCTCATTTAATCATATGACAACCCTATTTAATCATGCAATTAACCCCCAATTGTTCAAAAAAGTAACCCCCTATTTGTTAAAACGAGTAACCTCATTTGTCTTAACATACGACGACCCTATTTTAATATAGAGGTGATCAACATGGGCCCGGGCCGCTCCGAAAATGGGCGGGGTTGGACACAATTTATCGGCCCGTGGTTCGGGCCCGACTCGATTTTTGGGCAAAAAAGGCCACGGATAACTTAAATATGGAAAGTTAGGCTAATTTTTGACCTACAATGAAAATGGCCGGAAAAGTCTGTTTGGCCCGGCTAGAATTAGCAGGCCTCGGCGCGGTAAAGTTTGGTTCGAGGCTTGGGCAACTTTTTCTGGCCAAACCCATCCAGCCCATGATCACCTTTAATTTAATCATACGAGTAACCCCGATTGTTGACAAAAGTAATTAACTCCATTTCTTCATACGAGTAACCTTATTCGTCCATAAGAGTAAACCGATTAATATTCCTTTTTATTATAAAAGTAACCACATTTGTTTATAAGAGTAACACCCTTTTTTTGTTAAGAATAACCACGTATTCATACAAGTAACTCTATTTGTTCATAAGAGTAACTCCATTTGTTCATAAGGGTTTGTGCAAAAAGGTAAACTTCAAAAGACCATATCTCACATCAAACTCAATATCTTGGGAAAATTTAAGTTGGACATGAAAATTTGGCTCGATAGCTTTCTAACGCCTAGTTAAAAGTTTGATTCAGATGAGAAACGAGTGAGATATAACCTTTTAAAAATGACTTAACGCGCTGATACGCGAGCGCGTAGCCACACCTATATTTACAGGTGTGGTCAACTGTACGCAAGACGGGTTGTAGGTTCTAATATTTTACAAATAATTTTCATTTTATTTTGTGGGGTACACCCTTTTACTTTTGACACTATTCACATACATACTTTGATATCTCTTGTGATTTGTACTTAAGAAAAAATATAGTCATGTGAGATCTTGTTAGATTCATCTCAATGTGTAGTATCCAAATATCAAATTTTTGTAATTTTTGCTTATTGAATAAAGAGATAGTATTTGGTAAGCCAAGATCAACTTGAAAACCTTGAGTTTGCAGGAACAATATAATTAATAGGTTACAATTAAGGTAACGTTCTTGTTGAAGTTTTGACATTCACAAAAGGCAACGAATGGGATATACGAGATTAACTAATGTCTCATCAACACTATAGATCATTTATGAGAAATCAACTCCATCTCGAAGCGATTTATTTCAACCAATGCTTCTGGAGGTAAGCCAAACAAAATACTTGATAGTTAGCCACCATACCTTTTTTTTTGTCTCATTTCTTATAAATAATTTGATCACTCGAGTTAGGTTATTTCCTTACAAAGAAGCATAATAATCTTGTTTTAAATATTTTTCTCCAAAATGTAAAATTTGAAATAAGATCTCAGAGTTTTAGCGTCATATCCTCTTAAATTTACTGGATCTAGTACTGTATTGTGTATTGACGTGGATGGGATATTTTTTAACACCATGGCTTACCTTTATATCTTACATAAAGTAAAAAAAATGGTACTAGGAAGCAAACATAAAACAACACAACATTTATGAATTTATCCTCCTGGAATCAATATATCGAGAATCTGAACCGAAGAAGCGACATTTATAAGGTTTACTGTTTACATTCAGACAAGAATTCGACTACCTAACGAAATTGAGAGCGAAAACACGACATTTTGAACAATTGAAATCAGTAAGTTTTCTTCATTTCGTTGATTCTTCATATTAGCGTTGTCAATTTTTTCAATCTAGGGTTTTCAGTAACGTCTTAGGTTTTCTGGTGATTATTTGATTTTGAGCATCCATTTTTTTGAGCTTCGTTTTCTATTTATATTATACGTAGTTTTAATTCTATTAGGTTTTCGCAATTAATTGAACTTCGCTAGTGTTCTTCAAGTTTCTATCATGTTTTTTTTCGCTTCTTCCGGAAATTTGAATTAATTTTGAAGCAATATGAACCTACTGTAATCATATGTTTGTTGGTTAATACTGGGATTTTTATTGAGTTATGAGAGTTGTTACTTGAAATTCATTATTTGTATTGGATATGCTCATGAAAGTTCTGCTATTGTGTGTTTTTGAGTTAGAATGTATGTTTTGTTTATCAGGACTAATCTTAGTGGCTATTTAATGTCGAATTGTCTATCGTACTTTTATTTTGAGGGGGAATAGTGGCTGGAGTAGCAGAAAGAGTAGGGGGGGTATGCATTTAATTATCTTGGATTGATGTTGGACTAGTATCTTGTATTGTTATGTAGCAGTGTATCAGGTTGTTTAATCTAGGGTTTGAGAGCTGAATGAAGCTCCGCATTAAATTTTAGGGCGTGTGCTAGTTTTCTAATAGATGGGTTTAAATCAATAAGGTCTTTTCATCTTATGATACATAGATATTGTGATTCTAGCTATTGAATGAATTTAGATAGGGTCCGTAGGAGCTTCTTAATGGTATTGTGATGCAACATGTAGTAGTATGTGTTTTTTCTTTGTCGGAGTATCCTTTCTTCCTTTTCTTATATGTTGTTACTTGTTAGTGGTACTTGAGTTAGAGTTTGAGGGTTGTGGGAATTACACCGTAATAATTGAATTTTTTGGTTTCCTCGGTGGATACAACTTTGTCTAGTTTTGTAGACCGATAGTGTGTTTGATGTGTTCACATTTCCATGTAGGACTTTTTCCATATTATCTTGCCACGATGGATTCTGACGTGTCCTCGCCAGTGCAAGAAAGTAATGAACGAAAGGCTCAATTTCGCAAGCTTACAAATGATGCAGCTAACAGAAAATATAGGCGTCACTCCCCTGTTTCCGGATCGTCTGATGAAGATGGTTAGTCCTTGTAGTTACTTTTTTTTTCCTCGCTCTTGTTTGTGAGCAAGTAGATTGGAAGCTATAAAGGAGATATTATGTGGGTGCTCCCTATTTTAATAATATATAGCAATCTGCTATACAGTATTATCTCATGTTATTTACACTTTAAAAAACGCGGTTTTCATCTTATCTTAATGTCTTGTTGTCTATCTGGTTCTATCTCTACATCTTCTCCCTGTTCCATCTCTTTGGAATTTTCTATTGTGTTTGTTTCTCTTATAAAATTGCTACATTCTACACTATCAATCGTACAACTATTTGGAGGAAATAAAAGGGACATGTTTGGTATTCTTCTACTTCTTTTCCATGTATTATTTTTTGTACCAATATATGACTTGCACTAAATCCCTCAGTAGAAACTATTAACCATTCAAGAGTGATCTCGCTCTTGGTTGTTTGTTTATCTTGTTCAGGAAGAGCTGTGTAATGTTTATTATAGCTTTGTTGCAACATTTCACCTGTAATATCTTTAGTGAGCTTGTTCTTTAAATGACGAAACATAAGCTAGTTGACAGGCTCTAAAAAGCTATTTTTGGAGTGGCCTAATGAAGTTTTTCAGCCAGCTTATGATCATCAATTTTTATTTTTAGAAGTATCTATGGGCTTATATTTCAGTTAGGTTACTTGGTTGTGCCAACCACTCTAAGTAAAAACACCTGAGGTGCTAAGGGTCAAGCTCAAAGAGTGATTGACTGATAGCCGGGTGCCTAGAGGCCGCAAGAGGTGCATCTCTGAGTATCTGCTTCAATGTCCCTTAAGTTTTTATATAGGAGTTTAAAAATCTATGATTTTTGTAAATTTAAAAAATGTGCTATGGTTAATTATGATGCATTGGGCATGTCTAAGTAGTGTTGTATTGCGTGTTGACATGATCCGACATGGGATATGACCCGGATGTGTTTTCGATTCCTGAGGGGGAGATATGACCCTTCAGTGCTGCTCTCTGTCTATGGCTGACCACTGACCTATCGGTGCCGATGAAGGTGCCTCAATTATCACAACGTTGAGGTATAGTTTTGAATGCTAAATTCCAAGATTTGTCATTTGAGAGCCAAAACCATGAAATGTCCTTTTCGTCTTCGTCATTGGTTGATGCTGACAGCTTGCCTCTTGTCTTCTCCCGCTAGACTTGGGGTATGTTTAATGTCCTTTTTCACCTCTTGTTTCATAATCTGCTTTCAGTAAAGGAAAGAATGGAATTGATATGACTCAAACTGATGTATTTTATTTTCCTTTTTTTTTCCCTCCTGGATTTTGTTTCTCTCGATTGCTTTGGAGCAGGTGTGATGGTTTATGAAAGTCAAGAATGGAAACTGCCAAGATAGAGAAGCTTAATGCTTTCTTCTTATTGATGAGGCTGTGCAGCCGAATATTTTTTTCTGTGTACATTGCGAAGCTCAGCAATCTTTCCTAATTTGAGCTTTGATCATAAGTATTTTCACTTTATTAAATGGAACAGTTTTCTAAAGCTGTTCTTTCTTCATTAAGTAGTGATTGTAAGAGTCCTTTTAAAAAAATAATAATAGATGTCTGATAAATGTATACAACAAGTCCCCATACATTTTGAACCTGAAGATAAGACACATAAATATGCATAATTTTTTATATTTTTATTCACAAGTCTGAGTTACGTATTAGTCCCTCCGGCCTCCATATACTGGAAAGATTAGTGTAGTGACCGCTTTCACCTTTTCCCCGAATTTCATCACTTCCAGGCTCAAGTGCCTCTTCATCCATCTTAATTCCAAAACGTTGTGAAAATTTTGAGGTCCTTGCACCGTTGCACGTATGTGTATGAAATCAAATATTCAAAATTTCAAACTACCTGAATTATTTTTTTTAGTGGTGCTCAGTTGAATCTAGATTAGTTTGCAGGCAATGATGATACTTTCACTATTTTAATTTTTGAACTTTCTAATTGATGTCCCATGGAATTGAAGCCGTGGTAGAATTATGTTTGTCACTTTAGAGAGAACTTGCTGTGCATAAAGATTCAGTTGTGGGCCGCCTCCTTTTTCTGGAATTTGTCATGTGTAATGCAGTAAGTCCTTTCTTATCATTTTGGAATATCTGTTTTGATTCAGAGGTATATAAACTTCAAAGTGATGATTATGGTAATGTAACGGAAGACAAATTTTTTGTGCGATCTACGAGGACATGTACATTTTAGCTGTAATGGCCTTTCACCTTACACCCGACTTAGTGGTTGCTTTTTTACAATGACTAAAAAGAGTATATTCCTGACAAACATTTATCATTTTTTCTGATGTGAAGATTTGAGTGCTCTATTATGACTAAATTCTATCTTTGCTGCTATTATGTGGTCTATAGTATACCATCCCATGTTGGAGCCGAGGTATGTGATTTTTGAACGTATAATAACAAGTGTGCATTTTCTATTATCAGGGAGCCCAAAACGTGACCACATGTCAAGAGGAATGTCAAAAGCTTTCAATCATGAGAGGAGGAACAATGATAAAGTGGATGACAGAAGCTTCAGTCGTCGCAGCAGTGATCCTCATCGACATTCTTCAAGAGGTAATAGGTATGATGAGCAGTCTAAGTATGGGAAGCATGCAGATGAAGATGATAGAAGTCATGCAAAGTCATATGCTCGGTCAGGACGAGAGTCAAGAGGTGGCTCTAATGCTGATCACAGAGATCGAGATAGTGACTATAATAGGTCAAGGGACCGCTACAGGGATGTGGACAGGTATCCACGAGATAGGTCTGATAGAAACAGATATGATGGGAGGCATGGAGGTAGATATGATGACCGTGATAGGCATTCTAAGGATAGAGATCACCACCAAGACGAGAAGAGGGAGTACAGGAGCTCTAGGGATCATAAAGGTAATCGGACAACCTCTTATGAAAATTCAACAGGCCACCAAAGTGATCCCAACTCAAAATCGGAAATTCGTGATATGAAGGATTTAGATGGTTCAAAGTTCATCAAGGAGAAGAGTAAATATGAGGTGCTGGATAAGCCCGAAGATAGACATGACAGAGCAACGGGAAGGTCTGAAGAAAGATCTGCTTTTGTGAGTGAAAACTTTGCTGCCAAAAGACCTAAGTTCAGCTCAGGCAGTGATCCAAGGAAAGGTTGAATTTCTGTAGTTGTCTTTCTTATATTTTATGTAAAATTTAGGTTGTGGGTCCTTGTCATATGAAGTTTTTTAAAATTTTAATTGCAGCAGATGAAAGGCAAGTGTCAGGTTTCAAGCAAGGTGAAGATTTTGCGTCTGAATTATCACCTGAGCAAGGCCCTGTTTCTGGTGCTGATTCTGGCACTAGTGTGGATGCTGCTAAAGTTGCTGCTATAAGAGCTGCTCAATTAGGTAATTTTACTTTTTTGAAAAAAAATATGTGGGTGTTTGAACTGAATATTCTACCAAATAAGGTGCTTTCCCGCATTTCATAGCCATGTTTGTCTAGCCTTCTAAGTTCTACCTATGGGCTCCTTGACAGAGAATTTTTCCACCAGGGGCTGGGGGTAGGTAACTCCTTTTTCCCTTATTGTAGCACTTTATGTCATCTATTATTGGTTTCTGTTTGGATTTACATATTAGCAAACACACATCTAACTTTTGCAACTCTGCATGTGTTTTATCAAATTTACAAGCTTCTTTTCTAAAAAAAAAAAAAAAGGCCTGCTAGGCGCAAGTGTTTTATTATTCACAATTCTAGCCTCACCTTGGCTTATGTTGGTTGGAACCCATTATTGTCTCCCGTCTTCTGTTTCATTTCTTTCTCTTTTTTATCCTCAGTAAGCAATTGAGCTCGGGCCTATCTTTAGATCGCTTACGTCCTTTATGCGCTGCAGCATATGCATCGATTTAATTCTCTGTTACAGTGCTACTTAGCCACCAAGATCTATGTGATGCTCCAGCATGTGACAGCACTGTAGGGAATCATTTGTTCCTTTACTTCTATAGTAGAGAGGCCATTTGCATTAGATACTTGAATGAAGTCATTGATTGGTTGCTTACATCTTTGGAAGAAATGATTTAGTTAATAATGTCGTGAGAGAGAATTGTTTTGGTGGATTAGACTTACTGTTTAGTAAAGTGCAGCAGTGGCTTAGTTATATAGAACAGTAGCAGGGATTGAACAAATTAAGATTTGTGCAGCCTTTCCTCAGATACCGCCAATGCATACCTTATAATTAGTGGTATTAATTAGTGATGAGGATACGAAATGATGACATATGAAGTATGATGATTTTAAGAAACAATATGTTATGAACTGACATATCCAAGGCAGAACAAGAAGAAAATGAATTTGATCAAGAATGAACCAGAACAATGGATATATACACAAGCTCACATGATGCTTGTTCTCCCTCAAATCACAAAAGAAAACTAAAGATACTCTTCATAATACTCAACTTGATTTCTCCCTCTTTGATTTCCTTTATTTGTAGACAAACTCATTCTCTACAATAATTATCTTCTTCTACAAGCTATTCTTGACAACCTAAGTATGCAATAATACCTACACTACCCCTCCGTATTAGGCCTGTTCATTGTATTCCCATCCATCCAAACTTCCATCCTGTCGTCAAGGTGGATAGTAATCAGCACTTGGGGCCCCACTGTTGGCAGCTATGTCACTCGGACTCTTCATTTCACTTCGATTACTTATGTTAGATTCTAAGCACTCGGAGATGGGTAGGACATTTGAACAATCCATTTTGGGCCAAAATTATGAAAATGTTTCACAAAAAAGCCGAATCAGACACATATACATGTACCTCTGTTGGATACAAGTTCTCGAGTCCGAGTAACCTAGGTTGGCAGCAATGATCAGTGTTCCACTTGTGGCTGAACTCGAGAACAAGACCTTGCCTCAGACCTTGCATCTCCTCATCATTGAGATTTTGGGATTTGAAGGAGGATCAAATTAAAGTTTGGGTGGAACTGATGGTATCTGATTTGGAATTATAAGGTTGGGTTGGGAAAATTGAAAAGGGAATTTTGGTCTATTTTTTATTATGGTGGTAGAAAGATGAGTTGGGTGATTTGGGTTTAGAAATATAAAGTGAAGAAGTGATTGCAAATGTTGAAGAAAAATTAAAAAGATTGGAAGTTGGTGAGCTGGAGTAAGTGTAAGAAATAAAGGATGTCGTGGGCTTAACCATGAATGAAGAATTCAATAAGTGGGCATGGATGGTTATCACGTTTGGATGGTATGGGTGGTGTTTGGATTGATATGGTGAATGTGCACACCGGATGGAATTAGAAGTAAGTTTGGTTCGAAAGTCGCTATGGGGTTAGCATATGTTAGAATGTATGGAAATTTGAGTTGGATGGTGGAGAAATAGGGGTTGAAAAGTAGGGTCATGGGAGTGGGCTTGGAATTAGCAACGGCAGACTCATGCCCAAGCTCATCGGTTGTGATTGGACAGTCAATTTGTGGACTGGAGAAATATGGAGGGTTATAATTAAATAGACGGGGGTGGTTTGCATAATAATTTGGTTAGGCTACGTGGTTTATTGGTTTTTATAAAGGATGGGTTCACGGGCCTTGTGTTGGTTAGTCCAGAAATAAAGCACGACCTCTTGAATTGGAGAATAGTGTAAATTAAACTTGTCTATGTCAAAATACTGGATTCAAACTCTGTAGCCCCAGTCTGACCTCTTTTGTTGTGTCATGAGTGAGGCGATTATCATGAAATCCGCTCTTTAGGATGCCCCAACAACATTTTCTAAGATCTGCTTCTCTCCAAGGCAGCAAGGAACACCCAACTTTGTTTCTGTCTGAGATTCATTCCGGATGCAGTTCTTTCTGACTATCCAAAATAAAGCCGAATCTCGCATCTTTTTCCAAGAAGGTGTGATGATTTCACTCCCTCACTAGTTACCTGAGAACAAGAAAATAGAAAACACAAGAATAAAGGAAGAAAGTATTTTTGATTACTAGAATGTGAACACACTGAGCATTTGAGAGGCTCAGACTTTCCCAATCACTACAAATTACTCAATATTCCACACACCCCATTATTCCCCTTACACCCTATATTATAGCCTATTGATCTCATAATTCTAACGGCTACTGGTCATTCTTCTTAGCTGGCACTGACATCCCTCTATTTGTGCTGACAACTCCTGAATATTCTGTGGTAGGGGCCCTGGACAGATCTGCCCCTCCATTTCTTGCGAGCATACGTCAGCCAAGGTTTGGGAGTTGATATCATCACAGAAGGCTGCTCCCATAGGATCCTTGGCCACTTCAATCTATTATCTTTCTTGTTCTGCCAGGCAGCCAATTAGCACGTGTCTTTTGTAGTCATGAACTAATCCTTTAGGTTTTTCTACCCTCCCTTATTACATCCAAGTTCCAAAATATTTATTGTAAGCTCCCCTATCTTATTCTACCCCCTCCAAAGGTTTAACTAAGATTTCTTTTCTGGTCCGGTTTTTCAATTGCCTACTGTGCTGTTTGAAGCATGGTGTTTTAACTAGGTGTTTCTCTGTGGGCACTGTCAATAGAAGCCTGGGGTAGAATAAAGGTAAGGGATATAAGCTTATCTATGGTAATTTGGGTTAGCTGCAAATACGAATTGGATTTAGGGAAAGAGTGGTGTGTTGGGTTTTGGAGCAGGTGGATGAGAACCTAAGAAAGAGGTAGACTTTTGTTACATTTTTCTTCGATCATTCCTGCCTTCTGGATATCACTTTTTCTGGTAAAAATTTTCTCTTGCCTTGCATGTGCCTTGATAGGTGACCTTGTGAACGAAGTTACATCTTCCCCCACTTAATTAATTGGTAATGCATCTCCCTTGTTATTGTAGCCTGCTCTAGCATTTGATTTCTTATGGTTTCTTAGTGGTGTCACTTTACTAGCTAGTGGTATGCGGCTTCACGGGGACTCGGGTAGAGAGGGGATCTGACATCATTGCATTTTAGAATGAGAAAAGTTGGCTAGATGAGCAAGTTTTACATTGTTAGCTTTATAGGACAAAGTGATGTCTGTTGGGCCGTACTGAGGATTGTTGGATTTGGAACTTGGGAATGTGGGATCTAGAACTCTGTGATTGAGAATAAACCATTGAAAAGTCATTGACTTTGTATAAATGGTCATAATGATTCGAAGGCGTTAATTTTTACTGCAGTTAATCAGAACCTTACAAGTACGGGGTTCATGACCGCTGATCAGAAGAAAAAGCTGCTATGGGGAAAGAAGAAGAGCACTGTTACAGAAGAGGTACTTGTAAAATTCCTTTTTTATTTGTTTATAATCTTTATGACTAAATTCTATTGGTTGGCTTTAACTTTTGTAAATATGGAGCTTGTTAAGAAACTATGCCATTGCCTCGCTGTGAAAATCACCCTCTAATATTGACAGTTGGTTAGCTCTACTGTTGATAGCGGGAAAATGGGAACGAATTATGATCTGATTTTGATTGACCAATTATCTTTTATGTGATTCATTTACGCTGTGCTGTCACTTAAAATCTCTGCCTTGAAAATATCTTTTCATCACTCTTCTTAGAAACGGTTAACAGCACAGGCAAGTCATCACATTTATGTTTGCCACTCTTGTGAGATGGCATTCTGCATGTTCAGTCGGAGATGATGATTTACTGATGAACAGTACAGAATTCCAGTTCCCGGATAGAGTGACCATGTTATTCTTTGTTATTTTATTTGCTATTCACCTTAATTTGCTTCTTATCTCTGGTAATTTTAAATGCTTTCCGATACATACAGTCTAGCCATCACTGGGATACATCTCTTTTTTCTGATCGCGAGCGACAAGAGAAGTTCAACAAACTCATGGTAATTCTCCTTTATTTGCAATATTCTTGTATTAATCTATGCTTTTGTTAAAAAGAAAGTGAATAAAAACATCATCCTTGTACAGTGAAGAAGCTTATAGATACTAAAGCAAGATATTTTCTCAATTAGTATTCCTCACTAACACAGTTTTAGAGTCTGAGGTTGCCTTGGTACATATGGCCAATTGTAGGGTGTGAAGGGCGAAGTAAAAGTGGAAACAAAACCGCCGAGCAGCGAAGATGCAGAGAAGCAGAGAGAACTTCAGCTCGATTTGGAGAAGCAATATACTGCTGGGCTTCGCCGACGAGATGGTCGCACTGTAGGGTTAGGCCTGTAAAGTTTTACTTGAATGGTCCTCTTACAGCTGAGACATTATCTTGCTGTGTGATACCATTTCCTTTGTATGAGGATTTTGGTGAGTGTAGTGTTGTACCCCTTGAAGGCTATGAGAAACTCTAGATTCAATTTAACTATTGCTTATTGCTTTTGTTGCTTTCTTCTTCGGATTCGCTGCCCAGTCTGTGTTGTGGTCTTTTAGATTTGGTTATTCATCAGGTCGATTGCGCAGAATTCCCAAAGTCGAGGTTATTACATGTTTTTGACATCTGATGTCGGACTATCATACCCATTACCCCCTTTTCCACATTTAGGTTGTCACCAACTCACCATATAATTATACTTTGTTTGGTTAGCAATGACGGAAGGAAAAATAGGGGAGGGAATAGTGAGATTGTATTTTTCTTACACATATCTAAGGCTGGAAGAGTTTGATTCATTAAGAAAGGAAGGAAAATAACTCATTCCAATTCCTTTCCATGTCTTTTCTCATATACCCCAAATAGGGAAATGAAATCCTTCTTTTCCTCGTCTCTCCCTTTCCCTCCAAGTTCCCGTTTTGAGATAAACTATTACATTCGGTTTGGATAGGAAGATTTGGAGGGAAAGGAAGAGAAAGAAAAGGGGTTATCACCTCATCTACTAAAATTATGTAAGGTATTTTATTTCATAATGTATCATCTATCCGCTATTCCATATAGTGTTCCATTTAGTGCTTGATTCTCTCTTAATTTTGTCATTACATCCTACAATGGGCCATATATGTACTTAATAAGGTAGTTTATTTTAGATTGATGAAGTGGCAATTTGGAAGAGGTTGAGACATAGAATGAGGTAATGAATAAGACAAATAATCTAAACCAAATCTTGTTCATCCTTCTTAACAATCCCTTCAAGATATTATGAGTGGTGGTGTGCTAGAATCTTAACTATTTTCAATGTTAAGAAAAAAGTACTTTCCAGGAAGTATAAAAAAATTGTTCGATAATCGAATTATTATTTACTCCTTTTGTTTATTATATCAACCAAATAACTACAAATTTTCATGAACAAAAGAAGTACTTTTTATGCTGTTATATATGCTAAATTGTGTCTTACTTTGTGGAGAAAAGGTGGCTTCAATGTCTCGCATTACACTTTACAGTAACATCAACACATATTATGGACTCGGGACCAATTCTTCTGCTCATCAAATTTTCTAATCACATAATGATGAGACTAATCGTGAAAGCTAACTTGTTCCTATTGAAGGATTTCGGAGCAATGCGAAGATGTCAACTTGAAGGCAACACCCTGATATTTATACTTTCAATTGGCAGACACCACATTATTATTAAAAGCAAATTGGCAAGTAGCCCACTATGAGCAATGATATATTGATATTCCCATATCGGACAATTTGTCCTTGTCCAATATCATGGCAATCCTGTAATTTTTATGATAAAAATTAATATTAAAAAATAATAAATTATATAAAAAAAAATTTTTTTTTTTATATATTTTTATTTGGGGTTTGTTACTTGAAATCTAGTTGATATATTAGAGTATATCATATCTTAACACCATTTTATCATATCGATTGACTACTATATCATATCTTGGCTACATCTTATCATATCAAGTGAATATTATATTATATTGTATTATATCAAGTTGCTAGTAAAATTACAAAAACGGTTTTTTCACCAGGTACCCCTGTAGTTTTTCCAAATTCATGGGGTACCCCTGCTTTTAAACAAATGCACCAGGTACCCTTGCTTTAGAAATTAAATGTACGAAATTCCCTTAATGACTAACGGTGTCAAGTTTCCATTAGTCATTAGGGTTAATTAACCCATCTAATACTGATTAAACCCTAATTAAACCCTCTAACCCTAACCCTAACCCTAACCCTAACTCTAACCCCTAACCCTCTAACACTTCACCCCCACCCTAAACCCTAACCCTAACTACCCAACCACCATAACCCCTATCTACCCTCCCCCCACCCCCGTAGCCGCCTCCCCCCCACCCCCGCAGCCGCGCCTCACCCCACCCTCCCACCACCCCCACCCCGTCGAATTCCCCACCCTCCCCCCCCCCCGTCGAATCCCCCCTCCCCTCCCCCACCCCACCCTCCCGCAACTCCCCACCCCGTCGAATTCCCCCACCCCACCCTCCCCAGCCTCCCCACCCCGTCGAATTTCCCACCCCCACCATCCCGCAGCCTCCCCCCACCCGTTGAATTCCCCCCACCCCCGTCGAATCCCCCCTCCCCCACCCCACCTCCCCGCAGCCTCCCCCACCCCAGTCGAATTCCCCCACCCCCGTCGAATCCCCTCCCCACCCCCACCCCTCCCGCAGCCTCCCCCACCACGTTGAATTCCCCCACCCCTCGCCGAATCCCCCTCCCCCCACCCCCTTCGCCCTCCATCGAAGCCCACCCCCCCCCCCCCCGCATCTGCACCCCCTTCGCCCCGCATCGAAGCGCCGCCACCCCGCATTCAACAATGGCGTGTGGGGTTTTCCCCGATTTCACTCTCTCCTTCGACACTAATGGCGACGGAAGCCGTCGAACTCAAGAACGAACGGAGCAAGTGTTTTTTGCGAATTTTTCCCATTTCAACACGATTTTTTTCGAATTTTCCCCATAAATCAACACAAACAAAGCGTGCGGGGGAGGGGAAGAGGGGGCTGCGGGGGAGGGGGAGGGTGGGGGTTGCGGGGTTAGGGTAAAAGGTGGGGGAAGGGGCTGCGGTAGTGGGGGAGGGATGGGGGTTACGGGGGTGGGGGGGAAGTGGCGGGAGTTGGGGTGGGGGGCTGGGGTGGTTGGGTGGTTAGGGTTAGGGGTTAAGGTTAGGGTTTTGGGGTTAGGTTTAGATTAGAGGGTTAATTAGGGTTAGAGAGGTTATGGGGGTTAATTAGGGTTAATGACTAACGAAAACTTAACACCGTTAGTCATTAAGGGCATTTCGTGCATTTTACCCTCAAAGTAAGGGTACCTGGTGCATTTGTTTAAAAGTAGGGGTACCCCATGAATTTTGAAAAACTACAGGGGTACCTAGTGAAAAAACCGTTACAAAAATAACATAATAAGGGACAAGTTGTCCAATATCGGATATGGGAGAATACTTTCTCAGCCCACTATATCTGGCGGATGTGTTATGGATACATCACATTTTTAATACTTGAATTAATATATATGGATTTCAAAATGGATATCTGTTTTGATGGCATAATTTTTCTTGCTCCGTCTAATGTCCCTATTTAAGAAACAGAGGAAGCATTATCGCTTTTTTTTTGTTATTTTAAATTAAGATACCTATAATTAAGAGGGAAACGACTAGGAGAAGGAGGTGGAGTTTTTACATAGACCTTAATTTGAAAGGAAAAAGATAGGGATATCATTAATAAAAAAAAAGCACTAATGGTATATATGTTTAACAAGTTGAATAAATGACAATAATTAGGATGAGTTTAATCTTATAAGAAAGTCTTAACTCAATCTTCCAATATTCATGGTTATGCAAAATTTCAAATCCAAATTTCCTCTTAAAATATTCATTGCTCGTCATACCATCATTGAAGTGATATATAAAGTATTAAGGCTCTGTTCAATTCAACTTATTTAAGATAAAATAAGTACAGATAAGATAAAGATAAGTTCAGATAAGATAAGATAAGATCATATACGATAAGATCAGATGAGATAAGTTTAGATAAGATAAATTCAGTTCAGATAAGTGAAAATAAGTTGAATAGAACGGACCCTAATAATGAAAATTTTGAAGAGAAATACGCTTAAAGGTGAAGTTGCATAATCATAGGAATTGTCTCGCTCTTAATTACTCCTTTTTATCATTGTTTACCAAATGAGACACAATGGATTTAGATTCATGGTTTAAAACTTATTAAAAATACTTGACAATGAATATATCATTTTAGTCATGTCATATAAACGGTATGTTTTATTTACCTTAAAAAAATAAGTTTTAGGACTTGTTTTATCCCTTGTCCAACAAGTAAGCTGTAGGCTTAGCTTCCTTGTCGAGCAAGTAAATTAGTATCTTGAGTGTTCTTCAGTTGGAGACTTGTGCAACAATGTCTGAATCAATCCAGTCCAAGGCTGAGCTTTACTTCCGAACCTGCAAAAAGGGACCCACCCTGGAGGTTTGGGTGGTGGTTCCCCCTCCGAAGCTTAAGTCAGATATCAGGAGTAGTGAGAGAAAGTAGAGATAGAGAGAGAAAGTAAGAGAGTATTTTATCAGAGTAACTTTACACTGTTTGCATTGAATTGCCTTTCTCCTGATTTCAGGGGTATTTATAGTGATAGCAAGATGACAGCTAACCTTAAAATCTGACCTAGAATAGTGGCTTCTGATTGGCTGAAGAATCAGATCATGACACGTGGCAGGCCATGATTTGGGAGGGTTTATCAACCACCCTCATGCAGCCACCTCACAGGGCTAGCTTCTGACTTCCTTTTGGGCCAGAAAAGTAACCTTTTAACCAAACTGAACCTAGCCCAAAGGGTAGATCTTTTTTCCTCCATTTATCAGAGGACACGTGTACGGCTCAGATGAGCCCAAGTGTCATAAGAGGAACCGTAGATTTCAGGCTACAACATTTGCCCCTAAAAGGGTTTTCACTGTTGGTTCATCAGACGGTTAAGGCCCTTTTACCCAACGTAGCTTCATTAGGCCCATTTGACAGTTAAGGCCCTTTTACCCAAGGTAGCCTTATTTGAAATGAATGAAAGGACTCGCCTTTTCGGGGTTTTACCGGTCATAACCGACCGTTGGACCCTTCCTTCGGTCATTCTTGACCGGCTCCACAGGTTGGACCCTCTATAAATAAACTTGGTGTGAAAACATTTGATCATTTCACACCTTGAACGAATTTTTCTAGAGAGAGAAACTCTGCCCATTTTTCTAGAGAGAGAGAGAGATAGATCGTCCAGCTTCAGCATTCTTCACCGAATCGCCCAGACGTTCTTAGCAGGTATCGTTTCTTTGAACTCTTCATTCTTTATTCTTTATTTTTTCTTAGAAAATCAATAAAATGGAATCATCTTCGTCAAATAATCTTAGCCAACCAAGAGCTTGTCTTGACCCTAGAACCGATACTTCTTCTTCGGCACATTCTAGAGTTGGGCCTCTTCTGGCCGAGTATATATATTTTCATAGTTTTGGCCGAGAAAGTCAGACGACCCAGTCTTTACCTGCGGGGTAATTTGGCGCGCGTCAGCAAACGGCCCGTCTAAGACGAAAAGCAATAATCCCGTCAATTAGCTCGGATATGGAGGAATCCACTTGGACGGGTGCCCGATGAGGCAAGAGAGGTCCAAAGTGCTCGGTCTTTGGACGGGCATCCTTTGACCATGAGGCGAAAAACTCCGAAATAAATCCCGAAACCGGTACTTCGGTAGGGACGCCGAAATGGTAGAGATCGGCGAAGACAATAACGGTAGCAATTCCGAAGGCTGGAAGAGTCGAGACGGGGCCTCTACTACCTCGTCGGAGATTAGAAGACGTTTAGGTCCCCTTTCGATCCAGGTTTCATTTTGGTAAACCGTAAGTGGTTAGAGAAACTAGGACCGAGACCCTAATTACTTATCGTCTTTCATGCCCATGCCTAGGCTTTTCCTTTGTCATTCCTAACAAGGACGCGACGATCTTGAGCGCTCCTAAGAACCATTTCGCGGTCTATAAACTAGCCTTAGACGCCGGATTGAGGTTTCCCCTCCATGACTTCATAGAACAAGTGTTACAGCACTACCACATCGGCCATAATCAGCTGGCTCCTAACGCTTGGCACAACGTCCTGACGTTTATCGCCGTCTGTGAGCTACGCGGCCTAGCCCTTTCTCTTCAGGCCTTTACCCACATCCACTATGCGGCCAAGGTACCGGGGCGTGGACGGGACATGGCTCGGTATCTGCAACCGCCCGGCTTCCTTACGGCTTGGGAAACCTTCGAAAATGCATGAATGGAAAGACGACTTCATCTTTTTAAAAGCGGCCAATGATTCGGCTGCGAGAGCTATAGATTCCATAACCTAGGTCCGTCACGAATACGGGACGGAAGCGATCTGGGCCGGAATTGGAGGACCGGTTTCGATGATGAAGTTGTGGAGTACTTCGGGACAAAAGAGTACTCCCGGGCCGCCGACGTTCCATTAAAGGGCCATCCAACTGGATACCTTTTAAGGAAATGTTTTACCAAGACGACTTCTTGGTTGCTGCCGGCCTGAGGTTGGCCGATGATAAAGGTATATATTAAAAACCATCCAACTAAAACTCTTCGTCTATAGTCCATTTGATGAACACTTTTTTGTCCTTTTGCAGACTCGGCGAGACAACGCCTCGAAGCATCTTGGACGGGGGAGATTAGCATGTCCCAATTTACCGCCAACCTTTGGAAGGAGTTTGCAAAGAGCGATCTGAGAAGAGGGCAGAAACATTGGTAATTTTTTTTTTCTTTTTTTTTTTTTTTTGCCGAGGATCATATGTGCTCGTCCGAAATTGGCATACAATTTTCGGACGAGGGTCGCCCAAAGAAGGAGAGCGTCCAGACTTGGACGGTCACCTTCTTGGTGCCCACCTCGTCCGAAATTGGCATACAATTTTCGGACGAGGGTCGCCCAAGGAAGGAGAGCGTCCAGACTTGGACGGTCACCTTCGTGGTGCCAAACTCGTCCGAAGTTGGCATACAATTTTCGGACGAGGGTCGCCCAAGGAAGGAGAGCGTCCAGACTTGGACGGTCACCTTCATGGCGCCATACTCGTCCGAAGTTGGCATCCAATTTTTCGGACGAGGGTCGCCCAAGGAAGGAGAGCGTCCAGACTTGGACGGTCACCTTCATGGCGCCATACTCGTCCGAAGTTGGCATCCAATTTTTCGGACGAGGGTCGCCCAAGGAAGGAGAGCGTCCAGACTTGGACGGTCACCCTCTTGGCGCCCTACTCGTCCGAAATTGGCATCCAATTTTTGGACGAGGCCACCAAAGTATGAGAACGTCCAAACTTAGACGTGCACCTTCTTGGTGCCCTACTACTCGTGCAGGTTGCACAATTTTTTGGACGAGGGCCACCAAAAGTAAGCGAACGTCCAGACTTGGACGTGCACCTTCTTGGCGCCCTACTCGTCCGAAATTGGCATCGATTTTTTGGACGAGGGCCACCAAAAGTATGAGAACGTCCAGACTTAGACGTGCACCTTCTTGGTGCCCTACTCGTCTGGAGTTGCACAGCTTTTTGGACGAGGGCCTTCCATAGAACTTCTATATTTGACCGGTCACCTTCTTGGGGACATACTTGTCTGCATTTTTGCGAATCATCTTTCATTTCTTCTTTCAGACGAAGTCTTTGTAATGGCAGTTATAACTTTTGTTCCTAGGTCGACTAATTTGACGACTGGTTTACTCTTTTCAGAAAAATGCTCCTACCAACAAACTTCCACCCGGGAGATCGTCCTCGTCCAAAAAGAGGCCAACTACAGCTGCTGACCAGCCTTCAGCGAAGAAGCCTAAGGGCTTCACAAGGAAGAAGGCAGATAAGGCGATTCCACTTGGTGAGGTTGGGGAGAGAAGTATGCCTCCCCCCTCAGCCAAGGTTCCTAAAAAGAAGCCTTCGGCTGTTGCCCCGGCTGAGGAAGGAGAGGGTGCTCATGCGGCTGTTCCGCTCAACGTGTTCTTGGGCCGACTCTACCGAGGTCAAACCGGAGTCTGCTTCGGCTCTAGTTGCACCCGGAATCCGGAGGCTGCGGTGAGAACTATCCGGGGTTCGGCGGCTCGGTGGCTAAGGCGGTGCCACGAGATGCCCTTAGGCTGTTAGGACGGCATCTATTTCGTCCAGGTGAGTCGTATTACCCCAATATAGTTAGGACGGTGCGGGTCGGTGAACTGTCCATGAGTCCGTCCAATAGACAATCCATCGTCATTCCTATCAAGATAACTGACTCTCCCCCTCTTTCAGATAAGGGCAAAGGCCCTGCTATTCCCCCAACTCCTCCCCTCGCTGATTCGGACGAGGAGTCTTCTCTCGCTTTCGCCAAAATGTCGAAGCCGGAGAAGGAGCGACTTAAGCAGAGCTCTTCAAGTGCTACCCCGAATCCTACATTAAGGGATTAAGGGGGGCGTCTCTTGGGCATGTGGGCTACATGTCTCGACTTCTTCCGAGGTATTGCTTTTAGCCTACTTTATTTTATACTTGATACAAATTTTGGTTCTTTCATTCGTCTAATAACTTGGTTTGTTTTCATTGTTCCAGCTTCTGGCTCGCAGCATGCTAACTGAAGAATGGGCGAGGGACCTGAGAAAAGAGAATAAACACCTCGTCCATCTTGCTACAACGGCAGGCGACAAGGCCATCCATGACATTGAGATGGCTAATACCCTCCATCGTCAGTCACTGGACGCCTTGGAGAAGAGATCTGCAGACCTGGAATCTAAGAACAAGAAGTATCTTGTTACTATCAACCATCAGATCAAGGAGCAGGATCGTCTGAAAATGATCATAGATACTCTCTCTACTGATCTAAAAGGTGAGAGGGATGTGGCTCTTATTGTTGCCGCTGAGCTGAGAAGAGAGAACATTCTCCTAAGGGCCAAGACTGCCCGTCTGGAAAGGGAGGCGGCCACGGCCTTCGACGATGCTAAGGAAGGCTTGAATCAAGTCGTCGAAACGGCCAAGGACTGGGCCGTCAAAGCCTTTGGGATGCTAGGCGAGGAAGGCGAGGTCCCCGGCTTCGTTCGTCGTGCCGGAGTATCAAGAGAGCGTCCATCGGGCTATGGTATGCGCCGAGGACCCTCCCGAGTTTGAGGAGTCGAGCGACGAGGCCGCTGGCCGAGGTGGAGACCCCAGAAGGCGACCACGAAACTCGCTCTGAAGACGAGGCCTAGGTTTAGGTTTATTTTCAAGTTTCTTGGCTTGTTTGCCGCTGTATTTTGAACTCTTCAGCTCTTAGATTGTAATTCTTGATCAATCATATATGAAGGAGAATTTTTGCCAATTGCCTGTCTTTTTTCTTTCTGAATTCCAATTTGACTATGTATAATATTAACTTCGTCATGCTCGTTGGACGTCTAGCCACGATGCTTAATGAAATAGGCTGCGCGCTTGGCTTTTGACAATCGTAACTCGTCTCGAACTATCGGACGATCTCGCTTTTTCGAAGATTCCGATAATCTGTCCAAAATGCTCAAGTAAAAATACGGCTCGTCCTGATATTATTGGACGGTCCACAAGCATTTGATAAATGCATATGCATCCCAAAAGAGACTCGTCTGGGTCGGTTTGCCAAACGCAAAACGAGAGGATTGCCATCCCAGGCTTGGACGATTATCACTCGTCCCATAATGCAACCAAGTATTTTATGTGATTCGTCCTAAATTTTTGCTTTATGGACGAGCCACGTTCTAGCCGTTTTACTCGAGCTACTATCGATCGTCCTGTACAATCAATCCATCACAAGGGCATTTATTGCCGAGGTCCTGGTATTTGGACGACCTGCTCTCTTTAGCTCGTCCTATTGGCTTCTATTATCCCCCCGTTCTTGGGCTTAGCTCCATCGTATATCGAAGGGGAGCCGAAGTCCAAGAAGGAGAGAGAGGCCGGACTAGGGCCGAACCTGCTTGAAGTTGATGGACGAGCTTGAGATGCATGTTCGGTATGCTTTAGCCGGCTTCCTTGAGGGAGCCACACTCGTCATTAAGTAGCGATCCCTTACTAGGGTCTGGACTACTTAGTTGTCCGTGCTTTTGAAAGTAAGTATCCTTTACTAAGGTCTTATTTCAGGCCAGCTTTCTCTCAGAGACTTTGACGTTACTCTTACTAGAGCACAAGTCAATTTGACGGCCATATATGCATTGTATTTTTGGCCGGTCTCTTTGAGGGAGTGATGTTCGGCGTAAATGTGAGCCATTTTGACGTTCTGCTATTGTTTGTATTTTTGTTCGGCATCCAAGTTATTGTCGCTTTTAGACGAGCAACTGATTTAATGCCCCAAAGTGAAGTAACTTGGTGAAAATAAACAAAGAGATAAGAAAGTAGGAATTGTATTATATGGATTTTGCTTGGCCGAAAGCCAAGATGCATGTATACAATTCTTTTCTTACTAACATGTGCCGTGGCACTTTGGAGTGACTACAAATTACCATACATATATCTGACGAAGACCTGAGCTAGACGTGGTACTTCTTTAAGTTGTCCGAATTCAGTACGCCGAATAGGTCGTCCATCTAGATCTTGTAAACGAAAAGTCCCACTTGCGTATCTCCTCGGACAATCGAGATAAGGTCCTTCCCAATTTGGCGTTAGCTTCCCCAACTCTTTAGCTCGTCCAACTGCCTCCATCTTTCTTAGAACAAGATCCCCCACCTTTAGCGGTCGTCTAACAACTCTTTTGTTAAACTCTCGAGCCATACGCAGTTTGTACAATTGCATTCTTAGCAAGGCATTGCCCCGACTTCGGGACTTGGTCCAAAGCCGTACGCAATGCGGCCCGGTTGGCATCCTCCTGTGTATAACATGACTCGCAGGGTGGGCTCCTCAACCTCAATGGGCAAGACGGCTTCGGTTCCATAAACTAACATGAAGGGCGTCTCGCCCGTAGAATTCTTAGCGGTTGTTCTAATGGACCATAACACCAATTGCAATTCTTGACCCATTGCCCTTTGGCGTTATCTAGTTTCTTCTTGATTCCATTTGATAGAATCTTGTTGAAGGACTCGACTTGCCCATTGGCTTGTGGGTGGGCGGCTAGCAAAGTGAGCTTTGATTTCTCTTTACGACGACCATTCTTTCGGCTTAGGCGTTTCGAACTGTGGACCATTATCAAAGACGATTGGCCGAGGCATGCCAAATCGAGTTATAATGTTTTTCCGAGATGAAGCCCTTGACGTCGTTTGTTGTTATTCCTCGCATGGCTTCGACTTCTATCCATTTAGTGAAATAGTCCACCGCTACTAACACAAACTTCTTTTGCCCGGCGGCCACGGGGAAAGGACCTAGGATATCCATGCCCCATTTGGCAAAAGGCGAGAGGGAACAAGATGGGGGTCAGATAATTGGACGGCTTCTGATGCACATTTCCATGCTTCTGACAACTGTCACACTTCTTTGCGTAGACTATAGCATCCTCCTTTAAGGTAGGCCAGTAATACCCCGTCCTTAAAGCCTTCTCGCCTAACGCTCTTCCCCCAATGTGAGAAGCACAAGCTCCTTCATGGAGTTCTTTCAGAATTTCCAGACCATCTTCTCTCGGTGACGCACTTGAGCAGGGGCCGGTTAAACGACTTCTTGTAAAGTGTCTCGTCCCATAGCTCAAACCACTTGTCTCTGGCCTTCACATACTTGGCCTCTACAGGATCTGAAGGCAATCGTCCCGTCTTCTTGTATTCTATGATTGGCGCCATCCAGACAGTCCCTCGGCTGAGAAACATAATCTCCTCTTGGTCGATGCTCTTTTTGGGTTTGACTTCCCAAAAACCTGTTCTTGGCACATCACCTTCAGCCGAGCTGGCCAATTTCGAGAGAGCATCTGCTTGATGATTTTCTGACCTTGGTACTTGGTCGAGGACAAATCGTTTTAATGGCTCAATCTCATCCTTGATCAGTTGCATATATTTGCTCATTGATGCTTCTTTGCATTCAAAATCTCCATTGACACTGGCCGACAACTAAGAGAGAGTCCGATTTGGCCTCAATCTCTATTGCTCCGGCCGCCTTGCACATTTTGATTCCGGCCAAGAGTGCTTCATATTCGGCTTCGTTATTGGACGCTTTGAATTGGAATCTTAATGCATATTCAAACTTGTCCCCTTCGGGAGATTGACAAATGATTCCTGCCCCACATCCATTGACTGTGGACGATCCATCAACCATGAGCTTCCAATGCTTCCTTCCTTCAGCTGGATCAGATATTGGCTCTATGACTGGCCGAGTAAGCTCAACTATAAAATCAGCCAAGGCTTGCCCCTTAATGGCTTTCCTCGGTTCAAATGATATATCAAACATGTTAAGCTCAACCGCCCATTTTAACATTCGCCCGGCTTCCATCTTCGAGAACTTGCTTGAAAGGTTGATCGGTATAGACGAGTATACCGTGCGCCAAGAAATAGGGTCTTAACTTTCGGTGGCCATGACGAGGGCCAATCCAAATTTCTCAACGGGGTATACCGATTTTCCGCGTCCTTGAGCACGTGATCGACGAAGTAAATTGGAACCTGGACGGATTCTCTTTCAGCCAACAGGACGGCACTCACAGCTTGAGTGGATACGGCCAAGTATACAAACAACTTTTCCCCCTCGGCGGGCCCGACCCGGCCCTAGGCGAGTGGCGAAGATGATCTTTGACATCTTTGAAGGGCTTCTTCCGCCTCTGTGTCCATTCAAACTTGGCTTTTTTCTTGATCGTGGCAAAGAAGTGATGGCACTTGTCGCCGACTTAGACAAAAATCGTCCAAGGGCGACCAAAGCGACCCGTCGGCCCTGTACCTCTTTTACCTTCGAAGGAGACTTCATGTCTAGAACGGCTTGAACCTTTTCGGGGTTGGCTTCTATTCCCCTCGATCCACCAAGAATCCTAAAAACTTCCCCGAACAAAACCCCAAAGACACATTTCTTTGGGGTTCAACTTTAACTTGTATTTCTCGAGAGTTTCAAAAGTTTCTCTCAAATCACCAACATGACTTTCTTCTTGACGGCTCTTGACTATCATATCGTCAATATATGCCTCCATATTTCGTCCCAATCATGGTGAAAAACATTATTGATCAATCTTTGAAAAGTGGGTGGGGAATTGCGCAGGCCGAATGGCATCCTCGGCCCGACCATACAACCCTTTTTCGGAATGAAGGACGTTTTGTCCCGATCCTCGGCCACATTGGGATTTGATGAAAGCCCGAATAAGCGTCCATGAAGCTCGGGAATGCGTGGCCGGTGTGGAGTCTACCAGACGATCCAACTTAGGCAAGGGAAACTGTCCTTAGGACAAGCCTTGTTGAGATCGGTGTAGTCCACACACATTCTCCAGGTGCCATTGGGCTTTGGCACCATCACCACATTTGCTATCCAATCGGGATAATAGGTTTCTTTGATAAACTTGGACTCCAAAGAACTTCGAACTTCTTGGTCGATTGCTCGGTTTCTAGCGGGTCCCAAATGCCTCTTCTTCGACGAACGGGTTTCAAATTTGGATCAACATTCAACCGATGGACGGCTACTTCCGGATCAATTCCCAGCATTTCCTCAACGCAATAGGCGAACACATCTTGAAACTCTTTCAGCAAGCTGATTAAGAGGCTTTTTAAGCCCAAAGAGAGTGAAGAACCAATTTTCAAGGTTCGTTCTGGACGAGCCTCATCCAGACAGACGTCTTCTGGGGCCTCGACTGGTTCTGGACACTCTATTGCTAGTCCCATGATGGCCATCACTTCTTCAGGCAAGGGAGGCTCTTCCTTGATGATCTCATATTTTCTCTTCTTCTTGTGGGAAGATGCTCGGACGCCTTCCTTGAGGGAGCGAGGGCGTCTGAGGGCTCTCAATGGCCGTCTTCAATGAGGCCAAGTGGTCCTTGACTATTCCAGACGTTTTCCTCTCGCTAACCACCTTCGTCTTATCCTTCTCTATTTCAGACGTTTTCCTTTCACCAGCAACATGCGTCTGATCTTCATTGCATGTCTTCCATGATGACGGCTTGAGGGTGGTCAGATAACACTCCCTAGCCACCTGCTGGTCCCCATATAATGAGCCAATCTTGCCATCATCACACTCATACTTCATCAACATCAGGTGGGTAACTATTACGGCTTTGACGTGATTCAAAGTTGGTCGCCCAAGAATGACATTGTAAGCTGTCAAATCTCGGACTACTAAGAACTTGATAAACAAAGTTCTAGCGGCATCCTTTTCTCCCACTCGAACAGGCAAAGTAACAGTTCCCATTGGGTGGATGACTCCTCCCCCAAACCCTATGATGGGATGGTGAACGGGAACCAAGTTCTTTTCATCAAATTTTAATCTGGACAAGCAATCGACCGATGATGTCCGTCGAGCTTCCGAGTGTCGATCAGAATTCTTCTTACTCTCAAGTTTGCTATTTTCATTTCTACAACCAAAGGATCATCATGGGGAGTCCTCAACCTGCCCCGATCTTGCTCACTAACTACCACCCTTGGGAAGGGCTCAGCCTTTGTCTGATCAGCTAACAAAACTTGGCCAAGCTCCCTAAGGTAGTTTTTGTGTCCTCTATTGGTTGGTCCTCCAGCAGCAAACCCTCCAGAAATTACGAGAACAACATCTTCGTCTGTGCTTGCACTCTCCTTCTTCTTAGTATGCCAATCATCTTTCCTATGAAACTTCCTTCCCCCTTGGGGCATATAGGAGTTCATCTTTCCCTTTCGGGCTAATTCCTCCAAAGCCTTTTTAAGGTGTTTGCATTCATTAGTTTCGTGACCGCAATCTTTGTGGAAGTGGCAATACTTGCTCTTATCCCTGTTTCTATAAGGGGTTTTCATCTCAGCTGGGGCCTTCAACTCATACTGATCCTTAATTTCCATGAGAATGGAGTATTGATCTTTGTTAAATTCAATAGGATTAGATGAGGATGGCTCAGCCTCTTTTCTCTTGTTCCTTCTGGACGAAGTGGTGGTGGAGGTTACTGCCCAAGTCTCGGCCTTCTTGGGGTTGCTCTTCTTTGGCTGAGCAACCTCTTCAGGCTTCTTAGACTCGGGATGCTTTGCCTCAGCACACACTTCGGTAGCGTGAATAAACGCTTCTGCTTCCCTTAAAGCTTCGGCAAGAGTGGAGATTTTCTTTTTAACAAGATCAAACTTAAAGCTTCCTGGCCTTAGCCCCCTGATGAAGGCGTCGAAGGCCACTCCAGCATTAAGATCTTGAATCTGAAGAGCTTCCAGATTGAATCTCTTAACGAAACTTCTAAGAGCCTCCTTAGGACCTTGGACGACCTTGCCTAGGTGCATGCTTGTTTTTTGCTCTTGCTTGTTGGCAACAAAGTGACTAGTGAATAAGAAACTGAGTTCTGTGAAATTATTGACTGAATTGGGTGGAAGATTGTTAAACCACTTCTGAGCTACTCCCTTCGAGAGTTTCGGAAAGTTCTTACACCCAGGTAGCATCATCTACTCCTTGGACGTACATCTGATGCTTGTAAGCAGATAAGTGATCATCGGGATCGGTTGTTCCATCAAAAGGTTCTATAGTAGGGAGTTTAACCTTTGGGAAGGGGGGCGCCTCCATTATCCTGGCCGAGAATGGAGTGGGCCAGTTAATCTGGAGGGCTCCCATCTGTCCCTCAATGGGTATGTACTCCGTACGATATTCCTTTAACACTGGATCAGAACGACGTATTTGCAAGCAATGGACGTCTATAGACCATGGGCTGAGCCACCGTCTTCTCCTCGCCGTGGATGAACAAGAGAGTGACTTAAACTTCGTCCCTCCCCTACGGACGTCAACCTCAATGGAGGGTCTCTCGGGTATGATGTAGAACCCGTGGGCCGATCGTTGTATTGCAGCGGCTCTCTTTGCTTCTAGGTATTCCCTAGCATCTGTTTCCATTCGGTGCCCGCTGGACGAACATGGTCCCGGGTCCTTACCACCGGGTTCCAGTCCATCTTTCTTCGCTGATCCTTATCCTCTTGTTGCTTTCCTCTTGCCGTTCTCCTAGATGGTTCCTGACGAACATGTCGGCTGGGGCCTGGACGATCCTCTTGGGAGTGTCCCCTAGGCGGAGGTGGATTGTTAACAGCTGGCTCAGGGTTAAGCCTGAAAAACAAAGATATTGCTCTTGATACATTCTCCGGACGACCGCAACCATCTTTGCACGGAAATCATTCAAGGCGCTCTCTAGGGTGGGCGGCGATCCTTGGCCGTTCAAGATTCTCTTGAATGACCTAGGTTCTTGGCTTGGTCCAAGAACTTGGACGATGGACGGGGGCCTATCCCTTCCTCGAGGCGGTCTCTCGTGTTCTACTGTGTCTTCGACATTAACCTGAAGACTTCGGTTTCTGGCAAGGTTGGACGACTGACAATCAGTCATCGTTGCGTCTCCCCACAGACGGCGCCAAATGTTTTATCCCTTGTCCAACAAGTAAGCTGTAGGCTTAGCTTCCTTGTCGAGCAAGTAAATTAGTATCTTGAGTGTTCTTCAGTTGGAGACTTGTGCAACAATGTCTGAATCAATCCAGTCCAAGGCTGAGCTTTACTTCCGAACCTGCAAAAAGGGACCCACCCTGGAGGTTTGGGTGGTGGTTCCCCCTCCGAAGCTTAAGTCATATATCAGGAGTAGTGAGAGAAAGTAGAGATAGAGAGAGAAAGTAAGAGAGTATTTTATCAGAGTAACTTTACACTGTTTGCATTGAATTGCCTTTCTCCTGATTTCAGGGGTATTTATAGTGATAGCAAGATGACAGCTAACCTTAAAATCTGACCTAGAATAGTGGCTTCTGATTGGCTGAAGAATCAGATCATGACACGTGGCAGGCCATGATTTGGGAGGGTTTATCAACCACCCTCATGCAGCCACCTCACAGGGCTAGCTTCTGACTTCCTTTTGGGCCAGAAAAGTAACCTTTTAACCAAACTGAACCTAGCCCAAAGGGTAGATCTTTTTTCCTCCATTTATCAGAGGACACGTGTACGGCTCAGATGAGCCCAAGTGTCATAAGAGGAACCGTAGATTTCAGGCTACAACAGGACTGACTAAGTAGTAATTAAGGTTGATCAAGTCCAATTAGATGTAAACATAAAGTGAAATCAGGTTTAATCACATTAATCAAGTATAATGAGTTGAGTTGAAATAAATTTAGGTCAAGCAAACACATCCTAAGTCATATTTTTTAAAGCAGATAAGTATCATTTCAGATCATAACCAGTTACAAAGATAAACCCCAAAATTTTATTGTCAACTAATAAAGGAGAGCAGAAAATGACATTTGATGTAAAGAGCATATTAATCCATACCTGATACCTTTATTCCAAAGCCATATAAGTGATAATTATGGGACAGAATATTCTTTAATCAGTCCATATATTTTTTACGCTTGGAAATGGACTGATCGAATCAATGGAAACATAAAGCCATGCTCCCTAAAAGCTCACACATGAAAGTTTTATTCCCTGAGCCAATAAAGCAGACTCATACATTCAAAAAAGTTTTGCACTTTTTTGTTGTGGGATTTATCATTTACAACATAACATAATATTGGTTGCTCCATTTCATAAAAGATACACAAATGAATTGATTAATAATCAAAATTTTGCTTTACAAAAAATTAGAAGAATCTTTTTAGTTTAATTATAGTGATATCTGACGTGCATAGACTCTCTCTCTCCTTGTATTTGGGTGCTAATTCTATGGCCAACTCTTTTTGTGTTCTTTTTCCAGAGTGGAATTCCATGGACTCATGTTGACATCATGGCATATGTCTGAAATACTGAGATTTGGAGCACCTGAGTCCATATATTCCCTTCTCTTTATACCAGATCTTTCTCTTTATTTTCTTCTTCTTTTGCTCTACTAATGGTTCACTTACATTGAATTATGGATGATCACTGTGTTATTTTGGACATCAAGAAAATTTACATTAATTAAAAACGAGATTACAAACTAAAGAAACGATAATAAAACGATAAACTGAAACTAACCAACGCACTAAACTGAGCTTCATTAGCTCTTACAAACCACATAAGGTAAAACCAACTAAAACTGGTAAAAAACTGCTTGCTATGGAAGTCTTCGTTGTTCAAAGGTTGTGATGATTTAGTAGTAACTCTGATGGTTGAGGTCGATAATCGCTTATCCATGGTAGCGACAGATGAGAAGACACCGGAGTTTCTTAGAGAGAGACCACCTGCATTAAAAGGGTAAATCATACCTGATGGAAGTGGTAGGACTTGGGAGGAGCGGATTCTGTTCACGATCCAGGCACTTAACGACTAATAGTGAGATTTGTATCTCACCGCATGAGCAATTTCTATGACCTTCTGTCACGTGGAATTCTTGACTCAGGATACTTTGACGAGTCACGTTCCTTTGTGATCGACTCAATACTCTGTGTTGAGAGAGTATTTCGGGCTTCTCCTTTTGATAGGAGAACCGCAATTGGGTTGACGCGCTGTAATCCACCAAATTCAACTGGGGTGCCGCCTTCAAATTTGATTTTTTCAAGGCAACGATAGTTAAGATCATTGCCAAGCGAGAATGAGAGCTAAACCTTGTTAGCTCAGGAACACACTTTCGATTTTCAAAATCTTAGAATAAACAACCCAGCTATGAAACCTTTTTCCCTCCTTGTCCACGCTCACAAACGATTAAAAAAACCACTGAGGAAAATCTAAACACTGGTTCCCTACTTTCTTCTTCCATCTTCTCCGGTTCTAAAGTATTATTACCATTTTGGTCTTTCACTTTAGAACCCTTTTCCCCATTCACCCTCAATATTGAGAAACTTTTTGGCTCAACATCAAGGTAGCCCACTCTAGAATCTTGGTAAGATCTTAATCTAGAGATGGAAAACGGGAATTTACAATACCCAACATACTCGCGACTCAAAATATGCTTCACCAGAATAAACTCCAAGAAACCTAAATATTATAAAAGCCCCAACAACTCCAACCATAACCAACCATGAAGAACAACTCCAACAACTCGAAATAAAAGACTTCCCCCAACTATAAGTAGAATTACTAAGCAGATTAAGAACGAAAACAATTTATTCAAACCTAATAACATAATTAAACAATTGACTACCAATTCCATGACACAACGGTCTTCGGTGGCAGACCTAGCGGTCCGGCAGCGGGGAAAATAGTGTCTGCAGTCACTGCTCGCGAAGTGGTGCACCTCACCGATGCGGCGAATCGAAACTAGCCTAAAACAGAGAATGAAGAGAGCCTAGTTGAGACGGTGGCGAAGCGCGACGGTTGGACGACAGCAATAGCCTGGGTTTCTTTCTTGAACCCGGTACACCTCACCGTTGCCCACAAGGACCACTTCAAGCCGCGCTTGGCTGACTAAACGATGCTAAACAAACAAAATCATAACTAAACCGGAAAAAGGGAAAGGGGGAGGGGCCTGACAGCCGTCGTGAGGAGCCCGAGGTGGCTCACGCAACTGTCGAGCCTCCTAGGGTTACCTTTGGTTACTGTGGGTTTTTAGGTTTCGGCGGATGAGAGATACTCTACTGTTAAAACTTTTTTTGGATGATCACTGTTGGGAATACAAGTCTAACATGAGAGTGAGCACGAAAACATGAGTTGCCCTGGGTTTTGGCTTTGAAGGTCATGCATGATAGTAAAATTTACTGATGAGAACGAGAAAATTTGAAAAACTTGAGATTGTTTAATTTGTCCACACATGAATCATGATTGACACAAGAAGCTAGTATAGTAGTAGCCGTAGTAGTAACAGTAGTGGTAATAGTACTAGTAATAGTAATAGTCATTAACATAACAACAATAAGTATATACAATCCAAATTGAATCTAATTACACGTCAAATAAGGTTCCTGTTATATATATGTTATGTATCAAAGATGCAGTCATCGATTGAAGTATCAAAATTCTTTTCTTGTTACGGAAAGTTCCACAAGTGATTTGGAACTAGTTGTCCCGCGTTGAATAAGAGGTAAAACTGTAGGAGGATGATAAACATACAAGACTAGTAGACTACTCCAAATATCATCAATTACAACTTTTGGATAAAAAAACTCTTTGGACTTGTATTTGATTAGATGCTATCCTACAAAGCCTTTATGACTTTATGTGATAATATAGAAACACATATAATATAATAGTATTATGAATATTATTTGAAATAACCCATTAATATACAAATCTATTAAGATATTCCAGTACTAACGGAAAAAAAAACCATTCAAGTTTATTGGATAATGACTGTTTTTCTTAAAAAAAAAATTCATAGTTTTCAAGACAAGGAAGGCATTTTCTCATTCCCCCTCAAACCATGACCAAACATTTATCATATGTGCACCTAATGTTTTTTTTCTTGAATTATTGAATATATATGCACCTAATTTTAGGATCCAACATTCACGTCGTATTCGAACTAAAATGTGCATAAATAAATGGAACCTTATTCATTTCTTGATAAAGACCACGTGCTTTTGATTTGGTCTTTGAATTATCTTTTGGCTTATTCCTAGTGGCTACTTGTAAGAAACAAAGTTCCTCAACTATATAAATATGATGTCCCCAATTTTCTATTGAAGTTTATAAAAAGCACATAAATAATTACAATATATTTAAGGGATATTATCTCAGATTTTCCGTGACATATAGCCCTTTTTCCCAAATAACCCCCACATTGCCACCCCTATCGCGGATAACCCTAAATTTATAATTTGTCATAACATGACGGAATTACAAACGGCGTTAACTTGGTTTGACTTTAGATGGGTTTGGCGCCATTTAAGAAGGTTGTTGATGGCTATTCAAAAGGATGTTCATTAGTTTTGATGCACAATTCAAGGGTTTTATTGCTGGCAACATAACACTAATAGGGTGCCAAACGACCTTCGTCGTATTTGATGCCATCAACCACATTCTTAAATGGCGTCAAACCCATTCAAAGTCAAACCAAGTTAACGTCGTTTGTAATTTCGTCATAGTTAATGATAAAATACAAATTCAAGATTATCTGCGATAGCGGTGACATGGGGTTATATGAGAAAAAGGGCTATATGTCAAGGTTATTTGAGATAATATATTATATATATCCCTATATTTAACAGAAAAAGATTTGAATTTGATACCTAGTATACTCAACATCTCAACCTTACCATTAAATCAAAATTTGATAGTGTTAAGATAATATTTAGGAAAAATAGTATTTAGAGATAAGTATCGTATTAAGTTAAGGACGTTTTCCTTATCTCCTATTCCTCACTTTTTTTTTATAAAATAGTTACTTTATATTTTGAAGGGTCACTTTTAAAATTAAAAGGATCACTTTTAAACACGAGGTCACCTCTTACTTTAAAAGGGACATTTCTACTCTAAGGCTATGTTCAGTTCACCTTATTTTTGCTTATTTCGGATCGGATCGTATCGATCGGACGTATCGGATCGGATCGATCGTATCGAAAAAATAAGTTCGAGATCGATCGATCGAAAAAATAAGTTCAGATCAGATCAGATCAGATCAGATCAGATCAGATAAGTTCAGATCAGATCAGATAAGTTCAGATTATGCTTATATTTAAAAACTTATTATTATTATCATCATGATTATTATGATTATTAGTATTACTAATGCTATTATTGTTATTGTAATAATTATTATTGTTGTTGTTATTATTATTATTATTATTATTATTATTATTATTACTACTACTACTTTATACAATTACTATTACTATTAATATTACTATTTACTAGTACATTTGTCAAAAAGATTATTATTATTGTCCTTGTTGTAATTATTAAATATTAATATTGGTAATTATTATTAATGTCGTTGCTATTATTATAAATGTCATTGATATCACTATTTGAAGCTATTTGTGTTCAAGAAGAAAGATGTTCTTTTGGCATTTATAAGTGTTCTTTTTTATATTTATTCTAATTAATAATTTTGATATGTGATGTTCTTTTTGATGTTGTACATGTAACGAATAGGGGTGTTCACAAAAAACCGAAACCGAAATACCGTACCGAAAAACCGGAAAACCGGTCAAAATGGGCGGTTACCGAACCGGAAAATTTGGGATTAAACGGTACGGTTACCGAACCGGTAAAATTCACGGTTAAACGGTACGGTTACGGTTATGATTTTTTATAAAACGGTTAACCGAAAAACCGGATAAATTTATTTTTTATTATTATTTAATTTTTTATAATAATTATATTAATTAAATAATGATTTTTGTGTGAGAAAAGTAGAACTTGCTACTGTTTTTTTCTGTTTACTTGCTACTCACTATGAAACTGTGAACTACTCAATGTGAAGTTGTGAACTACCAACTTGTAATACTTTATATTTTTATGCTTGTTTTTCTTAGAACTTTGAGATATGTATTCGTCATTTCGTTGTATTGTAATATTGTATGGTGTGGAATATTTTTTAGAGATGATTGTCTTTTATAGAGAATCTTGGTAATAATTATTTATATTGAGAAAAATTTGAAATCTAATATATAAAAGTAGTAAAATAATTTGATAAACCTTGAGTAACGGTTAACGGTTAACCGGAAAACCGTACCGAAAAACCGGTTAACCGGTTATGCGGTTACCGGTTTGAACGGTTACGGTTACGGTTCGCAAATATGGCGAACCGATACTTCCGGTTACCGTCCCGAAATTTTATTTCGGGACGGTTAACCACCCATGAACACCCCTAGTAACGAACATGACAATAGTATATGATGTTTATTTTTTAAAAGAATTTTGGTAGAATAATATAAATTATATATTACTAGTTTATATAAAATAAGAGTAGTATGGGATAACCTAATGGTGTTGTCATCACGTTTAAAATTTTCCCTACAAAGGATTTCAACTTATCTTTAAATACAAAGTTTATATAGAACAAGACAACGATATAAGAAGAATATTTAACCATTTTGTTCAAGATCATATGATTATATATATATATTTATAGGTTTATTTATGATAAAAAAGAACAATTTATTTATATAACAAATAACATGTTGTTAGTTAGATCCAAACATGTCATCAATATAAAAATAACATCTATCTTTTATTTTTAAAATGTGTTCTTTAAATAGATCTTGTATGCTCTTTCAGTATATGTTCTTTTTTTAATATCATTATATGTTCTTTTCATTACTACCTAAATTCTTATTATTAACGGACCTTAAACATGAGTGTTCTTTTATTTTTAATTTTTTTGAGCCCTTTCTGGAATCCCGTGGTAAGATGAATTTTCCTGTCTCACTCGCACGGGCCACTCACCTAAAGACCCCACAAGCCCCCAACCCCCTCCCCCACCCACAACAATATTAAAATATATGCTTCCACCAAGATTTGAACCTTGGCCTCCCATGTGGGGTAAGGTAAGAATGCCCATCGACCCAAGAGCCCTTAGTCTTTTATTTTGTAATTGTGTGTTCATATACTAATGTGCTCTTTTTCAAAAAAAAAAAACTAATTATGCTATAATAATAATAATAATAATAATAATAATAATAATAATTATTATTATTATTATTATTATTATTATTATTATTATTGTTATTATCATTATTATTATTATTATTATTATTATTATTATTATTATTATTATTATTGAAAGTTGTGCATACTAATAAAATGATAATAATAGAAATACTAGTAATAAAATACAAAGTAATAATAATATTAGTAATAATATGTTTTTTAAAAGATAAGATAAGATAAGATAAGATCGGATCGATCGATCGGATCGTATCGCCCGATCGAATCGTATCGATCGACATCGATCGATCGATCGAAAAAAATAAGTTGGATCGGATCGGATCGTAAAAAATAAGTTCAGATCAGATCAGATCAGATCAGATCAGATCAGATAAGTTCAGATCAGAAAATTTCAGGTGAACTAAACATAGCCTAAGTGATTCTTTTAGGATAAAAGTTACCACCGTCTTACCATAAATTATTGTAAGACAGTCGTATTCACTCTTATATATAAGATTTTGTAGATATATAGAATTGCGTAATTTTCTTTGTTTAGAGTGGTTCTATTAATCAATATATGCAGCATATAATGAGAAAATAATGGATTTTATCATTGTTAGGGGGGAAAATGGTCAAAAACTACCTTACATAAACTCATTTTTGGGAAAAGCTACCTTATTGAAATAAGGTTGTAACAAACTATCTTTCAAATAAAAAATGTTGTAAAAAACTACCTTTGGTTGAATTACGACCATTGACCACCATTTTCCGGGTTGACCTTTTCTTTCCCTTTGTTTTTCACATAATCTTTATCCAAATTTGCCAAACTACCACATCTTTATACCAAATTCCAAAGGGAAATGAATAGTTTGGGTGAATTGGAGAGAAACAGAAGGGGAAAAAAAGCAAATCAGATGAAAGGTCAACGCCATAAATGGTGGTGAAGACTTGCCAAAATCCGGCCAAAGGTAACTTTCTACAATATTTATGTTTTAAAAGGTAGTTTTTCACAACTTGTTTATAAGGTAGTTTATCACAAAATCATGTTTTTATAAGGTAGTCTCTGAAAAATTTACCAAGAAAAGTTTATAATTTGTTGAAATAGATTGTCTAAGTAGTTGCTCGTTACTTACATCGTAAATCATTAATACTTCATTCCTAACTAAGTGTTTTATTCATTTTTACACGTAAAACAATGAATTTTTTATATCAAATATTTTTGGTTGCGCACAAGTAAAAATTATTAAAAAATTGATATTTTGAAAGTATATGTTGTGGCGAATCTAATAAAATCCAACTTGATTGTGTTTTTCATTATATAATAGCGAGAATATAGAGTCGAAATTAGTTGATGAATACTGTTAATATACTCAATGTAACACTTATTTAAGAATGGAGGAAGTATAATTTTAGGGGAACTTGTGATACAATCACACAGGCCACAGCTACATGTCTTGACGTACTCTTTTCACCATCAAACAAATACTTAAAGTTTCTTAATAACTAAATCGACAAAGCATGGCCTTGGCGGGCTTGGCACATGTATATCAAGCAAGGAAAAGAGATAAAATGTGGTGGATAACTGGATACATGGAATTTGGTCTATCAAAGTCGTTCTCGTGGCAAAAAATTTTTTTGGATATGTGTTTGCAATAAGCCAATAATAAGATTTGCATAACATGAGGAGAGGACAACTTAAAGTTCCAGTACTAATATGTATTCTCACTCTAAATATAATGGGTTAATTTTTTTGGAGAAGAGGATGATGCTCAAGACATGAAACCGGACTTGTTTACATTATTGCGTCATAACTCATAAGGGAAGGGGACTTCTTCTAATTTGCCTAAGAAAAAGAAAGAAGGAAAGTGGACTTACTTTTGTAATACTATTGATGTATAAGGAGCCACACAGCGTAATGATGTACACCGCAACTCTACTTAATTATATCTTGTTCATTTTTTTTAAAGGATTGTCCATTTGCTTTTCTCAAAGTCAAACTTCACACATCAACCTAGTTTATCCAAGCGCCAGCCTGGCAGCCTACCTTGAATTCTTGAATGAAACTGTCTTTTGTCATTTACAAACTCGGTCCTCCTTACTCTTATTATCACTCTTCTCTCCTAGCTCTCTTAACACTCTTACCTTGAAGGACCCTATTTTCCCGCCAAATTGTTCATAGGATATATAGAAGGAGAATATATGACCATCGTCGACGTACCAAAATCAATTTTTTGCCCAAAGATGTGAAAATCATGCTTAAACCCTAGATTTGGGGCATTCTTCACACGTCTAAGACATTGTACAGGCGTGATCTTCTTGTGTTTGACTTTTTTTTGGCAAACAAAAATATCAAGGTTGTCACCGGGGATTTATCTTCATCATGTAAGGTCGGCAAAACTTATCCAACACGTCTTGGCGTTTTAGTGATCGAATGTGATAGGTGATGTATGCTACATTTCCAAATCACTTTGATTACAAGGACAAGCTCTACATTAAGAGGAACGCTACTAGCCTACTACTAGGTGGTTTGTTCGTCAAATTCCTTGATAATCATAATCCTCACACAAATAAAGGACAAAATGTTACAAATTAAAGTTGAAAATAATACTTCACTTCCTATTAGAATGCTCTTCATTCCTCTATCTCTTCTCTTTATAATTACTAGCACTATATGCACGTGATGCGTGCGACAATATATTAATATTAGTAGTAACATCAAAAAGTGTTATAAAACTAACTCTTGTATGCGTAATATTTATGGTGAATATTGATGATCGTTATGGTTTTTTATTTGCATTGTTACAGTGTAAAGAAGAATGTTTTTCCATAAAGGGTATGTCGGGAAGGATAGGATTTGGTAGATAATTCAACAACTCTCCTTTTAAACAATGATCTGGGTTTTGTTTTTAATTTATTTAAAAATACATATATTTTACAGGCGTATTTCATGAGTAGTAGTTCAATTTAATTTCACTGGGTAATTGCGGTTTTTAGGCATACTAAGGTGAGTTGTGCTTCAATATATATAAAAAAATTATAAATTGATATTATCTGATGTGATATGTTTATCTCTCTAATTATTTATTATCCCAACTGATTGTGACCTCCAAAAAAAAAATGAATGTTCTCTAAGTTTCTTAATTCTTTTTTTGGTTTGTTAATACATGTTATTTGAAATTGTTATTGCAACTAAGAGTTTAGATAGTAATAATCTCTGTAAATCTTTGCTTTTGTAATTTTTTGAAAATTGATTTAGTCATCAGTTTTATATTTTCAATTGTGAGACTCCTCTTTTTACACATTTTTATGTATTTCTTTTTGGTAATGTAGAACTTTGCTTATAACCCATATTTGTAAATGAGGAAAGAATTAAGAAAATATTTTCATTATTATTTTTTGTGAGATTAAGGGTATATAAGTCTTTTCATATGGAGACACCATAGCTCCCCTTGACTTGTGTAATAGAGATAAAACATAATTTAGGAATAGAGTAAATTCTCCTAAAACATAAATTAAGTTTCAAAAAACACAATATTTTACCCATAATTTTTCCCATAATTTTTCCACCCATCCATTCCCACTTCCAAATCATTAATTAAATAAGGAAATGAAATAATATTAAAACTCCCAAGTTCCAAGATGAAAGTTCTAGCTCTCTTCAACTTTTTATGGTGGCTACTGGCTATGAATTTAGATGCTTGTTGGAAGTGTTTGGTATTTGGTAGTAGTAAAATTCAAATGTAAGATTCAGGTGACTTTTTTAAATACCCATTTTCTTTTCTATATTCTCAATTCAATATTTGACTCATCCACCTTCCTTTCGAAAATTCTTCACTGCTACATTATCTCTCTCCAAAAAGCATATATATAATATAAGTGACAAAACCTTCTTCCTTATCTCTTACAATGCCAAAAAAAAAATCCAACTTTTTTACCCATATACAACTTCTTCATCTTCTTCTTCTGGGTTTTTGTGGGTTTCATTAAATTTTGTGATTTATAAAAAAAATATTATTATGTCACAATTTTCTAATTTATAAACCCTTATCTTTTGCCACTATTAATCTCTCTATATGCCAAGATCTCTACTTTATTTAATCTAACAATAGATTTTCACAGATTTGATTATCTGGGTTTGCAATTAATGCCCACATTATTCTATTATCTTGTTTGATTTCTCAAATCTTTGTTTTTTTGGTCTGATTAGCTTGTTTGAAACATAATCATACTTTAATAAGCCATTACTTACTTCAGTCCTAATCTTAATTAGCTTTTAATTATCCATTATAATTTCTGTTTTAGAGTTGGTGGCAGTTCACTGTATCTGGATACCCCAGCATTTATGCAGCTTTCTATTTATTTGTTGCATGTCCTGTTTTAATATTCCTTTAACTATTTATTACTAATTTACTATAGTCTATACATAAATAAATTGTGGTCGGTCTAGGTATCTTAAGATTGTCCCTCATTTTAAATGATTTTCATATTGAAATTCCTAATTTTTAGCTGACACTCTTAATTTTTAAATAATTATATTAATAAGATTGCTTAGATTTTGCTTCCACTCAAACAAGTAGGAGTATTATATAGTATAGTCCAATTGTGCAATCACTTTGTTGCAATAAATTTCAGATCTTGCACCATATTCTTTTAATATTGATTAGTAGTAGTACTATATATTATAGTTAGTATATCATACTATTTCCTTTAAGTCCAATGCTTTTGTTCTTGATATCCTGTTTTTCTTTCATTGTTGTTTTCAAGTCCTTGTTACCAATTAAGCTTAGTAAGATGAAAATACTGTCACCCTTTTTCTGGGTAGAACTATCAAAGTCTCTTTTGTGTTATATTAGAAAGAGTGGGCTTATATTTGGTGTTTTTGAAGCTACTTTTTTTAGGCCAGTTATGAAAATTTCTACAGTTAGTGAGTTTGTGAAGGTGGAGGATGAGGGGATATTACTTCTGGAATTACCAGACTTGGCCTTGGATTTGATCCTAGACCGGCTTTCGCCGGCTGAATTGTGTAGTATGGCAGGAGTTTGTAGTTACTTGAGAGCTAAGTGTAGGAGTAATCATATGTGGGAGAAACATATGAAGAACAAATGGGGAAGAGTGATTGGTAATGCTGCTCTTGTAAAATGGCATGAGCATAAGCATAAGCCCCAAAATAAGAGCAAATTTTCTTTGAGGGGTAACAAAAATGGAGGGATTTCGGGTTCTATATTTAGTCTTTGGCCTTTTTCATTGATGATTAGGCCAAAATTAGGAGGTAGAAGTGAGTTTAAGGGTAGTTTACCACCTGATTCAATCATGGGTTGGTATCTGTCTCTCGAAAGCGGCGAGTTTTGGTTCCCAGCTCAGGTTTATAATCGTGAGGTATATACAAACTTGCATATTGTGGAAGCTTGTTTGTTTGTTTTATCATTTTCTCTAGTAATCAACAAGAAATTTTTGTATCCTTAATCTATTTCTTTTAATGCAGAATGGACATGATGGATTCGTGTTGTCATGCTATGATGCTAAACTTAGCTACAACGCGAAATCAGACACTTTCCAAGCCAGGTACAAGATTTATCTCTAACCAAAAATTAATCGACCATATTTGACACAAAAGTAGCTGCATGATTTATCTTAAATCTGTGAAATATAGGATATTATGGAAGAGGGATTATAGGATATCCATATAATCGTCTGATACTTTGAGTTCTTTTAAGTGTTTTTGGGGTTTTGTTGATGGAATTGTTCATCTTATGTTGTTAAAGGTATACTGTGCATGGCCGGGAGACTGTCGAGGAAAACATATCCTGGAGTAGAATCAGAGCACCACCTATTGATAACTCTCCATATGATCTTCATGTGTCTGGTAGTCTGGATGATTTGAAGCCAGGAGATCATTTTGAGATTCAATGGAGACGAAACAGAGGGTTTCCATATGGTGAGTTTCATTGAGCTTTCTGCAGTGTGGAATGGATGGATGTGTAAAAAATATTTTAGATTTTTTTCTCTTCTTTTGTAGAATTATGATCTGCAAATCTGTCACTTACTGTTAGTTTATTTTAGGTTGGTGGTACGGAGTTGTCGATCACCTGGAATCATGCACCAGAAACGAAAATCATTGCATCTGTCATGATAACGGTGAGGAATTCATATTTTGCACCTATTTATCTGGTTGATTGATGAATCCTATATGAATTTGTGATATATAAATATTTTAGTTTGTGATTATATGCATGGTAAGTGGTAACTGAAGTAGCTGAAGTTCCAGATGATAATTGTCCTATATATTACTTCCTCCGCTCCATAATTCATGCAACACTTGCACTTTTATGGTCACGCTTTATAAACTTTGACCACGAATTCTCACCATTGTATAGGAATAAATTAAGTCTTGTAAGATCCAGTTAAACATATAGTTCTTTGCTTATTGATTTGAGCACGGCTGAACATATTACGAAGCTCTGAATTTGGAGTAATCCTTTGCATTTGGACTTATACAAGCCACTGAGCTTGTACTCAGCCACTCAGGGGTGTATATGCTGGTGGCCATGGCACTACTGGAGAAAAACCCTAATTGATGCGGGCGTAGGAGGCTGCATTTGGAAACTTTAATTGAGGCGGGCTGTGTCGGCCTTAACAAGTGACTTGTTGAGGCACATCTAGGCGGGCTGTGTGTGCTAGACTTGAGCTTTCTGCTCTTTTTTGTGTTGCTTGTTATAGTTCAAGGAGCAGTATCCGTGTGTTGCATTTGATTTAAAGATCTCATACTATGCTTTCTTGATTTACAACAATAGCACCAAAAAAACAAATGATTTACTACGAAGTCATATTGGCAGAACAACTTTTGGGGTACGAGGATTGAATTCCAGAAACTATAGTCCCTAGAGTTGAGGTTGTTAAGATTGTACTTCTACTTCACACCAACACCATCATGATAAGTAATAATCATTATCACAATGGCAGTTGTGGAATTAGAAGTAGATAGTCATCACATCATCAAGCAATTTGGTGAACCAGACAATTTATGTTAGAATGTAACTTGATTTCGTGTTTCTTTACTTCTGTCAAAAAATAAGTGTCTAATTGGTTGACAAAAACATGAGAAGTGGAAAATTGTGAAGTTAATTTGGTTGACACAAACAAAGAAGTGACACTTTCTGCACAAGATGAAGAAAATAACTTACCTAGCTAATTCTGGGTACATAATTCTTTCTTGGCATTCGAATTTTCTAGGAAGCCACACTTACTACGTTCAACAAAATGACCACTATTCATGAAGACCATACTTTCACCTGCTACTCCTATTTAGCACTTGGTGATACAGAATTGTCAACTATAGCCACTTTGATTCTATGTGTACAATCCATTGTTATTATTGTAGTGAAATTGATTTTCTTTCTCGCTTCAATCAAATCATTTTGGTGTCATATACACCTAGCTTATTGCTGTTACTCGGGTAGTTTATTAACATCATTTCTCATGCTAACAGAGATGGTGATACTAGAGTTCAACCAGTATGCCACCAGTTCCAGATGGAGGAGAATGAGCATCAACAGGAAGCATCATCGAGAAGAAGGAAACGAGGGTGACGGCTTCTATGGCGGAATCAGAAAAATATACTGTGAAGAAGAGATTTCCACTTGGAAAAGCTTATGGCCAACCAAGGTCCTAAACTAGCATGCAGCTTTTCACTTCAATGCCCAGTTTCCTTGAGAATTGTATATACCAAAAACTTCAGCTGTTTGCAATATTTAGTCTTTAGATAATGCAACAGTTGGCCTTTGTTTCTCTATTTGCAATGTGCAAAGGCTTTGTACATATGGAATTTTTATTGTTCTACCATATATATAAAATATGTATTTGATCAGTGATAAATTTAGTTCAATTTCAGTCACCCTTCTCATTGATCATCAGAATATTATTTATACAACCTAAGTAGAGAGTCCTAGATTAGGAATAACAAGTCTATTCCTAATACATATCCACAATAGAGTCCTAACACCCTCCCTCAAGTTGGAGCGTGCAAATTTCGAACGCCCAACTTGGATAACAAAAAATCAAACTGAGTCCTACCAAGTGCTTTAGTAAAAATGTCTGCCAACTGAAACTTAGTAGGAACATGTGACGGATTTCACAAGACCTTCACACGCATCACGAACAAAGTGACAATCAGCCTCAATATGTTTAGTACGTTCATGAAAGACCAAATTCCTGGCATTATATAACGCAGACTGACTATCACAATATACTTTCATCCCTGCACGATGCTGAACTCCAAGATCACCCAACAGTTGCTTCAGCCACTTTAATTCACAAACAATAGCAACCATAGAACGATATTCTGCCTCTGCAGACGAGCGAGATACCGTAGGCTGCTTCTTAGTTTTCCAGGAGACAGGAGAATACCCCAACAATACAAACCACCCACTCAGGGATCTCCGGGTAATGGGACAACTGGCCCAATCCGAATTACACCATCCTTCAAGGCGGAGATCACTATCAGAACGAAATAATATTCCCTGTCCTGGATTTTTCTTCAAATATCGAACCACTCGCAAAGCGGCCTCCCAATGAACAACTTTAGTAGCTTGCATAAACTGGGACAAAATATGAACAGAATATGCCAAATCAGGTCTAGTAACAGCAAGATAAATTAACCTGCCCATCAATCTGCGATATTTCTCTGCATCATCAAACAGAGGGCCATCAGCCAAAGCGAGCTGATGGTGCTGCTCCATAGGAAATTCAGCAAGCTTGGCTCCCAGTAAACCGGCCTCAGAGATGATATCCAAGGCATATTTTCTCTGACACATAAATATTCCCTGCGTCCCCCTGGCAATTTCAAGGCCTAGAAAATATTTCAAAGCACCTAAATCCTTCGTTTTAAAACATTTTCGAATGTAAGCTTTGAAGTTCAGTAAAGCTTCCTGATCATTCCCTGCAATAATCATATCATCCACGTAGATAAGAACGTTCAGCTGAATATTTTTCCTGGTCAAAGTAAACAAGGAATAGTCAGAATACGACTGCTTAAACCCATAAGCTTTCAAAGCCGTGGCCAATTTGGCAAACCAACACCTAGGCGCCTGCTTCAAACCATACAATGATTTTTTCATTTTGCACACCAGATTAGTATTTCCTTCCTGAAAGCCAGGAGGAATTTTCATATACACTTCTTCCTCCAAATCACCATGTAAAAATGCATTATGGACATCCATTTGATGGATATCCCATTTTTTCACAGCTGCAATGGCCAGGAAAGTACGAACTGTGGTCATTTTTGCTACAGGGGCAAAAGTTTCATTATAGTCAATTCCTTCCATCTGATGATGGCCAAAGATAACCAATCTGGCCTTCAAACGCTGCAACTTGCCCTGCTCATCATATTTTTCTGTATACACCCACTTACTCCCCAAGGCCTTCTTGCCTGGAGGGAGAGGTTGCAATTCCCATGTACCTTGATCCTCCAGAGCTTTTATTTCAGCTCCCATGGCTTCACGCCACCCTTCATGCTTCATAGCTTCTTTAAATGAATTAGGAGGATTCCCTGCAATTATAGCAGCTAGAAATCTGCGATGTTTGTCAGAAAACTTTTCACAACTAACATAATGTGTAATAGGATAGGGAGTACCTGAGGGCGATGCTGAAATAGGTGCCGGAGGGGATGGACTTTTCTTTTTCACTATAGTATGAGTCACATAGTCCTGCAATTTTTTAGTGGGAATTTTGGTACGTGTGCCTCTTCCCAACACCTCAACATTTCCCTCTGTACTCCCTCCCTGAATCTGCGCCCCACGAGGCGCCTCACCACTCGACGCCCCATGAAACGGGGCCACGCCAGGCAACCTTCGAGGCTCCCTAGCCTCGGCCTCCCCTTCGTGCACCTGCGGTAGATCAGGGTGAAGACCCACAACAACCTCCACATCATGCGCCCCACCCCCTGTTGCACCAAGTCCCCCTTCAACCAGCACGGGAACTGCAACTAGGGGCATAGGCATCTCCTTCTCACAATACTCCAAATCCACCATATTAGTGGAATCATTCTTATCAGGCAATGGGTCAGACATACAAAAAGGAAACTTATGTTCAATAAACTTCACATCTCTGGAAACAAAATATTTTTTGGTTTCTAAGTCATATAACTTCCATCCTTTCTGAGTGGAGGAATAGCCAACAAAGACACAACGACGACTCTTACTAGCAAACTTATCACCACCATGATATAAATTATGGGCATAACACAAGCAACCAAAAATCCGGATATCTGTCATCTTAGGAGGCTTGCCAAACAAACATTCATAGGGAGTTTTGAAATCAAGGATGACAGATGGAGTTCTATTAATTAAATGACAAGCTGCCTGAACACAGTCCCCCCAAAATTTCAATGGTAGATTGGCCTGAAATCTCAAAGCACGAGCAACATTTAAAATATGTCGATGTTTCCGTTCAACCCGGCCATTATGTTGTGGAATTTTAACACAGGAAGTTTCAAAGAATGACCCCATTTTGCACAAAATATTGTTTCAGACAATTAAATTCATTGCCATTATCACTGCGCACACATTTTATATTCTGAGTAAATTGTCTGTCAATGAAAGCCACAAAGTGCATAAACATAATCTCAATCTCCAATTTATTATATAATAAATATGTCCAAACAGTGCGGGAAAAATCATCTACTAAAGTTAAAAAATAGGAGGCACCACAAGCAGACTTAGTTTGATAAGGGTCCCATACATCACAATGAATTATCTCAAAAATTCTACTAGCTCTACTTTGACTGGAAGGAAAACTAGTTCTAGGGTGATGAGCTCGGAAACAAACATCACACCCATCTTTATTGCAACTACTAATGCTAGATTGACTCACACACGGTAAATGACGCAAAACTTTCTCCAAAGGATGACCCAACCGCTTATGCCAAATATTAATCGATGCCATGCTATCCACTACCATGACCTTCACCTTCGGGACAACCCGGAAAAAGAAAAGTCCATCTTCCCGCTCACCCGCTCCAATCAGCATCCTCGTCGTGCGGTTCTGTAATACACATAACGTTTTAGTGAACTGAACAATACAATTCGCAGAATCTAATAATTGCGGGACGGAAATCAAATTACAATCAAGATTAGGGACAAATAAAACATTATGAATTCTTAGATTTCCAAGAAGAACCACATCTCCCTCAAGAGTAGCTTCTGCAGAACTACCATCCGGTAATCCAACCGGACACCCATGAATTTTCCGCGCTGTCGTGAAGTGCGAGAACGTGCCTGTTACATGGTGTGTAGCACCAGTATCTAATATCCACAAAGGCTCACCTTTTAGACGATCGTTAGGTTTAGGTAAGTTCAGTAAATGGAGAAGATTTTGCCACTGTTCAGTTGTTATCCCTGCAAGACCAGCACTCACAGGGTCACGGGGTTGAGAAGTCGGGCCTTCCCCGCCATTCGACTTGTCAGTCGGACCACCACCAGCCACGGCCTTATTCGCACGTGCTGGTGGTGCGTTTTTCCCTCCACGGCAGCGGCTCTGCCTGCCGCCACGAACCGCCGACGTACCACGTGGTCCCCGAGGGCGGTCCCCCCACCACTCGGGGTACCCAATCAGCTGGAAACAGCCAGAGGCCTCGTGGCCTTCGAAGTTACAATGAGTGCAGACGAGAGAATCTGCAGAGGTTCGGTTTTTAGGTCGAGAGTCGACCTTGAATGCGAAGTTGTCGTCAGGCGCCGACAACGACGAGGCTGTGGGTCCCCGTAGACGCTCCTCTTGTGAGAGAATCTGATATGCGCGTGTGACGGATGGTAGTGGGTCTTGCACAAGAATGTGAGAGCGTAGCGGGGCATAGCAATCATCAAGACCAATCAAGAAGTGATGAAGGCGTTCTTGAGATCGAGTTTGTTCAAGGAATTTCAGAACCGGGCAGTCGGCACCACCAGTTGGGCAAAGTGGCGCCACCTCCAAGGAAGAGATTTCATCCCATAGCCGAGTCAAACGGCCAAAGTAATCGGCCAAAGATTCGGATTTTTGCTGTTTACAGTCACTAATTTCATATTTGAGTTGACAAATCCGGGTTCCATTAGAAACGCAATAGCGTTCTTTAAGATGCTTCCATAAATCATGTGCATTGTCAAAAAACGAGACCGACGAACGCAAGTTTGAGGAGATCGTATTGAGCAACCACGAAGCTAGCATGGAGTGAACAATACTCCAATCAGCCAAACGTTCCGTGGAGGTAGGTTTCGGGATAGTGCCATCCAGGAATCCAAGTTTACGTTTTGCGTTCAAAGACATGCGAATCGCGCGTGTCCATTCTTCAAAATTATCGTCCTTCAACTTAATCGGAGTGATTAAGTTGTCAGGATTATCATTCGAACCTAAAAAATAGACTGGATCAGGTTTCGGGCTTGGTGTTTCTGTATTTTCGATCATGGTGACGTGTCAGGTGCGGCGAGAATACGTTTGTAGTGAAGAAGCTATGATGATCAGCCCAGTAGAGAAGCAAAGCAACGAAAAAGTTCGAGGCTTGGATATGTATGTGGTTCGAAGGAGTCAAGGAAGAACTCGAAAAAAAAATCGAGTCTTGGTCAGGTTTGAGTGTGTGTTTTTTTTTTTTTTTCTTCAGAGTTTGGTAGAGAGAATTTTTAGAGTTTGGCTCTTGATACCATGATAAATTTAGTTCAATTTCAGTCGCCCTTCTCATTGATCATCAGAATATTATTTATACAACCTAATTAGAGAGTCCTAGATTAGGAATAACAAGTCTATTCCTAATACATATCCACAATAGAGTCCTAACAATCAGCTTAACTTTGTGGAAGTTTTTGTTATATTTTGACTTTGAATCTTGTTGAATACTGAATCTTATTTCTGACTTATAATAACAGGACGAGACATGACAAATTAGTAGAAACTGTTGGGATTTAAATTAATTAGTGCAACATTATTTTGAAAAAAAAAGAAGGTACAAAGAGAAGTTAGTACATATTGTCTCAAAGGGATAAACCTGATGAATCAAAGAGCATAAACTACTATAACATACCAAGAATAATAATTTTTGACAAATCTAAAAGTAGGAATATTTTAAAGCAATTTGTCTAATCGTTTGAACATTTCCTCTAGATACATTTTCTTCCACTTTCTAGGCATCTACCAGTACCTGGCGATAAATAGGAAAAACTGAATAAGAACGAACACTAAACAGAGCTCTCAAATAAAATCTGTAAGCTAGAGAATATCAAAGAGCATAAACTACTATAACATACCAAGAATAATAATTTTTGACAAATCTAAAAGTAGGAATATTTTAAAGCAATTTGTCTAATCGTTTGAACTTTCCTCAAGATACATTGTCTTCCACTTTCTCATCGTTCTAATAAAACTAATAAAGGAATTTTTTTGAAAAAAAGCAACTACCCAAATAAAAAACAATAAATTACCAATTTTGAGAGCAACTACCTTATAAATAACAATATAACTACCTCAAAAGCACAAAAATCTTTCGTAGCACTACCAAATAATGATTTTTGTCAGTGTGTTTCGTCAAACGGATCCACTTTCCTGGTAAGCTTCGTGAGGCCCTTGCGTAGACAAGCATCCTAAAGCCTAAAGGCCTTCAATTGAACACTCATATATCTTCCCCAAAGTTTTGCTAAATTTCAATTTTAACAACAGATTAATATTCATCTTCCCCAAAGTTTTGCTATTAATAATGATAGTTTAACTATTAATGATATTAATAACTACTACTTATGTTTTCTTTTAATTGTTACAGTTTGACATTTTGCACTATTCACAAATTTCACTTTGACCAACGTTTGTGATTTATACGTGAATAAAACATAGTCATGTGGGATCTTGTTAGATTTGTCTTAACATGTACTTTTTATAATTTTTACAAATACAAAATTCAAGATATATGTCCTCAAAGTTTTGCATTGGCATGCGTGAAAAGTGTAATTTGTAACAATTAAAAGAAAACGGATGGAGTATTAGTTAAAATAACATTAAAGGGAAAACACTAGAGATTGATATTACATCTTCCCTCTAGTTAAAATAACAACAAATTCATTATTATTAGTTATAATACTTCCTTCGTTCTGTTTTAAATGAAACGTTTGTTTTTTCACGGAACCAAACACGCTTCTTTAATCATTAATATCTTTAGTTGTGCGCACGTAAAAAAATATAAAAAGTTATAACTTGATAGTATGCATCGAGACGAATCTAACAAGATCCCACTTGACTACGTTTTTTTTTATATAATGGCGATAAATTGGAGTCAAAATCGATCAATGAATAGTATCATTTCACCCAATGTTTCATTTAAAACAGAACGGCGGAAGTATCATTATTTTTTCACATTATAATATGAAGGATTTTCCACAAAATTGTTGAAACAAAAACTTAAGTAGATTTTAAGTCGATCGATTCCCAGGGTTTGTTTTCTAAATAAGTCATGATCATATTATATGCATACAAATATTGTATTTTAATTCTTGAGTTCCATCAAAAACTTATAATATTATTTTATCTTTAATCAGAAAAGCAATAAGAGAGTAATGGAGCGGTAGATAAATCTATACCTTTGATACTTAAATCTAGGGTTTAAAAATGCATATTGAAACTAGTTGTGATTATATTGCAAATATGAAATCTAATTTTGCTATCAATATGACATGACGCCATGTGAGGGGCGGCACATGACGGACTTCAATTCTTGCTCACAAAAGCTTTGCACGCAAGCGATCCTATATGAACCATATAGCGAGAATTAAGTTTCAAAAGCATGTAAAGTGAGAATCAAGGGTATGTAAAGTGAGATATATTAACGAAAATCATTCTTATAGCATAATAATACCAAAATTAACCTCTCTTTCTAGTTACTTCTCGTCAAGGTGGGTAAATTCCATTTCCAACTCCTAACATTCACCAAACCTCTGTTGTTATAGTTTCTGGGCAGAAAAAACCAAAACCACAAACACAACACACGGGTAAACGGAAGAAGAGAGAGAAAAAAGTGTAGAAGGAAATTATTTGTTGCTCGAAGTTGAAGATGAACGGCGGCCCATCTGGATTCAGTCAGTTTTCTCTCTCTTCTGAAATTTTAATTCCGATTTGATGCATACCCATCTCCTAAATTCAGCAAATTTTGTTACCCTTTCTGATTTACTGTCTGATTTTTCATTTACAATGTTGAAAATTTGTGATCTTTACTTTTTTTTTTTGTGTGTGCAGATAATGCCCCTTTAACTAGAGCTATAATTATTGCTTCTGCCCTTTTTACCGTTTTCTTTGGACTTCAAGGCCGTTCTAACAAGCTTGGATTTTCATATCTGGTAAATCAAAGTTTGCCAATTTTTGTTCATTTTTGTCTTATAGTCTGTTTTTGTTCTTCAATTTTGGTGGACATTCTGGCTAATTTTTATTATTACTCAATTTTGCTCTTTGGTGAATTTATGTGGTGATCTTTCTCTGGTTTTGTTGTTACCTTAATCTTACTTTTTCTGTGTTATAGTTTTGATGAGCATTCACAAATCCAAGTGTTCATTTTTGGTGAATGTAGTCTTTGTTTCCTAGATACTATTTTCCATGTTTAGTTTTGATGGGTCTTTAATGTTTTATTGAGTGATCATCATCATGTGAATCAATGCTAAAAATTTCGGCCTGATTTTCAGTTTTAGTGTTGCCTAGATAATTCTTCTTGGGCTTTCAGGGAGAATTACTAGTTATAAACATGATTAGACCCTCTTGGATCTTTTCAACAAGGATACAACATTTTAAAGGTTCCTCTTATGTGTCTTTCTCATTGTTGAACGTATAAGCGAGACCTGGGAGAAGCATAAGGTTTCATGTCTTCTTCAAGTAGGGGATATTATATGGAATCTGAGAAACTCTATGCCGTTAAACATTATTGTGAGCATTTTTCATGTGTCTTCTTGTAGTTGATTTATTGAATATATAAGCCGAACCTTGGTGAAGCTCCACTGTGCACCAGGTTTCTTGTCTTAGCAGGTGTTATATGGAAAAGAAATACTGTGAACTAAATATTATGCGAGCTGCGAGCATATGTTAGGAGAAGATTCTTTGTAGTTTTTAAGGACTCTCAGTCTTACTAATCTGAACTCGTTTGAGTCTATAAACTGTCGAAAGCTTAGACCAGTTGGGTCAATATTCTTATTATATACTGTGTGAGAAAACCATTTTGTTGATTTCTCTAGCTTTTGTAATTTGCAAAGCTGCTTATGCTTATTTCTTGATAATCATAACTTGTGATTCACGTAGTATGGAAGTTTTAATTTTATTTGATAATTAATCAGGAATTTGAAGTTCCGAATTGATTTTGTAAGAGTAATTTAATATCTGAACAAGTTCCCAACAAGTAGATCAGATGCAGCTTAAAGGAGATAATTGCATGTGGTCTATGATTGCCAGGATGCAATATCAAAGTGTTGGGATTCCTCTGTAAGGCCAAAGAGTTAGCCATTAGGCTACTTGGTAATTGTTTTTGGATTCTAGAATGGTGGCGGGGATGGGTTTGATACATTATTCTTGACTGTAAAGTAATGTGGGCCTTCAAGTTATCTTTTCGTGCATTCCAGCAATTGCTCATGAAGACATACTTAGAGTACTAGTTTCATCAAATCGATTTCTGATCTTTTATTTGATGAAGCCATATAGATAATACTCTTGTTGATTCATTTTTTTATGGGCATGATGGGAGAGTTTTAGCTCTCTACCTTCACATTTGTATGTCGAATGAAATTTCTTACCATCAAGATTGATGTTTGATATTTACACACAGAGATTGAATATGTACTTGCAGCTGGTTAATTTGTAGGCCAAATTGTAATCTGAAATTTGTGTCCAAAGTCCAAAAACCATTTGGCTGGATCTATGTGTTTTATCTGATCGTTTGCTGTTAGTATGATACCTGTAAATCATTTTAAAAATGTGGGTGTCAAAGCTGTTCGATGACAACACCGCTACACAAGAGCATCATGCACTGGGGATGCTACCACTGGCAGGTCTAGGAAGGGGTCTGGGGAGGGTAGGATGCATGTATGGCCTATGGGACATAAAATTTGGAGAATCAAAACTTTACTTAGAATTGTGATCTTTTCACTTTGATATAGGGCATTTGATGTTTATGATGTGCATCTTTAGATAATTTGTACTTTAATTGGTTTTTGTTCATCTATCATGTGCAATTCATGGTCTGATCAGGTAGCGTTTAGCATACCTTTTGTGTTAATTTACTCAATTGGAACAATTTCTGTGACTCCTTTCTTTTCATATATATTTTTTCCTAGGTTGGAACTTTATGCTAATCTTAAAGCTTCTGTTACTGCTATCAAAGATGAGATATCTTCAAGCAGTTTTTCCTTGAATTAGAAGGCAGGAGTGTGCTTACTTTTTCCTAAATTGTTACCTAATGCATTAAAACTTTATGCAGGATGTTTTCCAAAAGCCTCAGCTATGGAAGTTCATTGTCTCAACCTATGCTTTTACATCGACACCAGAAATGATGTTTGGACTCTATCTGCTGTACTATTTCCGGGTATTTGAAAGACAAATAGGATCAAATAAGTACTCGGTGAGTATCAACGACCATATATTGTTTCTTAATAATATATTTTTACTTGATATGGAGTGTGTTTTTAATGGCAATAAGTAGTTAAGTACCTATGAAAGATCAATGTTATTTGATCAATAGCAATCATTAATATAGAGTCTTGTATCTGCTTGATTATACAATATCGTCTTGTTAACATTAGGAAAATTTGCTAGACTGCCTAATAAATAGCGAACATTAAAACCAACTACCTATTATTATTAAGATTTAATTAAAACAAATCCTACTTTTAACGCCACCCAACAGTGGATTCCGTTTAGTTTTCTTTAATTGTCCATAGACCCTATTCCAATGAATACCTCTGCGCCAGCTCTTGTTGCTTCACTGCCACCAGTCACTGGATGGAGAGAAATAAAGTGGATGAGGGAGATTGTTCCTTTGGGGTTGCTAGATGTGTGGGGGAGAGAGGGAGGGAGGGAGGGAGGGAAGGTGTAGAAGGAAAAAGAATGAGCATTCCTTGTGTAACTTTTCCAAGCAATGTCACTAATTTACTTGTTTGACCTTTTGCAGGTGTTCACTTTATTTTCTTTGACAGTTTCATTCTTCCTAGGCAGTATTATGTTAGCCCTGCTTAAAGGTATGTAATGTTAATAATCAAGGCTACCTTATGATTATCAGTGGTTGTTGAGTTAATGCAATTTGTCAAAGGACATGTAAACGTAAGATAGGCTCAGTGAAGTCTGTTGCTTGACTGACTAGTGAAATAGATTTAGCTGCTCATGATTTGAACATTGGAATGACTTTTACGTTTTAGAATTTTCCTTTGCATGTCTGCTATATCCGGTACTGCTCTGACTTATATCCATGCCTTACTCATGTTAACGAGATAAAAGCTGGATATGGTGGGACTTGCCAAAATAAAGAGGGACATATAGGGTAGGTCTAATAAATCTATCTCTTCTTTCAAAATCAAAGCTGCCATTGTTGGATCTCCCTGGCAAGCCTAATGACCTTAATTTCCAGATTCATGGCCCTAGATCCGATTATCAAGTCTTCAAAAATATTGGGCTTTAGCGCTTTGGTGGGATCCGTAGTTCGAATCGTCTATTGGCTCCCAATTATCATTGCCTATCCGCTCGAAGCCTTAAAGTAAAGGAATGGGGAAGTCCATCAATACCGATCGTAGACAATTGACATTAAATGAGAAGAGTAGACTTCAAGTATTGGACTTACGTGAGTTGGTCGGGTCAAGGACTCAGGGGCGTCGCTACGAGTAGACTTGAAACCGAGCGGGAACATGGCGGGTAGTAGCCTAAGTTCGCTCTTCTTCCCGCACTCGCGCCTGCTTAGGCGGGGTTACCATGTCGGCGGGTGCGAAAGTCGTGACATAAGGGATAATCTAGTCTTTCTATATGAAATTACAGAGTAACCAAGCCCAAAGAGGGCAGACAAGAAAGGAAGCAGCTTAACCACGATAAGTTGGATAGACAATCACTCTCCTAAAAGGGCTATCCTCCCATCTATATGACCATGGTCTTGTCACGAGCTGGACTTGAACCAGCGTGCTCATATTAGCAAAGAAAAATATTGAAGGGGCTAGAGAATAAAAAACAGGGAGACGATGAGACAAAAAAGAGGAAAAGTGAAGTCGGATTCTGGGACTAGTTGAAAGAGTCAAAGGGGGTAGGGGTCAACATTAGTCACTTCAATTCTTTGAAGGAAGCGACAAGATGACAAGGGATTTCAAAAGACCCCTGAATCAAAATACCTAACTAACAATTAGAGGTATGCAAGCATTGAGATCCACAAGGAATAGCAAGTTAGACAATGAGAATAAAGCACAAGCTAAGTTGAAGACAATGAGATGGACTTTTGAGTTAAAGGGTTGAAGGTTATCTAGCTAGATTAGACACGCTAAGCAAATAACAAACAAGAGGAATGTTATAAAAATGGATTGAAATGTTATGAAAATGACTAAATTGCCCTACGTGAGTGAGACTATTTTTCACTCATCAAATTCTCCCAAGCTTCCTATTGTTTGTCACTAAACAATTAACTAGAGAACGGGAAATGCATGCAAGATTACTCCAATTTGCCAAGGTTTTCATGTGAGGAGAGAGATCAAAGAAAGGGAACATCCAAACAATATTTCGAAAAAGAGTCATAATCCACTCTCATTCATAAGGTAGGGGCCTAGGGGTATCCAGAGCTAAAATGCAAAAAAATGATGACTTTCCTAAACCCCTTGAACATCATGATCTATCTCCCACAAATGCCGAAGTAGAAATCATTCCCCCATAAGATAGAATGGGCTTTCAAGTCATGATGCCAATTCGTTCTTGAAGTTAATCGCCTAATCTTTTCCCCCAAGCTTGGTATTATTATATTTAGGTGAATAAAGCACCAAAGCCTATTTCAAAATTAAACTTGATAAACTCTGACCAAATTTCTCGAATAGCAGATGTTACAACTAATGAAAAGTGGAGGAAGTAGTTGTTTAGTATCAGATCGTCATGCCTTCCAATCAAAAGTTTATTGCAAATTGAAAGGGTATGTTAACTAGGTTGTGTACTGATCTCTAATATCTTACCTGAGCTGGAGCTTCATTGGATTTTAGAAGCAATATGGTACTTTGAGATTAGGAAAACGGCTGTGACTTGTGTAAGTGTTTATCTTGAGTGCCAAAGTGCAAGTTACAACTGATCTGTAAGTTTTAGACTTCGCGTAAAAGATGCCAGAAAGCAACGCATCCCGGGACTCAAATTTTTGAAAGCAATAGGCTTTAGAAGGTTAGGAGCGAATTTTTACCATAGCAGAATCCACTTGTTACTTTCTGGTTGTTAGGAGAAGTTCTATATGTATTTCATATTCAAATATAGAAATGTTAGTGTATTGTGCTACCTATTTATTACTTCATCTCTTTTAGACAGAGCTTAATTGCTTCGATAATTTATTTATAGTGGTTATGTACTGTTTTACAGATCCCAGCGCCTTGATCACGGCTGGACCGTATGGCTTAATCTTTTCTTCATTTGTACCATTCTTTTTTGATATTCCTGTGTCAACACGATTCCGAGTATTTGGTTTTCACTTCTCCGACAAGTCTTTCATATACCTCGCTGGTCTTCAGGTAATATGTGGTTTTAATATTATATGGTATTTATTCAATGTGTGGCCTCATTGCTGGTCCTCCTTTCTACCTGCCTCTGACAGTCTAACTTCATGATTTGCCGACTCCCCTTCTTTCTCCAAACATTTGTGTTCTTACTTCACTTTTTGCTGTGCAGCTGTTTCTATCATCTTGGAAAAGATCCATTTTGCCCGGAATATGTGGCATCATCGCTGGCTCCTTATACCGTATGAACATCTTTTACATCCGCAGAGCGAAGGTTATAATCTTAAAGTTAATGTTCCCCCCCCCTTTTTCCAGGAGAGAATAGTCAAATGAGAGAGTAGCTTTACTTGCCTCCTCTCTTCTTTTTTTTGTCCTTGTTTGCAAACATTAGTCACTGTGCTAGTTTAGTCAATTCCCCCCCCTTTTGTTAGTCAATATTTCCCCCCTTTATTTTAACACCTTATCGTTTATATGTGGTCAAATCTTGTCAAGTTTGAGAGTAAAAGAAATGTGACTTAATTGTGGATGGAAGAACTAAGGAGCTTTTTGTATGGGGATCTCAGGAGTTGGGAGGGGGGAATTTATAGATTTCTGTTCAGTTTGAGTTCATCATGCTAAAGTAGCCACCACTTAGTGACTCCTGATTGACTTCTGATACTTCAATCAGTGATGGAATTTGCTGTAGATTTACTCCCTCTGTTTCTTAATGTTTGTCTTCATTTGGTTTTGGGATGTTTCAATTAAACGTCCTAATTAATAATTTTCTTCTATGTATTTAATGCACTAATACTGATCAACTAGGACGAACATTGTGAAACTGAGGGAGTAATTAATACCGATCACAACATTTTTCTTATATCCAACATGGTAATATACTCAGGTATTGGAGAACATCTAGACAAAATATGTTTTTTTTGTTAGAGTTGATTTTCTAGGATGGTGCCATGTGTTCAGGAGGTTGGAATTGTAGATGCTGCTGGTCATACTCATACATGGCACTTAATAACTGATTCACTTATAATCATGTTACCTATGTGGTCTGGGGATTCAAGTCATCAAATATGATTTCAGTCTACAGTTGCCTGATTTTCTCATCAATACGATTTCATGTCTACAGTTGCCTGATTTTATTGCCTCACTGTTTGCACGGGTATCTTGGCCATCTACGGGGAGCCCACCATCTGCAACTGGGATCAGGAGTGTACCGAATACTTCAGCTCCTTATGCAGGGGGACAAGTGGAGGCAAGTATATCTGGTTCTTGAATATTCTATGTTGTTTTTCTCCCCCCCCCCCAAAAAAAAAAACCCCTCCCCCTTTCCCCAAAATGGAAAAAAAAAAAGTTACCTTTACCCTGCAGCTATGAAGCTTAGGAACATTCTTTCTTGCATTTGCCTATATGAAATGCAAAAATACCCAGACACGGGTATGACATGCCCTGGACATGCTGGACTGGCGTTGGATTGTTTTGTGCTTTCAGAATGTCAGAATCACTGTTTTTCAAGCATGTTTGAAACAGGCATGTAACTTGTATTTAAGGCAGTAAACATAATGAAATAATTGTAAATTTGACATTTGAATCATCCAGCACTATTACAAACCTTAAAATGTGTTGCTTCTGAGCTCAATTACATACCAGCATCACTCTTTCTTTTCATTTTGTGCCATCTTTTGAATCATCAGTAAAGTTGGTCATTTTTTTTGCCAGAGTTCGAGCACCTCCCAATTTGTGAACAAGATATGCGAGTCTTAGCTTCACTTATTTTCTCGAAATCAATCGATTATTCTAAATCAGATTTTTGAGGGTGATATTTTGTTTAGAGTTCTGGTAGAATTGTCGAGGAAAAATCAACAGAGGCCACTGGCCGAGGAGCAAGGAAAGCAAGAGGGGAAAAAGAGTTGCCAGCTTTCTTGCTCCTAATTAAAAAGGAAATTGAGGGTTCATTTTAATGATGTATATGTTCTGTAGAAATATTAAGTGCAGCTTGGCCGAAAAGGTTCCAGATAAGGCGCAGGCCTTTAGATACCTAAATCGCATGTTCAAATCCTCTTACTGCATCCTTCAAAAAAAAATCCTCTTACTGCAGATTCTTTTTTGTAATAGAAGACAAGAATGTGCTAGTGCTAATGATTGTTTTCTTTCAAGCTTCTTCTAATATTATGTGCGAAGTTGGAATCAATTGGAGGTGGAAAGAGAAAAGTGGAAATAGGAACAGAGGTTCATCCTTGGGGTGGAAATATCAGAATGCTAAGCTTCTTAATTTTACTATATTTTCCGTCTGTACTATGACATGTGCCCTTGTATTTTGCTGATCTGACCTTTTTTTTTTCCCTTGTGAACATAGAGAAACTACCCGACTCCGCTAGTTAATTCCGTGGAACCAGCAGAAAACTCCATCCAAATGCTAGTATCGATGGGATTTGACCAGGACTCCGCCAGACAAGCGCTTGTACAAGCTAGAAACGATGTCAATATTGCCACAAATATCCTTCTCGAAGCACAATCCCATTGAATTAGTTGAGTTGTGCTTATTTTGGAATCTGAAGTGCAGTTTTCTATGGTATATCGGCTCTTGCTCGTTGCTCAAGTAGCCAAGTTCCATAAACATCAAAAAGAGAAATGCTAACGTTGCTCGCTTCGCTTCCGTGATTAATGGGTTTCCTTGTAACAAACCTAGAAATCTTTGACGTATAATTCTTCTGTTTCCCATTTTCCCTTGAATGGGAGACTTTCAGTTAGTAACAATGCATATAAGCTGACAAACTTTTTGACTTTAGAAGTCTCTGCAATTTACTTGCAGCATGTTAGGAGATAACTCCGGATGTAAAGGAACGTAGCAATGTAATCTACATATTTTTATGTGCCTGTCACTCTGTTCTTATATTATAAGGACATTCATGAGCTTCGTTAACTCATAGGAATGCTAGGCTTTATTTTGTATTGGAACTATTCAAATAAGCAAGTATGAGCTTTTGTGAAGATGTGTGGTGCTAGTTTTAAAAAGATTTTATTTTCTTTGGATTAAGATTTTAATGGATGTAACAAAATACTAAAAACATCTATGTATGTTATTAACTATTGTACTTTGACTTTTACACTATTGGCATTATATTACTTTGTTCATAATTTGTTTACACCTTTTTTTCTTATATACTTCCTATGTTTTATTTTATTGCAACATTGAATTTTTACACTTTTTAATGTACAACTTTCACTATTAAGAACTTTAATTACTTTTTAGATCAAATTATAAAAATTTGATATTTTGAAAGTATTTATCATAACGAATCTAATAAGACTCCACATGACTATTTTTCATTACATAAAAAATACAATAGATAGTGAAAGGGTAGTGGGTGAATAGTGTAATAACTCAATTGTTGCAATTGAAAAAAAAACCAAGGAAGTATATTTTATATAATATTTTTAATGGTGAAAGTATTGCATAGACAAATTTGAAAGTTATAGTAAAGCATTACACTAGTATTTGGACTAGAACTGGAACTGTCGGGTACTTCCAAGGATTACCTAGTTAGTAAATTAATATACACCATTTAACCTCAAAGGCTGGCATATTCAAGTCATACTTATTGTAAAGCAAACTTTTAATCAAGAATTTATATTGAAAAAGGCTGGCATATTCAAATTCTATAAAGAAACAGTAAGATGCATGTTCCTCAGAAAGGTGTACATATATTTTCATGTAATATAGATAACCAGATAACAGCGTTTAGTTGTAAATAAATATCAGATGTGTGGCTCTGTAGAGATTCACCCGGCTTCTACGCTCTGTGGACTGTGGTACAAGGAAGCACTTCTTTTATGGCTCAAAAAATGGAGGACAAGATTCCTGATGATCTCTTGTAACCCCTAGTGCTGCTTTTGCTTTGAATGTGAAAAGATACAAACAAAGGTGAGGGGGAACTAGATGGTGCTGAGATCGATCCGGCACTTGTGCAGTTGAAATGCCGGGGTGATCCAACTCCCGCAGTTGCACTGGATACCTGACCAGTTGAAATATCCCAAGCGAGCATCACAGTGGGCACACGACAGCTTCCCCTCAATCGCTCCTTCTTCAACTGTATGACAATATAATCAACAAGATCAGAGATAATATTTACAAGCAGATGAAGATTCATGAGGTTCTTATTAATGGATGTATGACCCTCCATTCCCACTTTTCAAATCGATACTCCAGACGTTCTTAGGAGTCCCATGGGCCCTGATACACCTATATCAAAGTGTATCTAAAGAGCTACTCCCTCCATTTTTATTTAATTGTTACAGTTCATTTTGGGGGAGAACCAAGGAAATTGTGCAAAAAAAAAAAAAAAAGGAAGAAGTAAAAAAAAGAATGTTTGGTTTTGGAAAACGTAAAAGAAACATTAAAATAATGTAGGAGAGAGAAAAATAGGGTTGGTGGGAAGGTTTTAGGTGGATTAATAAAATGGGTAGTGGAGTATATGAGGTAGAAAAGTGTAGAAAGTTGATGTGATAGGTTACCATATAAAGAAAAAGTGAGTGTAACAATTAAATAAAAACGGCCAGAAAAGGAAAGCATAACAACTAAAAAACGGAGAGAGTATCTCTATTTGTTGCTCTTTTGGATGCCTCCAACTAGGCAACATAATTAATAAACATGCAGGATTTACATTCTACACTATTTCCTCGGTTCCTTTTTTATTGTAAAACATTCCTTTTCCAAATGTTCCAAAATAAGGACAATTCCTCTTTTCGCATGTGAATTCTCTTTCTCTCTCACCCTCGTGAATTTGGTTCCTCTTTTTCTCTCTGTATTTCCCTCTTCATTACATGGGCTCCTTAGATGATGTCTCTTCACTCTTCAATGATGCAATTAAGTAACAGGGAAAGAATATGATCTTTTCAAAATAGAAGTGCAAGTTCCACAAAATGGCCCATGACACAACCATAAAAAAGGAAAAAGGAAAAAAAATCCGATTCTGCCTACAGAACCACTCAGCAACAGAACAGAAATCTTGAGAGGGAGGCCAGATCGACATTAGTTAACAAAACCGCACCCACCCCTAAAGAAAAAAGAGGGGAAATTAGGGGTGGAGATCATGCAGTAAAAACTTGGACATTGCAGAAATCCACACTAGCAAATCTATAATCTTCCAATAGCATACTGCTGAAAACGTAAATCAGTGGGTATTTCAGTATACGACTTCCAGAACTTGAAATTCATGCCCTCTGCCTCGACTGAACTTTTTTATACATTATTGAAAGGGAAATTAGTTTGGACTACCTATTCATGCTGAAATTTGCAAATAAACTTACCTAATTTTGTCAATGCTACCAATTAACAGAATCTGTATGCATGCTTCCACAGTTAAAATCAACAAACCCTAGCCCCATTTTCCTATCCCCTCAAGAGATGTCTACGGTCTTCGGCTTTCCACCAAGGATAAAAATACTATAAAGATAAAAAGTTTGATAAATACCTGCTTTCATCCACTTTAACGGCTCAACAAAAATTGAAGAGCATCCAAAATCGTCAGGTTTGTCAAAGGAATTTCCACTTCTCCTTTTGTGCCACTGAAAGGCTGTCATGCCTTCACCAGGAACATGATCCACAATATTCTCTTGCAAGGCAACAACTCTCCGACATTTCTTACAACGATATGCGACATTTGAATTTTTATTACCATCTGGAACTGCATCTGGCTTAGGATACTCGATTTCTTGTGGCAAGCCAGGATCCGCTCCAAACTTAGAACTGTCCATTTTATGTCCACGGTTATATGAATCACCTGAAAGCAAAAGACTGAGGACTCAGCTTTTAGACCTGAACTGCGTCTCAATTTTCAAACTAGGAAAAAGTTATAGCGATAATATACCATGACGAGCACATCACCAGTCTTCTATACGGTACATCAGATTTCTAATGTCTTTACTAGATCTGGATCCATTAAGCATGGATCCCATCTCAGAAATGTTTCCCTTCCCGAAACCCCAGCCATTACCTTGCTAATTAGGTCTTGAAATGGCTGGAACCAAAGGTTTCCCATTTAAAAACGTCATGTGTTTCCCCAAACCAGAGCCATTTCCATGTTATATACGTTTTGTAACGGAATCGAGATCAGCAGTCTCCGTGCAAATTTGCAAGTGAGGCAATACAGAGTGAAATAGTTTGTTAAGTAGTTATTTCAACTTAAAAGTGTGCGAGACATTTGAAAAAACAATCTCAATTAATTGTAGCCACTTTGAATCTTGAAGATTGTCGGCATCAGCTTAATCTAAGCATATGGTTTTTCAAAAACTATTCTCTGAAATAATTACCTCAAAAAGTAATCGTATGGGATGTTTTCTGAATTCTGCTTGGGATAAATACATTTGTATTGTTTTGAAACTCGGAAGGGATTGCACATGGCTTCAAAGAGCATATCCACTGCTCTCCAAACGAGAAAAGTGAAGATTACTCTTAAAGTCTGTTCTCTTCACACTCAAGTACTCATAAGAAAAGGGGAAAATAAAATAAACCCAAAGCAATGAAATTAACCTCTCTGTTCCATGAAAAGCAAAATTGGGAGAAAAAGGCCAAACATAGAAAGAAAGATACGAAACTGAAACAATCACATGCTAAATTTGCTAAGAAAAATCAATCAATTTTCCCAAACAAATAACACTAATGCCATGAAATCCTCAGAATAAAAAATAAGTGACAGTAATTCAATCCTTCAAATTTAAGCTACCACAAAAACCAAATTCATCCATTGCAAGAATCAAATATTGCAATATAAAAATACAATTTAAAACCAAATCCTCAAGCACATCAGAGTGTCAATATATGGAAATCATAAGACACGGAAGTGGAAAATCAGTGCGAAGATACCAAGCAAGCTATATAGAAAATTAAACATAGTGAAAGTCAAAACGATAGAGTTTATAAAGAAGACCTACCCAAGATTCTCAAACGAAAACGCTTATACTTGGTGTTACCATGATCAACCTTGAAACCCATCTCCTCAAACATTTTCAACTGCAGATGAGCAGAAGGCATTTACCCATCATTATGAAAGCACGTGAGACATGAGAGCATAATGCACTAAATACAATGTACCAGAATGCATTAGGCCACAAAGGCATGTCTCACCTGTTCTAAAAAATTATCATTGGGTGAGACAAACTCAGAGCTTTCTCTTAAGGATTCAAGCGCAGCTACAACGTCGATGCACGAGCAACAAACGCAGGAGAAAATCATGAAACACGAATGAGAACAAAACTTATAGATAAACACAATAGAAGCTTTGAAGAGCATTCTAACTCGTAAGCTCTCAGACCTTCCTGAGATAGTTGTTCAGATCTCATCAAATACGCTGTAATAATTGCTGCACTGCAACGAACACATGCAAAGAAGGGTGTAAACCCTTTAGGACTTACAAAGTACAAAACTGGAAAAGCAATTACAAATGTAAGTCTCGAAATATCAGGCAAACTGTAAGCAAATTGCAAATAGAAACTGGCGTTTTGTTATTGATGCAACTGGAAGCCTGGAATAACTGAACAAGGAAGAATGAGGGGTAGTTCCCATTGAAGAATTGCCAACATTATATATTGCAACCGTGTTTAAAATCATTTGAAAAAATGGCGATGAGTATCAGGGAAATTGTAAGAATATCATTTTTATTTGGCCTACCCATAACCACCAGAAATTCCCTTCTCCCAAACCCCAGAATATTGAGGAATGAATGCAATGAAGGTAATTTAAGATGAATGTGCCCGAAAAGCCTAAGCTCCATGAGCTCTTTGAAATACAAAGATCACAGACACACAACTCAAGGCAATGAGTTTAGAGCTATCAAGGTTTCATTAAAAATTAGCAAGGCTCAATTTCCAAGGTTACATATCTCTTATATTACCTTCCATCTTCAACTTCTAAGATTATACTGAAAATCCAACCCATTACTATCACCAAGGCATCTTCCAATTTACTATTTAGTTGTTAGATCAGTGCTTGACAGTCCCCAGCAAAGTGCTTACAATACTAGCACAAGGATATATATTATTGTTCTAATTCTATTCATAAGAGCAATGTACCTAGGTTCTAGCCATATAATAACAGTCGTCTCTAATTATTAGTCCAGATAAATGTCAACAAATGGTACACCAACTATCAAAGCGTTCTTAAAGACAAAGAGTCGAGTGTTTAGCCGTAACTAGTGTCTAGCTATTATAAGAAATGGAAATCCCACATGAACAAACAATAACGCTCTTATAATATGTTGCAGTTGCACTGCCTCTTGACTTTAATGTTCTTCCTTTTCTGTACAGCAGGAAGAACACATTACACTCCAGATTTCCTCCTATTATTGCTGGTCGCACTTTTACCAGTTTCTGATTTCAATACTTACTTAGGACAGTAGAAAACTTAGCTCAAAGCATCATTATTCTCAAGCTATCATCAATGCACTCCATATTTTGCCATATTTTGGAATCAATGCCTAGCTATCTCCTTATTGAAGAAGAATACTCGAAATGCAGTACCATTCCACTAGTCACTTATTCTGTTCAAATCTCATAAAGTTTTAATATGGCCAAATACTATGATAATATGCATGGAATTTCCAAATTTGCGTTACCTAATTTCCCAGATGTAAGCTTGGTTCCTTATCAATCAGTCTATGTTGGACACTACCACACGAGTAATCTTTTTTACTGCTTTTCCTAGTTACTCAAGTCTCCACATGCCCACATGAGGCACAAATTTACCCAGCATGAACCATTCGGCATTTAAAACTATACTGCATGTACTTCAAAAAATAATTCAGCCTCTGCAATGCATACCATCTGACCGTGGATCCCATCCTTGTGCCTGATTTTTCATGAAACAACTAAAAGAGCAGGTGAGTCCGTGAGTCCTCCTCTCACATATATTTCCAATAAAAAAAAAATTAAATTTAACTTCAACACTTTATGGAACTATATGCTTTTTATTCTTTTTCCACACTAGATATTTAGTTAGCTGGAACTCAACTAAGTGGAGGGAATAAAACTTACTACAAAGATAATCCAATGTCTAATTATTGTTCGAATTACAATGAGGTTCATTAGAGCCATAAGAACGCTATGTGAGGCTATCTACCTGATCCTCATTGTCATTTACTGCCTAGCAAACCACTGCTAAACAATCCATACCCTTAATTATGGACTTATTAACAAGATATAGACTTCCCACTCAAGCAATCTCCTAAAAGTCTTCCATAATGGTGCTCTAGTTTACCGGAAGTTGGGGAGCCGTTTTCACTTTGCCATACACTACTATAAAACACTTGACATATCAGAAATCTAACGAAAAATTCCAGTAGGTCCGGTCCTCAATTCGCCCTAGCAAATGGTTAAGTAGTGTAATTACTCCTAAATCCTAATCCATAAATTTCTTCCCATATCAATGAATCACCAGTTCTCCTTTCGACAGCTTCGATTATACAAGTAAGCCAAAGATTCACTATTCAATCACTTTAAGATATAAGTGAGTAAATACCCTATTTTCAATAAAATGACTGCATTTCTTAATTATAGTGAACTCAACAAAACCAATAAGGCAACAATCAGCAAGCTGAAGACAACAATAATAACAGAACATCAATTACCTCCTCGAAACACCGGCAAAACAATGCACCAAAACAGCCCCTTTTTTCCTTCCTTGTTCAATAAAATCCAAACAAACCTCCAAATAATCCAACAAATTCTCATCCTCAGTATCCTTAAGTGGCACCGCCATTCTCACCATCTTCAAATCCTTTCCAGCATACTCCAAATTATAAACAAGCTTTTCCGGCGAAATCGCACTCTTCGAACCTCCAACAAACTCAGAATCTCCGGCGAAAACTCGCCGGATTTCCTTCACCGGAATTTCAACCGAACTACGCCATTCCGTAAAAAACGAAATCGACGCCGAACTCAACACCGATAATACGTGAGTAATCTCAGAACTTCCTTTCTCGAGAATTTCAGCAGCGTCGCTAATGTTTCCGATGAACAGATTCTCTCTCACTAAACACGGCATATCACAATCACCTGCAAAAAATCGCAATCGACATGAAAATCATTCAAAATCAAACTAATTCGTGTTCGTTTTACCGATCAAATAAGGTAAAAATCATACCGGTAATATGCGAGGGAAAAACCCTAGGAGAGAGAAAAGTTGATCGGAGAAGGAATAATGACGGCGAAGAAAGAAGATTCCGGCGAATTTTCTCTCTCTTCTGTGTGTATGTATATGTGTGTCTGAGAGTGCGATATGAGCATAAAGATGAAATATAAAGAGCGGTTAGTGTTTAAATAAGGGAAGAAATTGTGTGCGGGTGGTACGTGTGAGAGAATATTGGACCATCATGGGTGGATATTATTTTTAAGAGTAGTATCTTTGCATAGTTGTATGTGAGAGGCCCAAGGGATTAGAGTTTCGATGTTGATTTTTTTGGTTTAATGAGGGGAGGGTGTAAGGATTGGATAAGAATTTAAGGGCCCATTTTGTATGGTTAGGGTTTTCGGCGTCAGTTTAGAATGTCGTATGATATAGATTGTATAATAAATTTAAAAGTAGGTTTACGTATATATATTGATTGCCGATAATTATATTTATTTTTGAACAGCGATAATAGAACACTGTAAACGACTTATTTTGGTTCTATTTATTTGAAAACAAAAAATGATGAAGAATAAGACATTGGTTATCAGTTTTAAATTTAAGATTTCGAAAAAAAGTAGATTTTATATTCAACTCAAAATTAGTCATATTATATGAATCATGTGATTAATAGTACGAAATTTTTAATATTGTTGGTAGATTTGAGTGAGGGATTTATCAGCTCATATGTGGTACAGTTTTCATTGAAATTATTGTTATGTGTATCTATGCAATAAAGCATGATTTTCCTGTTTCATGAACATTTTCATTCTTGAAGCCTTAATCAGTGTGCCAATAAATTCGGGAAATGGATGGGTGGATGGAATTTGAAACTTTAGTTACAATTAATGTATATGGTTGAGATAAGATTCTTGGAGGGAAGGAGACGAAAGTGGAAGAGAAGAAAAGGAAGGGTAATAGGAGGTTCAAGTTTCTTTCATATTAAGCTCTTTTTTTTTACATACAGAGAGCTACAAAAGGTTAATGATGTAGATGAAATTCAATCATATTCTAAGGGGGTGTTTGGTTCAAATAGAGGAATGGAAAGGGAATGGAATCAAGTTGGGGGGGGATTGGTAACAATAATTGTTCCTTTTATTGGATGTTTGGTTCAACAACGGAAAGGAATCACTTGAAGGGAATAGAAAGGATTTTGTTACTCCCAGCCCCGTTTCTGAGTATATGGTGGCCTAAGGGCGAAATTAAAAAGTGGGCCCTAATCGACAAGTAAAATAGAGTTTCACTTCTATGCAAATAAGTAAAAAAATAATACATGTAAATGACGATTTCTATTATACTCAACAAACAATCTAATAAAATGAAGACTAAAATACAAAAATAGACTACAGTAGCAAAATATTAAAAAAGTCAATGAAAATTCGATGTACAGACTATAGTAGCAAGAATTGATAATTTGATATACTCTATCAACACCAATTAAGAGTGATGTACAGTCGCAAAATAAAATAAAAAATCAAAGAAAATTCGATGTACAGACTACAGTAGCAAGAATTGATAATTTGATGTACTCTATCAACATTCAACACCAAGTAAGACTGATGTACATTAGCAAAATAATATAAAAATTCAATGAAAATTCGAAACTCAAAAGAGTAAGAGTGATATATAACCTTGAATCTTTGCTTCTATAACCTTGATCAATTGAAGGAGACTTATTTATATGAAAAATTAGAGTTCTTGATCCCGTTGAAAATTAAATTTTGAGAAGACCGTTTTAGTTCATCTTGAATAAATTGGAGATTTGTTTGGAGATTAATCAGGAAAGAAGTTATAGAATAAAAAAAAAAAATCTTAAAGATGAGATTATAATTACATAGAGAGGATTTTTAGGATGCTGAATTTTTTGATTGGAAGTTTAATTGGGAAGTTGAAAGGAGTGAGAATGGAGAGGAACGAGTATGAAGGAGTGGGAATAGGAAAGCTTTAATTATTTACTTATTGTATTTTTTAAATTTTTTTTTTAACTTCTTTCACCTACTGGGCTACTTTTTAAACTTCTATCAACTTCCGGTTTTTTTTTTGGGGGATGGGGCCCTGGGCTTCCGCCCCGTTCGCCCTGGGCCAAATACAGGCTTGGTTACTGCTCTAATTTGGAGGGTAACATTTTGAGGGTTTGGGTTACCCTCAAATAAGGGTAATGGTTAACACACTACCCAAACCAAATAAGGAGTAATGGATTCACATTATTGAATCCGTTTTCAATCTCCAAAAAAGCTCAACCAAACAAGGCCTTAAGTGTATTACAAATAGGCAATGATAGAACACTCCCAATAATTTGTAGTTGTTAGTCCAATCTCGGGCCAATATTTAGATATTTTAGGTATATAATGGATATCTTAATTAAATTGGGGGTATTTAATACCAAAGATTGAGTTCTATTACCCAATCCTAAGGATCCATTTGGAGTTGCTCATTATGAATCATGAGTAAATGGGAAATATATATGAGGCCTTTATATGATCATCTCCGATCCTCAACTACTTCTATTTATTGAAAGACCAAACATAGGTTTTTCTTAATCAAGTGCTAAATTTTGCATCTCCTAACCACCTAAAAGTTACCTATTTAAGCTACCACCACAACTCCGCAAACCATATAAGAACTTATTGTACCTATCCAAGCTATCACAAACATTTCCTTAATTTTTTTAATAGAGTTCTTCTTGCTAAAATCATGGTCTATAATGTTTTCCAACATTGGGGGGTGTTTTGGTTTGCATTAGTTGGAACTAGAGGTGTGCATGGGCCGGGCCAACACGCGGGGGCCGGCCCGGCCCGACACGATTTGGGCCCGGCCCGGCACGAGCCCGCTCGAGGCCCGGCCCGGTCCGTTGTCCGCTACGTGGGCCGTGGGCCTGTCACAGTCAAGAAATTTTATTTCAGGCCCGCATCGACACGAGCCCGCGTGGGCCGGCCCGCGGGCCGAACGCTCCTTTCCTTTGTTTTTATCCTAAAACTGTCAAAAATACAAAAAAAAACAACATAAAACATGGGTCAGGCCCGCAGGAGGCACGAGCCCGGCCCGCGGGCCTGAACCGGGCCGTGGACAAAATCAAGAAATTTCAAGCCCGGCCCGCCATTTCCCCAAGCCCGCGGGCCGAGCCCGTGAACAGGCCCGACCCATGCCCAGGTCTAGTTGGAACCTCCTGGAGTCCTGGTAGTTGATAAAGAGTCTAATAGGTGTCAAAAAGACATAGCATATGGGCCATGGGGAGGGTTTGTTTGAACTCTGCATTAAAAGGAATAGGGAAATTCTCAATGGTACCATTCAAGTATTGACTTTTGTCAATGGTACACAATTTTTAGTTGGCTTCTCAAAGGTACCATTATAGTATTGACTTATTGAGTGTTGTGATCAGACCGTTAAACAAACCTTAGATAATCACCCATTCACCCTCTCCCCTACTTCTCTTTCATTTCGCTATATTGAGCTTCACTCCACTAATTTATGCATAAGTATATATTCATCTGCTACTCCCCAGATTGGATTCCATTCACCCATGGTTTATCTACTTAGATTCCTTTCTTTTGGAGGAAAGAGAAAATCATCAGTGGGTTGGTGAGCACGTACCACCACCACAACCACAACCACCATAGCCATGAATTCTTTCCTCCCAGTTTTCCTTGCATTCTCTTTCTGAATTCTAGTAGGAGGAGAGAGAAAGCGGAAGAGAAATTAAATTATACTCAACAAAAAACAAAAAAGGAAGAACAATTTGAAGATTAACCCGGTTTGTGAAGAAACAAATTAGGTTCCTCAATTTCTTTTGAATTATTTTCATCTGATGTATCATAAATTCTTCAAATTGGTGGTATTTTTGGATCTGTAACTTCATTTTGATAATACCATTGTTTTACAAATCTCTTAGTCTGACAGAATTTTGATGAACCCTAGCCCTGTTTTATTCATCAATTTCACCGAATTCTTCGATATTTCGGGTTTTTCTCGACCGTATTGATAACGAGCGTCCTCTCCCCTTCATTGAGGTTAAGCTGGTTTGCTGCGTTTTTTATAGGCTTGGTTGATGCAGATGGTGTTAATGGAGGTTCCTGTTTCAATGGCGATAAGCACCTAAACCGTCCTTAAAATTGACAACTAGGAGAAGACAACAAGGTGGGGATGTGGGATTGGAGATGGAAGGAGGAGTTTGTTAGGCAAATGAAAATAATGTTGAAATTGAACTAAAAGCTGAAAGCTTTCGTTTTTTCCTTCTAAAAAACCTTGTCTAGTTTCATATTGCTCCCTCGTCACTTGGTAGTTATGGTTGTGGGTTTCATGATGACAAGTTGAGCTGCGAGCTCTAATAAAGAAGAAACTAGGGATTTTGGATCAGATTTTGACAATCTCAATGAAACTACAATTCAATCAAGCATACTAAGAGCAACTCCAATGGTGAGCTACAACACCTTGTAGCTTGACTTGCCACATCAGCTTTTTAAGCAACCTTGCTTGCTAGCTACAATGTCTCCCAATGGTAAGCTACATCACTTTTTAGCTTGTCATTTTAAAAAAAATTATAAATAAATTAAAGTTTCCACATGGCATATCATAATTGGATGTGTTACCCTCTTATTTTTTCAAGCTACCCTGCTTGTTTGGGCTACACCTGCTTGCAAGCAGGTTTGTTTTTTCTCTCTCCAGTGGTTAAGCTACAACTACATATTTAGCAAAAATTGCAAGCATACTCTTATATAAAACCATTGGAGATGCTCTAACGTAACCTTTGTTTAACAGTTTGATCACAGGCTCACAGCACTCAACAAGTCAATACTATAATGGTACCATACTACTATTGAGAAGCCAATTAAAAATTGTGTACCATTGACAAAAGTCAATACCTGGATGATACCATTGAGAATTTCCCTATTATACGACCATTATCTGCATTATATTTGGAGAGTATTCATGTTGTCTTGCCTAATCCGTATTTTGACCCTAACTCGTATAAATGTATTATATATATACATCCAAAATTTATTTGCTTAACCTATATTCAACAAAAATTCATCAATATTGAATTCAAAACTGACTTGTCTAACCCATTTGACTGGTCTACTACAGACCTATTAGAAATCTTCTAAAACTTTAATGCAATGATATTATACAGCTCGGTGTATCATACACCTAAGACAATTTTTATACTAGTTACTTATTTGAATTGTTTTATATGAACAATGGATAAAAAATAACCTTGAGAAAATGATATACCAAGCTTATGATGTCTAATATCATTGCCTTAGTTCCTAGCTTATTTTCGTTTCGTTAAGTTGGCTTTGTGTGTGAGAGGAAAATGGTAGAGAAAGATCTCATGTATTTGCCAAGCAAAAGCATTAGATGAAATAATTATTCCATCTTAGTTGACCTTCTTGATATCTACCGCATTTTGATAGTACCATATGTAACCTAGGTCAACTTGGGTGTGAAAATCCTAATTTATTTGGGTCCATTCAATTTTCAAGTACCATCTACTAGAGCTGTCAGTTTGGTTAATAAACTGCTGGTTGAACTGAAATAACTGAAATTTGAACTGAATTAAACCGACGGGATGAACCAGAATCGAAATCAACGAAAAATGATAAACCGAAACGAAATAAACGTAAATAAATAACCAAAACCGAATCGCAATCGAACCAAAACAAACCAGAATCGAAAATAACTGTGAAAAACGAAAAGTTGATCGATCAACCGAACCGAAGCGAACCGAATATTTAATCGGATTAACCGAACCGATTCAAACCGAAACCGAACGGGCGAATCGAAACCGATTTAAACTGAAATTATTTTAAACTAATTTTTAACTGTACCCGAAATGAATTTAGATATTACCCTAATTCATGATAGTAGTATAGTACTCCAATTTACAAATTTTATCGTGATAATTTTGTATTTGTACTCTCACAAGTAAATTTATCATGATAGTTTTATTATTAATATATAAATTTATGACAATATAGCTTTATTTCGTGATAAATTGATATTTTCAAATCCATCAAACTTTTACAAAAATATGAGATACTATAACTTTATTTCGATGATAAGTTTATTTATTTGAATTATAATTTTGTTTCTTTCATAATTTCTTTAATTCAATGAAAATTTTGCTTGGATTTACAATCTTTACAGATAAAGTATTGATTGGTAATAAATACCCATGACGGGATCTTCCTAAGAACAAGAGGATATTACACATTTACATGAACACCATGATTTCTATCTACTACCTCCTACGCTATCAACCTTCCCTCTCAACCTCGATAACTTGACATGTATTTATATGCGCCTTATGATTGCTTAAGCAGTTCTTATACCGTAATATTATGAAACTTTAAAACATGTTTAATAACGTAATTAAGAAAGTTAATTTTTTGTTTAATAATTATTTAGTTAAGCAAGTGCAATTTTGAATTATTTTGAGCTTGTAAATAAACCAAACTATTAATAAAATACATGGTAGGAAATAAGATTAATAAAATTAACAACAAGAAGTGATGAATCAGTGTAAAGTTTGCAAAATAAAACAAAAAAAAAACAAAGAGAAAGAAAAGTATTTTCCCCCCAAAACCACCGCAGCCCCCTTCCCCCTATTTTCTTCTTTCTTCTCCTCTCTTCCTGTAGATGTTCCCTAAACCATTGATGGCCAAAGACACCTTGCTGCCCAAGGACCCAACCCACCACTCATCTCCTCTTCTTCTCTGACCTTGTTCCCCTGAGTTTGGCTATAAATAGCCATGGAAATCCCTCACAAATTCACAACAAAAATCAAAAATTCATCTTCATTTCTCTGCTCGTAATCGCCACAACACCACCGAACACTACCCGCGCACCATCAGTGCACCAACAGCACCTATCGCCGCCTGCCTTCGACCACCAATCGGCCGCCGCAACCTCCCGCCCTGCTTCCTTTGTCCTCTTTCTCTCGTGCACTCTGTCTCACTGCTGCCCGGAGCTTGGTTTTTTCTGGGGTTGAGGAAATAAGAACATATGCGAAAAGAACATGAGTTGCCATAAAACGATCTCACAGCATTCTAGAGCAAAACAAGGACCAAAGTTTTTATTGATTATAGATTATAGAGCAAAACAAGGATAAAAAGAAATCAAACTAAACAACCGAAAATTCCTAGAAATCGAACCTACCTACTCTCTCTTATGGAAAACTAAATTTTCTTCACTAAAACAAATACAAACGATTTATTTTACCAAAAGTGGGACAAACAAAATGAGAAATACAAAAATCGTGAATCAAACCACTCAAATTAGATCCCAAAATCAAAGAAAAACTCAAAAATAACAACCAAAAGTTTCAGATCTAGCAAAGAAGTAAAAATAAAAGAGCAGGGCTATGGTAGTGGCACGATTGCGATGGTGGCGCGATGTAGGAGTGCAACGGGAGCAAGAGAGAGCAGAGACATAGGGAAGCGTGCTGGTGGTGGTCGAATTCGGCGGAGTGAGCCGGAAACGAAGATGAAGGGAGGAGCAATGAGAGAAACAGAGAAAAGGAGTGGGAGTTTTAGTAGGGTTTTGGGTGGGAGATGGGTTTGAAGGAGAGAGATGGTGAAGAAGGTGAAACTTGAGAGATTAAATGGATCTAATGGTTCAGCTTGCTTTATGGTTTGTATCCAATGGCTAATATCTATGATCCATGTGCTTTGTGTTGTTCTCTTGTGTGCCTTTGATTGTGATGATCTAATGGTTTAGATTTTGTACATTAGTTGGTTTTGGATTTTGCCTTAAGAAGACAAACTATCCTAGTAAATTATTATTAAGACCACTAGGACTATTATTATTATTACTATCATTAATATTGTTACATACTATTGTTATTAATCAAATTAATACATTGATCTATTATAATAACAACTAGTTTCGATTCAACTATAAGTTTTAAATTCTAAAGTGAGGTTAGCTTTATGACAATAAGCCTAATTTTTTGTTTATTTCTTTTTATTCTATTAACTTACATTTGATGCGTTGATCTGATCTAATAATATTTTGTTTCAATTCATGTAGATGTTTTGAGTTTCGGATTGAATATAACTTAAACATTGTTAGCTTCTTAAATGAAGTATTGTTACCTTACAATAGTCTTTCGAGTTACATTCATAAATTCATTTAATCCAATAATAACTTCTTTCAATTCAAGTAGATGTTTAAAGTTTTGAAATGACTATAGCTTAATGATGATTACCTTAAATGAGTATTGTTATCTCGAATAAGCTTATTACTAACATTGACAAACTTATCTAATAATTACTCAGCTATATAATAATTTGATTGTATTCACTTAAGTCAACTTGTATAAGTTATAACAAGCCTTAATCGGTAATAGACCTTATAGTATACTACATATACGAATTTTCGCTTCATATCAGGATCTTGCTAATAAGCAGTAAGGTTTAATACGATATAATACCAATAATTAACTACTTGTTTTAATTCAATTAGATAGTTTGAGTTTTGAAACGAATTGAACTTAAAGACTATTACTTTAGAGTATTGTTATCTTCAATTAACTTAATTAATTTACATTGATACATTCATTAATCTTATCCAATAACAACTCATTTTAATTCAATTGGATGTTAAGTTTCGAAATGAATACAACGTAATGACAATTATCTTAAAACGAACTTATGTCATCGTGAATTAGCTTATCGACTTAAATTGATACATCGATATAATCCAATATCAACTTGTTTTAGTTCAAATTAGATGTTTTGAGTTTCAATATGAATTTAACTTAGAGACGATTAACTTAAGTGGAGCATTGTTATATTGAACCAGTTACATTGTTTTATATTTGTTGCAACTGAATTATATGCTTCCGGTTCTAAAATGAATTCAACTTAAAGATGATTAATAACTTAAGTACATTGTTGTTATTATATTGAATTAGTTTATCGACTTACATTGATACACTCGTTCTAACAACAAAACATATTTCAATTCAAGTAAATCTTTTGTGTTTCAATTACTTTATCGACTTATGTTCATACAATCATCTAATCTAATATCAATTTCTTTCAATTTGGCTCAGATATATGAGTTTCAAATTGAATATAACTTGTTAACGATTAATTTAAATGGAGTATTGTTATCTTGATTTAACTTTTCGATTCACATAGATACCTTGATCAAATCCAATATTAACTTATTTTACGTCGATTATATGTTTTCAGTTTTCAAATGCATAGAGCTTAATAACTAGTATAGTTATATTAATCCATTGATCTAATATAGTTATAGTAAGACATTGATCTAATCGGCTTTTTAAGAAATGTCTAACTCGTCTTTGTAATATAGTGACTAGTTTAATCTAATTAGTGACAAGTTCAATCCATTTGGTTCTCACATTCTTTAATCGTTGTAGTTCGAGATTCGTTGTAATCCAATAACAATTTGGTTCACTCGAATATTATGTTTTGAAATCAAAATGGATACAACTTAATCTTACTTTAAATTAAGCAAAGTGATTTTCAATTACTTTACTGTCACACATAGATACCTTGATCTGATATAATATTAACTTATTTTACGTCGATTATATCGTTATAGACTTATAGTAAGCCCTTATAGTTAAAGTAAGACATTAATATAATCAACTTTTTTAAAAAGTCTAACTCGTCTTTTGAGGAAGTTTATAATAACTTATATTGATATGCGACGTCCTTTTTAAATCAAATATGATATGATTCGCATACAACTAAAAGTTTGAATATCGACTTATATAAATTTGTCTTATTCCAAATCATATATATCAGTAATAAAATACACTTTTACCAATGTCACTTTCATACACGTTTTTATGAAGTACAACTATTTTTTTCTAGGCAATTGCGGAAGTGCCGACAACACTTATTTGTTGCATTAAATTTTAACCGGACCCGAAAAAACATCTGGCCAAAACCCGACATGAAGCTCAATTTTTCCCGAACAAATACAAGAGTGTGATTAGCTTCTACCCGAACCGATGCGATTATCGCCGAAGTTATGTGGTTTTCGTCAATAATTGAAATTAACCGAAACAAAACTGAAAATAACCGCAACAAATTTTAACTGCTATGGATTCAACCGTTGGTTGGTTTAACTGTTTGGATAAAACTGATTTAAACTGCAACTGAACTGAACTGAAAATGGAAAGGAAAAAAAAGCGAATTAAACCGAACCGAAAAGTTTGTTAACCGAACCGAACCGAACCGTTAATTTTTCCAACTGGTACAAACTGAACTGATATCAACTGAACTGTTTGGTTATAACCATAACTGAACCAAGACCCAACTGAATTGACACCTCTACCATCTACTATGACTAATAAGTCTTGGAATCTAGTGAAGTGTGCTTTAAATAGTATGATAGAAATTTCATGGTAGAAATTTCTTTTCCTTCCCTGAAAATACAGCGGAATGTACGTGACTTTCTTTTTAATGGCTGAATGTATAGAGGAATGATAAACCTCTTTTTGATAGATGTTTGCAAACATCTAACAGGGGTAAAACTGTCAATATATATGGAAAACAGTTGTCAGTCAAACAAAAAAGTTATCTCGAAAATTGCAAAGTGTCAGTCAAACCAAAAAGTAGTCTCGGAAATTCCGATGCTAAAAAATAGTGTTCATGCTACTAAAACTAGTGTTCGTGTAACTAAAAATAGTGTTCATGCAACTAACAAATAGTGTTCATGAAATATAAATAGTGTTGTATTCCTCTTCTATTCCATGGGACCCATATCACCACTTTTTCAGCCTTTTATTATTTTTTATTGTCTGTTAGATGTTTGCAAACATCTAGCAAAAAGAGGTTTATCATTCCTCGAATGTATATGACTTATCAGTTATTGTTGAGAAAAAGTGGAATGCTAGATTCCACTGTTCATATGTGAAGTCCACTTTTGCATTTAATGCATGTCAGGTAATTTTTCTTCCCACCGCAAATTTCTTCCGCCGCGCGTAAATTGTTGAATTTACAATTGTGCACAATAGAAAAATTTTGCTTATAAATGCCATCGATGTAAGAAATCGGTTTTACATCAATACGAATACAATATACACTCTCAGACTCTCTGATATATTTCTATCTATAGCTTCTCTCTCTACATATTTTCTCACAACACATTATCAGCACGAGTTTGCTACCGAAAAAAAATAAAGGTATACATCCATTCTGTTTCAAGTTCTTTATTTTTTCTCCAAGCCCAAACCTTTACTATCCAAACATGGATCAACAAAGTAACGGGATTAACATTGTTTTACACAATGTCTCTGTCTCAGGTATTTACTTTTGGATAGAGCGAAACAATGTGTCATTCACTACCAACCCAGCGAGGGGAACTGTAAGACAGCCCCGACCCAGTAACATTAACGACGGTACAAATACCCATACCAGAGAAAACCCACAAACCCCTGTCCTATACAACCAACTGAAAATCAACCTCCACCAAGTAATAAAAGAGATAGGGATGAACAGGAAGGGACTAGTAGTAAACGTCACCATGCCACTAACCCAGAAAATAAATAATTTGATAATAAAGCCACCTTCATGGAGGGCAAGGACATTTATTTTATATTATTTCTTTTGCTCTTGAACCGCCTATATGAACTGGTTAATTTTTTGAACTTGCCGCCTATATGGACAGCTTAGTGAAGTGATAAAAATTATTATCTTTTATATGTGCATTAATGTTATATGTATGCAGGGAACAAGCATTCAAAACACTATTATATATTATTGTCTCTAATCTTCTACTTTTTTTTGCATTTGTAGTTACATATATTATATCATCATTTTACCAACATGCATAATAGTAGACCAATTTAGTACATATAATTTTATTGCATTGTATATTTTTAACTGTTGATGAACTGCACAGTTAAGAATAACCCTCTATAAAAGCGGATTACCCGCCCCATTTTCACCACACATCTCTTATCTTCTTCCAATTTTTTTTTCTCTAAACTCACAAATATTTTTCTCTTCTTCCTCAACCTTCCGGCCACCATGTTCCACGGCGACGACAACCGTCCTCCACCTTCATCTTCTTCTTTTGAGGAGAATTTTAGGATAATCAGGCTATACTTATTCCTTATAGCCGGTTTCTTTTTCCTTCTTATGGCATTAATGATATATCTCCTCATACACAAGTAGGAGGCAAATTTTTTTTATCTCCCCGGAAGAATGACGAAAAAAAACTGCACATGAATATCATTTTCTTTTGTATCTATAAGTGCATTGTAGGAAGTTTTTTTCTTTCACTCGTTGTGTTTTTCCTATTTTTGGCATATTTTTTTTGCTTCATTATTATTGTACGCTATTTTAGCATTTTTTTGCTTTTTTTGTTTGTACTGTTTATGTATAATTATAATGATATAAATCAGGGGGAGATAATATATATGATTTATTAACATTTACTAATTTCAAATATTTACATGTTTGTAGTAAAAAATGAGAGATCTAGTGAAAAGACAATTTAACATACTAGATCTATCCGGACAAAAATTTTTAGAATGGACGGTGGACGCCCAAATGAATTTAAGGCCCAAGGACTGGAACATACAATTAAGGGTGTGACAACCCAACAAGGTGATGCAACTACATTAGTCGCATCAGTTAAAAAAGCGACTGAACAAGAAAAGGCAAAAGCCTTAGTCCTTCTCAGGCATCATTTACATGAAAGTTTAAAAACAGAATATCTCCTTGTGGAGGATCCCAAAGAACTATGGGATAGCCCGAGTGAAAGATACGGGCATCACAAAAATGTGCTCCTCCCAAAGGCACAATTTGACTGGCTCAATTTGAGATTTCAGGACTTTAAAGCAGTCAGTGATTACAATTCAACGTTGTTTAGAATTGTATCATTGTTGAAATATTGTGATCATCCCATCACAGAAGAGCAGATGATTGAAAAAACGCTCTCCACTTTCCACGCCTCTAATATAATATTGGCAGAACAATACAGGTTCAGAGCTTTCAAAAAATACTCTGAGCTAATATCAGTACTACTTGTGGCTGAACAAAATAATGATCTTCTGCTGAAGAATCATAATCTTAGACCTACGGGGTCTTCAGTCACACATGAAATAAATGCAATAGAAAGCTCTGATCCACCTGAAGCAAATGCAATACATAGAGGTGGACGCAGTAATTACAACGATCGTGGGAGAGGACGTGGTAATTATCTTGGCCGAGGGCGTGGACGCGGCAGAGGTCGATTTTCCCCAAGAAATAACAATTTTAAAAATTCTGATAAAAATTGGGGACAATCATCTGAAAATCAGAGGCAGTCGTCCTATAAAGGAAATGACACTTGGCACAGATGTGGCATGACTGGGCATTGGGGCCGCACATGTCGTACTGCCAAACATTTGGTAGACCTATACCAGGTTTCAATAAAGAACAAAAGAAAAAATGTTGAAGCAAATTTTGTTAATGAAGCTAATACATCCATGCCCAGCCTTGATGTTTCAGATTTTTTATGGATAATGCTGAAGCCGAAAACAACTTTGCAATGCATTAATATGCTTAGTTTATTTTAATTACTTCAATAATCATTTTCATGTATTCCCTCTTTTGATTATTAATAAAATATGCATTTTCTTATACTGATCTTCATATTTATTATTTATGAAGATATGGATTTGCCAGAAGTTGGATCCAAAGAACAATGTCTCCTCGACAGTGGGACAACACACACCATATTGAAAAATAAAGAGTATTTTTCAAAACTTACAATATTCCAGGCAAATGTTAGCACAATATCTAAGACATACAAGTTAATAGAAGGCTCTGGGAAAGCCTGTATTATATTTCCAAATGGGACAAAATTGATAATCAATGACGCATTATATTCGAGTAAATCTCGAAGAAACCTTATAAGTTTCAAAGATGTACGTCAGAATGGTTACCATTTGGAAACGATGACAGTGAATCAAGAGGAATTTATATGCCTCACGGCAGAAAAATGCGGCAAGAAATACATCTATGAAAAATTACCAGCAATTTCCTTGGGACAATATCGCATAGATATACGTCCGATTGATATTATTATGATATCTAACCAGAAGTTAGATAATAGAGAATTATTTACTCTATGGCATGACCGATTTGGCCATCTTGGCACAGGAATGATGCATAGAATCATTGAAAATTCAATTGGACACTCTATAAAGAATGTCAAAATTCCTCGGTCAAATGAATTATCATGCTCTGCATGCTCACTTGGCAAATTGATAATTAGACCATCTGTAAATAAGATTGCCACTGAATCTCCAATGTTTTTAGAAAGAATACAGGGAGATATTTGTGGGCCTATTCACCCCGCATGCGGACCATTCCGCTATTTCATGGTATTAATTGATACATCTACTCGATGGTCACATGTGAGCCTTTTGTCAAGTAGAAATGTTGCATTTGCAAAACTTCTGGCTCAAATAATTCGATTAAGAACTCAATTCCCAGATCATACAATAAAGAGGATAAGATTAGACAATGCTGGGGAATTTACATCCCAAACTTTTAATGATTATTGCATGTCTATTGGGATTGTTGTTGAGCACCCTGTGCCTCATGTACATACACAAAATGGTCTTGCTGAATCATTAATCAAGAGATTGCAATTAATTGCGAGACCATTAATAATGAGATCAAAATTGCCCTCTTCTGCTTGGGGTCATGCTATATTACATGCAGCATCATTGATAAGATTAAGGCCGACAGCCTATCATAAATTCTCACCGTTACAATTAGTATCAGGTCGAGAACCGAATGTCTCACATTTGAAAATTTTTGGGTGCGCTGTACATGTACCTATTGCTCCCCCCAACGTACTAAAATGGGTCCACAAAGAAGGATGGGAATATATGTTGGATTTGAATCTCCATTAATTATCAAATATTTAGAGCCAACAACTAGTGATTTATTTACGGCTCGATTTGCTGACTGTTATTTTAATGAGTCAGTATTCCCATCCTTAGGGGGAGAGAAAGTGGACCCACAAAATATAAAAACAGAAATTACATGGAACGCATCGCAAATGTCTTTTATGGACCCGAGAACAAATTCATGTGAACAAGAAATCAAGAAAATTATTCATTTGCAAAGTATTGCAAACCAATTGCCTGATGCATTCACAGATACTAAGAAAGTGACAAAGTCACATGTGCATGCTGAGAATGCCCCTGCACGAATTGAAATTCCTAGTGACAATAAGGCCATTGAAGATGAGTCAATAGCACGTCGAAAACGTGGTAGACCACCCGGTTCTAAAGACTCGAAACCGAGAAAAATGAAAAAGCAAGGAGAAACAACGAACGAAATTAATATAAATCCTCCAAAGGAGCATGATGAAATTCATGATGAAAACAAAAATGAAGATAAGCATGTTCCAGAAGAACATGAGCATGAAAGCATAGACAATAATGAAACTTCAATTAATTATGTTTCTACAAAGAAACAATGGAATCGAAAAGATGTTGTCTTGAATGAAATCTTTGCTTACTCCATAGCGGTTGAAATGACATACGATGAAAATGATATAGAACCAAATACAGTAGATGAATGTCGCCATAGAAAAGATTGGCCAAAATGGAAAGAAGCAATTCAAGCAGAATTGAAATCACTTGAAAAACGTGAGGTATTCGGACAAATAACCCAAATACCAAAAGGTGTAAAACCGGTTGGGTACAAATGGGTATTCGTGAGAAAACGAAATGAGAAAAATGAAGTTACTAGATATAAGGCAAGGCTAGTAGCCCAAGGCTTCTCGCAAATGCCAGGGATTGATAATGATGAGACATATTCTCCAGTAGTTGATGCAACTACACTAAGATTTCTGGTAAGCTTATCAGTTTCAAAAGGATTGCAAATGAGGTTAATGGATGTAGTGACTGCATACTTATATGGGTCACTTGACACATATATTTATATAAAAGTCCCTGATGGACTAAAACTACCAGAAAATCACATGCCCAAAGAGATGTTTTCAATAAAATTGAAAAAGTTACTCTATGGGTTAAAACAATCTGGAAGAATGTGGTATAATCGCCTTAGTGAATACCTATTGAAAGAAGGATTCAAAAATAATCAAATCAGTCCTTGTGTTTTCATAAAGCGATCCAAATCAGGATTCGCCATCATTGTTGTTTATGTCGATGATTTGAATATTATTGGAACTCCCAGAGAACTCGAAGTAACTGCAAAGTACTTGATGAAAGAATTTGAGATGAAAGATCTCGGGAGCACAAAATTTTGCCTTGGTTTGCAAATAGAGCATTTGAGAAATGAGATTTTTGTCCATCAATCAAACTATACAGAAAAAATTCTGAGACGTTTTTTCATGGACAAAGCCCACCCAATAAGTTCTCCAATGATAGTGCGTTCTCTGAATGTGAAAGATGATCCATTCAGACCACGAGAAGAAAATGAAGAAATTCTTGGTCCTGAAGTACCATATTTAAGTGCGATTGGTGCCTTAATGTACTTGGCTCACAATACTCGACCCGACATAGCTTCTTCAGTAAACTTGTTAGCTAGATACAGCAATGCACCAACGAAGAGACATTGGAATGGAATCAGACACTTGTTACGCTATCTTCGAGGAACACAAGATCTTGGATTATTCTACCGATTGAAACCAAATGCGTCACTCATTGGATATGCGATCTTTGGATACCTATCGACCCACAAAAGGCTAAGTCTCAATCCGGGTATCCATTCACTTATGGAGGTACTGCAATATCTTGGAAATCCACGAAGCAGACTTTGACGGCCACATTATCAAATCATGCAGAATTAATTGCTCTTTATGAAGCTGGAAGAGAATGTGTATGGCTAAGATCAATGATTAAGAATATCCAAGAAGAATGTGGGATGGAAACAATAACAACAAACCCAACTATCATCTACGAAGACAATACTGCATGCATCACCCAAGTAAGCGAAGGGTACATCAAAGGAGACAAAACTAAACACTTATCACCAAAGCTCTTCTTCACTCATGACCTCCAAAAGGAAGGGACGATAAACATCCAACAAATCCAATCATGTGAGAATCTTGCAGATTTATTCACCAAATCCCTTCCGGCGAAGAAATTTGAAGAATTAGTCCGAAAAATTAGAATGCGGCATCTTCGTGATGTATGTTAAATTCAGGGAGAGTATTATATGCGCTGCACTCTTTTTCCCTTCGATCAGGTTTTTATCCCACTGGGTTTTTCCTGACAAGGTTTTTAATGAGGCAGTTAATTTTAAGCATATAAGGATACATAATAGTTGTACTCTTTCCCTAGTTATGGATTTTTCCCACAGGGTTTTTCCTAACAATGTTCTTAATGAGACAACGTCTATTATGAGTTATCAGTGGACATTCAAGGGGGAGTGTTGAGAAACAGTGGAATGCTAGATTCCACTGTTCACATGTGAAGTCCACTTTCCTGCATGCATTTAATGCATGTTAGGTAGTTTTTCTTCCCACTGCAAGTTTCTTCCGCCGCACGTAAATTGTTGAATTTACAATTGTGCACAGTAGAAAGGGTTTGCTTATAAATACCATCGATGTAAGAAATCAGTACATCAATACGAATACAATATACACTCTCTGATATATTTCCATCTATAGCTTTTCTCTCTACATATTTTCTCACAACAGTTATCAGTTTATCATTAATAACTGGGAATTTTTATCATACACTCGGGTGTATCATGTTCATGATACACCCAAGGCTATTTTTTTGCTCATTGCTCATTTGGAGGTAGCATAATAGGTAGAGCTCCAAATGAGCAAATGTGCAAAAAATAGCAATGGGTGTACCATGCACATGGTACACCCGGGTGTATGATGAATGCACTCCTAATAACTCATGCCTGCATATGTAAAAACTTAATGAGAAATTCCAATTTATCTTCGAGATCTACCAAATTTGTAAATTTAGCGTGTGATCTATCCACTTTATAAATAAGAAAAATTGACACTTACAGTCCCAACTTTTGATTATCTCAGAATGGTCCCAATGTTTGGGGGTATCTAGCTTCTAAAAACATTCCCATATGATCATTTTCTTATCAAACAAGTACAAAAATTTGAAGGTTTTCATAGATCATGGTCAAAAACAAAAAGAAATGAGAGAAAAAAACTAATGCTTGATCAAAATAGATAGATCATATTACCATTTTTTCTAATAATTAGTAAATTAGGACTGTTGTTGGAAGACACCCCTGAAAGTTGGGACCATTTCGAGATAATCAATAGTTGGAACTGTTAACAGAAGGCCGGCCATAGTTGGGACCGTTTACATCAATTTTTCCTTATAAATATATTAAGTGTCATAATTAATCAAATTCAATCAAGTGTAAACTTAAGATGATATCATGACTCATCAAGTTCAATCAGTTATAGTAAGTTTAGTTAAAATACATTCAGGTGAAAAGAACGTACACTGAATAGCATTTTAGTAATGACATTGTCATCAATCAACAATAGTAAAAATTAAACACATTATTGTGAGTTTTTTATTACATTTTTTGTAATATCCATAGAAAAACAATTATTCATACAATATACTTCTGAAGTGTATTTTAGTAAAAATGTGGATACTGGAAGAAGAGAAGCAATTAGAAATATTTTTGGGGTTCGTGAAGTGGTGAAGCATGAGAAGTACTTAGGGTTGCCTACAGTGATTGGTAGATCAAAAAAGATGGTTTTTGCTGTATTGTAGGAAAGAGTTTGGAAGAAGTTGCAGGGATGGAAAGAGAAATTGTTATCTAGGGCGGGAAAGGAGGTGTTATTGAAAGCAGTGATTCAATCTATTCCTACTTATATGATGAGCTTGTTTGCTATTCCAGATGGCATCCTTGACGAGATCAATAGCATGTGTGCGCGATTTTGGTGGGGGGCGTGGAACGGAAAGAAAAATGCATTGGGTGAGTTGGGAAAAGTTATGTCTGCCAAAATCTTATATATGGTGGGATGGGTTTCCGCGATCTTAAAACTTTTAATCAAGCTCTACTTGCAAAACAAGGGTGGATACTGTTGTGCAATACTTCTTCTCTGGTGCATGATGTTTTGAGTGCTCGGTATTATAAGAATGATTCCTTTTTTAATGCTAGGAGGGGGCTTGATCCTAGTTTTGTGTGGCGGAGTATTTGGGGTGCGAAGGCGCTGTTGTTGGAAGGATTAAAGTGGCGTGTGGGAGATGGGACGCAAATAGGAGTGTGGGCAGATTCATGGTTGCCGGGAGAGTCCACCTCTTTAGTTCCCACACCCAATCTAGAGAGCTTGACTGGTTTACAGGTGTCGGATCTGTTAGATGAAAATGGGGGCTGGTGTGATGCAACTCTTAATGAGCATCTCACGCTGGAAGATGCGAGGCTTGTGATGGAAATTCCGCTTAGTGAGATAAGGCCGAAAGATGTCTTATTTTGGTGGTCCGCGTCGGATGGAGTTTATACCACGAAATCGGGGTATTGGATGGGAAGATTGGGGCATGTGAAAGGGTGAGTCGAGCGTTTTGGTGGAGTAAATTGTGAAATGTGGAACGCGGTGTGGAAGGGCCTCCGAAGCTCAGCCATTTCATTTGGAGGGCCTGCATTGGTGTGTTGGCTACAAAAGGAAGACTACAGGAGAGGCATATATTGGAAGATGGTGCTTGTGCTCAATGTGGAAGTGCTCAGGAAACAATTATACATGTTGTTTTTCATTGTTCCCTGGTAACACCTATTTGGGACAATTCTCCCTTTTCTCATTATGTTATGGATGCTCCAACATCATCTTTCTTGGATTTATTTGTGTGGATCAAAGCTCAGCTGGATGGCTCGGATTTCTTGTTGTTTATGGCAGTGGCGTGGGCAGCCTGGTCTTACCGGAACTCAATAGCTCATGGTGAGCCGTGGAACAATAGAGATGTGGGGGTGCTTGGATTCTTGAAGCTCGTTCAAGATTACAGTGGTTATGCTGTTGCAGTTCACAATAGCTCATCATCTACGAGCTGTGTCATTTCTCGGGCTGGTTGGTGTTGTCCGAGGGAGGGCTTTGTTAAGATTAACACTGACGCAGGAGTGATGGGTGCTGAGGGTGTGGGGTTGGGAGTGGTGGTCAGAGATGACGACGGTAAGGTGGTGATGTTGGCGGTTCTAAGGTTGACAACGCGCTGGTCTGCAACCATGGCTGAAGCTGCAACAGTGAGGTTTGGACTGCAGGTGGCGAGCAGATTGGGTTATGCAAAGGTGGAACTCGAGACGAATTCTCTCAGTTTGGCGAAGGATATGAAGTCCAAGAAAGTGGGTCTTTCTCCTACAGATTTTGTGATTGAGTTTTTTTATGTTTTAATAGGCAATAGCTTTGACTTTTTTTATGTTTCTCATGTTAAAAGGTGTGGTAATACTGTAGCTCACCTTGTTGCGAGACTCCAACCTGCTTCGGGGGTGGAGCAAGTGTTTGTTAACTATTTTCCGCAAGGTATTTTAGCCTTGGCGGAGCTTGATGTTTCTTAATACATCATGTTATGTTTCCCCTCAAAAAAAAGAAAAAACTTCTACCTGTTATGAGAAATATGGAGAGAGAGAAGCTATATAAATATATCAGAGGGTATTGTAATTCGTATTGATGTAAAAACTGATTTCTTACACCGGTATTTATAAGCAAAAATTCTACTGTTTACAATTACATATTCAACATTAGCGGAAGAATTTGCGGTGTGAAGAAAACTTACCTGACATGCATAAAATGCATGCAGGCAAAGTGGAATTCACATGTGAACAGTGGAATCAAGCATTCCACTGTTTCTCAACACTCCCCCTTGAATGTCCACTGATAACTCATAATAGACGTTGTCTCATTAAGAACCTTGTTAGGAAAAACCCTGTGGGAAAAATCCATAACTAGGAAAGAGTACAACTATTATGTATTCTTATATGCTTAAAATTAACTGCCTCATTAAAAACCTTGTCAGGAAAAACCCAGTGGGATAAAAACCTGATCGAAGGGAAAAAGAGTGTCGTGCATATAATACTCCCCCTGAATTTAACATACATCGCGAAGATGCCGCATTCCAATTTTTCGGACTAATTCTTCAAATTTCTTCGCCGGAAGGGATTTGGTGAATAAATCTGCAAGATTATCACATGATTGGATTTGTTGGATGTTTATCATCCCTTCCTTTTGGAGGTCATGAGTGAAGAAGAGCTTTGGTGATAAATGTTTAGTTCTGTCTCCTTTGATGTACCCTTCGCTTACTTGGGTGATGCATGCATTATTGTCTTCGTAGATGATAGTTGGGTTTGTTGTTATTGTTTCCATCCCACATTCTTCTTGGATATTCTTGATCATTAACCTTAGCCATACACATTCTCTTCCAGCTTCATAAAGAGCAATTAATTCTGCATGATTTGATGATGTGGCCGTCAAAGTCTGCTTCGTATATTTCCAAGATATTGCAGTACCTCCATAAGTGAATAGATACCCGGATTGAGACTTAGCCTTTTGTGGATCTGATAGGTATCCAGCATCTGCATATCCAATGAGTGACGCATTTGGTTTCAACTGGTAGAATAATCCAAGATCTTGTGTTCCTCGAAGATAGCGTAACAAGTGTCTGATTCCATTCCAATGTCTCTTCGTTGGTGCATTGTTGTATCTAGCTAACAAGTTTACTGAAAAAGCTATGTCAGGTCGAGTATTGTTAGCCAAGTACATTAAGGCACCAATCGCACTTAAATATGGCACTTCAGGACCAAGAATTTCTTCATTTTCTTCTCGTGGTCTGAATGGATCATCTTTCACATTCAGAGAACGCACTATCATTGGAGAACTTATTGGGTGGGCTTTGTCCATGAAAAAACGTCTCAGAATTTTTTCTGTATAGTTTGATTGATGGACGAAAATCCTATTTCTCAAATGCTCTATTTGCAAGCCAAGGCAAAATTTTGTCCTCCCAAGATCTTTCATCTCAAATTCTTTCATCAAGTACTTTGCAGTTACTTCGAGTTTTCTGGGAGTTCCAATAATATTTAAATCATCGACATAAACAGCAATGATGGCGAATCCTGATTTGGATCGCTTTATGAAAACACAAGGACTGATTTGATTATTTTTGAATCCTTCTTTCAATAGGTATTCACTAAGGCGATTATACCACATCCTTCCAGATTGTTTTAACCCATAGAGTGACTTTTTCAATTTTATTGAAAACATCTCTTTGGGCATGTGATTTTTTGGTAGTTTTAGTCCATCAGGGACTTTCATATAAATATCTGTGTCAAGTGACCCATATAAGTATGCAGTCACTACATCCATTAACCTCATTTGCAATCCTTTTGAAACTGATAAGCTTACCAGAAATCTTAGTGTAGTTGCATCAACTACTGGAGAATATGTCTCATCATAATCAATCCCTGGCATCTACGAGAAGCCTTGGGCTACTAGCCTTGCCTTATATCTAGTAACTTCATTTTTCTCATTTCGTTTTCTCACGAATACCCGTTTGTACCCAACCAGTTGTACACCTTTTGGTATTTGGGTTATTTGTCCGAATACCTCACGTTTTTCAAGTGATTTCAATTCTGCTTGTATTGCTTCTTTCCATTTTGGCCAATCTTTTCTATGGCGACATTCATCTACTGTATTTGGTTCTATATCATTTTCATCGTATGTCATTTCAACCGCTATGGAGTAAGCAAAGCTTTCATTCAAGACAACATCTTTTCGATTCCATTGTTTCTTTGTAGAAACATATTTAATTGAAGTTTCATTGTTGTCTATGCTTTCATGTTCATGTTCTTCTGGAACATGCTTATCTTCATTTTTGTTTTCATCATGAATTTCATCATGCTCCTTTGGAGGATTTATATTAATTTCATTCGTTGTTTCTCCTTGCTTTTTCACTTTTCTCGGTTTTGAGTCTTTAGAACCGGGTGGTCTACCACGTTTTCGACGTGCTATCGACTCATCTTCAATGGCCTTATTATCACTAGGAATTTCAATTCGTGCATGGGCATTCTCAGCATGCACATGTGACTTTGTCACTTTCTTAATATCGGTGAATGCATCAGGCAATTGGTTTGCAATACTTTGCAAATGAACAATTTTCTTGACTTCTTGTTCACATGAATTTGTTCTCGGGTCCAGAAACGACATTTGTGATGCGTTCCATGTAATTTCTGTTTTTATATTTTGTGGGTCCACTTTCTCTCCCCCTAAGGATGGGAATACTGACTCATTGAAATGACAGTCAGCAAATCAAGCCGTAAATAAATCACCAGTTGTTGGCTCTAAATATTTGATAATTGATGGAGTTTCAAATCCAACATATATTCTCATCCTTCTTTGTGGACCCATTTTAGTACGTTGGGGAGGAGCAATAGGTACATGTACAACGCACCCAAAAATTTTCAAATGTGAGACATTCGGTTCTCGACCTGATACTAATTGTAACGGTGAGAATTTATGATAGGCTGTCGGCCTTAATCTCATCAATGCTGCTGCATGTAATATAGCATGACCCCAAATAGAAGAGGGCAAATTTTGATCTCATTATTAATGGTCTTGCAATTAATTGCAGTCTCTTGATTAATGATTCAGCAAGACCATTTTGTGTATGTACATGAGGCACAGGGTGCTCAACAACAATCCCAATAGACATGCAATAGTCATTAAAAGTTTGGGATGTAAATTCCCCAGCATTGTCTAATCTTATTCTCTTTATTGTATGATCTGGAAATTGAGTTCTTAATCGAATTATTTGAGCCAGAAGTTTTGCAAATGCAACATTTCTACTTGACAAAAGGCTCACATGTGACCATCGAGTAGATGCATCAATTAATACCGTGAAATAGCGGAATGGTCCGCATGCGGGGTGAATAGGCCCACAAATATCTCCCTGTATTCTTTCTTAAAACATTGGAGATTCAGTGACAATCTTATTTACAGATGGTCTAATTATCAATTTGCCAAGTGAGCATGCAGAGCATGATAATTCATTTGACCGAGGAATTTTGACATTCTTTATAGAGTGTCCAATTGAATTTTCAATGATTCTATGCATTATTCCTGTGCCAGGATGGCTAAATCGGTCATGCCATAAAGTAAATAATTCTCTATTATCTAACTTCTGGTTAGATATCATATTAATTTCAATCGGACGTATATCTATGCGATATAGTCCCGAGGAAATTGCTGGCAATTTTTCATAGATGTATTTCTTGCCGCATTTTTCTACCGTGAGGCATATAAATTCCTCTTGATTCACTGTCATGGTTTCCAAATGGTAACCATTCTGACGTACATCTTTGAAACTTATAAGGTTTCTTCGAGATTTACTCGAATATAATGCGTCATTGATTATCAATTTTGTCCCATTTGGAAATATAATACAGGCTTTCCCAGAGCCTTCAATTAACTTGGTTGTCCCAGATATTGTGCTAACATTTGCCTGGAATATTGTAAGTGTTGAAAAATACTCTTTATTTTTCAATATGGTGTGTGTTGTCCCACTGTCGAGGAGACATTGTTCTTTGGATCCAACTTCTGGCAAATCCATATCTTCATAAATAATAAATATGAAGATCAGTATAAGAAAATGCATATTTTATTAATAATCAAAAGAGGGAATACATGAAAATAATTATCGAAGTAATAAAAATAAACTAAGCATATTAATGCATTGCAAAGTTGTTTTCGGCTTCAGCATTATCCATAAAAAAATCTGAAACATCAAGGATGGGCATGGATGTATTAGCTTCATTAACAAAATTTGCTTCAACATTTTTTCCTTTATTCTTTATTGAAGCCTGGTATAGGTCTACTAAATGTTTGGCAGTACGACATGTGCGACCCCAATGCCCAGTCATGCCACATCTGTGGCAAGTGTTATTTCCTTTATAGGACGACTGCCTCTGATTTCCAGATGATTGTCCCCAATTTTTATCAGAATTTTTAAAATTGTTATTTCTTGGGGAAAATCGACCTCTGCCACGTCCACGCCCTCTGCCACGGTAATTACCACGTCCCTCCCCACGACTGTTGTAATTACCGCGTCCACCTCTATGTATAGCATTTGTTTCAGGTGGATCAGAGCTTTCTATTGCATTTATTTCATGTGTCGCTGAAGACCCCGTAGGTCTAAGATTATGATTTTTCAGCAGAAGATCATTATTTTGTTCAGCCACAAGTAGTACTGATATTAGCTCAGAGTACTTTTTGAAAGCTCTGAACCTGTATTGTTCTGCCAATATTATATTAGAGGCGTGGAAGGTGGAGAGCGTTTTTTCAATCATATGCTCTTCTGTGATGGGATGATCACAATATTTCAACAATGATACAATTCTAAACAACGTTGAATTGTAATCACTGACTGCTTTAAAGTCCTGGAATCTCAAATTGAGCCATTCAAATTGTGTCTTTGGAAGGAGCACATTTTTGTGATGCCCATATCTTTCACTCAGGCTATCCCATAGTTCTTTGGGATCCTCCACAAGGAGATATTGAGTTTTTAAACTTTCATGTAAATGATGCCTGAGAAGGACTAAGGCTTTTTTGCCTTCTCTTGCTCAGTCGCCTTTTTAACTGATGTAGTTGCATCACCTTGTTGGGTTGTCACACCCTTAATTGTATGTTCCAGTCCTTGGGCCTTTAAATTCATTTGGGCGTCCACTGTCCATTCTAAAAACTTTTGCCCAGATAGATCTAGTATGTTAGATCTCCCATTTTAACTACAAACATGTAAATATTTAAAATTAGTAAATGATTATAAATCACATATATTATCTCCTCCTGATTTATATCATTATAATGATACATAAACAGTACAAACAAAAGAAAAAAAGACGAAAATAGCGTACAATATAACGAAGCAAAAAAATGCCAAAAATGGAAATTATACAATGAGTGAGAGAAACAAAAAAAAACTTCCTAAAAACGCACTTAAAGACACAAAAAAAAGATGCCAAAAATGGAAAAAAAATGCAACGAGGGAGATGAAAAAAAAATTGTCTCCTATTTGTGTATGAGGAGATAGATCATGAATGCCATAAGAAGGAAAAAGAAACCGGCTATAAGGAATAAGTATAGCCGTATCATCCTAAAATCCTCCTCAAAAGAAGAAGATGAAGGTGGAGGACGGTTGTCGTCGCCGTGGAACATGGTGGCCGGAAGGTTGAGGAAGAAGAGAAAAAAAAAATTGTGAGTTTAGAGAAAAAAAATTGGAAGAAGATAAGAGATGTGTGGTGAAAATGGGGCGGGTAATCCGCTTTTATAGAGGGTTATTCCTAACTGTGCAGTTCATCAACAGTTAAAAATATACAATGTAATAAAATTATATGTACTAAATTGGTCTACTATTATGCATGTTGGTAAAATGATGATATAATATATGTAACTACAAATGCAAAAAAAAAAAAGATAGAAGATTAGAGACAATAATATATAATAGTGTTCTGAATGCTTGTTCCCTGCATACATATAACATTATTGCACATATAAGAGATAATAATTTCATTGCTTCACTAGGCCGTCCATATAGGCGGCAAGTTCAAAAAAATTAACCCGTCCATATAGGCGGTTCAAGAGTAAAAGAAATAACATAAAATAAATGTCCTTGCCCTCCATGAAGGTGGCTTTATTATTAAATTATTTATTTTCTGGGTTAGTGGCATGGTGACGTTTACTACTAGTCCCTTCCTGTTCATCCCTATCTCTTTTATTACTTGGTGGAGGTTGATTTTCAGTTGGTTGTATAGGAGGGTTATGATTGGTGTTGGGAACAGGGTTTTGTGGGTTTTCTCTGGTATGTGTATTTGTATAGTCGTTAATGTTATTGGGTCGGGGCTGTCTTACAGTTCCCCTCGCTGGGTTGGTAGTGAATGACACATTGTTTCGCTCTATCCAAAAGTAAATACCCGAGACAGAGACATTGTGTAAAACAATGTTAATTGATAAGTCATTTATATATTTAGTTTTTAGGTGCATTTAGGTTGCATTTTAGAGCATTTAGATTCATTTTTAGGTTCATTATTGCATCATATTCTTAAGTTATGTTATTCTACTCCTATTCGGTATGTTTTCTTGTTTTGATGAATTTCAGGTAATGAGAACGTATTTGGAGTATATTTAGCTATGCTTGAGGATTAGGAGCACTTGGAAAGAAGCTACGATGCCTAACGATAGTAAGGATATGTCTTGGCACGAGTTTGAGCGAAAACGAATCGGAAAATCATTAGATCGAAGAAATGTGAAAAAGGAGTCATGTATACTCTTCTGATCATAACTTTTGATGTGCTTCTTAGAATCAAGAAATTCCAGTTGGATTGGAAACTAGACTTGAAGGGCTTTCCAACGATAGGTCACAGTCCCCAAATGGACTTCTGGTTCGAGAGATACAGCCTTCACAAGTTGACGCAAAATCACAGTTTTTCCGCCCGGTCGACCGGGCGGTTTTGCCCGACCGGGCGAGATGAAAATTTCTTCAGAGTACAAGGCATGTTTGCCCGGTCAACCGGGCGAAAGTGGCTCCAAAAGTGCTTGCGCGCCCGACCGGGCGGCTCTGCCCGGTTGACCGGGCGGAATTCCATTTTTTGTCGTAATTTCAGAACAACGTCGCCCGACCGGGCGGTTTTGCCCGGTCGACCGGGCGGTTTTTCCGGAAGGTTAATTTTTGCCTTTTTTAGCCGGTTTTGTAAAAACTATAAATAGGTCTTCTCTCTCTCCCCCTAGACCTCTTCTTTTTCTGACGTTATTTTTTGTATTCTTAGGTTTAGCTTTAGTTTCCTTCTTCCTTTTCTCTCTAGTTTTTTCATGGCAAACCCTAGTTTCTCTTTTCTTCATTAATTCATGAGTTTATAATTTTCATCTCTTTTCTTTCATTGATTTCTTTGATCATGCTTTTCTTTGTAGATTTAAATTTCTTTATTTATTTCATGATTGAGTAGTTTATATTCTAGGGTTTGGGAATCCATGTTTATATGCTATGATTCTTGATTGATATTTATTAATGGTTTGATTAGTTATTGATATCTCTAATTGATTAGTATTTTTATTGTTAATCTTGCAATCTGATCAATTGTCTGATTAAATATTGCTAATATCGAGTCATAGATCGAGAGATAGTACTCTTTAGAGGCTTACCTACAATTAGCAAATCTGATTATGTTGAGCGACCGTACTAGCATATGTTGATTTGAGAGCGTTAAGGCCCGACCGTAGGATTAACATGTGCTCTAAATATCTGATTAATTGAATCATTGATGATATTTTGATAGATTATAGTTATGAACATGGTGAACCATTGCCCTAGATCCTTTTTAGCTTAATTTTCGTAGTTTGATTAGTTTAGAACTTTAATTCATTATTCCTGATCTTGTTTAGTTTCTCCATGCATTAGAAGCTAGATTAAAACAACCATCTCTCTGTGGATTCGACCCTACTTACCCTACTACATTGTTAGAAGGTTTTGCAGGAATTATTTTTGACAGGTGCACGACAACCTATCAAATTTTGGCGCCGTTGTCGGGGAGACGGTATAGTTTTATTTAGTTTTTATTGTTGGTGAGACTAAACTGTATATAATTTTTTTCCCTTTTGTGAATATTTTTCTTTTTATAATTTTTTGTGTATCATGGATTCATGTTATTTTGATGATGGGGATAATTCTTTTGCTAGGCAACATAGTCATAATTCTTGGGATTCTCATGTTTACAGTTTTGGTACATTATATCAAAATCCTCCCAATTTTTGTATGAGTTCTCCCGGATTACCTCATATGTTCTATGAACCCCATGCACATGTTAGTAATTCTAGAGCAATTTTTTCTTTTCCTCAGTATGAGAATGAAGTGTTTTGGAAGTACTATCATAGGCTTGGAGATTTTATTGGTCCTAATCATGGAATTGAACTGTGGGATATGTGCTTAGTGATCTATGAGGGGTTAAATGAAGAGACTAGGATGATGGTTGAATCTATGTCCAATGGGGGATTTCTAGTCCAATCACCTGATTATTGTTGGGATTTAATTGTGTGGTTAGCTAGAGATACTTACGAGTGGGAGATGTCTTCATATGCTCTTTCACCCCAAACTTACATGGAACCACCCCCTTATTGTTCTAATTGTCAGTCTACTTCTCATGATTTTTCTTCATGTGATGTGACATTATTAAATGGCTTTGACCCCTCTTCCCAATATGAATGTCAATCTGCTCAAAATTCTAGCCCCAAACTGTTTATTTATGATGATGATGAGGGTTGGATAATAAATGAGAGCTATTGGGATGATGAAAAGATGGAAAGAAAGACTAATGTGATGGATGTTTTGCAGGAGGAAGAAACTATGGTTGAAATTTCTTCTTTGCAGGAAAGTCAAGTTGAGCGTGAGATGATTTATGAGTCTTTATCGGTACCACCTACTGTTTTTGAGTCTCATATTCCATTCTCTCAAAAACTTGATATAATTCCTTCTTCCCCTTTATTATATCCTCCATCGTTCCTTCTTTCTCCCCTTTTGAATGACTCTCATAATAATGTAAATAATGTACAGTTATTTTCTTTTCTTTCTTTTGAATCATGTAAAAAGACTAACGATTTTTCTTTTTCTACTTCTTGTAAATCTAATTTTTCCTTTGATTTTTCTTTTTGTAGTTTTAGTAATTTTTTAGGATTATTTTTTTTCATTTTTACTTTTCATTCTTATATAATATGCTCTGAGTTGTTTGCAGGAACGTATGATAAGCTTCTTAGAGCATTGAACTATTATGAGTGATCTACTAGTCTTAAATGGTCATGCAAGACCTTAAATCAGCGCTTATCGGGAGGCAACCCGACTTTTTTCATTTTTATTTTTTTATTTTTTTTTGGTTTGACTAACTTTGCTAATATGTGATGACATCTTTTGCTAGGTACAAGCATAGCCAATTTTTTTGGCTAAGTTCACTGCCTTATTACAACTATCGATTGTGGTGGAGGTGTCGATGCTTTTTGACACTCCCTTTGATTACCCACCCCTTTTGTAAGTTGTACCTCTCCCTCATTTAATTCCTCTTTGTTCACATTGAGGACAATGTGTCATTCAGCTTGGGCGAGGATGTCTGTCATCATTACTTAGCACATGTTAGTTGCATTTAGTGTAGATTTCATTGCTTTCGTAGGATGTTGCACGGTTTGTACCGCTCACTAGGAGTGGGAGTTTACGTGCAACCAAAAAAATTGTACTGCTTTCTTAGTTGCATTAGTTTATTTCATCTCATATTAGATTTCATGTCATTTTAGTTGCATCTATCGGACTATTGCTAACACTTTTGAGAACCTTGTTGATATTTTACTACAATTCTTGAGCATCATTCATCTTGTTCATGATTCTTCATAGCATGATTGTTTCGCAATTGATTGGTCGTGGTAAGATTGATTGATCTTTCTCTGGCTCGATTTAACTTTACTATGCAGACGCCCTAACCTAAGTGAGCTTCTGTGCCTATAAACTGAAGTATCTGTGTCAGTTATGTTTTTTTTTTTTCATGTGTGATTAGTTCCTTAGTTGCCGCATTGATCTTGATTTTGACTTGGTACTCTTTGATATTTGATAGTGCATACATTTTGATATGATTGAGGCATTCTATTTCATGATCTTAGTTTCAGAGTTATTCTTGTTTTCATATTATCCTTCCTCTAGCCCCGCTGAGCCTTTCTGACTATGTTTGATTGCTACCTACATTACAAGCCATTGGCCTCATTTGATATTTGTCCTAAGCCTAGCTTGGGGGAACGAGTATTAGTTTTGGTTTGGTTTGTATTGAATTAAAGTGTTCAATTTATGGTTTAGAAGGATGGAAAAGTATGTTTAGTGAGCTTTGAAATTGAATAGAAAATTCAAAAAAAAAAAAAGAAAAAAAAAGAAGTGAAAAAAAAAAGTTGTGAATAAAGTGAAATAAAAAGGGTTATGATTGAATTTCTTGAGTGAAAAATGTTGTTGATTATATTTGGAGATTGTTGGTTGTTGCGTGGAGTTGTTGTGATCTTTCTTGGTCATGTTTTCAGTTATATGATGCTCCCCCTTCTTGGTTTTTCCACCACAATTCCAAAATTATTCCATACCTTTAACCTCAGCCCCATTGCAACCCTTAAAAGTCCTCTTGATCATTGTGTATTGTATTGTTGAATGTTAAATGAGTCAAAAAGTCAAAGTTAAAGAGTATATGTTTCATCTGAGTTGACTTGTTTTAGGTTAAGTGTCATCATTTATCCTTTAAACACATGAGAGATTTGAGCGCACATGACTATAGTGAGGTCTGTCAGGTTTGGTTAAATCCAGCTTGGGAGAGATGGTATGTGGTATGATTGGAGAGTCGATTGCAATACATGACATGCTATGCGGCTTTGTTCGAGATTGTTTCGATGCTTGGTTTGTGTAGTGATTATATCTCTGGTGTTTTCAGTTGAGTGTTTAGCCCTGTTGTAGTCCTATATTGTAGGTCGTCTTTCTTTTCCAATGTTTATGTCTTATTGCTTGGGGACAAGCAATGGTTTAGCTTGGGGGAGTTTGATAAGTCATTTATATATTTAGTTTTTAGGTGCATTTAGGTTGCATTTTAGAGCATTTAGATTCATTTTTAGGTTCATTATTGCATCATATTCTTAAGTTATGTTATTCTACTCCTATTCGGTATGTTTTCTTGTTTTGATGAATTTCAAGTAATGAGAACGTATTTGGAGTATATTTAGCTATGCTTGAGGATTAGGAGCACTTGGAAAGAAGCTACGATGCCTAACGATAGTAAGGATATGTCTTGGCACGAGTTTGAGCGAAAACGAATCGGAAAATCATTAGAAGAAATGTGAAAAAGGAGTCATGTATACTCTTCTGATCATAACTTTTGATGTGCTTCTTAGAATCAAGAAATTCCAGTTGGATTGGAAACTAGACTTGAATGGCTTTCCAACGATAGGTCACACTCCCCAAATGGACTTCTGGTTCGAGAGATACAGCCTTCACAAGTTGACGCAAAATCACAGTTTTTCCGCCCGGTCGACCGGGCGGTTTTGCCCGACCGGGCGAGATGAAAATTTCTTCAGAGTACAAGGCATGTTTGCCCGGTCAACCGGGCGAAAGTGGCTCCAAAAGTGCTTGCGCGCCCGACCGGGCGGCTCACGCCTGCTGACCGGGCGGAATTCCATTTTTTGTCGTAGTTTCGAACAACGTCGCCCGACCGGCGGTTTTGCCCTGGCCGACCGGCGGTTTTTCCGAAGGTTAATTTTTGCCTTTTTTTAGCCGGTTTTGTAAAAACTATAAATAGGTCTTCTCTCTCTCCCCCTAGACCTCTTCTTTTTCTGACGTTATTTTTTGTATTCTTAGGTTTAGCTTTAGTTTCCTTCTTCCTTTTCTCTCTAGTTTTTTCATGGCAAACCCTAGTTTCTCTTTTCTTCTTTAATTCATGAGTTTATAATTTTCATCTCTTTTCTTTCATTGATTTCTTTGATCATGCTTTTCTTTGTAGATTTAAATTTCTTTATTTATTTCATGATTGAGTAGTTTATATTCTAGGGTTTGGGAATCCATGTTTATATGCTATGATTCTTGATTGATATTTATTAATGGTTTGATTAGTTATTGATATCTCTAATTGATTAGTATTTTTATTGTTAATCTTGCAATCTGATCAATTGTCTGATTAAATATTGCTAATATCGAGTCATAGATCGAGAGATAGTACTCTTTAGAGGCTTACCTACAATTAGCAAATCTGATTATGTTGAGCGACCATACTAGCATATGTTGATTTGAGAGCGTTAAGACCCGACCGTAGGATTAACATGTGCTCTAAATATCTGATTAATTGAATCATTGATGATATTTTGATAGATTATAGTTATGAACATGGTGAACCATTGCCCTAGATCCTTTTTAGCTTAATTTTCGTAGTTTGATTAGTTTAGAACTTTAATTCATTATTCCTGATCTTGTTTAGTTTCTCCATGCATTAGAAGCTAGATTAAAACAACCATCTCTCTGTGGATTCGACCCTACTTACCCTACTACATTGTTAGAAGGTTTTGCAGGAATTATTTTTGACAGGTGCACGACAACCTATCATTAATCCCGTTACTTTGTTGTTCCATGTTCGGATAGTAAAGGATTGGGCTTGGAGAAAAAAAATTAGAACTTGAAACAGAATGGATATATACCTTTATTTTTCGGTAGCAAACTCGTGCTGATAACGTGTTGTGAGAAATATGGAGAGAGAGAAGCTATATAAATATATCAGAGGGTATTGTAATTCTTATTGATGTAAAAACTGATTTCTTACACCGGTATTCATAAGCAAAAATTCTACTGTTTACAATTACATATTCAACATTGACGGAAGAATTTACGGTGTGAAGAAAACTTACCTGACATGCATTAAATGCATGCAGGCAAAGTGAACATCTTTTAACAATCACATGTGAACAGTGGAATCAAGCATTCCAATGTTTCTCAACACTACCAAACTTTTTTAGTTATAGTAGTTGAATATACAATTGAAATCTGAAATTATTTCTACACCTGTTGCGTACATCTTGAACAATTACGCGGTTCCGCAATTATGAGTGTTAGACGTTAGTTATTAGTACTATCACTACCAGCTTAAGAAGGATAGGAGTTAGCTCAAGTGGATAGAAAGACTTCCTCTACCTGGCGGTCGGGGTTCGATCCTTATCCCCAAAGATCTTTGGGGTGTTCTTTTAAGATTTCTGCAGACCATAATGTGTTGGTGTTTCACTGTTATAGCTTGCGCAGGGGTTAGCCAGGCTGACTTAATCTCCTAATCAAAAAAAAAAAAAAAAAAAAAACTACCAGCTTAAGCACAATTCACAACAATTTAGTGAATTCACCAAACAAGTACTCTTCTCTTCTCTTCTCTCCAAAACCTAATTTCAGAAACCAGAAGAAAAAATGGGCGAAAATGATAATCATGGAACCCAAAATTCAAGCTCTCAACAATGGCGGAAAATTCCAGAATTAGAAGGCAAAGTAGTGATGGTAACAGGAGCATCTGCTGGTTTAGGCAAAGATTTCTGCCTTGATCTTGCCAAATCAGGTTGCAAAATCATCGCTGCAGCTCGTCGCACTGATCGCCTCAAATCTCTTTGCGATCACATCAATTCTCTCTCCTCTTCATCTTCTTCGTCTGGTAATGGTGGTGTGAGAGCAGTGGCGGTTGAGTTGGATGTTTCTGCTGATGGAAAGACGATTGATGCGTCTGTTAATAAGGCTTGGAATGCGTTTGGTTGTATTCATGCTCTTGTTAATAACGCTGGTATTCGCGGTAATTTTCTCTCTCCTACAATTTTTTATCTTAGAAGTTATAATTGTGATTGAATTTTGAAGTGTGAGGAATTGATCAACTCATTCGTTGTACTGTTTTCAATGGAATTGTTGCTATGAAGTGTTATGCTATGAATTAAGCATGGTTATCTTGTTTCGTAAATGTTTCGATTGCTGAAGCTCTATTCTGTGTGCTAATGAAGCCTGGAAATGGATGAATCGATATGCTTTTTTTTATTTTTTCTGATGTATAGAGTTTGTATTGATGTAGACGGGATTCAGTCATGTTCTAGGTTTATACTCCCTCTGTCTTTATTTACTTGCTACATTGATTATTTTGTTTTTTTATAGGTAAACATATAGTACTTGTGTTCTTGTTAGATTTGTTTTGATGTGTAGATGTATAATATCAATTTTTTATAATTTTTACTTAGATTGAACAAGAGATATTCATGGTCAAAATAACGCCTTGAAGACTGTGCAAAAGCGAATGTAGCAAGTAAATAAAGACGGAGGGAGTAATGAATACTCCGGCCAATATTTTGGTTAATATGAATGGTAGTTAACATCTACGACCGAACTTTTTAGTCCAGCAATAAGGATCAATCATCAATGAGGAGTTTTCATTATGAATTATAGGAGTATTAGTTTATGAGGTCTCCATATAATCCTTCCCAATTTCCAACTAATTTAATCAAGTCCGAAACTTTGCACCTCCTAACCACCTAAAAATTTCACCGATTTGAGGTATCATTGCAATTCTCCAAGTATCTACCACCACAACCATATAAGAATACATCATAATACCTATCCAAGGTATCACAATTCACAACAATAGATTGGAATTTGACTCTTTGTTAGCGTTCCTCTCCTCTTATTAAAATCATCGTCCATAATCTAGGTGGCCGAAGAGAAAGCATATGGGGAGCATGCAAGTCTTGGATTTAAACATCAGTAACCATACTTGCTGACTTCATGTGAATTCATTATACTTTGAAAGAACACATATAAGTTATAGGCCTTATAGCCTAATGTAAGAGGTCATGGCCAAGTAGTTGGATGTGTCACGTGGTAATTGGTAAGAGACCACCTTTTAATCATATCGACAATTAGACATAGTATTAGTAGAGGTTAAAATAGTTGTTTATATTGCTGGTTTCTAGTCATCCTAAAGACCTAAATTAAACTTGCATAGCCTTTTTTTTTACTTACCTTGATAATAAATCGTCTTTGTATGAGTGCACATTGATTTGTTGCACCTTGCTCTCTCGAGTAAGTGTAGGCTTCGAATGTTGTTGTCATGATGATATGATATGAATCTGGTTGTGGACCTGAGGTACTGATATGATGAGATTATTTTTTGATTGACTGCATGGCCATTCTTTTCTTGAGAGGAGCTACATGAGTCCAACGATGATAATCAATTCTCTTCTAAATGCAGGTAATGTGAAATCTGCATTAGACATAACTGAGGAGGAATGGGATAATACTCTTAAAACTAATTTGACGGGATCATGGTTGGTTTCAAAGTCTGTATGCATACGCATGCGTGATGCGAAGATTGGAGGATCAATTGTCAACATATCTTCAATCGCTGGTCTGAACAGAGGCCTGCTTCCGGGCTCTGCAGCTTATTCTGCATCAAAGGCTGGCCTGAATACATTGACTAAGGTATTGTTACTTGACATGAGCCACTTTATGTAATTGCCATATCTTTCATGATAGTATCCGTTCAACTACTCATATACAATTTATATCTATGACTTATATCTAAGTGGGGTTCATTGTTTTTGATGGAGGATATAGTTTTAACGGTCATGAATTCAACGGGTTGGTTAGGGATACACAAATTGGTGATGTAGTATAGATCTGTGCTAGGATACTCATAAAGTAATTCTGATCTGATTATTTCTTTTGAAAAATCAATCGTACATTAGCAATGAGGGTTTAGAGAAAGAGGGTAAACACAATGAAATGTCACATGAAGCAGGCACAGGCCAGGAATGGTAGAAATTTAAACTTGTTTATGACAAAAGTATGGTGTGTGACCCCCTTGCATGGGTTGTTTTCTAACAACTGTCTGATGGTGCAGATGATGGCCCTGGAATTGGGTGTATATAAGATCCGAGTTAATTCTATATCACCTGGACTATTCAAGTCAGAGATCACTGAGAATCTTATGGAAAAGGACTGGCTTAACAAGGTCGCCATGAAAACTGTTCCTCTGCGAACATATGGCACATCTGATCCAGCTTTAACATCTCTTGTCCGGTACTTGATCCTTGACGCCTCAGAGTATGTAACAGGAAATATTTTCATTGTCGATGCTGGTGCCACTCTACCTGGTGTCCCAATTTTCTCTTCTCTTTAGGTATGCTGTTTGTGGTATGTACTAGTAACTGAGGATTTGTGCAATATATCTGTAACTAGGCTGACAAATATAGGGTACGAACCAAATCCAAAAGATTCATTTTTGAAATGAATCATGAAATCACATTCAATATATGTTACTCTTGATATAAAAATTTTATGATTATGCCATTGAAGCAATTCGTCTAATGAAATAATGATAATAGTTGAAGACTAGTTCTGATCCTAAACTAAGTTGATACTTGATACTGATAAGTGATCTCGTTTCAAGTCTTTCGTTGCCATGATTGCTAATTCCCCTAGCTACTAAATGCAACACCTCGAAATACCTAAAATAACCCTACACCCATTTCCCCCCTCTTATTTCCTTTCAATATGCAAACCTCACCTTCTCATGCAGGCTCTCTCTCCAAATATTCGAAGTTTTTCGCTGATTAACTACTGTGCATTTAAAAAATATATTAGACTGAATCTAATCAACCATTTCAAGCGCCCAAGCACAAATCTTGAAGACAAGGACTGTCATAATTGGATTGAGCAACCAAAGATAATTCCCTTCTTGTTAGCGATACTCTAATTTCTATTTTAAGAAAATACAAATACTTTTGTTAATTTTTGTTTTTTTTTTCCCTTCAAATCAATACCTGTACATTTTCAAGTTCAAACAGGATGCAATTCAATTTGTTTTCATGTTTTATCTATTCTTTGCCTTCAATCATTTTAGATTGTCAATTTGCTTGCCTAATCAACCAAAGTTTTCATGTTTAATTCACATATACCACGTGATGATGCCTAATCGAGTTTTTCGCAAAATGTGTACGACATTGTGACAAGTTGGTGGATCCAAAATGTGTTAGGTTGTTGTCTGCTTTGGTAAGAATTGTGAGGGGCTGTTTTGTACAGCCAGGTTGAAATTGTTTTTGCTATTTCTTATAGTTGACCTGGAACAGTTTATGGTTTTTGTATATAGCTAGCCTCCTTATGTCTAAGAAACGAAAAACCAGGAGACCATAGACGCCCTAAGGGGTGATGCGGTAAAGTTGGAGAGATGGCGGCAAGTGGTGATGAAGATCTAGTGGCATATTCTAGAGTGGAGTAAGTTAACTAGGGTAAAGATCCCTTGAACCATTGCATCTCGTTAGGATTGCCCTTGTTTAGAGATCCTTTACATGAAAACCCGTATAACTCAAATTAAACGGAATTTGAACTGGTAATCATAAGGTAACGGATAGACACAAGGTTTTTGATCAACTTAGGAGCAACAAGGACATTGTTTAACTGAAAGGCAGGGATGGGAGACGATAGGGCGCATGTCCATGACCAACAATTGGAATACGAGATCCATTACACAAGGATATTACTAGGAGTGTTCATATGAAGAAAAAAAAATCACAATATACTTGAATTTGTGGCCAAGTGAGAGGTGTCATTACTGTCCATGCTGTAAGTTCATGGAGGAGAATATCAATGCAATATCGTAGCTTGATATTTCAGAGCATAGGCTTGTGCCGCTGCTGGCTGTGGCCGTTGACCAAGAATGCTGGGGAAGCACTAAGAGGAGCTATAGGATATGGGAACGGAAGCGTAGGCCACTGGCCACTGCCATGGGTAATTCGGGAATGAAAAGGGAGGGAATGATAATGGTTTATTTTTATTCAAAAGACCCAAAGTTGGGATTTTTTTCGGGTATTGGATAATCGGATATTTCGGACAATGTCTATGTCCATATTTGTGTCCAATATCTGATATTTTGGAATGGGTATTCGGTGTGAAATGGATTTTGGATCAGTTTTCCAAGTAATCGGATCGGATTTTCAAATCAAAAATCTGATATGATATGGATTATAGATCAGATATCAAAAGAATGAATCGAATATTGAATCTTTGGATTATTTTGTTCACTCTCAACTTGTCTCCCACATAGATTATAAATTTGCTCCTACCTGAACTTTGTTTTACTAGTCCCCATCTCAAATGGGTTATTAGTTTTGTTCATCACTAAATCACATGAAGAAACCTTTTTTCTGAGGGAGAAAATTACAGAATTTGGGCATTTTCGTCTCACAATAAGATTACTCGATTTCTTTTTGTTTTTTTTGCTTTTCCAGTAAAAAACTTGTTTTTCACATTTGAGTAGCTTTCAAAACACCTAAAATACCTCCCCCTCTCTCCAGAAACATGATATCTTTAAAAGATTTGTATAATGTATTAGCACAAGTTGTACCTCTCTATGTAGCAATGATTTTAGCTTATGGTTCAGTAAAATGGTGGAAAATATTTACACCTGATCAATGTTCAGGGATCAATAGATTTGTAGCATTTTTTGCAGTTCCACTTCTCTCTTTTCATTTCATCTCAAACAACAATCCTTATACCATGAACTACCGCTTCATTGCAGCAGATACTTTGCAGAAACTTATAGTCTTATTCTTCCTCTTTCTCTGGTCTAAGCTTAGTTCAAAAGGCTCTCTTGACTGGTCTATCACCTTATTTTCGCTCTCGACACTTCCGAACACTCTTGTTATGGGCATTCCTTTGTTAACAGGAATGTATGGTGATTTTTCAGCAACTTTAATGGTGCAGATTGTGGTGTTACAATGCATTATTTGGTACACTTTAATGCTGTTTTTGTTTGAGTTTAGGGGTGCAAGAGTCCTTATTTCAGAGCAATTTTGTGAATCTGCTGCTTCGATTGCGTCATTTAAGGTTGATTCTGATGTAGTTTCACTTGATGGGAGAGAACCTTTGGAGACTGAAGTGGAAACTGGGCAAGATGGTAAAGTTCATGTTACAGTTAGAAAATCAAGAAGTTTAAATTTAGCGGATAATTCTAAGTATTCTGATGATGTTAGGTTTTGTCTAAGTGATCATGTACACTCTAATTTGACTAGTGTAGAGATTTTTTCTCTTCAGTCTTGTATGAGAGGGTCTAAGTTAAGGACTTCAAGTATGGGAAATGTAGGATTTGATGAGGAGAAAAGAAGTGGTGGTGTTGGTGGAGTTCCTTCATTTGGGTTAACAAGGTTTAATGGGATTCAAGGTGGTGCTCATCGTGGTGGTAGTGGTGCTGTTGGGGGATACCCAGCCCCGTCAACAGCTGGGAATTTCTCGCCTACGGAGGGACACACAACGGCGATGAAGAAGAGGGAGGTTGGTGGGAAAGAACTTCATGTGTTTGTTAGAAGTTCAAGTGTTCCTGCTATATCTAAAGGTGTGCATGGTTTTAGAGGTAGTGTTGATTATGATCATACTTGTGAAGGAAATACTAACCCTAAAGGTTCGTTTTGATTCTTTACTTATATATTCTTTTTTCCACTAAGAAAGATATACATGTGCTTATATTTGGTTGTTTTGTTTGGACATTCTATGATATGGTACGAAGTCTACAATGAGCTTTATGTAAACGAGATTAGATCAGTTTCCAACACGTCAAAACGTAGAAATAAGATTGAGTAATATTCAAAAAATAATTTGGCAATAAGTAAAATAGCTACCACATGCAGGTTTTAGTCAAACTCTTACTTTCTCTTTTTTATGTGAGACAATTTACAAATGGGTTTTTCTACTTGACTCGAATTACCCTATCCAAATGTAAACAGTACTTGATACTAGATAAATGACTTTTACCTTAATCAAATCCACCCATATTTGTTAACCTGAAGTAATTATAGAAAAATATACTTTTTTTTTAACAAAAAAGGATAAACTAGGTGTTTCACGATATTTAGTAAACTACCACTATAAACTTATGAATTAGTACTATCTAGTATCTATGGGTGCCTTCATCATGATATTATACCATTTTTGGGTTAATCAGATTCTAATAATGTAGATTATGAAAAAAATGGAATGGATGAACTCAATCTTGGGAACAAACCTGGTGAGAATGAACCAGAAGTTGAAGGCCCAATATTGTTAAAAGTCAGTTCAAGATCGACCACCAAAGTCCAACCCGAAACTGCTGCTCAGTGTGAACTCAAGCCCACTGCTATGCCCCCTGCTAGAGTGATGATCAAACTCATTTTGAACATGGTGTGGAGAAAACTTATCAGGAACCCTAACACCTACTCTAGTCTTATTGGCCTTGCTTGGTCCTTAATCTCATTCAGGTGTGTGACATTAAACATCATATTTTATAATTTTTGTAACATTATATAATTACAAATTGTAATTGAAGATAGATTATATTTGGGGGGTAACTATTTCAAAAAATCTATGTTTATGTACTATTTCAAGTGACTATTGTTCAAACTCCTTATATAAGCTTGCTTCCAACTTATAAAGCATTATTGATATTAATGATTTTAGGGACCATGAATTATGAAACTAAGGGCCTGTTCTCTCCGGCTTATTTTCAGTTCAGTTCAGTTCAATTCCTAGATTATTATCATTACTATTAGTTATAATTTAATTCAGTTCAGTCCAGTTGTTTTATGCCGAAAAGAACAGACCCTGAGGTAAAGAATCCATATAGCACTAGGTTATATTATATAGATGAAAATTTCAAAAAAGAAATGTGGGATGCAATAGTGATTTTGTAAAAAAAAAAAAATCCTTGGTAATGCTTTTTACGTTTTACAAGCTGGAGATTTTCTCAAACAAGGGTGAACACGTGAATGTTATTATAAAATACATGATTTTATGAAATTTCTTTATTTCGGGAAATTTTGTAGGTGGCAGGTTAAAGTACCTTCTATCGTGGCAAATTCGATTAAGATTCTATCTGATACTGGACTTGGAATGGCAATGTTTAGTCTTGGTATGTAAATTTGGTTTCTTTTACCCCTTTAGTTTTTGAAGGGATTTGGTCTCTTGACACATGTATTATTCTAACACTAAGACATGATTATGTATAGATGTGTAAAACAAATATTTACTTGGTTATATGAACCGAAATTACGTAGTAAAATAAAATTTACTCAGAAAAAATACCTCAATTAGACTCTTGCAAGAATAAAGGTATGACTAGTACATGTTTAATCCAATTAAATTTAGAAGGAATAAGTTGCTTAGACACTACACAACTGATTACGGTCCCGTTTTATTGGACTGAGAGAAATTGAATTGAACTAAGAGAATCTAAATTCTAAGAGTAACTGAACTGAAATGAAAATAAGTCCAAAAGAACAGGGCCTACATTACCTAAATTATTTAGTTGGTTCAAATGACTTGCAGTCTAACTACCCTACTGCTTATGCCTTACTATTATTTCACAAGGAAAAACGATAAAAACAAACTTAGTTAGATTAGTTTGTCTCTGAGTTTTTGTCGTACGCAAAATTATGTAGGACCAACAAATAATACTGTAATCATACACAAAGTTTGACTGTACTAGACCAATTTCAAGAATTAGTAGGGTGACCTTCATTGCATAAGTTTCTCAGTATAAGACTATAAGTCGAATTTGTAGGTTTGTTCATGGCATTGCAACCAAGGATAATTGCTGGAGGGAAAGCAATGGCTGCCTATGCGACAGCATTGAGGTTCATCCTAGGCCCCGCTATCATGGCGGCCGCTGCAGCAATTGTTGGGTTGAGAGGAGCTCTCTTACAAATCGCTATTGTACAGGTAATATTATAATAGTACTCCCTCCGGTTTTTTTAGATGTAACATATTGACTTTGAACACTATTCATCCAATATACTTTGACCATTGATTGTTATTATACATAAGAAAAAATATAGTCATATGGGATCTTGTTTGATTCGTCACGGTATACACTTTCCAAATATATATTTTTTATAATTTTTACTTTTATACAATTAAAGATATTATGGGTCAAAGTTGTGCCTCTACAAATGTGAAAAGTCCAATGTTACATCTAAAAAAAACGGAGGGAGTAGTAAACTAGTAATAGTAGTGGGGAGAATTTTGTTTGCTAAAAGTCGGATGATACTAGCTTTAAAATTCATGCAATAACAAGTTTATTATTAGTAGTACTTCTTCCGTTTTTTATTAATTTACCCATTTTGATTTTTGATACTATTCATATATGACTTTGACTATCTATTATGATTTATATTTAAGGAAAAATATAGTCATGCGAGATTTTGTTAGATTTATCTCAATGTGTATGATCCAAATATCAACTTTTTGTAATTTTTGCTTATTGATAATTAGATATATTAAGGTTCAAATTAGTGCCTGGGTAAATGTACCTCAAAAAAATGGGTAAACTAATAAAAACCTAAGGGAGTCGTACTCGTACGTATTTATTATTTAATTTATATGTGCTTCCATATATAATTGATATCATATAAGGCGTGTTCGGCAATGGCTTTTGAGGTACTTAACTTTTAGTGTTTGGACTAAATCAAAACTCTTATAATGGTGAAAATTTATGTTAAGTAGTGAAGTGCTTTTGGTGTTTGAACTAGTGTTATGGAAAAGCTATAAATATTAGCTTTTGAATAGAGGTAGCTTTTGGAGTACCTTGAAGATTGAATATAGTTTATTTTTGTTATTTTTTAAAAACTAACAACTAATTTTAGCGAACACTAATTATCATAAAAACTATTTTCATAGTCAAACTCTAACAACTAATATATAACAGTTGACAACTAGTACAACAATTGGCCGCTACTTCTACAGCTAACCGCTACCACAACTACTACTTTTGGCGAACAGACCCATAGAAGTAGTAGTATTTAGGAGTAGTAATATAATCATATGTACTTTCATGATTCTAGGAGTAGTAACATAATCATATTTTCAATGTAATTTATATTTGTTTTTTTTATAGTTATATATTTCTTTAATTGTTTGATATCACTTCAATGATATTTTACTTGTTATGTTATTATACTATGATTAATTTGAAACGATTAGATATAATCACATGGCATATGAATTACATCTTATTTCAAACATAATTCGAGCTCTTTTCCATTGTATAAATTTGTCTGTATTTTGAAAGTATGTAGCAAAACTTATACTTGTTTTCGTTATAATTAGTAGCTTAGGTAGTTTATTGAGAAGCAAAATTCTATTTCTCTTTTATTTAACATTATAATTTATGTCTTTTTCAATCATTTTAAAACTCTATTTATTTTTGGAAAAATTGATAGGAATAATCCCACCTTTGGCCGGTCTTCTCATAATAGTCCCACCTTTTAATAATCCAAAAATAATCCCACCTTTGAGGTATGTCTGCCCAAATGAGCCATTTCAACCGTTTACCTGATTGACCGGTAAAAATTTACATGTTGACTCTTGTTTCCTTTCCAAAAGCAATCATCAATTTAATAAATAAAAAAAACTTAACCCTCCAACCCACCCCCTTCACCGGTCGGCCAACCCCCCATCCCCAGATCCACCCCCACAACAGCTTTCCTACTCCCTGAAAATGGTCGCTCACCTCCGCCACAGTCCCCCCACGAAATCAACCCCTCACCTCTGTATCTCACTGAACCCATTCCATTCTGTTGTGTCTTGCCTCGTCAAGCCTTCTGGTCACTGGAACCATCGTGGTTGTCCCTGACCTTTTTTTTCCCCTCCCCTTCTCGCTCTGCTGCTGTTGTATGGTGCTGCTTTCTCTAAGAATGAAAATAATTTCACTTGTTCATTAGCAGCGTCAGGCGTCAGCATTGGTATTTTTTAATTCTAAGAACAAATTCGAGTGAATGTTAAGCAAAAGAATAAAGAGTTGAGAAATACCAGATGATGAAGCACAAACCTGGGGAGGGAAATGGGTACCAAAATTCCTCCCATTTTGGAGAGAGAATCGAGTAAAATTTGTGCATAAGTGAGATAAATTTGGTTTTTTGGGTGGAAGAAGTTGTTTGGTGAAATTATTGAAGACAGGTTTTGGAAATGAATTGGAATGGCGAGAGAAGCATTAGGGATGATGAGTAAGCAATTGGCGTCATATATCGTATGATTCGTATCACAGATTCCAATCATATAAGATGGGGAATACATATTTCTAACTCATTCTCTTTTGTCTCTTTTTTTGTTCAACTTCTATTTAGACCTAACTGTGCTACTCTGGCTAGTAGCCAGGGCCCAGGAGTCATGTGGCGTGCCGCCGGAGCTCCTTGTGTTGTTAGTACTCTGTTTCAGGGATGGGGGCTGATGGAAGAGGAAGGAGAGGGGGAGGGGGTGGCTTAGATTTTTTTTCTTGTAGTGAGTTTGTAATCAATAATTAAATTTAGGTGTTTAATTAATAATTTAATTTTAAAACATATTAAATTAGGTTTTAATTGTAAAATTAGAGTATTAAACCTGTATTTGCAGGTTACCATCAGGTAATAACCCATTTTGGGCAGACATACCTCAAAGGTGGGATTATTTTTGGATTATTAAAAGGTGAGACTATTATGAGAGGACCGGCCAAAGGTGGGATTATTCCTATCAATTTTTCCTTTATTTTTTATTCAAAGTACCTTATAATAGGACATGCTAATTAATGAAAACCTCTCTCTAGATGGTGAATTGCCACGGCGGAGCATCTACTCGAGTTTCTCTGTGCTCTATTTTCTTCTATTTTTTGTACTTGAAGCTTGTTGTAACCTTATGGGTGTTTTAGATGGTGTCTCTTGTGTAGACACCTCCTAGTTTTCTTCTCATGATAAAAAAAAATGGTACACCTCTCTCTACATATAGATCGATAGCTAATTGAGTTTAACTATTTTTTTGGTAATTTGGATTTCAGGCTGCTCTACCACAAGGAATTGTACCTTTTGTATTCGCCAAAGAGTACAACGTTCATCCTCAAATTCTTAGTACAGCGTACTCATTCTTTCTTTTCTTCCTATTAAACTCTAAACTCATATTAAGATGCATGAAACTTTTTGTCCTCCACGGCTGTGATGCATTTTAGGCTTCAAAAATTATGGTTTTGAACGCACCTTATAAAAAGAAAAGAAACTCAGTCCATAAAAAATTAAAAAATAAAAAGAAAAGAAACGATTACATTACCACTTGATATCACATATCACCCATAAATCATTGCTTTTACCACTATGGTCTACCAAACCAGTTGTTAACTGCTCACTTGCTACGCAATGATGGTAATCAATTTACACAAGATTTGCCTCTTTCAAGAATATACCTATTACATAATTTACTATCGTCTGAGAGTGAAGGGTAGTGAGTGGTTAGAGCATCTCTTCCGATTCTAAGAAGTCTTGGGATTGATTCTCACCCTTGCCAAGTTGGGATCTCCTTTAGTCCCCCAACTTGTCAAAGTTTATCCTTACCTTAAAAAAAAAATTACTATCGTCTAAAAAACGTGTGCAAAGGATATTATAGAAAAGCTTGCAAGTTTATATAACCAAAAATGAAATGTGGCATGTTATTTTTGGGACGACCAAAGTTAAATGTGGCTTATTTCTAGCGACAGTAACATTTAGAAACCTTGATTATTGATTATAATGTTTGCCAATATGTTCTGATTCTGAATGCAGGGTTATATTTGGAATGTTGATAGCTTTACCAATTACACTGGTTTATTTCATCTTGCTGGGCCTTGTTAATTGAGGGAGCTAGGCAGCTAGCATCAGTTAAAGACAGCCACAATATACAAGAAATTATTCAAGAAAGGTATACAAAAACTAGGCTAATTTTCTATGAAGACTAAGCAGAGGCTACGTACGGGGTTCGGAATCGTCTTCACTCTTCAGATCTAGCAATGGTGAGGTGTGGCCGTGTGGGCATGTGGGTCGTGGCCGGTGGGTGAGGAGTGGGAGATGTGGTGTGCTGATAGTTATGGAACACTAAAAATTCCCTATACAATTATAGAGGGTAAGACATTGCTATTCTAGATCTTCGAATTACATGGTACAATTTACGTTAATACACTCGGGTGTATGGTACATTGAAGGCTATTATTTTGCTCGTCTCTCATTTGTAAAGCACCAAATGACAAAAAAAATTGAGGAATGAAAAAAATATATATGTATAATGTATGGACATATGGTATAAGCTTTGCTTTAATGGGCTTCCTTAAAATGAAAGCAAAAAAAGTTTACCCTTTTTGGGAGCATTAAATTATAAACATCGTTATTTCCAGGAAACATGCATCCATCATCTTTAGGTAATGGACCCAGGTAAAAAAGAAATGGGTCAACGAATTTAGCCTGGCCCAACACAGAAAGCCTATAATGTGGGCCCATACTATAGGGACAAGGGCCCATTATCATAGGTCAAAATGTCAATATCATGCACTATATTAAGTATATCTTGATTTTCCTGGTAGGATATGAGATTCCCAGTGAAATGGCCGCTATCATTCCGGCATTTGAGGGTTTCGAGAACACTTTTGTTGGGTGCTATTTTTTTCTTCTTCTTTCCCTCTCATTCCCATTCCCGAGTTAACATGTTACACAAACTCATTTCTCATCTTATATATCTTTGTTATTTTCCCCCAAATCTAACTTATCCTTCTTGAGAGAAACAATTATGTTTCCTTAATCCTAATCTCTTGTCCATTTCTCCACCACATGATTTAATTTATCTCTTGGAATTCCCTAAACTTTTAGAGTCAAAACTTTAATTTATTATCTTAAAATGTGTCACTTAATTTTAACCAATGTTTCCTTTGTTTAATTTCTAGACTTGCTACTTGGTTCTCAATGTCTTGATTTTTTAAGATAAGATAGGTTGGTTCATACATATAGATTAAAGTATGTATATCCAAAACACGAGTTTTCCTATCAAGAAAAAAAAAATCTTGGAAGTGGTACTAGCTTGTGAATGAGGATACAAGCCATCTTGATTTGGTATGCCCTATTATTAATTGAATGGTATCGATGTGGCAGAAGATCGTTGTTGTAAACTTTTAATAAATGATTTTCAGAGATTGTTTCTTGTATGCATATATAAATAATTTACAATAGATTTAGTAGGAAACCCTTTTTTATTGTATGGACCTAATAAATAGAAGTAAATCTTAAATATCTCATTTTTTATCAACAAAGAGCTTTATGAAAATAATAGAAATAATTAGATGCCCTAATAATCTAATTTGTTGCACAATTGACCCCTTGATAGACGTGCATCTCATAAACTATGAGCAATCGAGGAAGCACCACTTTTTATTTCATTGATCAGTGTACCCATTCAAGAAACTTTAAATATGCGGATGAAAAGTTGCATCAAAGATATACCACTGGATAGATGTATTAATATTTAAAACTACCCCCTCAATTTTCATATGTTGAAATTTAGAGCTGTCAAATTGGTCATGTCGTGTCTACTTCGTGTTCGTGACATTTACTAATCGTGTCAAAAAGTTTTGACACTAACTCAACCCGTTTAACTAATCGTGTTGAAATCCCTTGACATTAACCCCACACGTTTAATTAAGTGGTTACTCATGTCGACCCATTTAACCTATTTATTCAAAATCGTTTAAAAGTTTGACAATAGTTTGATTTTTTATGTCCAATATTTATCGATCCATATTTATTTATGTAATAACTTGCTAGTGTATTAGAAAGATTGTTTATGTCCATTAATGTTTTGCTAACTTATATCTAAATGGTGCAAAGATGTTAGATTTTCATATATGTTGGAGTAAAATGTGTAAAGTCGTGTCAGTTTCGTGTTGAAAATCTCAACGCTAACCCAACCCATTTATTAAACGGTAAAACACGTGTTGACCTGTTTATATAAAGTTATAAACGTGTTGAAAAAGCTTGATACTAACCCGTTTTTTCGTACCCGATTCATGTCGGGTTGTCGTGTCATGTCAACTTTTAACAGCTCTATATTAAATATCAAAATTATCAGCTGTCAAAGGACCAACTCAACCAAAAGTTTAAGCTGATGGTTGGAGTCCTAGGAATAGCTTTATACTCTATCACGCCTCCTTACGCGAGAGTCCATTGGGCTTGAAGTGCGGATGCAGCACATGTCTCCCTCATACATGGCGCTAAATATTCCACTTAGAAAAGAGGGGTAGATGAGATTTGGACGTGTGATCTTTATATCAGGCTGACTCTGATATCATGTAAAATAACCAATTCAACCAAAAATTTAAACTAATGATTGGAGTGCTAAGAATAGTTTTATACTCTATCAATCAAAATTACCGGCCAACTTTAAATCCTTGCCTAATGCGTTGACACCATTTATCAATGACAGATAAGTTAACCAAATAGTAATGCAAGTATGCAACAACCTTTATTATTGCCCTTTCTAAACTTAGAAATAAAAATGGAAACAAAAAAATATTTGTGAGATCCATCGAAGTTCAATTTGAAAAAGAAAATTAATACTTCCTCCGTTCTAAAATAAATGAAACACTTACTATTTTAGGCCTTTTAAAATAAGTGAAACGTTACCTTATTTGGTATTCACTTCTCTCTATCTCTCTCCTCATCACATGGGTCCCTTCTTTTTTTTCTCTCTATCTCGCTCCTATTCTAAATCCCCGTGCCAAGACCCTACGTTTCATTTAAAACATAACGGAGGAAGTAAAAACATTCCTGGAGAAGACCAACCAACAAAAACTTAGTGTTAGCGACAAGGATGCTGCCTTTCCTAACGAAGATTATACTTCCTCCGTTCCAAAATAAGTGAAACACTTCTCTCATTTATGTGAGAGCTTTTTGAGACATGAGAGCTTTTTGAGACAAGTGTTTCACTTATTTTGGAACGGAGGAAGTATATTCCAAGTTAAGTAGATCACTCTTACTTATACATAGGGAAAAAAAGTTGAAATACACTTTAGTCATTGGCCATTGCTGCAGCCTGCAAGCCTGCAAATACAATCATCTCACTCTTCCAAATACTCTATATTGACTATTGAGATTTGAGAATGTAAATTCCATAAGTTTATTTCGACCCTATTATGTTCAACTAATTTTCAATTTTTATAAGAAAAAATAAGTACAAACTGGTGCAGGTTAGTTAAGAGAGTTAAGACAAGTTTAGTTCATAAAAAATAAGGTTTGATACACCCACAAAATAAGGTCTAATAAATTATTATAAGAACTAATAAATTCGAATAAGTTAAGCTTTAAGTTCAGATGAACAAAAATAAGTTGAAAAGAACATGGCCGACAAGAAACCTATTTCCATATTACCTCTACAAGACTACAACATTAGTACTTCCTAGTCTCTTGTTATCATGTACTTCTTACGTTTCGTAATACTTGTAAGTTGTAACATATTGAAATGACACTATAATTAAGGAAGGAGAGATAGAGAAAAATATTGGCCCATGTATTTATAATAAGGTAATGTTTTCTTTGTGCAACATACCCAAAATAAAAATGTTACAAATATTATGAAGCATACCAAAAAGAAATATATTGCAAGTACAAATTCCATCATACGGGTGTCAAGGTATAATTATGACACCGAAACTTTTTTCTTTCATTCTTTCATTTAAAATCATCTAAATGAACAAAATGTATTAAAAATAAGAGTTCGAAATGAGTATAAATTCGTGTTGGATGTACCATGTACTGATGTACATGATATTCATGGATGTATTTATACATGTTACTCAGAGGTGTATGATGATCTAACTCATGTTGCAACTATTAGGAAACGAAAAATGAAGTATATTCTCCTAAATTTCCAATTTGAATGCACTCTTTGACAAATATCTACTGCAAGTAAGAAGGCAACAACTGTGATATTGGTGATGTTGGTTCCCCATATCAAAATGTGCAAGTCTTGTCAAGAGGGTTCGATTGCTTACTTGACATGTCATTTTACATATGCACCAACATTTGATTTCCGAATCCACGAGTTGTTTTTTTAACAATCCATGGTAATGATTGATCTTAATGAACTTTTAAGATTCTCTCGTGTTTTTTGTCTAAATATCGAAAAATTCATCTTTTTATGCCTCAACTGTACTGCTTGATGTTGAACTCTTAGGTATTGTACAAAATATAAACTCCTTTTTCCCTTCTTTTGATTTTTTTCCTCCAAATTTTCAAGGCCATTGCATGGCAATGGTGCACATTGAGCCTTATAAAGCAGGATTTTAGAACTTGGTGGGTTCCACTTCAATGGTGGTCATATGTTGTGATGATGGAGATTGGAGATAGTGGTCGTCAAGTACTCCAGTTGCTTTTGCCAGCCTTAGCCCAACTATTTTCAGGCACTTTTTTTATTTAATTTTAGTTTACAATTATTTTTCCCATTTTTATAGTTTATAGTTTTTTTTATATCAGAAACTACTTAAAAAAAATAAAATATTGAAAGTATTAGTCTCAATTATGATCTGATTACTTTAACATGTCTTAATTTTAAATTATCTCAATGAAGTATCACACAAAGACTCCCACTCTGGGATCCTCTTCCAAAAATGATGTTTCACCTTGAATATAAGTCGGTTAATTATGACATACTGACACATGCCACATTTTTGTATGGCCTTCTTAAACTTAACATAAGCCAATTGGAGAGTTTAATATGTCAAAATTAACCAATAATGGATTTATTAAGGTGATTTTTTTTTTTGTAAAGACATCCTTAGTTTTAGGACTGCTTTAAAATAATCAAAAGTTAGATCTTTTTAAAGTAAACTTTTCAGAAAAGTTTGATTAGACCTAATTTTATAATGTTTATGCATAATTTTTGGCCCGATCAAGCCCAATTCTTTGACCCAAAACGGCCACTTTTTTTTATGTGTAAAAGCCCAATGAACACCTCTATAATATTGCTCTACATCATGTATCTCCCTTTATCTCTTGATTAGAATTGCTCCATTATAAGCACTGACTATGATACTTATACTTTATGTGTATTGCATGAATGGGATAATTAGAATATATACTTGATATTCATGTACACTGCGGGAAGATAAGGTAATACTATATGAATAATATCATAATATGATATCAATGCATAAAGTAGGGAGAAAATGAAAATCCCGTTAACGAAGCTCCCCTTTTTAGCTTTTTCTAAAGAGCCATCGGTCTCAACCCGGACAAAAGACATATTATATATGAAGTATAAAGGAAGTTGAGTGCTTTGTAACTTGTAAGTTTTAAGTAGGGTTCTTGTACCTATCCCAAAAAACAAAGGAGGGCTCTTTGTATCTTGTGTAAGATACCAAGATAATTCAACTAAGTGAATTTAGTTAGATATGTTGGAGATATAAACACGTAAAATCTATTCAATGAATACACTAAGGGTCAACAAAAATCAATTTTAGAGTTTGAATCAATAGAAATCAACAATTACTATTACCATTTTGTTTTCATCAACAAATAATGCTACTGTTTAAGTAAGGTAAAATGAATATAGTCTTTACAAGGTCACTTGAGGGAGAGAACTGAATTTGGAGGGTCACTTTGTTTATTTATAATTACACCGAGTTAATTTGAGAATTTGTCTAGTCTTGAGATTACCTGATAAAGTATTCCTAAATTATTGTAAGTTTTACTACTTTCTCTGTTTAACTAGTAAGTTTAACAATGCGCAAAAAAAAAAAAAACTAGTAAGTTTAACATATCTCTCCTACACAAAAAATAAGATAAAGAAGAGAGATAGATACAAAAGAAAAGATTGATCTATATAATAGAAAGGGAAAGAAACAACTAAATTTCATACATCATATGCTAAAAATGCAAATGTGAAGATTTATTGTAAAACAGTCACTGGTTAAACTTACTGATAGAGAATTTGGAGTTTTACAAATCTATTTTTCATGACAAAATACTGGAACATTTTGTATCGTGATTTCTCCGACTATGAATCTGTTCTTCCCAACTTATTACAATATATTTCAACAAAAATTAGTTAAGTTCAACAAAAATAAATCAAAGTAAAAAAAAATAAAACCTCCATCTATATCACTATACTCTCCATGCAAGACTGCAAGTATGCAACTATGCAAGACCCTCTTAATTTCCATGCCAAACAATTGGACTACATCAAGTACTAAACATTTATACAAATAAATTTCACTCCTCCTACTCACATCATAAAGATATTAAAGAATATATTATTTCTTAAAGAATAATTTAATAAAAAACGCATGGCAGAGGACATGAAGACCCAGCTTTAATTTCTTTGTCTGCCATTTAACAATCCCTCCATAAATATACTCATACCTTCCCTCTTCTTTTCTTCCTCCACCTTCACTTCACTCTTTACCACCCTTCTCCTTCTTTTCTTGAGCCTTGTGTTTTCTCCATCTTTGCCGGAAAATCGACTTTTCCGTCCTTTTTCCGGCAACTTTTTTTACCACCATCTTCAAAATTTACCCTTTTTCTCATATGGGTTAATCTTCATCTTCCCTAAAACCCTTTCAAAAACCCACAAAAACCCTTTTTTCATCTTCTTCAAAACTACCCAACAAAAAAAATTACCCAAAAAAACCAAGAAAGATGATAACTTTACTAGATTTATACCATGTTTTAACAGCAGTAGTACCACTTTATGTTGCAATGATCTTAGCATATGGTTCAGTAAAATGGTGGAAAATATTTTCACCTGATCAATGTTCAGGTATTAACAGATTTGTTGCACTTTTTGCAGTACCACTTCTTTCTTTCCATTTCATCTCATCAAACGACCCGTATTCAATGAACTACCGTTTTATAGCAGCTGACACACTACAAAAACTCATCGTTTTAATCCTTCTTTTCCTTTGGTCAAGACTTAGCACAAAAGGTTCACTTGAATGGTCTATAACTCTATTTTCTCTATCCACTCTTCCAAACACTCTTGTTATGGGTATACCCTTATTAAAGGGTATGTATGGTGATGAATCTGGTACTTTAATGGTACAAATTGTTGTTTTACAGTGTATTATTTGGTACACATTAATGTTGTTTTTGTTTGAATATCGTGGTGCAAGATTATTAATATCTGAACAATTTCCTGATACTGCTGGTTCAATTATATCATTTAAAGTTGATTCTGATATTATATCACTTGATGGTAAAGAGCCCTTAGAAACTGAAGCTGCTGTTGGTGATGATGGCAAACTTCATGTTAAAGTTAGGAAATCTACAAGTTCAAGATCAGAAGTTTATTCAAGAAATTCATATGGTGTTACACCTAGACCATCAAATTTGACAAATGCTGAGATTTATTCATTGCAATCTTCTAGGAATCAAACTCCTAGAGGGTCTAGCTTTAATCATACTGATTTTTATTCCTTTGTCAATGGTGCTGGTAAAGGTGGTTTAAGTACTGTTAGTCCGAGGACTTCTAACTTTGGTAATAATATTGGGTTTGATGAAGAAACTGGTATTTGTGGCACGGCAAAAGGGGCAAACGCACAAGGTGGTAGTGGATACCCGGCTCCGCCGACTGCGGGGATTTTTTCTCCTGCGGCTGGGCCGGGGCCGGGGGTTGGAGGTGGGAAGAATAAGAAAGGGGAGAATGGGAAAGATCTTCATATGTTTGTTTGGAGTTCAAGTGCTTCCCCTGTTTCTGAAGGTGGTCTTCATGTTTATAGAGGTGGTGCTGCTGGTTATAATAATAACAATCATGATCATGCTGCTCTTCCTACTGCTAAAGGTTTTCTTCTTACTCTTTTTTTCCTTTAGAGATGGAGTGTGATTTTACGAGTTTTAAATGAGGCGGACTTACAATAACTTAAATAAAAATATTTTTTTACTTAAAAAAAGGAAAATTTTTTTTTTTTTTGAGGGGAAGATTATCTTTAAGACTTGAATGAATGTCTTTTAAAGATGAATTATTGTAAATCGGTCTCATATGTGATCAAGTGTAAGAGTCTTAAGTGAGGCGGATATATAATAATTTAACGAGTTTTAAGTGAGGTGGATTTACAATAACTTATTATAAGATGTTGAATGTCTTAAAGATGAATTATTGTAAGTCGGTCTCATATGAGATCAAGTGTAAGAGTCTTTAAGTGAGGCGGACTTATAATAATTTAACGAGTCTTAAATGAGGCGGAATTACAATGACTTATTGTAAGACGTTGAATGAATGAAATGAATGACTTATTATAAGACGTTGAATGTCTTAAAGATGAATTATTGTAAGTCGGTCTCATATGAGATCAAGTGTAAGAGTTTAAGTGAGACGGATATACAATAATTTATTATTAGACTTTGAAGGTCTTAAAAGATAAATTATTGTAAGTCCTTCTCATATGAAATTTTGTTTATTTGACCGTTGTTTCTTCTTTCTTGGTTACCTGTTTTCTTGGCTTAATTGTTATTTTTGTAAAGAAATAGAAAAAAGGGTATTTGGTATCATGTGATTTTGCTGCCTTTTCTTTATAAAAAATGTTGACATTATCTGTGATGTTGCTATTTATGTTGTTTTCCTTTTAAAAAAAGCAAGTTAAATATTGGTTTTGGGAGTTTTAATCAACTTTGTATGTGGAATGTTCAAATGTATTTGCTGTCTCCACAATCTGCGGGAGGTTTGGTGGGTTGTGTTGGGGATTATGTGGTATTTTGACTGTTTTCTGTCTAAATTGTCAAGGTTTTAAGGAGCATGAATTCTCAGATAATTCATGATTTTTGGCATTGTCTGTTGACGTTGAACAATACAACTTTTACTATTAGTGAATCCTTCTTCATTAATGTTTTTACTTTATACTATTAATCTTGGGGTAAATCCTACTATAATGTAGATTATGATGATTATGGAAGGGATGAGTTCAGCTTTGGAAACAAAAATGGAGGGAATGGGCCAGAAGTCGACGGTCCAACACTATCGAAGCTAGGTTCGAGCTCAACCACCGAGCTTCGGCCTAAAGCCGCTGCCCAGAGTGAAGCAAAGGCGACTTCCATGCCACCTACTAGTGTGATGACAAGGCTAATATTGATCATGGTTTGGAGGAAACTCATCAGGAACCCTAACACATATTCTAGTCTTTTTGGCCTTTCTTGGTCCTTGATCTCATACAGGTGTGTGACATCTAATACTATTGGATTATATGGTAAAAATCTAGTATAATGGCCGAAATCTGAATATTTGAAATGCTGTTTTATGGGTATTTTGCAGGTGGCATGTTGAAATGCCTGCAATTGTGGCTAGTTCTATCAAAATTCTCTCTGATGCAGGACTTGGAATGGCGATGTTTAGTCTTGGTGAGCATATATACATGTCCCTTTCTCCTTTCCTTTTTTACAAGGGCCTTGGTAATCAAACTTAGCTTACTGGAAGTATTAGACTTAGGTATGTTCAAGTGTTAGATTTGGCGGTTTTTTGACAAACTTTTCATGTTTAGGTCCGATTTGGAGTTTTATATGTCCATGCTAGTGAGAATATTACTCAACTTGGATCGGAATGGATCTTGTAATCGGGACAATTTTTGATATTAGGGGTACAAGGAGTATTATGCGATCTTCCAAATTTATATAGGAGGATAGTTTTGGAATAAAAATACCTCCAATCCTAGGTATCAATTAAGAGTTATCGTCAAGTGTCCAATCTCATTATAAGATTAAGGTGGCTAGTTTTTGAGAAAGGCTATTCACCAACAAATTCCATTGTGAACAAGTCGAGCTCACAAGTGCAATTACCTTTTTTTCCCTACTATATAGTTCACCATTAAACTGTTTGGTGAATATCCCTATCTCTGTTTCTTATTTTAACGTCTCGCTCTACGTGTCGAACTGCAGGTCTGTTCATGGCATTGCAGCCGAGGATCATAGCGTGTGGGAATACAGTGGCTACCTTTGCGGCTGCTGTGAGGTTCATCACCGGACCGGCTGTCATGGCAGCTGCCTCAATTGCAGTTGGGTTGAGGGGGACCCTTTTGCATGTAGCCATAGTTCAGGTATAGGGATTAAATTCATACAGATTTTTACGTGCTATGCACTTTGTGCAATGCTTTAAAAATTTACTTACTAGCTCTTTTTTGGTAAATTTGGTCCCCAGGCTGCTCTACCACAAGGGATTGTTCCTTTCGTCTTTGCTAAGGAGTACAATGTTCATCCTGATATTCTCAGCACAGCGTACTAATTCTCTCTCATATTCCTGATAATTTAGTTCTTTGTTGTGCTACATTACCTATATGTCCTACTGTAGAAAAAATATAACCACGGAAACGAAAGAGTCCAACATGTAACATTGTACTAGTATTAGAAAACAATAATGTGTTTATATCCACATATTTAATAATTTAATCCAATTAATTAACCACGAAAACAGAAGTGTCCTTGCAACATAGTAGTAGTTTACAAATAGGAAAAAGAAAACGAGTCCATGTTATTGTAGTAAACTCGTAATCAAATTCGAAACTGACCGACTCGAATAAACCTGTTCTAGGATTAAGGGCACCATCGCTAAACGGAGCCAAAATGTCTTAAATATCTTATATATGCAAACTTGACCTTGGATCGACAATACATAGCATTTCGACTGTTGTTAGGCAATTAGCCGGACTCTTTCTCTCTAGGTCTTACCATTTGGCTCATGCAAAATTAATGTTTGAAACTACTAACATGCAACATTGTATTTGAAATGCAGGGTTATATTTGGCATGCTTATAGCTTTACCAATTACACTGGTATACTACATCTTGCTGGGACTTTTTAGATGAGAGGGGAACTAGCAGGAGCAGCAACAGCCAACTACAGCATGATCATAAAAGCTGGTGTAGAACACAGGAGATGCTTAAGCTAGCAATTGCACTTTACAGTAGATTCTTACCTTTTGGCAGTTTCTTTTTTTTTTGGGGGAAGTCTCTTTTGTAATTTATCTAACTGGAGATCATAGAAGAATTTCAGGGATTAGAAAAAAAGTAGAAAGAAAAAAAAAAAGGGTAGATGCAACTATGCAAGTAAAAAGCTGACTTTGGAGAGAAGTAGGGGAATTTTTATTTTTTTTTTTGGTCTTTGAACCCCCCATTTTAGAGCTGAAATTGGTGCTTTTTGCTCTGTTTTGTGAAGAAAAGTAGTAAAGCTTTGTCTGTACTTAAGGTGACATTTACCTCTTTTTTTTTTACCTTCACAATCTCAAGGTTGCCCAAGATTTCTATTCTCTTGCATTGGTAGAATCTCTATGTATAGAGCCATAGAGGCATGAAAAGTGTGGTAATCCTAATTAAAATTAATTAAGACTTTATTACATAAATTTGTAAGAAAGTACCTATAAGAGGTGGTTACTCTCCTTTCTTTAAATAGTATTAAAAGATATTTATAAGTATGTTATATTACTCATTAGTTTTTTTTTTGTTAAAAGTAGTAAATAGAATGCCATCTCAGCTTCTCTAATTAAAGCTTGATAGAGAAGATTATTAATAAAAATGGTAATAGAAATATATATACATACATGTGAAATAATAGTTTTATATTAGTGGACATGGTTATAAGATTATTCCCAAATTTTCATATAGTTTTATAGATATTATTATTGCTTATCAAATGAGTACAAGTATTTCGAGCTAGCTCTAGGAAAAATACTCCTATATGATGAAAATAAAGTATCTTAAACTTATTAGAGCATTTATAATGGTACATGACTCTCCAACTAGCTCTCCACTCTCTCTCATCTATTCTATCTCTTCAAGTTACTCTCAAGAACTATGTCTAAAAACACCCAACAATAATAAAACTCTTTAAAGAGCTCTCCATTCAACTTTTCATTGTTTTGTTGTCCCCATATCAATAAATGAACCTCATTTTATATTATGATCAAAGTTATATAAATAAAGTTATTCATGTAAATTAAATATAATTACCAAAAAAATTATCTTTTTCATAATTTATGTAATGTGGAATTTTTTTTAAAAAAATATTAATTTTGAATGCTAATATTTAATTTCATGAATTAAGTAAAGATAGTAGATTTTGTGTATGAAATATATCCAATATTAGGCTCATTTTATAGATAAAGAAAAATTATAGTTGTTGGGATAGTAATTATTACCATGTTTTTTTATTTTTATTAAAAAGATCATTAAATGGGTTGCAAGAAAAAATAAAAACTTAAGTAATTGCAATAGTATGTGGGCCCCACACATTAAGGATCTATCTCTCCTTCAACCCAAAATGTATCTCCCCTAAGAGCCACTTTGCAAAGTGTCTCCATGGAGAGACACCCAAGACACACCCAAGAGCCCCATTGTTGGGTAAGAGATGACTCTCCATTTTCTCTCTCCTTGGAGAGCTAATTGGAGAACTAGTTGGAGAACCTCATTGTACATGCTCTTAGAAATTATCAAAATTGATTACTAGACCTAAAACATAGTTCATTTTCCAAGGTGAAGAAAATGTACCCTTAATTCATGTAAAGTGCTACTTACTGATCGGATTGGTGGATGATAAACTTTAAATGATGTTAACTTACGTCCATAAATACTCTTTAGATTTGTGAAGGATGATGGTCTTCATAAAGAGAATATATTGACATTGTTACATATCAATTGCTATAAAATAATTTTAATTTTTCTTATCTTTGTAACATGGATTAAGACTAATCCAACAATTTATATATATTTTTTTATACTAATCAAAGTTAGTATATTAAAAAGAACCCATTAAAGTATGTTTTTGGCCGGAAAAATGATATAAACAGCCATAAGGGTTGCATATAAGATGTTAAAAGTTGAAATGTCAAGTAATAATTAAGCTTAATAACATCGAGCGGCACGTAATTTTTGACTTAAATTTCTAAACTAATATCAACATTTACGAAAATATAGTTGATGTTTTTACTTTTTTGTACAATATATACTTTTTATGATAGTCCTAAAAGGTGCATATCTTAAAGGTGTGAAGAAAACATTAATTAACAACTAAACATTAGTACCACCAATTTATGCGTGATTTTTTCATAGATTCTTAAACATTTTTAAAACTTATTATTGGCTTTTAGGGGTTGTATTTATCAAAATTGCAAAAAATAAAGTATTTCCTTTTATTAGAAACAGATATATCAAGTAATCTCTCCGTTTCATTTGTTCTTTCTATGTATATTAAGGAGTAAACTAAGGTAAAAATGTAATTTTTAGAATTTCTCTTATACTTTTTGTACTATATACTACCTCCGTTTCACACTAAGTGAAACATTTCCCTTATTTGGAATAGTCATAATAAGTGAAACCAAGCTCTAAATGGTAAAAAAAAAGCTTACTCTTATTATAAATATGCCACCAAAAAACAAGAGGGGACCACAACATCTATACTTTTTCACTCTACTTTATTGTGGTCCGAACTTTCTCTCTCTACATTCTTTGGTAACTCCCCACTTTCTCTATGTTTCACTTATTGTGAAACGGAGGAAATATTTATCTTACTTTATGTTACTTCTTTCTTACTTTTTACTCCCTCTGTTTTTTTAGATATAACATGTTGACTTTGGACACTATTTATCCAATACACTTTGACCATTAATTATTACTTATACATAAGAAAAAAAATAGTTATGTGGGATTTTGTTTGATTCGTCACGGTATATACTTTCTAAATATATATTTTTTAATATTTTTTATACAATTAGAGATATTATCGATCAAAATTATTTCTCGATAAATATGTAAAGTCCAATATTACCTCTTAGAAAATGAAGGGAGTATTATTTAGATAAGGTGAAACTCTTTATAATAAGAAAATTTTGAAATAATTCAATAAATAACCCAAAACAAGAAAGATGGTACAAGAGTAGAATAGGGAAGGGACTAATAAAATCCCATATGAAAAGGCCAAGTTAGGTCGGTTATAGTCATTGAAGAGGCTGCGATAGTAGTAATCATAATTAGTCATTCCTAAAAAGCCGTAACATCTGTTTAAAAGCATGCAGATTTTCATGGAACACAATGTAAAAAGGAAAATAAATACTCTAGTACTCTATATAGCAGTACTTATCAGAATGGATTTTAATGATGGTGATTAACTATCAATACTACATCTTAATCAAAGCAGACAATTTGCTGTTGCATCCTGCCTGCCTATGTCAACTTGTTTTCTTCCCTTTTCCACTTTTAATTAATTTAATCAATCTGATTAGCACACATGGTTTGAACTACTTAATAAAGCTAGATTAAACTTTTTATAAAAATTAATTTGCTTTTGCTTTTGTTTGATCTTGGTGAATGGTGACTCGAATGATTATACGAAGACTTCTTTTTTATTCTTTATAATTGATGATATTTTCGTTTGTGCATCGCATTTTCTACCGTTATAATTTAACTTTATACAATGAACGAATGAAATCTTCTGAAAATGATTTCCCTTTTTTTTGCTCTCATAAGTCATAATGTTTTCTTACTTTCTGTACTAGGAAAAGTTGGTTGTGATGTAAGGCTATGTTCAGTTTACCTTAAATGGTTAGAAACTACCTTTTAAAGACACTTTTTTTTAAAAAAATTACCTTATATCACGTTTATTTTACAAAACTACATTTTAAGCGGAAAAACGTTAGAAGCACTACTAAATGTAGAATTTACTAACCATGGTTAACTATTCCCTCCAATTATCCCTCTAATTTAAGATTACGAAAATACCCTCTTAAATGACCCTAACCACCCTTTTTGTTTATTCCCTCACATCAGCAATTTTGTCACCCCTTCAACCATTGAATTGCAGAGCAGCGGCATTACCATTATACCATATGTCGTTGCCTTCTAGACTCGATCGGTGAAATTTTTTTCACTTCCTCACTGTCAAATTCTCACTGCAGCAGCATATCTCTCGTCATCATCCCTTTGTCTTCTGATTTTTTTTAATAATAGAATTGTGGTCCACGAAGTGCACATGGACAAGGGTAAAGAGGTTTCTCAAAATCCCCAACCTCACAATATTCAACCAAGGTAAAAGCACTATTCTTTTTCACTTTTTTGCAATTAAAAATCCTAATTTTGAATTGGATCTAACTGATTTCACATGGAAATTTATTGGGAATTCGATGGGAATTCACTTGGAATTCGTTGGTTGAAATCACTAAATGCTGCTCTGCAATTCCATTTTTAACCCAACTTGCAATATATGGATCTTTCTCTTAATGACTTAGATGCAATTTCATGCTCGTGTACGTGGTTGGGGTAATTGAAAGAAAGTGAAAAAAATGCTGCAGTGAGAGATTTGACAGTGAGGAAGTGAATTTTTTTTTCAACGAGTGATATGCTAATGTTGCTGCTCTGCAATTCGATTGTGGAAGGGATGAAAAAATGTTGTTGTGAGGGAATAAACAAAGAGGGTGGTTGGGGTCATTTAAGGGGTATTTTCATAATCTTATATTAGAGGGATAATTGGAGGGAATAGTTAACCATGGTCAGTAAATCTTACATTTTGTAGTGCTTTTTAAAGTTTTTCCATTTATAAGGTAGTTTTGTAAAATAAACGTGATATAAGGTAGCTTTTTAAAAAAAAATTGTCTTTAAAAGGTAGTTTTTGACAATTTTTCCTTTTACTTATTTCAGATCAGATCAGTTAAGATCAAATCAGATCATGCTTATTATTATTATTATTATTATTATTATTATTATTATTATTATTATTATTATTATTATTATTATTATTATTATTATTATTATTATTATTATTATTATTATTATTATTACTACTACTTTATACGATTACTATTACTATTAATACCTACTATTTACTAGTACATTTGTTCAAAATGATTTTTATTATTGTCGATGTCGTACTTATTAATTATTAATATTGGTAATTATTGTTATTGTCGTTGTTATTATTATAAATATCATTGTTATCACTATTTCAATCTATTAGCATTTAGCGTTCAAGAAGAAGGATGTTCTTTTGGCATTTGTACGTGTTCTTTTTTATATTTATTCTAATTAACAATTTTATATGCGATATTCTTATTGATGTTGTACAGGTAAAGAACATGATAATATTATATGATGTTTATTTTTTTTAACAATTTTGGTAGAATTATATAAAGTATATGTTACTAGTTTATATAAAACATGAGTAGCAAGGGATAACCTAATGGTGTTGGCATCACCTTCGAATTTCCCCGTAAACGGGATTTCAACTTATCTTTAAAAACAAAGTTTATACAGAACATGACAACGATATAAGAAGAATATTTAACAATTTTGTTCAAGATCATATGATTATATATATTTATAGGTTTATTTAATTATAATGAAAAAAGAACAATTGAATGATATAACAAAAAATATGTTGTTAGTTAAATCCAAACATGTCATCAATATAATAATAACATCTATCTTTTTTTTTTAGGGGACATCTACCTTTTTTTTTAGAAAGTGTTCTTTAAATAGATTTTGTATGCTCTTTCAATATATGTTCTTTTTTTTTATTATCATTATACGTTCTTTTATTATTACTACCTAAATTCTTATTATAAACGGACCTTAAACATGAACAATATGTTCTTTTTACCATAAACAATAATCTAAAATATGTATTCTTTTAGTATTAATTGTATGTTCATATACTATGTGTTCTTTAAAAAAAACTAATTATGCTATTAATATTATTATTATTATTATTAAAAGTTGTGCATAGTAATAAAATGATAGTAATAGCAATACTAATAATGAAATACAAAGTAACAATAATATTAGTAATAATATGTTTTATAAAAGATAAAGTTCAAATCAGATCAGATCAGATCAGATAAGTTCAGATCAGATCAGATCAGAAAAAATAAGTTCAGATCAGAACAGTAAAAATAAGGTGAACTAAACATAGCCTAAGTCATGCACGGTTTTCTTAAACATGAGTTTTTATGCATGTCCTTCTCATTTTATTTTCACTTATTTTAAGAAAAATAAGTTCATCAAAGGATAATTGTAATATATACTCTTCATGATTGATTTAAAGAGATCTAACAGACTACTCATTCCAACGAGATGCATCTTTCTTTTAGAAAGCTCATTTCCTTAGTTACTTCACAGTTAAGCATGCTTGGTTGGGAGTAATCCAAAGATGAGTGACCTTCTAGAAAGTTGCTCACGGTGCACATAAGTGAGCACAAAATGTGCTGGAAGAGTTTCTGTTGGTTATTGAGAACAGTTATTGGCCCTGGATGGACATTTCTGACAATGGACTCGACTCCAGATGGGTCGGGTGTTACAAATAGTATCATAGCAACCCTGCAACCGCGTGCTCATCGTGTGGATAATTAATCCATTGTTAGTCGCCTAGTGGGGGAGGATTCCGGGGCTATATCACCGGCTGTTGTCGAATATGTGATTAGTTTCAAGGCTGGGGGATCCACAGGTCGTTGTAGCCGAATATGTGGAGTCCTCAGACGCAACGAGGACGTTGTTGTTCTCAAGTGGTAATATATTTAATACCCCTCATGATTGCTTTAAAGGGGTTTAGCATGCTACTCATTCCAACAAGATGCATCTTTCTTTTAGGAAGCTCATTTCCTTAGTTACTCCACATTTAAACGTGCTTGGCTAGGAGTAGTCCAGGGATGGGTGAATTCCTGGGAAGTTTCTCGGGATGCGCATAAGTGAGGACAAAATGTGCCGGAAGAGCTTGTGGTAGTTATTAGCTGTTGGCCCTGGATTCGCACTGATGACAATAAACTCGACTCCGGGTGGGTCGGGTGTTACAATAATAATAGCTAATAATGTAGATAAGAATTTAGGAGTAATATATTCATATTAGAATTGGTAGCTCATTGGAGTACCACCCCGAATTCCAGGGCATTGCCCAGGGTTCGAATCCTCATCCCAACAATATGTTGGGTATCAATCTTGTGGTAGTAGTGGGTCTTCAGACCTATCGTTTTCTGGGTTGTTTAGCCTTGTACCCAGCCTCTGAGCTGGTGTACCCTGTAGGCTACTAGCCTAGCAGGGGTTGGTCATTGGGCCAATTATCATTTCTAATAAAAAAAATATTCATATTAGAATTAAAGACTAATATTTATAATTGTTCCTTAAATTTCACGGGAGCCCATATTAGAGAATGCTTAGGCGAGCAGGTCAACTGTGTTAGAGTGAGCTTGAAAGTCAAACCATAAGCTTAGGTGGGCAAGGTTGTATTTTTGCCTGTCTTGTTTTCTTTCCATTTTCCGACTTGATCTCATTCTAATTTACGACGCGTTTTTGTATATTCTTATAGCAATTATTTATTAAAATCGCCCCAAGTGACACTTAAAATCGCCCCAAAGCACACTTGAACACCGCCCCATAATTTCTTAAAATTGCCTCCAAAACACACTTGAAAGTACAATTTTACCCTTAACTTTCTCTTTCACCCTCACCATCACTAAACACATCCCTCACTACCCAACAACCACCACCACGCACACAACAACCACCACCACGCACACAACAACCACCACCGACACCACGCACACCACCAACTAAACCACGCACGCCACTAACATAACCCAAAAATAATAATTTGCGGCACCTTATTTTGTTGGGACAAAAGAAAGAAGAAACTGTGTTTGCTCTTGTTTCCAAAATCTCGCATGATTTTTTTTATGGAGTCGATAATGTTTTGCAGCCTCTGATTGATGAGGCAAGGCTAGTAAGTTGTAGTGCTATGGAAGCTTGGGTGTCTTCAATGGTGAAGTTCTCTCTGGATTTTTGGAAAAAAAAATATATTCCTCCTTGATGGTCGGAACGTCCGGCCATGGAGGAAACACCTGGCCAAGACGTCTCCTCCATAGTTGGACGTCCTGGCCCATCGAGGAGATAACTTTCCGGCCGCCGGAGAGTTTTACGTGACAATTTCATTGGGGTTGGTGGTGGGATTGATGGTGGGGTTGGTGGTGGTGGTGGTGGTAAAGCTAAAGAGTAAAAATAACGGTTTTTTCACCATATACCCCCGACAAATTAAAAAATTCACCATATACCCTCAATGTTCCAAAAATTCACCATATACCCTTGAGTTTTCGAAAACGTTCACGAAATGCCCTTTTTCTAACTTCCGTTAACTCTCCGTTAGCTTTATTTACGATTTTGCCATTACTAACCCTAAACCCTAATTCTAATCTAACCCTAACCCTAATCTAACCCTTACCCTTACCCTAATCCTAAACCTAAACCCTTACCCTTACACTAAACCCTAACCCACCCACCACCACCCTCCACCCCTCACCCCAACCCCCACCCTCCACCCCTCCCTCCACCGCCGCATCCCCTCTCCCTTCCACCGCCGCATCCCCCTCCCCCCCTCTCCCCTCCGCCGGAGCCCTCCCCCCTCTCTCCCAGCCACGGGCGTCCCCCACCCCTCGCAGGCGCGGCCTACCCATCCCCCTACCCTCTTTCCTCCTCGCTCTTACTCTCTTCGATCTACTCCACGGAGAGGCTGCACTCGCGCCGGTGTTACGCGTTTGTGCGTGTGTTCCGCGGTGTTCGAAGGGGAGGAGTGGGGCTAGGGAATTCGAAGTCGAAGGGGAAGGGTGGGTTAGGGGGAATTCAAGTCGAAGAGGTTAGGGGAATTCGACGGGGAAGGGGGATGTGATGGGGAAATCGACGGGGAGAGGGGAGGGGGGTGGGGTTAGGGGAATTCGATGGGGAGAGGGGAGGGGGTGGGGTTAGGGAATTCGACGGGGGAGGGGGGAGGGGGTGGGGAATCGACGGAGAGGTGGGGTGGGGGAATCGACGGGGGAGGGGGAAGGGAGTGGGGGAATCGACGTGGAGGGGGAGGGGGTGGGGGCCGGCCCAGGTGGAGTAGAGGGGAGGGGGGGGGGGGGCCGGGGTGGAGGGAGGGGAGGTGGTGGGGGTTGGGTTGTGGTGGAGGGGTTTGGGTTAGATTAGGGTTTAGATTAGGGTTAGGGTAAGGGTTAGGGTTAGATTAGGGTTAGGGTTAGATTAGAATTAGGGTTAGGGCTTAATGATGGCAAAATCGTAAATAAAGCTAACGGTGAGTTAACGGAAGTTAGAAAAAGGGCACTTGGTGAACGTTTTCAAAAACTCAAGGGTATATGGTGAATTTTTGGAACATTGAGGGTATATGGTGAATTTTTTAATTTGTCGGGGGTATATGGTGAAAAAACCGTAAAAATAAAGGTAAGGGTATAATTGTATTTTCAAATGTACTTTGGGGCGATTTTAAGAAGTTTTGCGGCGATGTTTAGCGTTCCAGTTTGTTTCCATTTTTCGGCTTCTCATTCTAATTTTTTCGCGTTCTTGTATATTCTTATAGCAATTATTTAGGGCTCCTTGGAATTTTTAGGATTTTATATATCTTGTAAATAATGGACATCGTTGCATGATAAAACAAGAAACCTTTTCAATACTCCTTGCAATATGATTCCCCTTGTCTCCAATTGAAGGTTAAGAAAAGCTTTCAATTCTCCACCTTTGGACTAGTATGTTATATTGACTGAACCAGATAAAACCTAGTGTTCTCATTCTCTTTTCTTTAGGGATTAACCGAGATTTTTTTTTGAACCTATTAACCGAGATTTTTTATTATTATAAAAATAAATAAACATGTGAATTTTTCTTATATTCTACGTTCCCGAAACGGATTCTATCAAATATTTTACATTTTCTATAATCATCTTTATTTCAGGTATTCGAGGTATTCTCCATTTCTCCTAGTCCTTAATAGACGAAATTCACATGTTATTTATATTATAATAGACGAATAAAATGAGGCCAATGAAATAGAGACAAATCTAGGGAATAATAGCTACTTAAAGGAATGAGATGAGTCGTATTGTGAAAAAATGAAAAGATGTCATGTGATTATCCACCACAACGGCATCCTAGTCCAAGAACCATGCATTAAAGTCTTACCAGTTTTACTACCACTACTTCGTGTGTTATGACACATGAAAGATACAGCCTGTGTAATAGTCTGATAGAGACGTAGTTTGGGACACTGCGACAAGCAAACCAATCCCCAATCCAATAGAGAGAAAATGAGTCTTTGATTATGGCAAAACTAATGTAGTTGTCATAAATTCTTATGACATGAGACCATGCATTAAACATTCCTCACCTTAGGTAGGAAACCATCATACTATTATCTACTGTATAGCTTATTAGCTTACCACCTTCAATAATAAAACCCATCATTTATGTGTGGAAGGTCACAGAAATACTATAGCTTCTTTTCAGTAGAGCTAATTAAGTCAATGTCCTTGCTCGAGTCATTCATTTAATTGGCTTATTCACCTTACGAGACTGAATTAAATACTGCGTCCCCCTATTTCTATGCCATATTATGTGGAGTACTGTATAAGTTCATCAGAGTGGCCTGCTTTTTGTAGACCTTATAAGTTATAAGTATCATATATGTAAGCCGTAAGGCCCGATTAGAGCAATTTATAATCTCCGGGTCACAACTCACAAGGTTAAATCATGCTAGTACGTTGCATATGTCATAAGTTGTTGGGTTAGGGATCTCCCTTATATACACCTAATCTCTAGTGTGTTAAATTAGACCAAGGAATCAATCCATATGGACTAGTGGACTACAAGTCTACAACTACATAGTTACTTGTTGGCTGGTTGTTGTTTTTTTTTTTGACAGAGTTGGTTGGTTGTTTTAGTTCGTATGTGTTATTAGTTATCTACAAAGATTTTTGGAATTGGTTATTGATTGTTTATTTATATGCAAAGTAATCAACTTTGAACAAGAAAACTCAAAGTCATCGAAATCAAAAAATTGTTCGAGTTAACGTTTTTTTAATATATCATAGACGAATTACATCCAAAAATTATCTTAAATCAGTATTATGAGTGTTCAACTAAATTCAACGCTTTTTTTTAAATTAGAAAATTTTCGTAAATTAAAAGAGTTAACTAAAAGAGTAGCTACTTTTTTTTACTTTTTGCAAGCCCTTTCATTGTAGAATTTTTTTGTTAATTTAAAAGAGTTATCAATCCTTTCCTCAATTTTTTATGTGTAATAATCCTTTTCGATTGTGATTTTAGAGCACATTTAGATATATATAAAAGTATTCTAGGTTATGATATTGTCCAAATAAGTATAGTTTTTTTTTTTTTTTGATAATTTGTTTTGCATTTCATTAATTTCAAGAGGTGGAATGACTCAACTCCAAACAAGGTATCCCCTTAAAAAGGAGAACTTTCATAGTGTTTGAAACACACCTTGGATGGAGGTGCCCCTCAACCTCTATCAAAGAAAACCATACATCAGTCCACTGGAGCTTAACTCCATAACACTAGCCACTACAAAGACCGAGTAGATAGCAAAGTTTACAAAAAGAAAAGTACATAGGATAGCAAGGAGACTGACCATGCAATTGAGCGAAGACAAAATAGAATGAGCCGGACCTCCACTTTTCAGATCTTGCAGACGGATAGATGCAAAACTTAATCACATGAATCCATCGGGAGGATTAGAATGTTAGATCCATGCAAGAAATTCGTCCCTCCCGCTTAGGCCTTGCTTGGCCATGGAGTCGCCACAAAATTTGATCTTCTTCCTTTGTATTTAATCTCAATAGCTCCATTCAATGTCAGGCTCCTGATGAAATTTAGAATGAAATTTAGGTTCCAAGGCCCTCCAGAGCTCTCATTACACCATTTAACTGCGTTAGCCGAGTCGGACTCAAGACAAAATCTTAGGCTTGAAGTACGACTACTGCTTAAGTGAATCTTGATAGCTCGATGAATTGCAAGTACCTCTGCCCAGTTAATCTCCATGAGCGGGATTGGCGACGAGAAGAGACATATGAAGGCTCCAGAATTATCGCGTAAAACACCACCTATAGCAGCCTTAGCTCGAGCCGCGTCCAACGACGCGTCAACGTTCCATTTAAGCCGATCATTTGGAGGGGGGACCATTCAATCAAACTAGGATTCGGCATGGCAAGAGACCGAGAGTGTGCACGGGAAGACCAAAGAAGACAAGATGGATTTCGAAGGATTTCCTCGAACTATATGGAAAGGGGTCACCCCACCCTTTAATCCACCAAGACATCCTCAAAAGGACAAGGTCTTGTAGTTTACACAAAGAGCATGACAAGTTCTCAAAGATCCTCGCATTCTGCTCTTTCCAAACTGTCCATAGAATAATGAAGAAGCTGGCGCTCCACACCTTTTTGAAAAAAGCACCTTTGTTCGGGTAATGCCATTGATCAAAAGCGTGGCTTAGGGTGAATGGGGAGACCCAATCAAGGCCCCATAGATGAAACCACCATGACCATAGCTTCCAAGAGAAGTCACGAGTGAAGAAAGAGATGATTATAACATTCTTGGCCGGAGCCACATAGTACACAAGTAGATTCCTCGAGGGGAGAACACCCAATAAGGCAAGCTTTTTCCTTGTGTTTAATTTGCCAAGGATAGCAAACCAAGCAAATATTTCAATTCGAAATGGGACGAGCCCACGCCACATTCCTTTTCTTTGCATCAAGGTGATAGTGAGATTGAGCTTTTGCAAGTTCTTTGGTGCAAGACTTGACCGAAAACATGCCAGATTTGTCCGGCTTCCAAATGAGATTATCCTTGCCATTGGCGAGTAGAACTGCCCTCCCTAAAATAGAATTAAGGGTATCACTCTCCTGGAGATCACGTGACCTCAAGATCTTCTTCCATGAAAGACTCCACTGCCAAGCATTTCCGTCCCAAAAGCCACACGATGCCACTGAAGCATCGGGGAATTGGCTAATAAGGTACAGACGAGGACACACATTTTTTAAGGGTAATTCTCCCACCCACAAATCATGCCAAAAAGCGTTTTACTACCATCACCAATTTGCTTCCTCACATTGTTGGGAATAAAAGATTTTGCAATGTCATGATTGAATATTGTGGAGCATATAGATTTCCGGGGGCCACCACACCTAGGAGCGAGAGATGTTATGGATAGAGAGAGAAGACTCATAACCATACTTGTGCTTGACTACCTCATGCCATAAAGAATTGGGCTCTTGAAAATACCGCCACACCCATTTGAACAAAAGGGCCACATTTTTATGGTGTAAGTTTCCGAAATTCAGCCCACCAAAATCTTTTGGGAGCTCAAGAAATTTCCAAGCAAGGAGGGGGATCGTATTTTTTTCGGCTTTCCCACCCCAAAAAAATCTTCGTTGGATTTTTGTAATTTTCTCTACAACCCCGCTTGGAATGGGGAAGAGAGACATGTAGTAGAGAGGGAGATTAGTGAGTGATGCTTTGATAAGTGTAGCTCGTCCTCCAATTGATAGGGTGTTGCTCTTCCACAAAGCAAGCTTCTTTTCCATTCTTGCAATGATGGGGTCCCATAGATTGATCCGAGAAAGCGAGCCACCAATTGGTAGACCCAAGTAGGTGAAGGGGAGAATACCAGTTTTGCAATGAAGAGCCGCAGCCGTATCATTAAGCCAAGTGGGGGAGACATTGATTCCAATCAAAGAACTCTTATGGAAGTTTGTTTGCAACCCGGAGGCTAGTTGGAATGCAATTAGAGCCATTTTGATATTCCGTAAATATTCCATCTTCGGTGGGCAGAAAATAATTGTGTCATCCGCATATTGCAAATGCGAGATCTTTAAACCTTCACGACCAATTTCAATTCCTTCCCAAAGAGAGAGCTCGGAGGCTTTTTGAATGATGAGATTTAGGGGTTCAACAATAAGGTCGAAGAGAAATGGCGATAGTGGATCGCCTTGTCGAAGGCCCCGTTGTAACTTGAAGGGTGGTGAAGGAGAGCCATTGATAAGAATAGATGCAGAGGCCGACATCACACAAGTCCTAATCCAATCGCGCCAAATCGGTGGAAAATTCATTTTTTCAAGCGTCCAATCCAAAAAGTTCCATGATACGCTATCGAATGCTTTATGAAAGTCTAACTTCAGGATAGTTGCCTCCTTTTTGTTGCGTTTACACGATTCAATTAATTCGCTAGCAATAAGGGCCCCATCAAGAATCTGTCTCCCTCTTATGAAAGAAGATTGCTGAGGGCCAATTAGAGATGGCATTACCTTTTGAAGTCGCCTGGCCAAAAGCTTGGCAATGACCTTATACACACAACCTACCATACTGATAGGCCTATAATCCTTGAAACCTTGAGGAGAATCGGTTTTAGGAATTAACGCTATGAAAGCGTTGTTACAGCCACGCGGGAGGTGAGAATTTTCATGGAAATCTTTTACAATGTTATAGAAGTCCCCCTTAATAACCTCCCAAGCACTCTTTACGAACTTGAAATTAAACCCATCCGGGCCCGGAGCTTTGGAGCTATCACAAGATGCAACGACATCGTCAATCTCCTCATGAGTGAAAGGGGCCGTGAGCAGTGTGGCTTGAGAGGAGTCAAGATGCTTAAAATCAAGATCTTCGAATGTGGGCCTCGTGTGATGATCTTCTTTGAAGATTTTGGAAAAGAAAGACACGGCCTCCTGTTTTAATGCATCTGGGGAATCAATAATATTTCCCTCAAAATCAACAAGTTCAATATTGTTCTTTCGTCGCCCGATGGAGGCTATTGTGTGAAAATACCGCGTGTTCTTATCCCCTCCCGTAACCACTTGGCTCTTGAGTTTTGAGCCCAATAAGCCTCCTTGCGCCTATACCATTTCCACGGCTCAACCGAGCGCATTTTCTATCATTAAGTTCGTGCGGTTCAAGCATTCTATCATTTGCGGTAAGATCATAATCATGAATTTTATCTTCAAGTCTGGAGATGTTATCATCAATAGAACCAAATTCAGATCGGTTCCAGATTTTTAGATTGCACTTGACAGCTTTTAATTTTTCCACCAATGATAATGAGTGAGACCGGGCCCAAGCCTCTTTAATTGTTTTGAGGCACCCGGATGTGTAAGCCAACAGTTGATGAATCGAAAAGGACGAGGCCCCCATTCTTCTTTGCCGATTGCACCAGCAAAGGGCAATGATCTGAGAGTGATCTTTTAAGGATTGATGCCTTTAGAGAGGGAAATGATGAAATCCACTGCCATGTCACAAAAATTCTATCCAACTTGCTTTTCGACTGGCCCCTAAACCAGGTGTATTTCCCATTGCAAGTAGGAATTTCAAGAAGTTGTAAGCTCTGGATGAATTGGTTAAAGTCGTTTGAGCCACCAGAAGATATGAACTGACTTCCCCTTTCAGATGACTTTAGTATTTCATTGAAGTCCCCTATCAACAAGAGTGGCACACAAAGAGAGGCGCTAAGGCGAGAGCAGATTAACCCAAATTTGGGCTCGGTCTCCTCGTGGCGGGGAGTTGTATAAATTAACAATGCAACATTTGAGATTGATAGACTGAATACATCCTGAAAGAGCAATCCAATTCTTATCACAGTTAACAGATTCAAATGTGAAGAAATTTTTATTCCACACTGAGATTAAGCCTCCAGAATTGCCATGAGATGGGGATGAAAACCATTCGAAGTTATCATCTTTCCACAATGAGTTAATGATCCGGGGATTGAATTCTTCTTGTTTTGTTTCTTGGATGAAAATCATGTCAGGATCATGTTGGTGAATTAATTTGCGGAGAGCACTTCTTTTTATTTTTGCTCCAATTCCACGGATATTCCAAGACAAGAGAATCATTAAACTTGACAAAATATGAAGGAGTGAGAGTGGTTTTTCAAACCTGATTTGCAGCCCAATTGGTCTTCTGAGTTTTGAGAATCTCCACAATTCTGTTGTGCAATACCGACATGGGACCATCAAAGCGAATGCCAAATTTTTTCGCTAATTCAATAATGGCAGTAGCAGATACATCTTCGAGCTCCTGATCATGACATGAGTTCTTGCAGGCTTGGGGGTTACATTTTTCAGAGAGATGGTGTTTGGAGATTTTCTTTGGGCTCTTTTTGCTTTTTTCAGTTCATGGGCTTCCTTAATGGGAGGGGGGATTTCGGACTCAAACCCGGGAGGGAATAGAGGCCCAGAAAATGATGAGATGGATGTATTTGAGGGAGAGGGCCTAATGAGGACTTTGTAGCGATTTGAGAGGGGGATGCTGGGCCCAGCTTGAGAGGCTGGGGAATTAAAGGTAGGGAGAGAGTGATTTGATTTTGGTGGAGAGTGAGCATGGACAGAAACGGCAGGCCCAGGTGAGATGGGCTTCTGCGGTGAAGGGATGATTGAGCATGAAGAGTCATTTCTGTCAATTAATGAGACTTTGATTGGAGAGAGATCATTAAATAATGTGTGCTCATTATTAGCGGGGTAATCAAGGTCATTATTGGTTTGGGCCTTTTTAGTGTTGGGACTGGCAGGATCCTTGGGAGATTCAGAAGGGGAAGGCGAATAGATGGGAGAATTTCCAGGGTTGACATGGACAGAGAAAAACTTTCCATCATTGGACTTTTGCAGGGAATCTTCAGAGTTTGTTGGAGACAATGGTGATTTGGGCCTGCTAACATTGGTTGAGATTTGACGAACTGAATTGTCCTCAGAGATGAATATTCTTGAGTGTGCTTCGTCAATGTTGATCAGCATTTTACAATTAATAAAGAATAGACAATCTGTAATAAGACAAATCTTAGCACAATCAAAATTCGAATATTCAATTGACGTGACTTTTCCGAAAACACAGCCAATTCTGTAAAAAATTTCATAACACCATCCAGCAAGAGGTACCCCATAAACTCTAATCCACGTCTCCCTCCAAAGAGAGGAGGAGTCTGTATTGACATTCCTGATGGCAGAGAACCATCTTTCCAGATATTTGCTTTCATATATCTCCTTTTTGTCTTCAAAAGATTCAAAGACAATCAGGTGCAATGAACCCCCCATTGGCTTGATTTTAAGGCAAGTAACATTTTCAGTCAGAATTTGATCCAGAATCTGGTTTGAGGAGAGATGTGAGGATGCTAATGCTATCATGCTCCTCCCAAATAATTCTTCATTTTCAGAACTCCTTACCCCATTTATCATTATCATCTCCTCCTCTTCATCCTTTTGAACCAGTAATTCATCTCTAGTTCTTTCAATATCGTTCCCAAGGACTCTGGAACTCATCCTTCTGGCCTCAGTAGGGACAAAATGAAAACATTCGGGTTGTGGATTTGGTTCTTGGGGCGGTATAAAATGATGCATTTTTTGATGGTGGGGTTTGATGGGTATGAGGTTCGGATTGCTGATTCTTGAGGGGGATATGTCACTGTTGTTTTGATTGTTTGTAAAAACCTCACTGTATGATCTATGATCCCTGAGTGAGCCAAAATTCCCACCTTTCTTCCTTGGTTGGGGGGCGAAGTTAGGTTTTGGATTATGAATAGGATGGTTTGAAGGGATAAAATTCGTCGGTTTTCTCCAGTCTCGTTTTGCAACCAAGACTCTAAGATGATGAAATCCGAACTTCCTGCCATTTTCAGAATGAATTGCTTGGAGTAGTGACTCCTTTGTTTGAAATTGAACAAAGGCATATCTCATTCTGCGTTTGAGTCTCAATTTTTGTGGAATGAATAAGTTGGTTATGGTTCCGTAGGGGGCAAAGATTTTCTCCAGTTCAGGGATGGAGATGTCAGGAGGAAGGTTGTCAACAAAACAAGTCTTTGAGGAATTTGAAGATCTGGTTCTTAGCTTCGATCTCACGGTGGTCCATTGATAAGGGTTTCTCTCTCTAAAACTCCAATCTCCCTCTCTCACTCTAGACATTGATTCTTAAATCACTTATCTGTTCAGTTCAGACTTTCCAAATAAGTATAGTTTGGTGGGTTTTTATTGATTTTTTTCCTCACAAAGTCATCTTTACTGGTCGAGGACAACTTTTCTAACTTTAAAGTGTCTAACTTAATTTTTGGTCTTTTATAAGAATTGGTTAAGTATAATCTATGGAACTTGATCTAGATAACCGAAATTTACTTTCTTCACCGAAGAATGATAATCCTGGTATTAACTCTATTAAGCAAATTATGTCGTCCCCTCTCCCAATGGATCCTTATAAACTAAACTTTTGACATTTTTGGATTATATTAGCAAATGAAAATCGACATTTGAGTTGTTATTAGAAATTACCAGCGAGATGTTAGTTGTCAAATTCTTTCTCCTTAGTAGCAACCTCCAAGCATAGGTCTAGGGCCTCTCAGAAGGCCTCAATGAAGCTGCTTTTTATTGGAATTAATAACATTGTTGTCAATGTTTAATTTGTGTCAGTATCAATTTTACCAAGCTAAGCTTGATCTAGTGGTAAGAAAAGAACCTTCCAACCTTAATGTTGGGGGGTCTATCCTGTTAAACTCTAGTTTTGATGATGGCAAAAGAACAAAGATACAAACTAAGTTTTAAACTAACAAATTATTGAGTGAATGGAAATTGCAAGGTATCACCAAATTGAGCAAAGAGAATACTAAGTCAAAGGAATAAAATCAAACTAGATTTTGAAGACTAAGTGAAGATGCTCAAGGAACTGGTACTGGAGTTACATTGGAGCAAAAGGAACAAGCGAGGCTTTTGTCTTTTAGTTCCTATTTAAGGAACAAGTAAGTTTTGGTAAGGAACACCTGACTAAGTCAAGAGAATGTTTGGTTGTTCCTCTGTAAGGAACAGACATGTTAGTACAATTAATCCAAGATAAAGGAACTAAGTCGCAGTCATAGGAACTAGTTAAATGGTATAAATTGCAAACGGTTCAAATTTAGCAATTGAGTTTTTAAAGGCTAGAATTTAGGAAAGATTTGGTTAAGGATTTTATTTGATTAAAAACTGTTATGAGGAAAATCTTTACGTAAAAGATTGTATCTTTATTTGGAAAATAAAATCATTTTGTTTTTTTTAAAGAAAATCTTTTTTAATATTATTTATTAAAAGGATTTAAATTTGATTTGATTAATTAAACACCTTAAGGAAAAATCGGAAATCAAAACCTTAATGCACAAGTAACTGCTAGAATTTAGGAAGCCAAAACTAGGTTGTTACACACGTTCTAATTGAACGTGGTGTTTGTGGGAGATCATGGAACATTTTCCACAAGTTAAGGAACATCATGGGAAAATGTTTTAACCACTAATACATGTTTAATCCCACGGTTCACACAATGACTGCTATAAATATACAAGTTCAATTAAGTTCCAATTTGTGATTGACTAAGTGATTAAGTGAGCTTAAGTAATTATAGTATTAGTACCTTCATTCTCTTATAAAGCCAAGTGTTTCAATTACCTTCTTACTCTATTCTACTAAGTTTAATGTTCATTGTAATTTTGGTTTTGGGGTAAGGGGATTTTGAGTGAAGTCCTATATAAGAGAAGCGTTGAGTGAAGCAAGTAAAAGAGAGTTGACTTCGAGTGAAGTTGAGAGGAACAATTGTTAAGGGAACTGTTGTTAAGGAACTTGAGTTTAGGAACTCAAGTTGTGGCCCTGAGTATAATTAGGCTGTAACAAAGGTGTTTGACCTAATTAGTGAAAGAGTTGAGTTGAAAATACCTTGTGGTCGATGTTGTTTCTTCCTGTTGGGCCCAAGAAATTTTTCCTCGTAAAATCTCTCGTCTTCCTTTGCTTGTTATTCTAGTTTAGTTTTATAATTCCGCAAAAAGTGCGTTCATTTTTACACATACAATTCACCCCCTCTTGTAGTGTTCCTAGAGAAATAACAAATCCCCACTAGGGACACTATGGGAGACGGAATCCCCTTACGTGTCTGCCTACTAACTGATGTAAGTCTAAAAACATCTTCCAATGGATTGGATGATGATTCTAAACTTAGAGACAATAGAACACTCACTTTGACAAGAAATCACTCGAAACAAGGGATAGTACCAAAACACAAGAACACACTCAATGTTTTGGGGTTCTAGGCCAGAGTTAAGACTCACTCAATCTCCCCTAGGCTTATCACTCAAGACTCACTCAAAGTAATAAGGATTAGCCAATACTTGAGACAAACTCAAAGTAAAAACTATAAACACAAAGGTTTTTTTTATCAAAATCACGAAGCTGACTTTCTCATTGTATTAAGCTCTCTGTATATAAGGAATAGAGAGTAAGAAGGAGTGCAAAAGTTTACAGCAAAAATCCTAGAAGAAAGCTCCAAAAATAACATGTGAAGGAGCCTTGGATGCTCCTTAAAACATGCCTAGCAATAACTACTCTTCAAGGCTGATTATGGGCAGCATTTGAAGAGCTAAAACTTGCCTACTTTACTCCTAATAACAGGCCATTTCAAGAGTAAACTAAAGAGTAACTCTTAGGCTTTTATTACATGCAATATTTAAGCTAAAAACAATTAAAATAGTTTTGCCCATAACCGAACTATGGGCTGCTCCATGTCACGCCATATCTCACGTGAATTTGTGTTGTTGCTGCTGCATATTACGTTGGGCCTTCAACCATGACATGTAACACTTGAATTCGGCCTAAAACTTATCCAAATTAAATGTTTGACCACTTTTTCTGTAAATTCAGAATGTGAACTTATTGATGGACCTATTAAAGTCCACGAAAATGAGCCAAATTAACCGAATTATGGCTGTTAGAAATATAAGTATCAACACTGATAGTTCTAATTCCTCATATAATGCATGGGCTTTTCTTTTGGACCTTGGACTTGCATCACTAACTCTGCCCGGAATAACCTGCCAGAGGTTCCGGTCTGACAGGGGCATTCATCTTACCATCCTAAGAAAAATAACATTATTGTCAACATTGACAATTTGTTTGTTATTTGTTACTAGTCTCGTGAAAAAAATGGCATATTCCTTAGGAAATTAACTAACTGCATTATGTTAATTTATGATGTAGAGTTGGAGATGAAGTCATTTCACAATGCTACGGCTCAACATTGTTTCAGATAGGCTATCCAATAGGCTAACCAAAGCGACATACTTCATGGTTTTGGAAGGACATTTCTCCTTTTCTCGCTATAGATTCTCCCCTTTTCACACTGGTTTTTCTCTTTATCATGGAATTTTTATCAAAAGCAGTCATTTAAAATGATGACTTTGTTAACCGTAGCCCTTTTATTTCAATCTCTTCAATTGCAACCTCAAATAAACCAAACTCTTTCTATTTTATTTTGTCGGTTTGAAATTGTCACTTATTTCAGAATGGAGGTAGTATACTAGTATATATTGATAAAAAATATTATATATTGTGATTTATACGTTTTTTTTAATGATAAGAAGAACAATCCTATCAAAACCTCCACTCGCACAGTGGGAAAGATAAGAGGAATTTCTACTCCCAAATACTGCAATTGGAAGAATTTGAACCGGTAATTACAAGATGAATCTTAACATACACCAAGCAAGCTTAATTGGTTATATTTCCTCCGTTTTTTAATAAGTGACACGTTTTCCTTTTAGGGAAATGTCACAATAAGTGACACATATCTCAAAGTAGTAAAAAATACTTTACATTTATTACATCTTTGCCATCATTTAATTGTTTCACCTACTCACTTTATCCAATACTCAAATTTGATTGGTTATATAAGTGGTCCCAACTTTCTCTCTCTAAACTCCTTGGTATTCCCCCACTTTCTATCTGTGTCACTTATTAAAAAACGGAGGAAGTATATTGGTAAATTTTTACCCTTTAAAAAGTCAAATCATACAAGTTTTACCCATACTTCTGTTAATCCCGTGCCTCGTGATATCGATGGTCTGTCTCTTAATGGTCTCATTATAAAGTGGGCTTTAGGTCTTAGTTCAAGTTTCGGTATACATGAGAATCCAGTTAATGGCAGCCCACATTTCCACCTGATCTGGACTTAACAAATAGTATAGCCGATTTTTTGTTTCTTGATGTTCTAACAACAACTAAATGATCTCCATAAAAAGAAAAGTATAATTGATAAGATAAACTATGAATTTCAGCTTCTACCTAAATTAATATCAAGTTTGATTTTATTAACAATTACATTGATAAAAGAGGAAGTTAGAAGCCTGTTACTTGTTATCCATCACTTGAAATGAGTCCTTTTTTTTCCTAGTATTTAAATGAAGGAGAATTCACAAAATATTAAGTCTATCTTTAGCTCACTATGTGATAGAGGTTATTCTTAGGTTTTGTCAAACTCAGAGGATTACTTTGCTTTTATTGCTCAAACTTAAAATTTATTTTGGTCTAATTTCGTTAATAGATCTCAAGTTCAGTCAAAACATGGATTGTACATCCGAAAAAACATACCATATATATAAAAAGAACATGAACTTTTTCAACAAACTTTTCAAGATTAAAAGAACACACAATTTAGAATTAAATAACATGTAAATTTCTAATTATAAAAGAACATAGGTCGTAATGAAAAGAGCATATTGTAAATGAACATCAAGTTTAAATTAAAAGAACATATAGCTTTTAAATTCAAATTTGAAAAAAAGAATCTAACTAACAACCTTTTTTTCAATAGGTAAAACAAGTTGCAAGATTTTTAACAAATAAACAACATTTTTCTTAAAATCATGGACTCTTAAAATATTAAAATTGCGTCGTTTAGCAGAGGGTTCACCATCCTCTACAGTCTACATACACTTGGGTGCATGATCCTAGCTATTTGCGAGCCTTTTCAAATTGAAGTGACATTTAACTAGAACACTAACTCCTTTTCTTTTTCTCTTACACTCTAATTTCTCATCATGCTCACCACCACAAAATCCCTTCTCCCTTCCACGATTAACGCCACGCTAGCCTCAGCACCATCACCAAAATTTTTCATTCCGCGATTAACCTTGCGCTAGCCTCACCACCATCATGAGAAATTTTAACACTCTCAAATCTCACCACCATACCCATTGTCACTTCTTTTTCGCCCCTTACCATATTTCCAACTCGATCCTCATTTCAACCATTTTCATGTTCAGCGTAATAACAACACATGCCAGCACACAATTTTAATCATCGTACCTATAATTATCAATTAGTAAAAATTATGAAAATTTGATATGTGCTGAAGATATACATTGAGATAAAATCGAAGAATATCTTGCTTCATCCGTTTTTTTAGATGTACGCGCTTGCATAGTAACTACTAATCACCAACTAACCTTGTATGATTTGTTTTTCCTTGTGTATACGAAATAACATAGTCAAGTTTGATCTTGTTTGATTCATCTAATTAATACATATTTTCATAATGTCAGCTTTTTATAATTTTTCACTATGTGTAATTAAAGATAGTATCGATCAAAGTAATGCATTGGATGGCGTGAAAACCAGAAGTGTATCAACTACAAAAAACAAAAGAAATATATCCTATGGTGTTATTTAGCCGACTTAAAAAATCAAGAGAAGTATAAATTCCTAGGAATTGGAAGATAGTGGTATTATTTGTTGACAAAAACATAAAACTTTCCACAAAATTGAGGAAATTACTTACCTAGGTGCTTCTAAACTTCCATGAGAATTAAATTCCCATGTTCAACCAAATAACATTTCTCATTTCCTAATGTTTATACATGAGAAAAGCTTCTTCCTATGAAATTTTGCTTCCTATTATTAACCAAACAACAAATTGCATTTGGTTTTAAACATTAGTAAAAATTTATGGTCAAAGTGAAGTATAAACTGTTGCATTATTTTGTTAACTAAACTCATCTAAAAAAAATTATATAAAAGTGATTAATACATATCGAGACAGATGGAGTATTAAGGAGGATCAAAGGCTAAAATAAATTCAACGATACACCAATAAAAATTGCTGTCAAATGTGTAAAGCTAATTAGTTGGTGGGTGGAATTCTCTTCGTTCTACTACATTAAAACTAATAATTTAGGTATGAAGAGGGCAGAACCTGGAAGACACCTAAAGAAAAACATGGTGCTTTAACCGAACTTTATAAATTAAGATCACCAAAAAAGACATGGTTCGTGCACTTTGTTAACATATTTCCACATAAACTAACCATCTACTTTCTTGGCTTCACTCCAAAACATGACCTAATTCCTTTTAAAACCAACACATGACCTAAAATTATCAAAAAAAAAAACCAACACATGACCTAAAGCTACAAGCCTACAACGAAGCATCCTTCTATGTTCTAAGGAAAAACAGCCCGATAGTGCCTAATTCTCTTCTAACCTTATTTTGATCAAGTGCTAAATTTGCCTTAATCGTTAATTAGGCTGAGCCGCATATGCTAATGAAGGAAAATTTGAATAACTTAAAAGTCTAGAAAAATAGAAATCGTATAAGTCTATAATCTAAAACACCAAGGTTAAGTACTCTAACGATATGAATTATTTAAAAGTAACATAAAAATAAAATGGGCAAGAGAAAAAGAATAACAACTATTCACCTTTTCCAAGCAATAGAATGGCGCTTTTCCATCTGCATTCAACAGTTATGATATGGCGTCTCATAAAAAATATTCCTTTTCATGGAAAAAAAAAGTAAAGTAGAAATCCTCGAGTTAACTCTATCTTCTAATTTTACATAACACAAAACTACCACCAAGCTACAATTTCACTAAAAACAAAACTTCAAGCTAATACAAAATATTGGTTCTCCTCAAGGCCCACCTTATGTGAAATAAAGTCTTATACTACCATCACCTGATGACAACAAAATAACAAAAAAAAATAGGAAAAATTGATAGGAATAATCCTACCTTTGGCCGATCTGCTCAAAGTAGTCCCACTTTATGAAAATCTGAAAATAATCCCAACTTTGGGATATGTCTTCTCAAAATGGGTCATTACCTGTTAGTAACCTGCAAATACAGGTTTAATATCCTTATTATGTATTTAAGAACTAATTTGATGTATTTAAAATTGAATTCTTAATTAAACACCTAAATTTGGGTATTTAATTATAAATTAACTGTAAAAGAATTAAAAAAAATACAACATACCCTTATGAATTTGTGATAAAAGCTAAATAAACAATTATTCAAAAATACAATTAGTTACACAAATATACACATTATAATTAGCAACAAAATAAACATAACATCATTCAACAACATTTCCAAATCATCCTCTAACATAAACAGAAGTAGCAACCACAAGTCCCAAGACTCAAGAGCATAAACCCCAATGACAGACCCAACCAAGCCACCCTAACTCTGCCCACCATCCCAACTCCACCCATCCCCCCAACTCGGACACAAACACTACTCGCCAAAATAATGGACGCATTCGCAATGACAACATTCGCGAAAAAACAACAGCAAGCTCCCGAAATTCGGCGTTCCTTCTGTCGAAAAAACTCCGGCGAAGTGATCCGTACGCACCGTTGACTTGCCCGCATGAGGGCGGTGAAGGGGCACCACGTTTTGAGGAGAGGGGAGGAGAGAGAATTTAAGAGGGAGGTGTGGAGCGCGATGGCGGCGTCGAGAGTTGGTAGGCGAAGATGTTGTTGTGGTGTTGAGTTACGACTTGGAGATCGGAGAAGATGGTGTTGTGAGTTGGTAGGCGGATGGCAACACATTTTTGTTGTAATTTGTGGTGTGGCATGGCCTAGGCCTGTGTGTGACGGGATCTCCTCTACTTTGTTATGGTGTTGAAGAGGGGGCTTGTGGGGGCAGTGTAGGGTGGACGGGTGGTGGGGAATGATGTGCAGGGTTTGGGGAGTTGGTGTAAGGAGGGAGGGTTAGTTATTTTTAATTTTTTCTAACTGCATTATTAATATTGTTTTTTTGCAGAAAAAAAGTTAACAAGTTTTTTTACCGGTCAAACAGGTCATAGATTAAAATGACCTATTTTGAGCAGATATACTCTAAAGTTGGGATTATTTTCAGATTTTCAAAAGGTGGGACTATTTTGAGCAGACCGGCCAAAGGTGGGATTATTTTTATCAATTTTTCCAAAAAAATATGAGCACTTTGATGCTAAACTTGTATTTTTTGATAACAATCTATGAAATAATTTGCATTTGTACCTCAATTTCCTTATATACACATACATCAAGCTATTTTATGAAGAAAAACAAATATAATTCAAAAAAAATTAAAATATTGCAATTTTTTTCAATTAATCTTTTATGAATATTTCCTCTCTTTTTTATAATAATTTGTTCAACATCCATCGTGGAAGCTAGATGACAATGTATTGGATATATGACATCTTACAATACAAGTCTGTGAGAAAATGCAAAGACACCTCTTTTCTCTAAAATCCGCTCTCTTCACCTTTTGTATTTACTTGTTCACCCGCATCAAAGAAACTAGTTTATGACAACTCCAAACTCTTGGTTAAAGTTATGTAACGGGACTATGAAATTGATTTCTTAAGCTAAGATATCTATGAGATGTAAACCGGTTATGAACCAGCTTCTTAGGCCATTTTGCTCAGAGTTTAATATTTTCCATCTACAACGATTTATACTCTATTATCAATTTCAAAGTAGAAATTTCGCAACTTTGTGCTCATCATAGCCATGTATTCAAAACACGTTCTATTTTTTCAGCCAATCAAAAAACTCTTTCAAATCCAAATTGACATAAAAGTTTGGAAAATTAAGTTTCAACCCTATATCCTCATCATAATCGCAACAATTTGATTAAGATTGATCCACTTCTTCCTCAAGTATAGACTTACCAACTTTCAAAATGTTTTTCCTATTCGCCTCATTCTTTCCACACTAAGTTGGGAGTTGTTCCATAATTTAACTATCAACCACAAGAGTTTTTCCTTTGGGCTCAATTGCTCTGATGCCAACTGATCAAGAACGTAAAAGTAACCTCTTAGAGGATGTTGCAAAGACAAGATAACACTAATCGCAATCATTGATTTTGGTTAAACTAATCAAGACTATGTATATTTTCAGATTGTAGCATGAAAAAGCAAGAAACCCTCTACACTTGAAGGGTAAGTAATAAAAGTCCAATAATTAGCCGTATTGAACTAATTAATTAATGAACTAATGCTGCATATCCATTTACAACTTTAAGAGTAAGAGTTAATATTATATCGTCTTTTATTTATAAGAAAACGGTAAAAAAAAATATTACTTTATATATTCCAAAATAAATGTGAATGTTTGACTGATACACATGTCAATGCACAACTTTTACCATTAATATCCCTAATTATCTATTCATTAAAATTAAAATTATTAAAAGAGGATATGCTGACTATATGCAAACTAACATTAGAAAATCTCGTTTAATTATTAACTTAGCTTGTTAAATTTAGGGAGAATTGCTACTATACTTAAACTGACTCAATGAGATATGATGACTGATGTTGAGTGTCCCCTATGTTCAGCTAAAGATAAATACATTTCTCATCTTTTTTTTTTCCAGTGTTCATATTCAAGCATATATTGTGGCGTAGTTGTCTACAGTCTATTGGAAATTACTAGGCCAATGCAATCCTTCACGGAATAACAAAATGCTATCAGAAAGCTAAGAGTGTTTGATGCATGGAAATTGTATAAACCCAAGCTATAGTTAAGGAAATTTATTTTAAAATTGCTCTTAGGAGTTTAGATCAGACTAGCAAAATGAACGGTCTATCTTCCCATCTTCTTGTTGTATAAAGCCAGGCTATAATATTATGAAACAACTTCATATTGCATAGATCAGACTCGCAAATGAACGATCTCTCTTCTAATCTTGTCTAGAAAGTTGGGAAAAGTGATATCAATGTACAATTTATTGATCTATTTGTTCAATAGTCATGGTATTTTGTGTATTGTAACACTTTCTTTTGGTAAATAAAATTTAATTTGCCAAAAGGAAATTATTCTGTTGGTAAATAATTATATTTTTATTGGCCAAAAAAATTTGTATATTAATAAAAAAATATTATCATAATTTTATTATGTAAATAATACAAAAGTTAAACTATTGTATGTATTTTAGGACAACAAATAATATAATATAAGGTTTTGATCCACAAGAAGTAAACCTGAACTCAAACCTCAATTCACCTCATCTTTTACAGCATTATACTAGTATTATTACGGACATTACGGTGTATTGTTTTACCATAAACTGGGAAATAGAATTAGATGTGGAATGGTGTTGGCCACGTGACATGACCATAAATGGGATAAACTACTCTACTTAAACAAAGTAGTAATAAAACGACATCTATTAAAGATCAAATTACCACAAATTATCATGATTCACCTTGCCTTTCACCGCAAAATGACGTGGCCACTACGCCAAGCTTACGTAGAAAAAGTAGGGAGCTTAATGTAGTACCAAAAGGAAGAAACCAATAGTGGGAATTAAGACCCCACTATAAAAAAAAACAAATGAGTACAACTAGTAGGATGTTGCTATATTATTAATATATTAGTGTTTTTTTTTCATATATTTACATTAAAATATCTATCTATCTACTTATCTATGTATATTATTGAAACGCGTGAGTAAGCATTGCACGTCACCAAGCATCACCCCACCTTATACAATGATGTGGCGCCGCTTTGTCTCCAACATGACAATCATATGCTAACATAATATTCCCTTAGAAAATTATCAATAAATTATCAAAAAACTTACGTAAGAGGTCTCAAACCCAGGCCATGACCTCTTACTTTGTAATGTCATTATCTTACCACTAAACTATGTTTTGTGCTTGTGTCAACATATCAACCCAAAACTATACATCCTTTTTGTCTTATTCAATCACACGGGGGCGTCGACACTCGGCTGGGCCTAATAACTAGTTTATACTCAAAATTGTACGTTGATAAATATGAAAAATTAAACTAGAACATTTATTAAAAACAAACATAAAATGCATAAAAATTAAACAAATCATTGAATTTACACTCCAATTTTGTTCTTCTCACTTTTCTTTATAGAGGTAAGTATAACTTTTGTTATCACCAATTTTATTTTCTCTCTCACAAATATAGCTTAGGTGGTCTAATTAACGACCCACCATATCCAGAGATAAAACCCCCTTCGTTTCAATTTTTTTTTCCTTTCATTTTTATTTTTTTTATTCTCCTTAAAATACGTTGTCATAACTGTTTTTTGTAAGGTAAGCTGAAATCACTTGCAGGTAAAGAGGAAGAATTATCGTAGATGATGCCGATACTAGTACACCACTAGACGATCACCTACCATGGAATAAAAATAATGGTTAAAGAAAAGGAAGAAAGAATACATATAATAATCTATATACTCCCAAAAAGATAAAACAATGAAAGAGAACATCGATCATAAATCATCATCAAGTACAACAAAAAGACGGTCCATCTTCTTACCCCCCTCCAAAATTCTTTCACTCCTCAAAAGCCCCAAAATAAAACAAACAAACAAACAAACCCTAAAAGTAAAAGCTACTACTAGTATTTTTCTGCTTCTTCTACTTCTATATATTTCTTCTTCTTCCATTCTATCACTTCATCTTAATTCTTCACTTCTTCTACAAACACATAAAAAACTAAAATAAAAAATATGCAGCAATTTTCAGATTTATCGGAAATGGAGATTTACCGTTACTTAGCCGGTGGTGGCGAAGTAGACGACGTCGTAAATTGGCCGGCGAAGTTTAATAATAATAACAATAAGTATAGTAGTAGTGGTAGCTGCAGCGCGTCGTTTTATCCTGGTTTTATGAATGAAACGGCAGAAGCTAAAGCGTTAGCTGCATCAAGGATACATCATAAAGAAGCTGAGAAAAGGAGGAGAGAGAGAATTAATTCTCATCTTGATCGTCTTCGTTCTATTCTTCCCTGCACCTCTAAAGTATATTCTTTTTCTCTCTCTCATTTATCTTTTGTTATGATCTTAATTAAGTAATTTTTTGTTGTTGTAAATGAGCGATTAAGCGTAGTGATGTAGACGGGATTCGATTCCAGGTTTCATGTATCACCCCACAAGACTTTACCAACTAAGCTAGATGACATCCGTTAATTAAGTAATTTTAATATTCATTATTTAATGGTATTTTGTAGTTAGGGTTTATTAAGCTTAATAGAATTTAATGGTGGGTTGTTCAATAATTCTTTTTATTATATGGGGGAAAGTAAGGTTTTTTTTTTTATAAAATTTAATATAACTACTATGATATATGGTCTTTTTAATTTTTGAAATGAGTTTGGTGCACGTCATGGTTGTGTGATATTAAGGAGATATATGGTATATGAAAATGGGTCTTATATTAAAGTATATTTTGAGCCGAATTTAATAGTATAAAAATCATATTTTTTGAATTGTGTAGCTAAAGTTATCGTTTGTTTATAAATTATAATATTAATTAGATTGTAATTTATAAATTTAATAGGAAGTTCCATTTCGTAAGAAGTTATTTCTATTTTGTAATTCCTAGGAAATTGACTAATGTGTTTGGTTGACATCAAGAAATTTGTAAATACCATGAATTGATGTGGGAATTTTGAATGACCAAGGGGGCTAGGTGAATAAGTTCCACGTTTTGTGGGAATTTCCATTACCCCATTTTCCATGCTTCCTGTCAACCAAACAACTACCCAATTTAGAAAATCATGGGAATTTTTATTGCCTACATAATTTATTGTATACCAAATAACTACTAAGAATTTGTTAATTTACATGGACCACTTTGATAATCAAAACTTAGGAAATGAACTGTTGTTTTAAATTGGTAAAATATAAGTATTATTTTCTTCTTATGTTAAGCGACAATTAATGTAGGTAAAGAGATATTAGTAATATTAATAATAGTAATTTCGAAAAGACAGATTAAGTTTAAAGACATTGTAGAAGGGGATGAGTCACTATGAGTGTATAATTATTTTGGCCAATTTTTGCAGTGACTAGTTATTAACCGGTCAATATTATTGCATTCTAGTTTCTAATACCCCAATGATTTGAAATATTTGTTATGCATGTTAGGCATTCATATTACCTTGATTTGCATTGGTATTGTAAAGTGTTAGTACTATATTGATAAGAGTATATGGTATTAATATTATAATTTGAAATGTGAGCTTATATTCATACTCCATCCATTTTGTTAATACAAATATCATAACATATTATGTGAGATCTTGTTAGATTCATATTTAATTTAATTTCTACAAATACATAATTGAAGTTATCAATGATCAAAGATATATATCAGTTCTAACCATCAAACGGATCCGAAAAGTGTATCATGAAATAATGTCTAGTATTGCAATGATATTCTAGAGTGACTTGTTCAAATTTGGATGTAAAGGGAGAATATTTTTTTGATCAAATTAAAGTATAAGATGGTACTTGTCTTTTTGATTGATAGTACGTAGTATGATATATTCCAAAAATAGCTTAATTTGTTGAACCTGTTAAACTTGAAGTTAATTGATCGATATCTATTGGTCTTGAACATATCTAATCCAAACTTGGCAATCCTTTTTTGCCAAAAATTTAACTTATACTATGAATAATTTGAGCTCATTGGCCCTGAATTTAGCTAAATTACAAAATAAAAAAATCTGAACTTATGGATTATATACTTGAAGTAAGTGGAGATAAGATGAGGAGAACAAAGTCTTAATTGCATAGTATTTCACTCCTGGGTTCTTGCATCTTTGATCACATCTTGTTCAATTGATGTGATTTGGTTCTTCAAACTACATATGCAATATTTTATGTGCTAATTTATACACGAATGACAATAAGTTATGTATGCTTTTCAAATATCTTACCTTCTTTTGCTTTTTGGGTGTTTTGTAAAATCATATTGTTATCATTTTATGTCAATAGTTAATGGCTATCTGCAATTCTTAGATTAACTGTATGTGGAACGGTTTGGATCTAAGTATAATAATAGTTTAATTTTGAATTTTCTAACCTTTTAAGATCTTATATTAGTGAATCAAAACTAGCTTAAACTAACATGTACTATTAGTGGTCGTTTGGTTTAACATAGCAAGTCATACTTTTGTAGGAAAATATTTTTCTGGGAAATTATTTTTCACATGTAGTTGCATTTCTTAAGACTTGCAAAATATTATTTTGTTGACAATGGAAAATAGAACATTTAATCAGACGTTCCACTTATCTAGGGGGTCTAGGTAAGTAGAACTTCTTCCATTTTGTGGAAAGTGAAGTTTCTTAGGAAGTCTAATTTCTTATGTTTTTTGTCAATCAAACAACTCCATATTTTCTTTCACTCTTAGAGGAATATCTATGTCCTATATAGTTTTTTATGTCAACCAAACATATGCTTATTGTACAAGTGTTATGTAAAAAAGTAGTTAGAATTGATGAAATTGTGAGCAACTAAATCAAAGTTTGCAAATTTTGCTTTGTAGAGGTCTTGTGTGCATTTTGCTAATTGTGTTTGCTCCTTATACATATGGAATTTCTTAATATTATCTAAAATAAAATATGGATGCCTAAATGAAATGTTCAAGGACCATTTTAATTTTTCACTAATATATAATAATATTGGCATTAGGTATATATTATGTATGTCTTCATATTCTATACATTCTTATAAGCTTCAAAACTTCATGATATTGTGCGATCAAATCTTACTAGAGACACTTTGGGGTAGGAACTCTCGTTATCCCTTCTTTGCTTGTTAATCTGGGCTAGGTTGATCTAGATCATGTGAAGTTTCAATTTGATAGGTGACTTTTCCTTACTATCAAAAAATATTTAGTTGATGGAAAATCTTTTTACCATTATAAGCTTCTATAATTTGCAGAGATTCTTCTGTTTCTGATCATCTCAGTGCACTCGGATCGGATTTGAAAATGTCCCACTTTCTAAACACAAAACTTAAAAACTTTTTTTACTTTGTATCTTTTGGAATTTAAAGAAAAAAAAAGGTGAATACCAACATCATCATCACAGCGTGAAGAAAAAGAAATGAGAACTTGTATATATTTGATGGGTTTTGTTTCTTTTGGGTTAGTGAGACAGTCAAAAGAAACATGCACACTTGTTACTTTTTCTACATTTTCAACCATGCTTATGTATAATAGTAATAGGGTTCAGACTTAGGGACCATCACTATCCCATTTCATGAAAGTTGTTCACCTTTTTTTGCACTTTTTTTCTTGAATATTCCCATTTATTTTTTATCATTAATTCTATTTTTTCCCTCTATTTTTTGTTTTTTTGGGAGGGCAGACAGACAAAGCAACGCTCCTTTCCAAGGTGGTTCAGCGAGTGTTGGAGCTAAAACGGCAAACCTCGGAGCTTCATGAACTTGACAACATGATGGTACCTTCCGAAAACGACGAGTTTGCGGTTTATATTCATAATAATGAAAATAACAGTAGCAATCAATGTGATAATAATGAAGATGGAGATCATATTAATGTTGATAGTTACAATAATAATAAGCTTATATTAAGGGCCTCGTTATGTTGTGAAGATAGGCCTGATCTCTTTGCTGATCTTAATGGAGTATTGAGTTCTTTGAATCTGAAGACTCTTAGGGCTGAGATGTCGTCCCTCGGAGGCCGGATTCAGAGTGTTTTTGTTGTTAGTGCTGATAATGATACGCAGAGCGACGAATGCGCCGTGTTCCTTAGGGATGCATTGAAGGGGATTGTTCAACGATCTGGGTCCGAGGAACGGTTGAAACGAAGGCGTAGGGTGTTTGATGCTACTACGGATTGCTAACTAAGTATACTTGTTTTATGTGATATGCTTGGTTACTTTGTTTGTGATGTATATGTGCATTTCTTTTTCTTGTGTGGGGGTTGGTTTGGATTTCTAGTTTTGGAATTATATCCATTTACGTGCTTTTTTTTTTTCCTTGTTTGGGTTTGGGATGGTATAAGATGGGGTATAATTAAGAATGTAAACAGTTTCAAGGCTAGCATCTGTTGTAATATGAGCGCTTCCTTTACTGTATTATCTACTAAAGTTTTCATTATGGTTTTTATACTCTTTGGTAATTAAGATAGTATTAATTAATCCCATATTATTGGTTAACCAAGGTTGCTTGGTGGAGGTGGTGGGGAACTCACCTTGTGACTTCGAACCCCACTACCTACTTGTGGGAATAGAGATTCTTTTATATCCTTCCTACTCTCAAGCGTTGATCTGTGTAGCTGGGCTAGTTGACCTGCAATAGGTGTTGGTTAAGTAGGGTCATTCTTCTTACCAAGGGGTTCCTAGTGCGGTCCAAAAAAAATCATATTATTGGTTACTCTTATGTTATAAAAATTGCTTTCTTGTAAGGTGCGCATAAGTTATTCAAGTTTTGTTTCAAGACTCAAGCGTAATTGATCTAACCTAAGAAAAAGTATTATACCTAAAATGGTTGATGTACGTATTGACTTAGGCTTGAACAATATTATTTTACCTATTTGTAGCAAATAGGAGAATCAAGATAGACGCTAATTAAGATAAATAACTTGACAATTCTAAAACAAAAAAATTTAAAGATCATTTTATGACAAAATTGAGTATAATGATCACCTGGCTATGGAGGAAGTATGAATCCCGAACAAAACATGAGATAACGAAACATACATTACATATCGATGTAATCTAAAATGATGGTCATGAGAATTGAAAATGGTGCGTATTTATAAGCATATACTTTTTACGTAACAGAAGATGCAATAATTAGGCATTATTTATGAGATATAAAATTCTTCCTCCGTTCCATAATGAGTAAAACATAGAGAATGAGCACAAGATTTAATAAACATCACTTTCAAAAGCCAAAAAGTCATAAAATACTCTTTTCATTATCAAAAGGAGGACAGAGAAAAGCAAACCACACAAGTTTGTGATGAGTACTCTTGTCATTTTGTCACTTTCTTTTTTACATTTAAGGTATGTTTCACTTATTTTGAAACGTTCTAAAATAGTAAGTGTTTCACTTATTATGGAACGGAGGAAGTATTCAATTGTTGCATTTTTCTGTTACGGAGGAAGGACATCATTTGTATATACATCATTTGCTGATCCCTCGTCTCATCACTTCTTTTAGATTTAACCCCCCCGCTTTGAGCAGATTGACATTGTGTTTTGTTATTCTTTTTTTTTTTTTTCTATATTTGTTTTTTGAAATAGACTACGAAAGTGGGTAGAATCTAAAATTCACACCATTACAAATTGATAGTTTTGCACATCACTTATCACCTATCAAATCTCTCCCTGTAATAAGTTCATAGATTATGATCTCCGTTGATATACATTTTGTCAAAATTGGTATTATTTATCCACAAGAATCAAGATATGATTACTTTTGGAGTGCGTCTTGGGTGTAACATATTACACCATAACTTATTGTGTAACATGTATGATGACATACATTCCAACAAGAATGACATGTACTATGCAAATAATGATATGAATCTCATGTCATTTTGTCATTTATTTCATGTCATTTGATTTTCTTTTTTACAAAAGAAGCCCTGATTTGTGAATAATTACACCATAGGTTATGGTGTAACAGTTACACCCAAAAATTTGTGTTAATTTTCTATTGTAAATATTAAACACAAATTATATTTTGCAAACGGTAGTAACTTATGTTACAAATACTTAGTATTAGAAATTTATTTTTAAAAAAATCACATGTTTGATGGTGACATCTATCTCCATTCTCCAACATTTAATTTTACTATTTTATATTATATTCTTATTCTTTCCTCTATTATAACTATTCACAAGTCTTTAAAAATTTATAAGAATCAAAGTTGACCTAGTTGATTGGAGGTACTCCTTCCACCCTTATGACAAGGGTTCGATGCTTGCGGGCCTCTTGCAAAGTGGAATCCCTTATTCCCCTCTCACTAACCAGTATAAATATATTGTCCAATTACTAAAAGGTATGTTATACATATGGACTTTCAATATAATTTTAAATTTTTAACTAATCCAACTATCTTTTCTCTTATTATCCTTTCCCAGCCAGACCCCTAAAAATTTGTTGTCTAGTGGCATATGAATGTACTAAATAAGATACCATTTAATACATATTAGAATATGTCTTGGATGTTACATCATAACTTATGTGTAACATCTCACATTTTTTCTAACTAATAAAACTGTTTCATGTCATTATTGATTTATTGGTGTGCTTCATATCATTTTGGTGTTATTTCATGTCATTTTGAAATTCGTTTTATGTCATTTATAAAACTTTATCATGTCATTATTGGTATATGGTACATATCATTATTACTGATTTGTCATTTTCAGCAAACTTGTATCATTTTCTCTTTTTCATTATTATTTTTTTCAACAAACAACAAATACAATCACTTATTAGTCACACTGCTACATTCAGCTCTCAGCTAATACAACCAGATAACAGGTTTCAACTTTCAACTAATTGCTAACTGTTAAACAAGTCCTATATGTTTCTCAGTTTCTGTATTATGGGCTAAGGTGCCCCATATCTTCAATGGATTCATCACACCTTGGGGAGAGTGAAATGGGGAAGAAAAAAGCAAAAAAGGGAAGGAAGGAATAGAAGAAAGCAGAAGACAAAAAAGGACAGGTGTAAGAAAGGAAAGTGGGGGGGTGTAGTAGGGACTTGGGAAGGGAAGGTGAAAGCGTGAAATAAGGGGAGGCAAAACAGGCAGAGAAAGGTAATATCATCATCAAAGGAGCCGACACATATTGATATATAGGAGTAGTCGTCCTATTCATATACTACACTCCTACATCAGACTTTGATTTTGTCTTTGTTTTGTGTTCTACACTCTACACTCTACAGCAGATGTTTGTGAGATTGGAGTTTGGCGTTTGCAATCGAAGCTAGGTATATAGGTAGGTGCGTGGATGATGTAGTAGCTACTAACTAGGAAGGAGAAACAAATGAAGTGAAGGTAACTAGGTAAGGGAGTGGGAGTGGGAGTGGGAGTGGGAGTGGTGGGTGTGTCAGGATGGGGAGATGTGTGTGTTCCCTACTATGCCGTTCTCCCGTCTGCATAGCGTGCTATTTCTTGCTTATACTTGTTCCCCACGCCAATCATTATTCCCCTCCCCCCCACCACCCACTACTAGCTCACTAATCGCGTACGGAAATAAAAATTTATTGAACTGATATGTATTGAACTGAAACGAACTGAACTTAAGTATACTGAACTGAACTAAATCTAAACAACAACAACAACAACAACAACACCAACAACAACAATAATGTCTTAGTAATAATGTTTTAATAGCAACAAAATTAATTATAAAGGTGGAATTAAAATGAGTTGAACTGAACAGAACTTAGTTGTACTGAAATTAAGTTCAAAAGAACTTGACATATCCTTCTAATCGAGTTTAATTGTGGACTTAAACAAGAATATTTTAGTATTTTTTTATAAGGGTATTAGTAGCATATGAGTATTAATTGGTAATTATTCGATGTATTATCTATGCACAAATTCTGAAATAAGTAAACATATTAGAATAACACTACAATTTATATATGGTATCTCCAAATTTAGGGTACTTTTTTTTCAAAAGAAACCGTAAATTAATGGAGATTCTAATTAATAACTTTAAAGTTAGAGGTGGCAAACATGTCATACGGGTCGAGTCCAGGTCGGGTCAACTTTGTGTTCATGTCGGGTGCGGGTTTAATGGATCTGATCAACCTCGGGTCAGTCCCGGTCGGGTCAGGTTGGTTCGGGTCAATTCGGGTGAGGTCGGCTTTCTTTTCTAGCAAATAAATAGAACACGTAAATTAATGTTTGTGAAAAATATTTTCTTATTATTTTCGAGTCGGGTCATTATTTCGGGTCACTTCAGGTCGGCAGATTGGCGCGGGTTTTTTTGGGGTTTCGGTCCTATTTCGGGTTGTCACTTTGGGGGGGGGAACAGGTCTCAGGATATGGTATTTTGGGTTGGGTCAACGAGTACGGGTCTATTTTGCCGGCTATATTTAGAATGTTCCTTCTAAACTAACTTTACGAGTGAGGAAATTATATTTTTTAATGAAAAAATATCTAAAATTCCCATTTCAGCCATATGTTGGAGGCCTAGGTAGGGGGTTTAACTTTGGGCTATAGAATGGGCCTTGAGATAGAGTTGGCTCACCAGGCTTTCATGCACTTGACTAAAAACATTTCATGGTTGACACACAATCAGATTTGTCTTCACGTTGATAATAAATGAGTTGAATATCCTTTTCCTAAATCCAACCCATTTAATAAACAAATTAGTTTTCATGGCATTGTGCATATATAATATATTCCCTCCATTTTTTAAATTTACCTACTTTTATTTTTGGGTTGTCATTTATTAGTTTAACTACTTTTTATTTTTTTCATTTTTTTTGGAATGGTCATACCAATTTTATATTATTAGCTTTACAATAAAAAAATTTATACTCTAACTGAACTGAACTGAAAATAAGTTAAAAAAAACAGGGCCTAATTCTCTTGCCCCGCAACATTAACGGTAATACAATATGCAATAAAGTAATACTTTAACTCCCCTAAAAAAAAGTAATACTTTAACTTTCCTTCTATGACCCACGTACCACATACATATCTATCATAGAACTATGTGCCTAAGGAAATGGATGAACTAATAAAAATCGAAGAAAGTAATACTGTATAGTCATATAGAATTATCGATATCCAAAATAAAGTTCCTGACTCTCTTCGATGACTTCAGAAAAGAAGAGGTGGAACCCATTTTCTTTGTAATTGGGCTTTCCAACTTGAGCCCATATTCCCACCCATTTGAACCAAAGCCCGCCCAATTCCTTCTCCTTCTTCTTCGTGGAAAAATTGCAGATTTGCAGAGAAAGGGTTAATGTGAAGAAAAGTCATGGCAAAAACAGCAGTTGCTTTAATTGTTAGTTTGTGGGTGATCCCCATTTCGATTCTTGTCAATAGCATTGTCCCTGAATCTTACATGGTAATTCAATCTTTTATCTTTTCCTCTCTTTTTTTATCTTTCTTTGCACAAAAGAAGTATGATTTTGATGAAAGATTTGACCTTTAATGTGACAGGATGAAATATTCCACATTCCACAAGCTCAACAATATTGTAAAGCTAATTTTAAGAGTTGGGATCCCATGATTACTACTCCTCCTGGCTTGTATGTGAATTTTTTCACTTGAATTTTCATAGTGTATTTCATTTTTTGTTGTTTAATTTTATGGGGTTTTGATCTTTTTTAACTCTTGAAGATATGTTCTTAACTTGGGTTGCTTTAATTTGATTATGAAAATTGAAGTTGGTTAGTTGTAACAGATGTGTTTTGATTTACCAAGTGATTGATTTTTTTGGTTTTTAGGTTTTGTTTTTATTGTTGAGATGCTAGAATTTGAAGTTGTTGCATTGATTGAGAAATTGGATTGTTAATTGTGATTTGTGATATACCAAATGATTTTAGTTTTTATGAGGGTTGATATTGTCATGGATGTCATTCGAGAATAAATGACCTTATAGTGGATTTCTGATGGAGGGGTTTGTTTAGTTTCTTGTCTTGGTGTTTTGCCCAAAGTAATCTTGGAGGGTTGTGCTAATTGCTAAATTCCAGTAATGAAGGAGAGAATATGATTTTCTTCCATAGATGTATTGGTTTATGAAAGTTGCCACCTACTTTGGTGCCATTAGTTCGTTTTTCATGAATTGTAAGATTAACCACTTGGTGCTCCGATGAGATATGGGAGGGATAAAACCCTTCCGAAACTTTAGGCAGATAGATTGTCCTTGGGGGGCTTTTTGAAGTGATTCTACCTTACTTGATGTGATTACTGATGTCTTCTGCATAAAGAAAGCCACCCTTAATCTGTCTAGCTAAAATTTATCCCATTTCTACGTATTAAGTAAGAAACACCAACAATGATGAGTCCAAGTGTAATATCGATTGAAAGTTGGAGTTGATTTCGTAATTCAAAACCTTTGCAGGTACTGTCTTTCACTTGCCCATGTTGCTTCTTTGTTTCCAGGCATGCTTTTGCTGCAGTGGATCTCATCTTTTTCAGATCTATGCTCTAATGCAATCCTTCGCTCTGTCAATGGCGTATTAGCTGTTGTATGCAGCATTCTTATATATGAGATCTTCACACAGTTAAGACCAGCACTTGACAGAAGAAAAGCAACCCTTTACACTATTATTCTTTCATTATACCCTCTTCATTGGTTCTTCACTTATCTTTATTACACTGATGTGGCATCACTCACTCTGTTCCTTGCTATGTACCTGGCATCCCTGAAGAAGAATTATATTTTGAGTGCTTTGGTAGGGACAATGTAGTTTATTTCTGATTTTTTTTTATGTTCACGAAAGTAGACTAATAATTACCTTGTTTAATCTGTTTCTTGCAGCTGGGGGCATTGGCTGTATGCATTCGGCAAACCAATATTATATGGATGCTTTTTGTTGCATGTGATGGTGTAATTGATATGCTCCTGATAGGTAGACAAAGTTTAGGTGTTCAGAAATCTAGTATTTCTGTTGATGAAAAGGACAGGGTAATTCCTAAAGATGATTTTGCAGCAAAACCAGGAGTACGAAGGCGAAAGATGAAGGGCACACTAGATTCTCCCAGCTCTGCAGTTACTGGTGGCTATGAAGTCGCTCTTTCAAGATCTCATCTTCCAGGTCTGCATATTTATGTTCACACTTTACTGTCTACATACTTCCGTTTTATATTGAGGGCTGCTTTCTAAAGTCTAGAACTGGGAAACAATTTGCCACTGTTCGCCAACTAGTTTATTTGTTTAATCTTATGCAAGGTTGAGATTGTATATTGGAAGCTGTTCTGCATCTAATGATTGAGACCTCATTTTGACTGGCAAGAATTGCTTACATTCCAGCTTAGTATTTCAAAAAGCAGCTTTTATTGTGGATTTTATTTGAGGCTGTCTCTTGTGTTATTTAAGAAAAATATAGACACTGAATAAATACAAGGATGCAGAGATGCGTATTTGTTTCGCTCAGTGTTACCTAATTCGCTATCTAATTCGCCTTTTGAATTCGCCAATTCGCCCAAAATGGGCAAAAAATGAACAAAAACCGACCATAATTCGCTTTTCTCAATTCGCAATTCGCGGGGGAATTAGGGAATTAGGTAACACTGGTTTCGCTAGATGTTGTAAATTGCTTGTTCCTTCTATTTCCTATTACTATTTAATGAAGACGCTTCTGTTTGCATAAGATCTGTTTAGTATGAAAGTGTAATTTTTTTTCCTAATCTGTGTATAGTTTTTACATATTTTACTCAAATGCTTTTGGGTGTCAGATTGTTATTCAACTGTCATCTTGAACCTCTCCACCTTCCTCATTTTATGTCTCATCATTATTATGTATACATACTTTGCATGCTCAAGTGGATTGAAACTGATTGAGGTGTTGATAGCCTTACCTACATTCATTTTTCAGATGGTGTAGCTAGATATACATTGTAACTTCTCATTTGAGCCTTCAATACTTTATAGCCTAGTTTAATCCTGAAGGAGCAATGAGAATGTGTCCTACCAGGGCCAAGCCTTCAACTCTTTATCTTTTGTCAGCACCCCCCCTCTCTTCCATCACTTTGTCTGCCTTCCACCTACCTTTAATAATTAGATTCTCAATGACTTCTTTCCAATGAACTCATGGCTGACTATTATCTGCTCACCAGCTGTATATATAGGCTTATAGATCTTATCCTCTCTACGTATAAGTTTTCTTCGCATTCTATAATAGATCAAATGTAGTATCCTGTTTGGATTGTCTCCTTCGGTGTTGCTGCCACCATTAACATTGGGCAGAGGAATGTAGAAAGCTTTACTTCTATATTTTCCTTTCATTTACTAATCTAGTTTACTTAACCAATTACATGGTTTTGTTCTTTTCCTTCTGGCCAGTATGATGCATGCTTGGAAAGGGCAGGTAGGATGCTGGTTGTATGGGGAGTAGTTAACCAGGCATAACCACATTTGTTGGCCGCTTTGATTTTTCTCTTTGCATCTGTGTTCAAATTCAATCATATTCTCACAAACACTGTGAGCCTGTGAGGAACCTAAATTCGGTAGTTTATCGAGGATGTCCGGGTTTAGGAAGGACAAGCTTATTAGGATACTTATTTCTAGGTAAGGTGTTGTCTGGTGGTTGGGCACTTGGGACTCATGGTTGGAGCATGAAGAGGTGAATAGATGGCTGGGGAGGGAACTTCTGACAAAAATTTAGGGAGGAACAGGAGAGAAAGAGGAGGTTGCCCAGGTTGGAGAATCGGTGGTGAGGAATTTTGGATAATAAGGACGAAGACTGTTAGGTCAGACAATTACATGAAGGTTATGTGGCAGATAGATAGAAGATACCTCATCAATTTAAAGAATTTATCATCATGGTTTAATCTTCTCTAAAACCAAACTTTTCGGCATTTTACTTAGTAATAAGTTAATTAAGTAAATTCTTTATAACATGTGATGAAATTCTAATTCACATTTGCAGCTGCTCATCCATGATCAAGACTACCACGAACAGGTAGGAATGTCGTTGTAGGTGGGGTCTGGATGGTCTAAATTATGTTTCAAGTTCTGTCTTTTTACATCTCCACCATAGCAATGTCCTTCAAATTTTACATTTTCTGATGACCGTTGAAAACGAATTCTAGAATGATAATGAGGGTTTCATTATGGGAAAGCTTAAATATAACTTAATAAAATTAGTAAGTAGCCATCATTGTGGGACAAAATAAATTAGTAGGTGGCCTAGTATTTAAGGCGAAGATAGTAAGTGCTTGGAAAATGTTAACATCTCTTGTGCTGATTTATTTGCAGGAATGTTTGATGAGATTCAGTATCTTATTGTTCAAGCATGGCATCTAAAATGGGAGCTTCTTGTTTCTTTTAGCCCCTTTGTCTTGGTTCTGGGAGCCTTCATTGCTTTTGTTTACTGGAATGGCAGTGTTGTTCTTGGTGCAAAGGAATCTCATGCTGTGTCCCCCCATTTTGCACAGATAATGTATTTTGCAATGGTTTCTGCATTCTTTAGTGCTCCATTCCACTTCACTTCAAGCCATGCTGTTGCTCTGCTGCGATCGTTCTGGAAGATTAGGCCGCTTAGTTTTGCCCTAGTATTTGCGATCTTTGCTGCTGGTCTACTTTCTGTGCATTTTTTCAGGTAAGCAGAGGAAACTTATCTGTATATCCTTGCAAATTTTTTTTTTGAGTCAATCATTCTATAATACTTCTATTTGCTTCCTAGCATTCAGATACTTTCAGACTATCAACTAGGCAGTAGCCCTTGAACATTCATATATAGCTAATGTGATCAATTCATGGAAACAATCTGCTGTGTCAATCTCATTTTCATTGTAAATATATCTAAAATAGCATAAAACACTAAATATTACTCTTGGCCAACTAATTATGTATATTTTTGGTCAACCATGTTCATTGTGTCTTTTTCTACTGTAATTTTATTTGTGTTTGAGGTTGTGTGACTTCTCATATGGTGTCAAAGTTTGCTATACGTACCTAGTTAACAATATTTGAAATCTTATGCCATCTATTTCCTGCATTCAGGAACCAATACCACCCTCCCCCGTCCCTCCCAACCTTGCCAATGCCACCACGGTGTTGATAATAACAGAATCATATATTCATGTGTCACCAACGCCCTCTTCATTCTCTTATTAGGCCATTGTAATTTGCACACATAATGTAGTTTATTACTCAGGATCTCTTAATATTATTACTTGATTGATTGATAATTATTTATGTGATCAAACTAAATCGACTTACTGATATCTATGTTTCCTTAAAACTGATGAAATTTGGTTTAATGCTTGCAGTATAGCACACCCTTATCTTTTGGCAGACAATCGACACTATCCATTTTACATCTGGCGCAGGGTCATCAACGCTCATCGCTTGATGAAATACTTTCTAGTCCCATTTTATATCTATTCATGGCTATCGATCTTGCACATTTTAGGTCAGTAATGAATCAACCAATTATTGCTTTGTGTTACTTAATCTATGTAGGGAGGGGGTGGAACATCCCCCTGCCCCACTCCCCATCAAAGTTTCTTTAAAATTTTCACCCTATGTTCTTTGGACTCTTCATCTTACCTTAGTCCTTAAGTACCTGTGTCAAAACTTCGACTCTTTGACATGGGTGTTTGACACTTAGAGTCTCCCTATCGTGCCAAATTCATGGAATTTTTTTATAAAATAATTGGGTCGGACACTTGGACATGTACTTGAGGCCGAGTCCAAGTAACATAGGTCCAATCCCTACTTTTAAGGTCTGGATAGTTGGTATGCTAAAACACCCTCTATATTCTGTCAACAGGAAAGACTCGGAGCAGAATCTGGGTGTTGGCCTATTTCTTGGCTTGTGCAGCAGCTCTCGTGCCTACCCCATTAGTCGAGTTTAGATATTACACGATACCATTCTTCATCTTCATGCTTAATTGTGGAATCAATGAGACTAGTAAATGGTTTTTCATGGCAATTTTTTATGTAGCTGTCAACAGCTTCACTATGTACATGTTTTTGTTTCGACCATTCGAGTGGAGCCATGAACCCGGTGTTCAAAGGTTCATATGGTAGGTTAACAACTTAGCACTAGACAACCTCTAAGAAAATTTCAGAAGGTAGTTTCTTGTATAGTATAATGTTAACTAAAAAGGTGCATATTTATCTTGTTAAATTTGAGTGAGTTAGTTACCATTGGATTCTTCTTACCACGGGCTCCTGAAAGGGAGCCCAAAAAAAATACTATTAGTGGAAAAGGATGGACAAAAGGTGGTAGTCTCTGGTGGAGTTGAGAATCAAAAATTTGCTTTCTCGCACAAAAGAATGAGATACTTAAAGCTCTATTTTTTTGGACTTATTTTCAGTTCAGTTCACTTCAGTTCAGTTTCTCTCAGTTCAAAATAACTAGGCCTTACTATCCATCTTTCTTCTTTTGTGGTGCTGCTTTGAGAAGATAAATTTACCTGCAAAAGCTTATCTGTCAATTATATGCCTTTGGTCATTCGTTTCTAAATATATGTCTTTTACATACTATTATTATATGGAAGCCACGAAGGGCTGTGTTGTAGAAGAAATTTAATCTTAAGTGTTAATTATTACTTGTATAATTACTTTACTATAATAACTAGCATGTGAAGTATAACATCACTTAACCTCACTGTTACTATCACTTGTTAAAATTTAGTATTGAGATGCTTAGCTTGCATGCCATTTGGGGTTCAGGGTTGAGATCTCGCCTCAAACCTAGAGATAATGTTGTTTGTAAGTTATTATATGCAATAATTAAAGACTTTGTTTAACTTAATACACTTTTGTGTAATTATCAGAATTTTATAACTTTTGATTTGTTAAAAAAAATTATAGAAGTGATTATGAGTTAGACCACACCAAGCAAACATAAAATTGTCTTAGAAATCAAGACCATAACCAGGTAGCCAGTAGCCACCCTTGAAAAATTATATTGACTAATTTGGTTTTGGGAGGAGGGGGTTAATGGCTTGAGTCAGAAGATGTCAGCTTAAAATGGAACAACTTGCTCCTTTGTTTTTTAATAAGTTTTACTTTACTAAAAATAGACGTTTTACAATAACCTTAACACTTGCATCTTTATCTTATTTGAAATTTGTTGTCTCTATTTTTTTTTCCTCCTAGAGTCCTATCCCATATGTCCACTTTTTCTTTTGATCTATCTCTTTCTTCTATTATTCTTTTTTAAAATTAAAATCATTGTTAACTTTATATGAAACAAAAGAAGTAGATTGGATAAATTCTTTATATATATCAATTGTTGTATTTTGATATCAAATTTTGTTGTGTCATTTATTACAATTTCTTATGTCGAACATTTAATACATTAGTATTATTAAGTATTTTTGTGTTAGTTTGAAGTCATAAACACGAAAGGGAGGTATAAAAGTTGTTGAAATTATTGATTGATCACATAAACCACTCCAGTTTAGGAGCACTTTCATAAGCTTCTCAACCCAATTCAGGGGATTAATTAAGGGGTACAGGGGGTTGGTGGGTGTAGATGGATGTCACCTAAAGGGGAACTATGGTGGGATTTTGCTCTGAGCTCTATCTCTTGATGGGAACAATGAAATATTTTGAGTTGCGGTTGCTGTTGTGGTCTTTGAAAACAAGCAATATTCTCTATGGGAAATAGAAAAGTTCACCACTTCAGGCAACCCCACTTCCTAAAATCAATTAATTAATGAAAGAGTCATACGATATCGACAATAGAAATCAGAAATATCAGATGGACTATCAACCGCTAAACGTCGAATAACCTCGATAATTATTTCAAGTGGACTAATAATAACCCACAATAGCTCTTCTAATTCTTCAAAAGTGATTCCATTCTGCTAACCACCTCTTTGTTATTTGACTTGCAAGCTCAAATAGATTACGTGCATGCATTATTTGAATTGTATGACGCATAATCTTGTTTTCATTCTCATCTAAAGTATCTAACTTTGTGACAATATCCTTAACCTTCTCCACATAATTTGCCCACTCTTGTAAAAATAAATTAGTTGCCTCCACATAATTCCCCACTTGAGTTTCAACTCTCAAATCCATTATGAATGTTGCAAAAGTGTATGATAATAAGAATTTGAGGATAGAAGTTGTATAGAAAAGATGAAGGACTAAAGTAAAGTGGAAAAAAAAAATGAGATGATGACCTCGGGAAGCACGCGCAAAATCGCCTCGTAAAGCGTGCCCGATTGACCCGAAAACCGCCCTGGGATGCGTGCCGGCAGGACCCGTAAAATGCCTCGACAGACCTATATATATATAGGTAACAAAGAAAAGAGAATGTAAGATTTGGTAATTGACATAAAGCAATGTAAGAAAGATTGGTCAACAAATTTCGGCCAAAGTTAATACTAACAAATAGGGCAAAACTAATTTTATTAATGTAACATAATCGAAATTAACAAAAATCGAATAAAAATTAATAAAAAACGACTCTAACTCGAAATTAATACTATTAATGTAATATTATTATTTCAATGACACTAAAATCAACCAAATTGCATTATTAAATCGAATACAATAATATTTTAAAAACTAATACTAATCATTTGCTAAATAACGCAACAACACTGTATTTTTAGGTGGTATAATTGTTCAAGTTGATTTCTTCAAATGAAACTTCACATACTTTATGAGCTCTTTGAGGATTGCAATGAAGAAAGTGTAATACCATATATTCTAAATCCAAATAAATTCTAGAATCCTTGATTGTAGAAAATCCATATTCCACCTCCGATTCCACCATATACCAATTATCCGAATTCAAGTCTTGATCCATTGTAACATTCTTGCAAACTTGGTAGAATTTAAGATGACCTAAACGGAACATTGTTAATACCATACCTTTATGATAAAAAAAAATAAGTGTTCCACTTTAGGATGCCAAATCTTTAGATGTGTAGGTGAAGATGTTGTTTCAAATGAACCATCAGCCATTTCCATTCTCCATTTGAAGAAAATTTAATATGGACGGTTTCAAGAGAAGGATATTAGGGTTTATGGAGTTTAGTGTAGTAATGCAATGCAAATATGATTAAAGTATTTATAGTGCAAATTATAGAGTAAACACTATAAACCCTAACCGTGCCTTTATTTATTTTAAGGTATTATTAAAAATAAATCCCTTAAATTATGGAATAACTTTAGGTATTTATCATTCATATAAGCAAAATCAAAGATTATTTGCTTATATAACTACTCATGACCGAATTATTAAAAAAAGTTAAATGAAATAAATCTTTAATTTGAATAAAATCAGGCCACATCTAATCTATATATATCTAAAACTCAAGACAAACAATGCCATGCTGCCACATGTACTCCCCCTCCTCCCACACAATTAAATGAGAAATATTAAACAATAAAAATGTGTGTTATAAGACTCGAACCCATAACCTCTCATTTGATATACAAATGCACTAACCAACTACTCTATTATCTCATATTGGTCTTTATGGGAAAAAGAATATATTTAAAGACAATATAATTTTCTATTTTTAAGACAATCAAATACATTTAAGACAATTAAATACAAATGTATATATTAATACTCATTAAGCTATTGTTAATATTACCGTGTTCTACCTTTCTGCAATCTTATATTAAAACAAAAGCTCTTCAATTTTTTATAACCACCATAATTAACACTACTACACCATTTCATTGTATCGGCTGTATTCTTACACATTAATCTACATCTAAAAAAAGATTGTATTATATTTTTTATAAGTAATTATATATTTATAAATATGTACTCTCTTAAAGCCGAGGTTATATTGATGAATAATTCATATTATAATTTACTATGTAGAAAATTTAAAAGGAACTGGAGATCACTTCCTAAGCACAATCCAATGCATAAAACTCTTTTTTTTCCACTTTTTATTTCTCAAGTGTTTGATTCAATACTTCAATTTCACATTGATAAATTATTAGGGGCATCGCCCGAGCCAACAACTAGTTCATTTCCTAAAATGCCTTCAATTAACCTAAATTAAGGGGAGTGATTTAAGGGATTTATTGCCATTTTATTGTGAAAGTTTGGGTGATAGGGCACGTGGAATCTGAACCATTTTATGGACGCCACATAGGATTTGCATCGATTCCTAGCTTGACATGTTGGCCAAATAGATTTAGAGCTTCCATTTGGCAAAAATGATTTGTTTTATCTCTATTATATAAGCCAAGGGAGGAGCAATGGTGTCCCCCTTGGAATTTACTTAATTGTCCCTCCACAACATAAATATTAGATTCCAAATTTCCACACTTCTAATAGTTAATCAAAACCAATTTAATGCATAAACTTGCCAAAAAAAACAATCAAATCTCTATTAAACCCAATCAACTCAAAAGCTCAATCACATAAACTTGCCAATAAAAAAGATTCATAATCAAGAGCTTACCAAACATTAATACCACAAACAATAACAAAAAAATACACGACATTCTCATTACATAGACAACTCAATTCAAACTCAAAATAATTTTTCCATAATACAACACAATTAACAAACACAAACTCCAAACAAAAAAAACCATTTCTCTTCATAGATTGGAGCTTCACGGAACTCTAAAAAAAACATTCTCAAATTTGCGGATACTTTACTGTTAATCAGGTACGCAGTTCGTTATTGAAATAAAAGTATGTGTAAAGTTTTATGTTCAGTAAATCTTAAGAATTAATATATCTAAAAAAAATTAATATTAAAAATCACTTACAACCTTTGTTAGTTTTTTGCATTAGCGAATTAATATATCTAGATTCATCTAACTATTAATCTTTCACATTTTAAGAGTAATCATAACTATAGTACAGATGGGGTATATTATAACAAGTTTTGAAATTAGTGCACGCATCGCGTGCATATAAGACTAGTATATATGAATGAAACCGGTTTGGGTAGAATAAAATCTGCAAAGAAACCATGGTTCTTAATTTTACAATAGAGCAGTAACCAACACTGTTGTATAGTATAACTGTTTTATCCACTTGTCCAACAAGTAAGCTGCAGATGGTGCTTTCTTGTCGAGCAAGTAAACTAGTATCCCTTAGATGTTCTTCTTTGGAGACTTGTGCAACAATGTCTGAATCAATCCAGTCCAAGGCTGAGCTTTACTTCCGAACCTGCAAAAAGGGACCCACCCTGGAGGTTTGGGTGGTGGCTCCCCCTCCGAAGCTTAAGTCAGATATCAGGTGTTTGTAAGAGAAAAGTAATTCTAGAGAGAGAAAGTGAGAGAGTAGTTTTACAGAGTAACTTTGCACTGTTTGCATTGAATGAATGTTTCTCCTGATTTCAGGGGTATTTATAGTGATAGCAAGTTGACAACTATCCTTAAAATCTGACCTAGAATAGTGGCTTCTGATTGGCTGAAGAATCAGATCATGACACGTGGCAGGCCATGATTTGGGAGGGTTTATCAACCACCCTCATGCAGCCACCTCATAGGGCTAGCTTCTGACTTCCTTTTGGGCCAGAAAAGTAACCTTTTAACCAAACTGAACCTAGCCCAAAGGGTAGATCTTTTTTCCTCCATTTATCAGAGGACACGTGTACGGCTCAGATGAGCCCAAGTGTCATAAGAGGAACCGTAGATTTCAGGCTACAACATTTGCCCCTAAAAGGGTTTTCACTGTTGGTTCATCAGACGGTTAAGGCCATTTTACCCAACGTAGCTTCATTAGGCCCATTTGACAGTTAAGGCCCTTTTACCCAAGGTAGCCTTATTTGAAATGAATGAAAGGACTCGCCTTTTCGGGGTTTTACCGGTCATAACCGACCGTTGGACCCTTCCTTCGGTCATTCTTGACCGGCTCCACAGGTTGGACCCTCTATAAATAAACTTGGTGTGAAAACATTTGATCATTTCACACCTTGAACGAATTTTTCTAGAGAGAGAAACTCTGCCCATTTTTCTAGAGAGAGAGAGAGATCGTCCGGCCTTCGACATTCTTCACCGAATCGCCCGGACGTTCTTAGCGGTATCGTTTCTTTGAACTCTTCATTCTTTATTCTTTATTTTTTCTTAGAAAATCAATAAAATGGAATCATCTTCGTCAAATAATCTTAGCCAACCAAGAGCTTGTCTTGACCCTAGAACCGATACTTCTTCTTCGGCACATTCTAGAGTTGGGCCTCTTCTGGCCGAGTATATATATTTTTCATAGCTTTGGCGAGAATGTCGACGACCCGGTCTTTATGCGGGGGTAATCTGGCGCGCGTCAAGCAAACGGCCCGTCTAAGACGAAAAGCAATAATCCCGTCAATTAGCTCGGATATGGAGGAATCCACTGGACGGGTGCCCGATGAGGCAAGAGAGGTCAAAAGTGCTCAATCTTTGGACAGGCATCCTTTTGACCATGAGGCAGAAAACTCCGAAATAAATCCTGAAACCAGTACTTCTGGTAGGGACGCCGAAATGGTAGAGATCAGCGAAGACAATAACGGTAGCAATTCCGAAGCTGCCGAAGAATCAGACGGGGCCTCTACTACCTCGTCGGAGATTAGAAGACGTTTAGGTCCCCTTTCGATCCAGGTGTTTCATTTTGGTAAACCGTAAGTGGTTAGAGAAACTAGGACCAGACCCTAATTACTTATCGTCTTTCATGCCCATGCCGGGCTTTTCCTTTGTCATTCCTAACAAGGACGCGACGATCTTGAGCGCTCCTAAGAACCATTTCGCGGTCTATAAACTAGCCTTAGACGCTGGATTGAGGTTTCCCCTCCATGACTTCATAGAACAAGTGTTACAAAGACTACCACATCGGCCATAATCAGTGGCTCCTAACGCTTGGCACAACGTCCCCGACGTTTATCGCCGTCTGTGAGCTACGCGGCCTAGCCCTTTCTCTTCAGGCCTTTACCCACATCCACTATGCGACCAAGGTACCCGGGGCCGTGGACGGGACATGGCTCAGTATCTGCAACCGCCCTGGCTTCCTTACGGCTTGGGGGAAACCTTCGAAAATGCATGAATGGAAAGCCGACTTCATCTTTTTAAAAGCGGCCAATGATTCGGCTACTGAGAGCTATAGATTCCATAACCGGTCCGTCACGAATACGGGACGGAAGGTCTTGGCCGGAATTGGAGGACGATTTCGATGATGAAGTTGTGGAGTACTTGAGACAAAAGAGTACTCCCGGGCCGGCCGACGTTCCATTAAAGGGCCATCCAACCGGATACCTTTTAAGGAAATGTTTTACCAAGACGACTTCTTGGTTGCTGCCGGCCTGAGGTTGGCCGATGATAAAGGTATATATTAAAAACCATCCAACTAAAACTCTTCGTCTATAGTCCATTTGATGAACACTTTTTTGTCCTTTTGCAGACTCGGCGAGACAACGCCTCGAAGCATCTTGGACGGGGGAGATTAGCATGTCCCAATTTACCGCCAACCTTTGGAAGGAGTTTGCAAAGAGCAGTGCCGAGAAGAGGGCAGAAACATTGGTAATATTTTTTTTTTTTTTTTTTTTTTTTTTTGCCGAGGATCATATGTGCTCGTCCGAAATTGTCATCCAATTTTTGGACGAGGGTCACCCAAAGAAGGAGAACGTCCAGACTTGGATGGTCACCTTCTTGGTGCCAAACTCGTCCGAAATTGGCATACAATTTTCGGACGAGGGTCGCCCAAGGAAGGAGAGCGTCCAGACTTGGACGGTCACCTTCGTGGTGCCAAACTCGTCCGAAGTTGGCATACAATTTTCGGACGAGGGTCGCCCAAGGAAGGAGAGCGTCCAGACTTGGACGGTCACCTTCTTGGTGCCCACCTCGTCCGAAGTTGGCATACAATTTTCGGACGAGGGTCGCCCAAGGAAGGAGAGCGTCCAGACTTGGACGGTCACCTTCATGGCGCCATACTCGTCCGAAGTTGGCATCCAATTTTTCGGACGAGGGTCGCCCAAGGAAGGAGAGCGTCCAGACTTGGACGGTCACCTTCATGGCGCCATACTCGTCCGAAGTTGGCATCCAATTTTTCGGACGAGGGTCGCCCAAGGAAGGAGAGCGTCCAGACTTGGACGGTCACCCTCTTGGCGCCCTACTCGTCCGAAATTGGCATCCAATTTTTGGACGAGGGCCACCCAAAGTATGAGAACGTCCAAACTTAGACGTGCACCTTCTTGGTGCCCTACTGTCCGGGAGTTGCACAATTTTTTGGACGAGGGCCACCAAAAGTATGCGAACGTCCGGACTTGGACGTGCACCTTCCCCGGCGCCCTACTCGTCCGAAATTGGCATCGATTTTTTGGACGAGGGCCACCAAAAGTATGAGAACGTCCAGACTTAGACGTGCACCTTCTTGGTGCCCTACTCGTCTGGAGTTGCACAGCTTTTTGGACGAGGGCCTTCCATAGAACTTCTATATTTGACCTGGTCACCTTCTTGGGGACATACTTGTCTCGCATTTTTGCGAATCATCTTTCATTTCTTCTTTCGGACGAAGTCTTTGTAATGGCAAGATTATAACTTTTGTTCCTAGGTCGACTAATTTGACGACCGGGTTTACTCTTTTTCGAAAAAATGCTCCTACCAACAAACTTCCACCCGGAGATCGTCCTCGTCCAAAAAGAGGCCAACTACAGCTGCTGACCAGCCTTCAGCGAAGAAGCCTAAGGGCTTCACAAGGAAGAAGGCAGATAAGGCGATTCCACTTGGTGAGGTTGGGGAGAGAAGTATGCCTCCCCCCTCGCCCAAGGTTCCTAAAAGAAGCCTTCGCCATTGCCCGGCCGAGGAAGGAGAGGGTGCTCATGCGGTGCTTCCGCTCAACGTGTTGCGCCGCCGACTCTACGGAGGTCAAACCGGAGTCCGCCTTGGCTCTAGTTGCACCGGAATCCGGAGCTGCGGCCGAGAACTATCCGGGGTTCGGGCTCGGTGGCTAAGGCCGGTGCCACGAGATGCCCTTAGTCATTAGGACGGCATCTATTTCGTCCCAGGTGAGTCGTATTATCCCAATATAGTTAGGACGGTGCGGGTCGGTGAACTGTCCATGAGTCCGTCCAATAGACAATCCATCGTCATTCCTATCAAGATAAGCGACTCTCCCCCTCTTTCGAGATAAGGGCAAAGGCCCCGTTTATTCCCCCAACTCCTCCCCTCGCCGATTCGGACGAGGAGTCTTCTCCCGCATTCGCCAAAATGTCGAAGCCGGAGAAGGAGCGACTTAAGAGGAGCTCTTCAAGTGCTACCCCTGAATCCTACATTAAGGGATTAAGGGGGGGGCGTCTGCTGGGCATGTGGGCTACATGTCTCAGCTTGCTGCCGAGGTATTGCTTTTAGCCTGCTTTATTTTATACTTGATACAAATTTTGGTTCTTTCATTCGTCTAATAACTTGGTTTGTTTTCATTGTTCCAGCTTCTGGCTCGCAGCATGCTAACTGAAGAATGGGCGAGGGAGCTCAGAAAGGAGAACAAGCACCTCGTCCATATTGCTACAACGGCCGGTGACAAGGCCATTCACGACATTGAGATGGCGAATACTCTCCATCGTCAGTCACTCGATGCATTGGAGAAAAGGTCGGCAGAACTTGAATCCAAGAACAAGAAATATCTTGTTACCATCAATGATCAGTACAAGGAGAGAGACCATCTGAACATGATCATCAACACTCTCTCTACAGATCTTAAGGGTGAGAGAGACGCCGCCCTTCTTGCCGCTGCGCACCGGAGGAGGGAGAATATTCTTCTAAGGGCGAGAAACGCTCGTCTGGAAAAGACGGTTTCCCAAACCTTTGACGATGCCAAACAGGGCCTCGAACATGTTGTAGAAACGTCCAAAGGTTGGGCCGTCAAGGCCTTCGAAATGCTGGCTGAAGCCGAGGAGGTCCCGAGCTTTGTCCGTCGCCTGGAATACCAACAGAGTGCCCATAGAGCCATGGTGTCAGGCTGAGGATCCTCCGGAGTTTATAGAGTCGGGCGACGAGGCTTCACCCAAGATGAGGGAGCCCGAGGACAACCAAGAAACTCATGTCGAAGACGAAGCCTAGTTTTAGGTTTATTTTTCTAGTTTCTTTAGTTATCTCGTCAGTTGTAGCTTTCGAGAATCACATTTTGTAAATTTACTCATGATATATATGAAAGACTTTTGCCACTTGCTTGCCTCTTATTTTCATCAATTCCCATTTGACTATCACATTAACTTTGAATTGTTTCCAAGTACAAAAGTTGACTCGTCTTGAACATTGTAGACGATCTGCATAATATGATTGAAACACTTGTTTTGGACGACCTTGTTCTCCTGAGCTCGTCTTTTAGGCTTCTATCATTCCCCCCCTTCTTGGGCTTAGTTCAACCGTTCATGGTGGTCGAGCCAAAGACCAAGAAGGAAAGCGGCCTACTTTGGCCGAGCCTGCTGAAACTATCGGACGAGCTTGTTATATATGCTGAACACATGTTTTAGCCGGCTTCCTTGAGGGAGCGACACTCGTCATTAAGTAGTGATCCCTTACTAGGGTCTAGGCTACTTAGCTGGCCGTGTTTGTGAAGATAAGCATCCTTTACTAAGGACTTATTTCAGGCCAACTTTCTCTCAGAGACTTTGACGTTACTCTTACTAGAGGTTTTGTCAGATTGACGGCCTTGTATGTGCTATACTTTGGCCGGTCTCTTCGATGGAGTGATGTTCGGCATAAAAATGAGTAATTGTGACGCTTTTCCTTTTTTATCCAAGTTACTGTCACTTTTAGACGAGCAACTGATTTAATGCCCCAAAGTGAGTTAACTTGGTAAAAATAAACAAGGAAGTAAGAAAGTAGGAATTGTATAATATGGATTTTGCTTGACGGAATGCCAAGATGCATGTATACAATTCTTTTTTCTAATTTGTGCCGCGGCACTTTGGATTAGCTACAAACTACTGCATAAACATTCGACGGTGGGTTGAATTAGACGTGATACTTTTTCAAATTATCAGAATTCCAAGTACGGCGTAATGGTCGTCCATCCAGATCCTGAAGACGAAAAGTACCACTGCGCAGTTCTTGGATAACCATGTAAGGTCCTTCCCAATTAGGTGTTAGCTTCCCTAACTCTTTTGCTCGTCCAACCGCTTCCATCTTTCTAAGGACAAGATCCCCCACTTTGAGTGGTCGTCTAACAACTCTTTTGTTAAACTCCCGAGCCATACGCAGTTTGTACAATTGCATTCTTAGCAAGGCATTGCCCCTGACTTCTGGCACTTGGTCCAAAGCCGTGCGTAATGCGGCCAGTTGGCGTCTTCGAGTACAAGCATAACTCGCAGGGTGGGTTCTTCAATCTCAATGGGCAAGACGGCTTACGTGCCGTAGACTAACATGAAGGGCGTCTCCCCGGTAGAGTTCTTGGCGGTTGTTACGATGGACCATAACACCAACCTGCAGCCTCTTCAACCCATTGTCCCTTGGCATTTTCTAGCTTCTTTTTGATTCCATTTGATAGAATCTTGTTGAAGGACTCTACCTGCCCATTTGCTTGTGGGTGGGCAACGGCAGCGAAGTGTGCTTTTATTTCTCTTTCTGCCAACCACTCCTTCAGCTTAGGTGTTTCAAATTGGGGGCCATTATCAAAGACGATGGACTGTGGTATGCCAAAACGGGTTATAATGTTTTTCCGTGATGAAGCCCTTGACGTCGTTTGTCGTGATTCCTCGCATGGCCTCTCGCCTCTATCCATTTAGTGAAGTAATCAACGGCCACGATCACAAACTTCTTTTGTCCGTACGGCCACTGGGAAAGGTCCTAGGATATCCATGCCCCATTTGGCAAAGGGTAAAGGGAACAAGATGGGGGTTAAGTAGTTGGACGGCTTCGATGCACATTTCCATGCTTCGACAACCGTCACACTTCTTTGCATAGACTAGAGCATCTTCCTTTAAGGTTGGCGCAGTACCCCGTCCTTAAAGCCTTCTCCCCTAAGGCTCTTCCCCCCAATGTGAGAAGCACAAGCTCCTTCATGGAGTTCTTTCAGGACCTCCGGACCATCTTCTCTCGGTGACACACTTGAGCAGAGGCCGGTTGAATGATTTCTTGTAAAGTGTCTCGTCCCATAGCTCAAACCACTTGTCCCTAGCCTTCACATACTTGGCCTCTACGGGATCTGAAGGCAATTGTCCCGTCTTCTTGTATTCTATGATCGGCTCCATCCAGGGCCATCCGCGGCCGAGAAACATAATCTGCTCTTGATCGATGCTCTTTTTTGGGTTTGACTTCCCAAAATATCTTCTTGGCACATCACCTTCGGTAGCCGGCTAACTTCGAGAGAGCATCCGCTGATGATTTTCCGACCTTGGTACTTGGGTCGAGGACAAATCGTTTTAATGGCTCTATCTCATCTTTGATGAGTTGCATGTATTTGCTCATTGAGGCTTCTTTGCATTCAAAATCTCCATTAACCCGGTCGACCACCAAGAGGGAGTCCGATTTGGCCTCGATCTCAACAATCGGCCGCTTTGCACATTTTTGATTCCTGCCAAGAGCGCCTCATATTCGGCTTCGTTATTGGACGCTCTGAACGGGAATCTTAATGCATATTCAAACTTGTCCCCTTCGGGAGATTGGCAAATGATTCCTGCGCCACTTCATTGATTGTGGACGAGCCATCAACCATGAGCGTCCAATGCCTTCTTCCTCTTCTTTGGATCGGATATCGGCTCTACGGCTTGCCCTTTAATGGTCATTCTTGGTTCAAAGGATATATCAAACATGTTAAGCTCCACCGCCCACTTTAACATTCGTCCAGCAGCTTCCATCTTCAGTAGAACTTGCTTCAAAGGCTGATCAGTGTAGACGATTATACTGTGCGCCAAGAAATAGGGCCTTAACTTTCTACTGGCCATGACGAGGGCCAACCCAAACTTCTCAACGGGAGTGTACCTATTTTCCGCGTCTTTGAGTACGTGACTCACGAAGTATATTGGGACTTGGACGAATTCTCTTTCGGCTAAGCGTAACAAAGACACTCACGGCTAGGCGGACAACGCCAAATATACAAACAAACTTCTCCCCTCAGTAGGGCGACCAACCTAGGAAGGCTGCCGAAGGTGGTCCTTGACTCCGTTGTAGTGCTTGCTCCGCCTCATTTGTCCACTCAAACTTAGCTTTTTTCTTAATGGTGGCGAAGAAGTGATGGCACTTGTCGCCTGACTTAGACAAGAAACGTCCAAGGGCAGCCAAGCAACCCGTTAGTCTCTGAACTTCCTTTACCTTTGACGGAGACTTCATGTCTAAGATAGCTTGTATCTTTTCGGGATTTGCTTCAATTCCCCTTTGATCCACCAAGAAGCCTAAAAACTTCCCCCGACAAAACTCCAAACACACATTTACTTGGGGTTCGGCTTTTAACTTGTATTTCCCGAGAGTTTCAAAAGTTTCTCTCAAATCACCAACATGATTTTCTTCTTGACGACTTTTGACTATCATATCGTCAATATATGCCTCCATATTTCTTCCCAATTGTGGTCGAAAAACCGTATTGATCAATCTTTGAAAAGTGGCGGGGGCATTGCGCAGCCGAATGGCATTCTCAACCGGCCCATATAGTCCTTTTTCGTGATGAAGGACGTCTTGTCCCGATCCTCGGGCCACATTGGGATTTGATGAAAGCGAATAAGCGTCCATGAAACTCGGCAAAGCATGACCAGTAGTAGAGTCTACCGGACGATCCAACTTAAGGCAAAGGGAAACTGCCCTTAGGACAAGCCTTGTTGAGGTCGGTGTAGTCCACACACATCCTCCAGGTGCCATTGGGCTTTGGCACCATGACCACATTAGCTATCCAGTCTGGGTAATAGGTTTCTTTGATGAACTTGGATTCCAACAACTTCGAACTTCCCGGTCAACCGCTTGATTTCTAGCCGGTCCCCAAATGCCTTTTCTTCGACTGATTGCCTTTAATTTTGGATCAACATTTAGCCGATGAACGGCTACTTCGGATCAATTCCGGGCATTTCTTCAACACAATAAGCAAACACGTCTTGAAATTCTTTCAAAGAAGCGATTAAGAGGCTTTTTAAGCCCAAAGAGAGTGAAGAACCAATTTTCAAGGTTCGTTCGGGCGAGCCTCATCCGGACATGACGTCTTACGGGGCCTCGACCGGTTACGGACGCTCTATTGCTAGTCCCATGATGGCCATCACTTCTTCGAGCAAGGGAGGCTCTTCCTTGATGATCTCATATTTTCTCTTCTTCTTGGAAGATGCTCGAGACGCCTTCCTTGAGGGAGCGAGGGGCGTCCGAGGGCTCTCAATGGCCGTCTTCAATGAGGCCAAGTGGTCCTTGACTATTCCGGACGTTTTCCTCTCGCTAACCATCTTCGTCTTATCCTTCTCTATTTCGAGACGTTTTCCTTTCACCAAAGAACATGCGTCCGATCTTCATTGCATGTCTTCCATTATGACGGCTTGAGGGTGGTTAGATAACACTCCCTAGCCACCTGCTGGTCCCATATAATGAGCCAATCTTGCCATCATCACACTCATACTTCATCAACATCAGGTGGGTAACTATTACGGCTTTGACGTGATTCAAAGTTGGTCGCCCAAGAATGACATTGTAAGTCACAAATCTCGGACTACTAAGAACTTGAAAAACAAAGTTCTAGCGGCATCCTTTTCTCCCACTCGAACAGGCAAAGTAACAGTTCCCATTGGGTGGATGACTCCTCCCCCAAACCCTATGATGGGATGGTGAACGGGAACCAAGTTCTTTTCATCAAATTTTAATGCGGACAAGCGATCGGCAAGACGATGATGTCCGTCGAGCTTCCGAAGGTCGATCGAATTCTTCTTACTCTCAAGTTTGCTATTTTCATTTCTACAACCAAAGGATCATCATGGGGAGTCCTCAACTCCGCCCCGATCTTGCTCACTAACTACCACCCTTGGGAAGGGCTCAGCCTTTGTCTGATCAGCTAACAAAACTTGGCCAAGCTCCCTAAGGTAGTTTTTGTGTCCTCTATTGGTTGGTCCTCCAGCAGCAAACCCTCCAGAAATTACGAGAACAACATCTTCGTCTGTGCTTGCACTCTCCTTCTTCTTAGTATGCCAATCATCTTTCCTATGAAACTTCCTTCCCCCTTGGGGCATATAGGAGTTCATCTTTCCCTTTCGGGCTAATTCCTCCAAAGCCTTTTTAAGGTGCTTGCATTCATTAGTTTCGTGACCGCAATCTTTGTGGAAGTGGCAATACTTGCTCTTATCCCTGTTTCTATAAGGGGTTTTCATCTCAGCTGGGGCCTTCAACTCATACTGATCCTTAATTTCCATGAGAATGGAGTATTGATCTTTGTTAAATTCAATAGGATTAGATGAGGATGGCTCAGCCTCTTTTCTCTTGTTCCTTCTGGACGAAGTGGTGGTGGAGGTTATTGCCCAAGTCTCGGCCTTCTTGGGGTTGCTCTTCTTTGGCTGAGCAACCTCTTCAGGCTTCTTAGACTCGGGATGCTTTGCCTCAGCACACACTTCGGTAGCGTGAATAAACGCTTCTGCTTCCCTTAAAGCTTCGGCAAGAGTGGAGATTTTCTTTTTAACAAGATCAAACTTAAAGCTTCCTGGCCTTAGCCCCCGATGAAGGCGTCGAAGGCCACTCCAAAGATTAAGATCTTGAATCTGAAGAGCTTCCAGATTGAATCTCTTAACGAAACTTCTAAGAGCCTCCTTAGGACCTTGGACGACCTTGCCTAGGTGCATGCTTGTTTTTTGCTCTTGCTTGTTGGCAACAAAGTGACTAGTGAATAAGAAACTGAGTTCTGGGAAATTATTGATCGAATTGGGTGGAAGATTGTTAAACCACTTCGAGCTACTCCCTTCGAGTTCTTGGAAAGTTCTTACACCGGGTAGCATCATCTACTCCTTGGACGTACATCTGATGCTTGTAGCGGATAAGTGATCATCGGGATCGGTTGTTCCATCAAAAGGTTCTATAGTAGGGAGTTTAACCTTTGGGAAGGGGGGCGCCTCCATTATCCTGGCCGAGAATGGAGTGGGCCAGTTAATCTGGAGGGCTCCCATCTGTCCCTCAATGGGTATGTACTCCGTACGATATTCCTTTAACACTGGATCAGACGACGTATTTGCAAGCAATGGACGTCTATAGACCATGGGCTGAGCCACCGTCTTCTCCTGCCGTGGATGAACAAGAGAGTGACTTAAACTTCGTCCCTCCCCTCTGGACGTCAACCTCAATGGAGGGTCTCTCAGGTATGATGTAGAACCTGTGGCTGATCGTTGTATTGCAGCAGCTCTCTTTACTTCTAGGTATTCCCTGGCATCTGTTTCCATTCGGTGCCCGCTTGGACGAACATGGTCCTGGGTCCTTACCACCAGGTTCCAGTCCATCTTTCTTCGCTGATCCTTATCCTCTTGTTGCTTTCCTCTTGCCGTTCTCCTAGATGGTTCCTGACGAACATGTCGGCTAGGGCCTGGACGATCCTCTTGGGAATGTCCCCTAGGAGGAGGTGGATTGTTAACAACTGGCTCAGGGTTAAGCCTGAAAAACAGCATATTGCTCTTGATCTGTTCCTGGACGACTGCAGCCATCTTTGCCTGGAAATCATTCAAGGCGTTCTCTAGGTGGGCGGCAGTCACTGGCCGTTCAAGATTCTCTTGAATGACCGGTTGCTGGCTTGGTCCAGTAACTTGGACGATGGACGGGGGTCTATCCCTTCCTCGAGGTGGTCTCTCGTGTTCTACTGTGTCTTCGACATTAACCTGAAGACTTCGGTTTCGCAAGGTTGGACGGACCGACAATCGGTCATCGTTGCGTCTCCCCACGTGACGGCGCCAAATGTTTTATCCACTTGTCCAACAAGTAAGCTGCAGATGGTGCTTTCTTGTCGAGCAAGTAAACTAGTATCCCTTAGATGTTCTTCTTTGGAGACTTGTGCAACAATGTCTGAATCAATCCAGTCCAAGGCTGAGCTTTACTTCCGAACCTGCAAAAAGGGACCCACCCTGGAGGTTTGGGTGGTGGCTCCCCCTCCGAAGCTTAAGTCAGATATCAGGTGTTTGTAAGAGAAAAGTAATTCTAGAGAGAGAAAGTGAGAGAGTAGTTTTACAGAGTAACTTTGCACTGTTTGCATTGAATGAATGTTTCTCCTGATTTCAGGGGTATTTATAGTGATAGCAAGTTGACAACTATCCTTAAAATCTGACCTAGAATAGTGGCTTCTGATTGGCTGAAGAATCAGATCATGACACGTGGCAGGCCATGATTTGGGAGGGTTTATCAACCACCCTCATGCAACACCTCACGAGTGCGCTTGACTTCACTTTTGGGCCAGAAAAGTAACCTTTTAACCAAACTGAACCTAGCCCAAAGGGTAGATCTTTTTTCCTCCATTTATCAGAGGACACGTATACGGCTCAGATGAGCCCAAGTGTCATAAGAGGAACCGTAGATTTCAGGCTACAACAATAACCACAAATGTTGACAATAAAATTCAGGAAATAGCCATAGAAGTTAGAACCCTACAAACCCTATAAAATGACAAGATCAAGTCTTGGATACATACGAGATCACTTGCGCAGAAAATTTGTCGATAATAAGAAATTTATACAATTATATTAACATAAATTCACTCAGCCACACTAAAGCTCAATTTGAGAAGAGAAGATCGAAAAACGAATAACTAATTACAATTACTAAAGCTGATTGGCCTAGGACGACCCAAACCCAGCAAGCCTCACTGCCTTCCTAACCAGCTCAATGGGTGTCGTGACTTTCATGCGTATATAGTTTTGTCAAATCATCAAGTGTTCTCTCCACGTGTACAATTAACTAGCAATAAGTCAGATGATCTTTATTTAAAAAATACATATGCTTAAGCCAAGCTCGAACCTCTAATCTTAGGTAAGAATTTCTAAAGATTCACCATCTGAGCACACCTTTTAATGATTCATATTTCCACAAAATAATGAATATGTTTGTACCTTTTAATGATTCATATTTCAACAAAATAATGCATATGTTTGTAAAGAATTTAGTAATGTGGCAGTCAACGCCTACTTGCAGCCAAGTTTATTTTTCTTATTTGTTTTTTTCTTTGCAGTCATCCCCTTGCTCCATCTCCCCTTTCGAAATTCACCATGAATGTTACACCCCTCTACTTCGTAATTAATAGGTTAGTGGTACAAATTATACTTGTTACTAATTGAACTTTAAAATTGTTGTTCGAGAATACAGATTAAGAGATGGACTTCAAAGGTCAGACGACAACACCCATAAAAAAAAGTCAGTGAAACTGTTAATCTTAGCACAAATCCATTGATTGCATATATAATTTAATTAGCTAATCACTCCTAAATCCTGTTAATATTCTCATTGCACATTGAAGTTCAATTATCAATTCAGTAATTGCATAAGTTCGTAACTGAAATCTACCCCTCTCTCTATATGTATATATAACTAATAGTTATGGTAATTGTATGATCCCCAAACTTTTGTTGTTCCTCTTCAAGAAGGTATTAGCTAATCTGGCATAACTTTTTTTGGTTTTTGGGATAGATGAAACTTTATTTTTCAATTTTCTTTTGTTTATTTAACTGGTTCGTTTTCTCTTGATTTTTTTTTGTCTGAGGATTTCTCTAATCAATCAACTTTGCAAGGAAATATGTTCATCTTCTTCTCTTTTTTCTTTGGTATAAATTTAATAAGAACACATGTTTTATCTTTTATTTGTTTTCTACATAGATTATACCTCAAGAGTATTGAGTACATCATCCCACTTTTATGTTTATTGTATAGTTGTACTGATGCTGGTGTGTGAAGTAGTTACTCATGGAACTAACTGGATATGGAGCGTAATTCAATTTGGTCATTTATTGTTGGGTTAACATTAGGTAGGTGGGAAAAGCAAGTCATGCAATTAAAAAAGTTAAACTGATTATGACAAATATAAAGTTATGATTATGTTAATCAATGACAGTTTGGTTGTGAATTTGTCTTTAGTTAGCCAATGTCAAAGTAATGATTATTGTTTTGACACACACTTGACAAATTTCTATTGTCCTAAAAGTAAGATTTTTTTGGCCCGAACCTTGGCCCGGCCCGACCAAAATTTTATTAAAAAACCAAAATTTTGGCGTGTTGTTCTATGTGGACGGTATCCATGGAATTAATTTCAAGTTCAGCGCATATGAGGAATTAATACTATCTTTGATATTATTCATGGAAAAAATTCTGTATATTTCACTAGAATAGAGAACACTAGTACTCCAAGAACAGGCGCTTTCTATGCTTGGTCTTACAAAACGCCTCTATTACCCGTTCTATATTCTTTATAGATCGCTTAGTTAGAGATCGGTCTTGAGGCGTTCTATAAAGCCTATTTTAACAGTTCTTTTTGCCATTTTTTGTAGTAGTGGTGGATTGTTTTTTCTTTATGGATCGGAAGTGATTGTAGATGGAAGATTATTTCATTATATGCCTTTTTTTTCTAAAATTTTAGGTCGCTGTTTTCTGAAAACTGAAATGTGGCTCAATGTAATAGTTGTTCCCCCTTTATTCCTTTTAGTTTTTCTCGTTAAATTTTTACTATGTTTTAATTTAAATATATTTACATTTGAGAAATAAGATAAACATATATCCTTGAAATAATTTGGGATTTGTCCTAATGTAACTATTTTGATGATAAAAGTTAACTTGAAGTTTACAAAAGAATACTAATTTTCTAGTTTAATTGTGAACAAAAAGAATATCCGCCGCTTTTCTTTCTTTTCTCTCTCGCAAAACCCTTCTTCAAAGAACCCCATCTCCACCGAAAACCCCAAGCGGTGGGGGCTCGGCAGCTGCTGCCTCGCTGGTGGCCGTCGAGCCCTCTTCCCCATCCCTTTATTTTTTCTCTCTTTGTTTTTTATTTCCTAGGTTTATGGTTTCAATAATTCCCATTTGTGTGATGACTTTTGTTCCCTTCATGGAACTTGGAGTCACCCCCTTCGTGGTGGGTCAATTAGTCCTGTTTTTTTGTTTTTTTTTGTGTATGGATCCAGGGATATAGATTTGGAAGTTTCGTCTTGCAGATTTGTGGAACTGGTGAAGCATCATTTTGCAGATTTGGGAAATCATACTCTCCGGCTGAAAATCAAGAATATCGAGATGAAGGTCAGATTTCAGGTTACTATTACATCAAGCTTTAACGATGTTGAGTCATCTAAAATCGATTATGGTTGGAATGTTACCATATCACGACAGCGGACCCGAAGCGTCTACATTAGGAGCGTGGATGACAACTTTCAGATTGATATTTTCGATTATCTTTTATGTAAGGATTATTATGATTGTAGATGCCGTATGACGTTTTATTAATGATAATTTCCCCATTCCCATTCAAAAAAAAAAATTCTAGTTTATTGATTTTTGTTATTATTGTTGTTTAATTGTAATGGAGTGACAATCATTATAACAAAGGCTCCTTTAATAACATCTATTGATGAATGAATTACTATCAATCATCATCAACCCTTAATAAACATAGTTAAAAAGTCAAATTCTAAATAATTTATTGTTGAAAAGTACACAATCGTTCAAAATTAACTATGCTCAAATAAGCAAAATTGAGTTGAAAAATATACAACCAATATTTGGATAAATAGTTATATTTGAAGTGAGTAGGTCGACATGTTAGATAAAGGTAAGCATGTTGCAACCTCTTTAATTATTTATGTAGCTTATATTTTTTTACGTGGATTGACCGTCTGTCATTTACATACTTAACTATGTGATCCTGTATTCTTGATTCCTAGAGTTGGTGATCCTGTATTCTTGTCCATTGGATTCTTATTGTGTCTGTAATTTGTAATAGCTACTAATAATTATAGGATATCTTGACTAGGGAAAAGGGATAGAAACATTAAGGTAGGTTCTAGGTTGGAGCACAGGAAACATAAGGATCGGATGCTTCCTTTTTCTTCTGTTCTTTTTGGCCTTTTGGGGTTAAACTAGTTCTTGTCTCGGGCGATACGCCCCGGATTATTTACCAACGTGTATTTAAAGTCTTCAAAAATAGAAATAATATCTTGTCTTTAAATGATTTTTTTCCCCACAAAGACCAACATGAGTATTGTAGTGTAGTTGGTTAGTGCATTAGCATATCAAATGAGAGGTCATGGGTTTGATCTTGAAACACACATTTTTATTGTTAAATGTTTCATTTGATTGTGTGGGTGAGGGGAGAGTATATGTGGCAGCATGACATTTGTTTGTCTTGGGTTTAATATATATATATATATATATATATATATATATATATATATATATATATATATATATATATATATATATATATATATATATATATATATATATATATATATATATATATATATTTTTGGGGTTTTCATATTTTCATTTTTACCATAAATTTTTTTTGTATATTCACACCAGGCCTGGTTAATGGAACTACAATGTTCTATTAAATAAGGTACTTGACATAATTAACCTAAAAAAAAGTATTTGACTGATTAATCCTTTATTTTATAGACTCGTTACATAGTCATAATTGTAGGCCAAATCTAATGAAAAAAGAAAAGATGACGTAAAAAATTGCTTATGCTTTAGTTTTTACGTGTGCTCACTCTTCTTTCTGCTCTTTCCTATAATATCTCATTGCTCCCGATATTGGTTTGCTTGTTGTTTACTTTTCCTGTACCTAAAAATTTCCTGTGCGCGTCAATGCATGTCTTTGAACTTTCAAATTATAACGATTGAATATTAATAAGGTACTGATTGTAACAAATCAAACAAGACCTCATATGACTATATTTTTCTTCTTATAAATTGAGAGATCCTCTCTGAGTATGAAAAGTGTCAAGATTCCAAGTGAGAAAGATAACAAAGAATAGAGGAAGTATTCAGTAAAAAAAATTCTATTACTCATTTTGCCTTGTGGATGTCTTATGCATCTTTACACTTTAGAACATAATGTTCCTAAATTCATCTAAAAATAGTTACAAAATTGCGTACCTATTTGGTGTGTAAGAAATTGTAGAGCCAGGCCCAGAAGTTTAGATTCATATTTTAGGTGTGTACATCCCTTTCTCAATTGGGGAAACTTATTATTTTGTTCAAAATTCCGCATAAGAAGATCCTCCTTTTTATGGAAATCAAAAGATAAAAAATCCACACATTTTGGACTATACATGTAAGAAAAAACTGACTTGAATAATTGCATTTGTAGCTCATCTTCTTAATTGTCTAACTATTTTTGCTTATTTAGGAATAATCTCAACTTTTTAGGAGACGTTGTTAAAATAATTTGAAGTGTTATTTGTCTTGTATTCAACAAATCCAAAAGGACAAGACAAAAAACTTTTCAAATTTTAAAAAGGTCATGTTAAAACTGTAAATTATTTCTTGAAAATCGAAAATTGAAATTATTTTGAGAAAATGGGTACTAGTTTGGATTATACTAATTGACATTTGACAAGTTTAGAAATAGTTATGATTCAATATTTCTAGAGAATAAGTGAATGAATAAATTTTTATGAACATACAACTTTATCACGAGCATGTTTGATTATCAACTAGTCACACTAAAAACTTGCAAATCCATGTTCCAGAAAAACACACAACTCATTGTGCTCGACCATATATTCTTGCTTTATTCTCTTTATCTAGCCTTTTCCTAAAGATAATAGGTGAGATTTTGTAAGTTGATGGCCTTTCTCAAGTAATCTTAAAAGGTTCCATCCACCTTTAAATGTTATCAATTTATCATACTCAAATGACCCAAACCCAAGTTTGAAATATATGTAAAATCAGATGACTCAATATTAACCTAACCAAATTGATCCCAATAAAAAATGATATGACTAGAATGAGTCCATGATCCATATTATACGTGTAATTAATACTAGAGATGAATATAATTGACGTGAATCTAAAATACATGCACCAAACCTGACCCAAACGACGTGTTTTCTACCTCTATTGAACATAATTTCTACACATTTCCGGCCATTCAGCATACTATTAGTGGAAAAGGATGGACAAAAGGTGGTGGAGTTGAGAATCAAAATTTTGCTTTCTCGTACAAAAGAATGAGATACTTACTAGTTACTATCCATCTTTCTTCTTTTGTGGTACGGTGTTGCTTTGAGAAGATAAATTTACCTGCAAAAGCTTATATGCTGTTATCACAGGCAGAGAGCCTTGCTTGTTGTCGGGCAGTGGCACTGTATTTGTCTTCTCCATTGGTGCTCCAGGGTCCAGGCTTGAGAGGCTACAAAACAGCCCCTTTCACTCAATATAGCGATGTTGGGCTGAACTAGACCAATGTAGTCTATACACTTACTTTAGAAGTGTTTAAGAACTTGAGATTATTGGCTTATTGCAATTCCTGTCAATTATATGCCTTTGGTCATTAGTTTCTAAATACATGTCTTTTACATACTACTATTATTATATGGCTTGATTCAGAAGATGTCAACTTGAAATGGGACAACTTGCTCCTTTTGTTTCTTAATATATTTGACTTCACTAAAAATGAACGTTTTACAATAACCTTAACACTTGCATCTTTATCTTATTTGAAATTTGCAATCTTTTTTTCTTTTCTCCTAGAGTCCTATTCCATATATGTTCACTTTTTCTTTGATCTATCTCTTTAAACTATCATTTTTTTAAAACTGAAATCATTATTAACTTTATATGAAACAAGGGGATGAGATTGAATGTCTATATATTAGTTGTTGTATTTTGATATCAAATTATGTTGTGTCATTATTACAATTTCTTATGTCGAACATCTGAAAAACCTTAGTATCATTTACTTTTTTTATGTTAGTCATAAACATGAAAGTGAGGTATAAAAGTAGCAACAAAATCAAGCACTTGTTGAAATTTTTGATTGATCTTGGAACAAATTCTTGTTGATGTATCATCTAACAAATTTAATTCCTGTATTCTCTCATACCAACCATGTAACAATTATTTCTAAAAAAGAAAAAAGCAATAATATACTACTAGTAAATACTTAATTCTAACATATTGATTTCCACATTTCACATGCTTATTTATCAACTTGAAGGAAAGGTGGTAGCTCAGTGGAGTACCACCCCGAATTCAAGGGCATTGTCCAGGGTTCGAATCCTCATCCCAGCAATATGTTGGGGCATTCACCTTGTGGTGACAATGAGCCTTTAGGCCTGTTGTCTTCTAGACTGTTTAGTCTTGTACCCAGCCTCTAAGTTGATGCACGCTGCAGGCTAGTAGCCTAGCAAAGGTTGATCTTCTGACCAATTATCTTTCCTGATTAAAAAAAAGTTTGTTTACCCCTCAAACGTAGAAAAAAAGTGTATGACAGCCTATGATTACCATTTACCACTAGAATATTACCACCTCTTTTTCTAGTAAATAATTTTTGTGGACCCACATTAGGTACAGAAAAATACTCTGAACTATGCCTTGTCAGACAACGAACTTCTCTTCACTTGATTACCTAAAATGTTGTCATCTTGTGATTCCAATTTTTATTTGAACGAGTCTAATTCTACTTTTTTTTTAATTGATATAATTGTATTGCTATAATGTCCTTGGTACAAGTATATGAGTAACTTATGATCCAAATATTGGACTAATGATGAAAAAGGTCCAATATGACTACTATACTAACTACTATTTGCGTGCAATTTGTTATCCAAGTAGTACACTATGATTTCACAATTTAGTTGACAATCATGTAACCTCCTGGAATACTAAGCTCAAAGTTATTTAGACCAAAAGCTATCAAAACCTTCAAGAGTAGGATGCTTCTCATATCCGGGAAGCAAATCATATCGTCAACTACGTCGCATTTCTGGAAAATTTTGTACCGATTCACCATTTTTTAGATAGTAAACTTTCTTATTTTATTTCCATTGATAAGTCAGGGTTTAGTCTTGATAGAAGACGTCCCTAACTTGTGTATCTTTCTTTATAAAAAAAAAAGATGATTCTGATCATATTCAAGCAAAATACAAATAGAGGATTATCTAGAATACTTCATGCTTCAATTTTATGGGTGATATGACGCTATTATAAATGTCTTAATCAATTAAAAAAATCTCTCATTTTTTTTTATTATTCACACAACTTCATTCTAATTTAAGGCTGTGGTTAGAGGGTTACACTATCATGTGGCATAATACTTGTAGAATAAATTTGCTTTATTTAAGATTGGCCTAATAGTTTATACTCAGTTCCTCTTTGTTTACGTAGGCTATAAATCTTTTTCGAAAGAAAATCTGAAAGGACAGTAACTTTCATTAATTACAATCATACTGCAATAGATACTTAATAACAACGAAAAAGAATCTAATAAAAGCAAGCTAAAATATTTTGTGAAAGAAGTAAGAATCCAAAAACTTAAATTTGGTAATTTAACACACTCTTGAATCATTATCTTAATGCAACTTGCTACAAGTGGATCTGTCACTCCATCATATATTTTAAAACTAGCAATTAATGCACGCGATGCGTGCTTTAATTATTTTCTTTGTTGGTTATTCTTTCGCAGTAAACTCATTGAATTTTTTCTTTTCAAATCAATTTTCTACGACATTTATATAACTTCAGTTCTTCTTGATTGTGCTATTTTATGAGTAAATAATTTGAAATCAATGAACCACGTATAATGCATAAAGCAATTAGAAATTATATATCACTAACCTTTTGTTTGTTTTAACATAAACTTGGAGTTGAAACTATGTGATGGTTCGATAATGTTACTGTAGATAAAGAGCCTTATTTTATTGATAAAAAAATATAAGTTTCTAAATACATTATAAATCATCATCAAGTTTTTACATACTACATTATTGTCGATAAAGTATTTCAATAACACACTTCTAATTTTTTGTTTATGGACTTTTCTAATCAATATATAATCATATGTATGTGTCATTTTAAATTTATGGTAAATTTCCTTATGTAAAATTATTTTGTCAATTTTATGTTGATTGTGATGACTTTGAATTGTTTGGGAATTTCCTTTTATAAAATAATTTTGTCAATTTTTTGTTGATATGCATTGATTGTGCTGACTTTGAATTGTTTAGGAGTGTTGTTTAAAGTTTTTTTCTTAAAATATAATTTATTTAACAGGGGTAAAAATGTGATTTTAGATGGGGACACCGTTGCTCCCCTCTTCCCTTATAGTATAGAGATAAAAGTTCTTGTATTGACTCAACAAACTGCAAAAGTATGATTAATAACCATTACAGAAGCATATAACAAACAATTAGTAAGTCATTAATACTCATTCTCTAATTTATTAATTAAAGATCTTGAGACTCCTATGAGAGAAGAGATAATACCAATAGATGAGACGTAAAGAACTCTCATAAAGAGAGTGACGCATAGATAATTTATTAGATACTGAAAATAAACATGAAATCGGGTTTTATCTATCACAATAAATGGTGAATGACAACTCCTAAATGGAAAAGAAGGCTAGAGTTTAGATCTGATAAGTTTTAAATCACAGTAAATTAGTAATACTTCCTCCGTTTTTTTTTACATATTACACTTTTGAAAATTGCGGTTACCTAGGCAAAAATTTAATTGGGGATTAAGTAAAAGTAAGGGTGGGGATTAAAGGAAGTGGGAACCCCTCCCCCACCCACCCCAACGACCCAACCCCTTCCCCCACCCCTTCCCTCTCCCCTCCACCCCCACCCCCCCACCCCCCCCTCCTCCCTCCACCCCACCCGGCCCCACCCCCTCCCTCTCCCCTCGACTCCACCGCCGCAGCCCTCCCCCCCCCCCTCCCCGTCGATTTCCCTTCCCCTTCCACCACCGCCGCCCTCCCCTCCCCCACCCCCCCCCGTCGATTTCCCCCTCCCCCTCCCCGTCGATTTCCCCCAACCCCCCACCCCTCCCCTTCGAATTCCCGGCCTCCACCCTTCCCCTTCGAATTCCCTAGCCCCCACCCCTCCCCTTCAAATTCCGAGATCTTACCTCGAAGGAAAACCACCGCCTCCTCAACGCCCGCACTCCAACCCTTCCGCCTCTCGACTTTCTCTCTCCTCCCGCAAACCCTCGTCGTCGTCATCATTATTCGCCGCGCGTTGAGTCACAAGGTGGTGCTGTTCGGATTAAGTTTGATTCTAACCCTAATAAACCTCGAAGGAAAACCTCCCCTTCGCACAAGGAACACAGATCCGCACGGAAATGGAGGTTTTCCTTCGAGGTCAGATCGACGGGGAGGGGCTGCGGCTAGGGGTGTGCACAAACCGGTCCGGACCGGAGTTTGGACCGGACCGGACCGGACCGGAGATTCCGGTCCGGTCCCTGGTCCGCCGAAAATCAGGATTCCGGTCCACCGGTCCGGTCCGGTCCAAACCCGGAAAATTCCGGTCCGGACCGGTTGGACCGGAATTTATATTATTTTAGTAAAAAAAAAAATTTATATGTTAAAAAAAAAATTAAAAGGTAGAAAGTTAGAAACTTAAAAACCTACTATTTATTCCTTTCGGATTATTGACATTAAAATTATTAAATTTTAATGTATATAATTTATAAATATATTTAAATAAAATAAAAAAGTTTTTTTATTACAGGAAAAATTCCGGTCCCGGTCCAAGAAAACCCGGATTTCGGTCCACCTGGTCCAACCTCCCGGTCTCGGGACCGTGCACACTCCTAGCTGCGGCGGTGGAAGGGGAGGGGAAATCGACGGGGAGGGGGCGGGGAAGGGGCTGCGGTGGTGGAGCGGAGGGAGAGGGAGAGGGTGGGGCCGGGCCGGGGTGGAGGGAGGAGAGGGGGGGGGGGGAAGGGGTTGGGCAGCTGGAGTGGGTGGGGGAGGGTGGTGGAAGAGAGAGAGGAAGTATAATTAATTTAGATTAATATATAATGAGGTTAAATTAAGTAGGTTTAATTTTAGTTAATTGTTATAAGTAAGGGTAAATTGGTAATTTTACAGCATAAAACTTTCCATTTTGGAGAATAAAAAAAGTGTAACATGTATTTTGCACCATTCCGTTTAAGAAAAGTGTAACATGTAAAAAAAATCAGAGGAAGTATTAAGATTGAGATGTAAATTTTGTTAAAATAATGAACATTCTTTTATATTTGAACTCATAATCTAAGTAGTCAGTTGTTTAAACCAAGAAAGTAATGTTTTCTAAATTTTTCCATGTAGATTGTTTAGGTAAATTTGAAAAAGTCACATATCAAAAAAAATGACATTATTATTTTCTCAATCAAATAACTCCACATTTCTCAACTTATCAAAAACCTCTACTCCCAATTTCATGCCAATCAAATCAGCACAAAAAAAAACTCTAATGAACTTATTACACTATAAAATTGGTTGAGTAATTGACAAGTTTGGATTACTCAGATGAATTTTAGCTAGAGAATCTATGGCCAATCCCTATGTGCATAACCTTAAATCTAATTCATATGCCAGTAAGAGGAGTCAGAAGATCAATCTTTATCACACATCTACAAATAATTTGGACTTGTTTTCTATCACCTTTCTGAGAATTCAATTATTTATGACTATATAGTAGAGTAGTACATATAGCTATATACTACTATAGAAATAGCCACGTCTTAAGGTAGGCTAGCCTAGAGGCTAAATAATTTTTATTTTCTGCGATAATGTTGTTGTCTCTGACCCCAGAATTGTGGTCCTTTTGCCTTTCCTGCTATAGTCATTGACTAATGAATTGAGCTTTAACAAGTAATTTACAAGAAGTTTTACTAGTTACTACAACTAAGGGAAGCGTACTAGCGTAGGAACTAGGAAGGGAGGAAAAAGGTTAAGCATAATACTATTACCAATTCATTGTATGCAAAACACAATTTTAAAATAAACATGAAAGTGAAATTGTGAATTATATATAATCAATTAAATAATATAATAATTTCTCCACCCTAAAAGTAATGTAAGTGTAACTTATCACCAAACTAATAAGAAATCTTTTATAAAAGACTAAGATATTATAAATGAAATACTATTTTTGCCAGTGCACAATTAATGATGTTTTGACCATAAATATTTTTAGTTATCTATTAGTAAAATTTATAAAAAGACATCTAGAAATATATGTTATATTGCAGCAAATCCAATGACAATTATACGTAATAACTTTTATTTTAATAGTATATATTAATGAAAAAAATATCATCAAAATGAGATGTAAATAGTGCAAATATTAAGTGAAATAACTAATAGCTATCATAAGGAGTTATAAATACATAATAATAAAGGAAGAGGAAGATCCAAAGAGCTATTAAATAGAAAAACTCGATTTGACTAGATTTTAATCAGATAATCACACAAAATGAAATCATGAATTAGGATTTGGTAGAGCATAAGATTGAACCCCACATTGAATTCAGTACTAAAACTTAGCAAAAATAATAAAGTATTTCCGGAGAATTGCTCAGGCCTAAATACTAGTCATGTAGAAAAAGTCGATATGGCTAAAATTCAGTTAGCTAATCAAGAAATATGATGGTTATAAGCCCCACACTAACTTCTAATTAACAAAAAATCTATTTATCTAAATTTTAATATACTAGAAGATCAATAATGTAAACAAGATTTGATGAAATGGAAGATATAAAATAGGATTAGAGTAGATAGAATTGAATTATGACAAAGAGCAGCTTTTAGACGTGTGAGAGGGTGCATTCTAGGCATTTGCTTTGCATTGAGAGGAGGGTATGTGGGGGAGCAAATACACAAAAGCCAAGGGTTTAAGGCAAAACAGAGAGACCCACCAACAATAAAATAAAATAAAAACTCCTGTAAAAGAACTGGCCATGCATCGTGATTGGGGCTCTCATTACCATTGGATTCTCACCATATTTCTAATCAAAAATCATTTGGGTCTTAACCAACATTTGACCACCAAATAGTCGATTATGTCCTTTTTGTCAAGATATTCCCACCATTGTCTTGGAAACATCTGTACCACATGTTCTCCCATTCTCATTAACCAAATTTCCCCCTTTTTTTGAGTTTGTTTTTTAGAGTGATTTATTTTATAATACCCACCATTTGTTCTCTCTTAATTCTATCCTAAAAACATGTAAGTGGTATATAATTGGTAGTATGTACCATGATTATTGCATAAAAAAGAGTTATAATTAACTCCCATCAACAAAACCTATGTAGTATTGTAAGTAAAACACTCCAATATAACAATTATTTTTCTTTTTCTACTCACTCACTCAGAATTTCATGGATCTCATATCAATTAGGAAAAGATTAGATGTAGTTAATATCGATTAAGAGGTATATAATGTTAATTACAAAACTACCTAGTGTCAACATATTTTCTAACAACAAAACTCCAAGTGTTGGTCATCTAGGCATTTATCCTTTGCGGCAAGAGTGACACTTGTTAATGCGGTTTTATTAAGCCTCCATACATACTGGGCCCAAGTGTTCCTAATCCCTAAATGTGTTATGTTGAAGATAACTCAATTGTGCAGAGCTTTTTTGTGGGAGGGGAGACCTTTTCTCACCAAACCTCCTCCTGTTTCTTGGAGTCAGGTTTGTCTCCCTAAAAGCAAGGGAGGGTTGGGTGTGAGAGATTGTGTTAGATGGAATATTGCAGCCTTGGGGAAGTATGTTTGGCAAGTTGCAAATAAGGAAGATTTACTTTGGATTAAATGGGTGCATAGCATCTATATTCGAGACAGGCCATGGTGGGAGTATGTTGCCCCTCAATCTGCTAGTTGGGGTTGGATAAATGTTTGTAGGGTTAAAGAGGTGATGAAGGCTGGCTATGGGGTGGATAATAAGTGGCTTAATGAAGACAAACCATATTCTGCTAAAAGTGGTTACAAATGGCTTACTCAACAGCCTGTTAATGTGAGATGGAGCCATTGGGTGTGGGGGTCTTATAACATTCCTAAGCACTGCATAATTGCGTGGTTTGTGGCTTTGGGAAAATTAAGAACTAGGGAACGGTTGATTCAGGCTGGTGTCTGTAGTGATGATCAGTGCTTGGTGTGTTCTGAAGGCCAAGATTCATGTCATCATCTATTTTTCAGATGCAGATTAGTGTATGGGAATATCATGAATTGGTTGGGGATTAGGATGGGATCTGATGAATGTATTTACACTAGCTGGAAGAAGTGGGGGAGGAAATTCAAAGATAGAAAGAAGCAGCTGGTGTGCTATGCTGCTCTGGCAGCTTGTGTGTATTATGTGTGGAATGCCAGGAACAATGCTTTGTGGCATAATGCAGTCGCTAAGCCTGAGATGGTAAGTAAACGCATTAAAAGTGATGTGTGTAGCAGGGCTAAAGCCAAAGTGAATGATAAATGGGGTGTAGATGACAAGAACTGGTTAGAATCACTTGTAATTAGTTCTTAGTCTGGTGTGGTTGTTGATTTGTAGTAGCTGGTTTTTTGGCTCTATAGGGTACTGTCCTATAGCTGCTGTAGTTTTAATGTTTACTTGTTAATATACTCTTACTGATTACCAAAAAAAAAAATAGTGATAGTCTTCATCGGATTTTTAAAATAACAACTCCGAAAGACGCATGTCAAATCCTCATACAAACGTCTAAGTTTATATGTAATATATTTTGAAAAAAAAACTTCAATATAAGAGGGACATCAACATGCTAAGGCATATTTTTCAAATTGTTAATTGAAGATCAAGTACAAAGAAAGTTTTCAAGACATTATATGTTAAATTATTTCAGAACTTGGTGCGCCTCCATATGCAATTAAAAAGTTGATATATTTTTATGTGATCATCAAAGATATGTTGATTTTGACAACCACAATCCTAAAAGTACCTCAAAATACCTCCATGAAACTTTGAAGTGGTACTATTCTCATCAAATATACTTCCAAAAACATAGATCTAGACGATTCTTTGTTGGTCCTCGATATTAAGTATGAGTTAATATGTTCTTAAAGAGTATCAAATGATATGCACCAATAGTAATTTATAGGGGATCAGAGAAGCTTAAATATGTACAAACTCTCTATGGTTCTTTAACAATTGATCTAATTTGACTTTTACACTATTCGGCATTCGCATACCCCATATTGAATATTTTTCATTTTACTAATCTAATATTTACTTATCTATTAATACAAATACTACTTTGTTAAATGTTTTTGAATTTATCTCAGTGTGTATTTGAATATATCATAAATTTGTAAAATGTACTAATAGTTATTTAAAGATATTGATTATCAAAGTTACTATATATCATAAATTTGTAAAATGTACTAATAAATCTCCTTATCAATTTAGGTGGTAAATTAAAACCCTACATTCTCTTCTCAAGATTCTAAACAACAGGACTATAAATGCATCTCAATTTACACGGATACGAAACTTCTTGTTCGTCACCTACAATCCAACCGCACCCATGATATCTTAGTCAAACGCACTATGGAGGATACCCGATTAATAACTAGAACTCTACAATGGTGCAGGATAATGAAAGTTTACCAACAACAAATCCAACAAGCCCATGATCTTGCAACTTATTGTGGGAAAAATAGCATACCTTTATTTCTTACTAATTTGTACGCTTACTTGATGTCAAAAAAAGAAAATAAAAAAGTGTCTTCAAATTGAGAGGTTAATAAAAATTCACACATATCTTGCTATTATTATTTTTTTTTTTCCAAAAACTCATACAATATGATATAATGAAATTAGACCCTTTTCATTGGAGGCACCTTTGTGTTTAGTAGCTTTATTCCGTTGTGCATAAATCGAGTGGAGAAACGATGGGTATCAAAGAATCAGAATTTGTTGTTTTTTGGCTTTATTTCTTTTGCACAAAGCTCCACTCAAACCATGAAAAGAGGAATATATTATATACTATATATATATATATAGTGAGAAGTCATTGTTAAACTTTCTGGCTTTTCTCCAAAAAATTTAGATTTCATTAACATCTCCTACCATATGATATGCACTAGTGATAAATGTTGGCCCAACAAATGATAGAAGTAGTAGGCTATAATAGACCCTTCTAAATTCTAATATCTTGATTGAGGTTTCGTAGCTTCAAGGTTCTTTCTCTTTTCAAGAAAAATAACTTTAATCACGCACCTTGCAATTAGCAAAGGATTCTTAATTTATTTTGTTAATACTCCTATTTTATTCTAAAATGGTTTATTTATAGTATATAGTTTTGCTTTGTCTCTAAGTGTGCTTTTCTTCTTTTGGCTGACATGCTTGACCCCAAATAACAAAAACAAACTCTATCAAACCAATTCTAACTTTGTGAAACCTTTTGAGATTCTAGCATACAATGTAGTTAGCATTTTATTTAGGTATAATAATGTTGAGTTGTAGACAAAGTTTCAGTCAGTGCAATAGCTAATATCGATGTCATAGGTTGTAGGTATGTACAAATCCCCAATCCATTATGATAAAAGAAGTGATAATACTGCGGCCGTCCGTGGGATTTATTCTTGGTACTATATAAAATTATAAATGAGCAATTAACTAGGTCTTTTTATGACAATAAGCTAAGTATTGACTGCTTTAGTACTACTCAGCTGATAGTTTTAATGAAATTAGCTGTTCATTGCTAATTTGTATACGAAAATAACCAACTTTTAGAGAGAGACAACTAAGGCTATGTTCAGTTCACCTTATTTTCTTTATTTCGGATCGGATCGGATCGATCGTACCAGGATCGGATCGGATCGGATCGCATCGCATCAGTCGGAAAAAATAAGTTGAGATCGGATCGATCGGAAAAAATAAGTTGGATCGAGATGATCGGATCGATCGATCGATCGATCGGATAAGTTCGGATCGGATCGGATCGGATCGATTCGATTATGCTTATATTTAAAAACTTATTATTATTATCATCATGATTATTATGATTATTAGTATTACTAATGCTATTATTGTTATTGTAATAATTATTATTGTTGTTGTTGTTGTTATTATTATTATTATTATTATTATTATTATTATTATTATTATTATTATTATTATTATTATTATTATTATTATTATTATTACTACTACTACTACTACTTTATACAATTACTATTACTATTAATATTACTATTTACTAGTACATTTGTCAAAAAGATTATTATTATTGTCCGTGTTGTAATTATTAAATATTAATATTGGTAATTATTATTAATGTCGTTGCTATTATTATAAATGTCATTGATATCACTATTTGAAGCTATTTGTGTTCAAGAAGAAAGATGTTCTTTTGGCATTTATAAGTGTTCTTTTTTATATTTATTCTAATTAATAATTTTGATATGTGATGTTCTTTTTTGATGTTGTACATGTAACGAACATGACAATAGTATATGATGTTTATTTTTTAAAAGAATTTTGGTAGAATAATATAAATTATATATTACTAGTTTATATAAAATATGAGTAGTATGGGATAACCTAATGGTGTTGTCATCACGTTTAAAATTTTCCCTACAAAGGATTTCAACTTATCTTTAAATACAAAGTTTATATAGAACAAGACAACGATATAAGAAGAATATTTAACCATTTTGTTCAAGATCATATGATTATATATATATATTTATAGGTTTATTTATGATAAAAAAGAACAATTTATTTATATAACAAATAACATGTTGTTAGTTAGATCCAAACATGTCATCAATATAAAAATAACATCTATCTTTTATTTTTAAAATGTGTTCTTTAAATAGATCTTGTATGCTCTTTCAGTATATGTTCTTTTTTTTAATATCATTATATGTTCTTTTCATTACTACCTAAATTCTTATTATTAACGGACCTTAAACATGAGTGTTCTTTTATTTTTAATTTTTTGAGCCTTTTTCGGGAATCCCGTGGTAAGATGAATTTTCTCCAGGGTGCCCTCGCACGAGGTCACTCACCTAAAGACCCCACAAGCCCCAACCCCCTCCCCCACCCACAACAATATTAAAATATATGCTTCCACCAAGATTTGAACCTTGGCCTCCCATGTATGGGAGGTAAAGCCATCTTGCCATTGGACCCAAGAGCCCTTAGTCTTTTATTTTGTAATTGTGTGTTCATATACTAATGTGCTCTTTTTCAAAAAAAAAAAAAAAACTAATTATGCTATAATAATAATAATAATAATAATAATAATAATAATAATAATAATAATAATAATAATAATAATAATAATAATTATTATTATTATTATTATTATTATTATTATTATTATTATTATTATTATTATTATTGTTATTATCATTATTATTATTATTATAATATTATTTATATTATTATTATTATTATTATTATTATTATTATTATTATTGAAAGTTGTGCATACTAATAAAATGATAATAATAGAAATACTAGTAATGAAATACAAAGTAATAATAATATTAGTAATAATATATTTTTTAAAAGATAAGATAAGATAAGATAAGATAAGATCAGATCAGATCAGATCAGATCAGATCAGATCAGAAAAAATAAGTTCAGATCAGATCAGATCAGAAAAAATAAGTTCAGATCAGATCAGATCAGATCAGATCAGATCAGATAAGTTCAGATCAGAAAATTTCAGGTGAACTAAACATAGCCTAAATATCAGTGGGGAGAAGTTCCTCCATTCAAGTAAGGCAACTAAGAAGTCATTAACTTGCTAGATTTACAATTTTAAATATATGATAAATGGGTTACAACAAACTCCACATGCGTACAACTTTTATCATACACCAGGGTGTATTGTGACTTGTGAGCATGGTACGTACATCCAAGACTATTTCCTTGCTTATTGCTTATTGAAATACTTCAAATGAGCAAAATTAGCATTATGAAGAGAGTTCCAAATGAAAAAATGAGCAAACTAATTTTAAATGTACACTGCACATGGTACATCCAAGTATACAATGAATACACTCCCAGACGCAAAACATAAGTATTCAATTTTCTTATATATATCTTCCTCCTCAAATTGTTTTCTTTAATTAATTTATAACAAGATTAAATTACGTGCGCAATAAAAAAAATGGGTTGAATTCTTCACTTGCATGGCAAGAGTATACACCTCTAGTCCTCTCCCAGACATTTTGTATGAATTGATTCAGGCTATATGATATATTGATGAGGATTATTAGGGTTGTAAAGGGAACTTTTAATTCTTATACTTCCTCCAATTTGAAATAAATAAAACGTTTCTCTGAAAAAGCTTTCACATAAAAGAGAGAAGCGTTTCATTTATTTTAGAACAGAGGAAGTATGAATTTATTACCAAGCACACAAGGGGGAATGGATAATAAAAAACTGATAATTAATGCATATATGATGAGGTTACTCAAAAAGTTGCACCATCATTTTAATCGTGTGTTGTGTTATACAAAAAGAGAACCTCGAATAAAATTCGTGATTAACCGTAATTAATTATGTTATTAGAAGAAAGAAAGACAGGTTTACGATAGTCTAAAAATTGTCTATAATTGACAAAGTTTAATTATATTAAAAGAATGATTAAGAGATTAGTATGCAATATATATATATATATATATATATATATATATATATATATATATATATATATATATATATATATATATATATATATATATATATATATATATATATATATATATATATATATATATATATATATATATATATATATATATATATATACTTCGTTTTATTTGCTTGCAAGTGTTTGATTATGGATAATATAATAAAGTTAAATGAGATTTTAGAAGATTCATTCTTAGGGTCCGTTCTGTTCAACTTATTCTAACTTATATAAGATCTTATAAGATAAAATAAGATAAGATACGATAAGATCAAATAAGATAAAATAAGATGTTAGACACACACAATAAACTATCTTATAAGATAAGATAAGATAAGATAACATAAGATAAGATAAGATAAGATCAGATAAAATAAGATCAGATAAGATCAGATAAGATAAGATAAGACAAAATAAGTTGAATCAAACGGACCCTTAGTGGCATTAATTGAAAGTTTAGTAATATCTATTTCTAGAAGGAAATTTATTAATATTTTTGCATTAGAATATAATCAACGAGTTCATTCACCATACACCCGGGTGTACCATGTGCATGGTACACCCAAGACTAATTTTTACTCATTTGCTCATTTAGAACTCTCCTTTTTTTTGTACATTTTGCTTATTTTGATTATTTTAAAATGAGCAATGAGCAAAAAAATAGTCTTGGGTGTACCATGCTCACGGTACACTGGATATATGATAAAATTTATAATAATGAAGCTACTCATAACTTCTTTTTTTTTTTTATTTGGTAAGATGAATAACCTCTAGACTGCCCTCGCACATGGCCCAACCCAGAAGCCCAGGCACTTGAAAGAAGAGGGGGTTGTAAGGGGAATTCTCCTCCAAGTACCCCTCACTTGATGGGATTCGAACCCCTGACCTTGATGTCATGAGGTGGAATTCCTACCAAGTAAGCCAAGCTAAGTTTGGTTGAACATACTCATAACTTGTAATCATTAGTTTTACCAAAATATTCTTAAAAGTAGATCATATATTCTACTCCGGAAAAACGGTTTGTCATTGTCCACAAGAGTTTGTCTTCAAGAACCAGTTAATTACTTAATAGTTAATACTATGCTAAGAAAAAGGGAACTTTTCATAAGCCTTTTTCTTCTCATCTATCATTATAGGCAACTAACGCATACAAGCCAAGTTGAAGAAGTTCTTGTTGATTAATGTGCTATATATTGTTAATTTGTTTTTAATTGGTCATAATACTTGTAACCTTCTATATATAATTAAAAGAAAATAAATGATGGCACTCTACGTCTCTACCACCATAGTCCATATATGCTTAACCACGTAAATATATATGCATTCACATTATATTATCATTTTGCTTAAGATTTGGTATTCATTTTGTTTGTATCTTATGTTAGGTCATGATCATTGATTACATATATATTTGGAGGTTCAAACTTCAAAGGTGAGAATTAAGAAATGCAGTGATATCTTGGTCACCCACACCCACCATTATTTCTTTCACCTTAATTAGTTGATCAACCTTTTTTTTCCCAAATTAAAGTAATATGATTTAAACTATTTACTAAAAGTATCTTTCATGAAGAAAAAAAAGAAATACTGCATTTATCTAACCTGGAGAAGAAGAGGAGTGCAAGAAACATAAATTGCCTAAGATTTGTTGACGATATCATTGATGCATTATCTAAGTTGGAGAAAAGCTGCAGAATAAAGTTAAATCTATACTAATATATTAAAAGGCGTTCCTAAACATGAAACGGTGCCACGTGACGCTCTCCCTAAGGGCCTTTTACTCCATGTATCCACATAAAATAAAATAAAATAAAATTAGAAATTGCATAGTATGAGGTTCAATCTCCTGACTTCAAGTTTATATACTAAAGTCTTAACCACTAGAGTAAGTGATATTTAGTGTTATCATTTGAAAGTTTAATATTAATAAATGAAAATTTTTCTTTCCCGGGGCATAGCCCGGGCCTAATAACTAATTAGTCTATTATAACATGAGATAAGTTAAATTAGTCTACTTTAAACCCCCCCCTCTTTAATCTTTATTTATTGGGTAAGAAAATAATGCATGAGAAATTTTTTGACAATTTTTTTTATGAAACTAAAATTCAATTATTAATTGAAAGTCATGCGGTATACTATAAAAGATCGGAATCTATCAAATATATATCGAATTGAATGAAATAAAACTTCCCTGCATACAAAACTACATATATAAGGTTGTAACTTGTAAATGAGATATATAAAGCTTTTGTAATCATATCGTTGCCTAATTTATTATATAGTACATCAATTTGTTATAGTTTTGAGGTTGACTTTAATCTGTTTCAACTAGTGTTAGATCATTAGACGATGAACTAACATTATTTGCTGCAAACTATATTATTGATCCCATCATCCCAAACAACAAACCAATTTGTAGTAAATCAATAAGTAGTAGAAAATAAAAATATAAATACATAGATTATGAATTTTCACAGGGGTATAGAATTATAGATAGAAAACTCCCTAGTAGAGAGAGGAAGGAAGTTCATGTACGTGAACAATAACTTAAAACCTATTGATAGAAAGGAAATTTATGGCTTACCAGCGCTCCAAAAGGTCGTGATAGCTCTTAGACTAATAAACAAGTACGTAGTACTTTGAGGGAGAGAAGGAAGGGGGGAGGGGGGGGGTTGGCCCATTTTAGGCATTCACCTTGTGGTGGCAATGGACCGTTAGGCCTGTTGTCTTTTGGCTGTTTAGCCTTGTATCTAGCCTTCGAGCTGGTGTGCCTTGCAGGCTAGTAGCCTAGTAGGGGTTGGTCTTCGAACCAATTATCTTTCCTAATAATAGTAATGAAAAAATATTATAGGAAGCTATGTAGTACTAATTGTATAAACGATATATAAATGCAGTTTGGTTGGAATCCAAATTATGAAGATCGTGCACCTACCAATAATCCAACAAACACACAGCGTCTTATAATTGTTAAGATTCAATATTAACAAGAGAAATTTTATATATAAAAGGGCCATGCATGTGAGTCATTGTTATGTGCCTCTATATATCTCTATATATATTGTGAAATGCAACGGTTCTATTATTGTTGAAAGCTAAATACTACCAGCAAATTTGCAACAAAAAACGCCCCTAATATCCTCTATCCTTCAAGACTTGTAATTTAGCTCCCTTGTTTTTGTTGGGGGTTATTGTTTACAACTAACAAGTAACAAGGCTCCAAAGTAATAAGTTGATTGGATACAGACATACAGTATTGCAAATAATAAATTTTGGACTTTACATTTTCAACAATTCGTTTTAATTTAACCAAGTACTAGACTTGTGGTCCATGTTATACACGAGTTCTAATTTTGTTAGATAATACTCTCTCCGTTTCTTTTTAATCTACACTTTCCTTTTTGGTCTGTTTCTTTTTAATCTACACACTGTTGTTTTTTCTATTCTTGGTAACATGTCTCATCTACTTTATTTCTCCTCTTTTTCCACTCATGTCATTTACTTTTTAATATTTTAACCCACTTTTTAGTTTATCTCTCACGCTTTTCAGTTTCTCTCTCCATATTTTCAGTTTCTCTCTCATACTTTTGTACTTCTTCCTTAGTTCTCCCTCAAAGTGAAGTGAGTAAATTAAAAAGAAACTGAGGGAGTAGTACTTAGTTGCTATTATGCCTTAACAAGATGATTGTAAGAACTAATGGTATAATAGGGAATACTTATGTGTTGAAAATTTCATTAATAAAATGATTGTAAGAAGTAATGAAATAATAATCCAACAATTGATCGATAACGTAACAAATATTATGGAAAGATCACATTTGGTAAAGGTTTCGAACTTTTTCCCATAATATCTTAAAAAATACTCATATGATTAAATAAGAAACTATAGAATGATAGTATATTATATCAAATATATTTGAATTTTTTCCTTGAATATTGCTAAAATGAGTATTAATTCCTGAAATGTGCCCAAGTTCAAATTAATTCCATGGATACCGTCCACGTAGGACGGCACGTCAGATTTTTTTTTTTCAAAGCAAACCGCTACTCAGAGTAGCGGTTAACTTCAAGTTATTTGAAAACAGTATATGGGGTAAAACCGCTACTGGGGGTAGCGGTTTACTAGGCAAAACCGCTACTTCAAGTAGCGGTTTATATGCATCCCTTTTATAACTTGTCTCAGGGACATCATATAACCGCTATTTGAAGTAGCGGTCAACTTTACATTATTGGTATTAACCGCTACTTGGAGTAGCAGTTTATATGCATGCCTTTTATAACTTGTCTTAGGGACATCATATAACCGCTATTTGAAGTAGCGGTCAACTTTACATTATTGGTATTAACCGCTACTTAGAGTAGCGGTTTTGTTAAAAAAACAAAATTCTCGCGTGCCGTCCTACGTGGACGGTACCCAGGGAATTAATTTAAATTTCGGCACATTTCAGGAATTAATACCCATTTTAGCATTATTGAAGGAAAAAATTCAAATATATTTCACACATACTATATAAAAGTTTCTTAGTTATTACTTCTAAAAATATATAAGGTGGCTTGACTTTAGAAAGAGATGCCAAATGTTGATCCGTACACTCATTTAGATCAGCTTCACCTTAATGGTAGTATAAGGTAAAAATCCTATCGCTTACTAGCTCAAAGTATCTTGTTAGTTTCATTGGATGCACGCATGATTACGCAAACGCAAGATGATGGTGGTATTGCGTAAGGGTGCGTTTCTTTTTCGGCGTAAAAACAACCGAATCGAACGAACGATTGAACTAAACCGAACCGAACCAAGTGAACTGAAATGATTTATTAATAATAATTTTATCACTAAACATAATAATAATAATAATAATAATAATAATAATAATTATTAAATAATAATAATAAATTATTGTGATATAGATGGAGTAGTCCGTAATAAACAGATAAACTAATAATTTGACGAACAAAATTAGAATATCGAAATATAGAATATACTTTATCACCAAACGCTTAAAAAGAATGTTAGAAATTTAATAGGATGTGTACATTATATTTAACAATTTTCAATTTAAGAAAAAAATACAAAGGAGAATCTTTATGAAGGAAAAAACGAGAGAAATGCCATGAGTGGGTATTGGCCCGTGTACTTCTAACAATTCCACTGAAGACAATACCATATCTGCCAAGCTACATACTTGCAATACTATAGCTGAATTAAATACTTACAACTTTCGGATAATAATTGTAATGATGATATTAATATTTATAATAGTAATAGTAATAGTAGTAATAATAATAATGATAATAATAATAATTATCATTGTTTTATTATCATATAATAAAATTACTGAACTGAACTGAAAATAAACTGGGGAGAACAGGCCCTAATTCAATCTCAAGAAGATTAATTTCGACATTTTAAAAGTCCACCAATAACGAGGTTACTTACTTGACATCTACACTTACATATCACTTATAGATACACTAAAATTGTTCCTATACACACTTCTAGGAAAAAGAAAAGTGGACATTATCAATTATACTCCACTTTGCCACCAACAAGAGTTGGCTCAAGTGGTAAGCAACTTGATGTCGCTTAAGGGAGGTCTCGAGTTCGAGCCTCACCGTATGCAGAAACTCTTGTTGGGAGACTCACCCACCAAAGCCAGGTGTGCGACCTGGGTCGGACTTGGATGTAGTCAGAGCAAAACTCCGGTGAACCAGGTGGACAACCAAAAAAAAACACTCCACTTTGCCCATTTAAAAAACTAGTTAGTATTGCTTACCAAATTGAGCTAGTATTGCCAACCAAATCTTGAAACTTAAGAGATTATACTTATTCTCAAACATAAAGTAATACTATAAACAAATCAAATTATTTTCTTGTTGCAGGAAAAACACAAATGACTATATACAAGAAGCAAATAAAAATTCAATTACTCATCATTTAAATTTATTCCTAAATCACAACATAGAGGCAAAAACAATATTTTAGCTCACTTTATGCAAAAACAAGGAAAATAAAATTTTGCATTTTCATAAAATGGAACACACAACCCACTAAAAGACAGGCTGGAAGCATCCAAACACAAACCCCACCTCCTCTATTATTTCTAATTTGTCCCTCCCCATAAAAGTTTTTTCATTTCTATTTTATTTTTCAATCTCAAAAAAAAAAAAAATTTGATCTCAAAAAAGTAGTTAAATTGAAACCAAAAACAAAAAGAAAAAAGAAAAAAAAAGGATTCTTATGTTCTTCCCCTTTCTTTCTCTCTCTCTCTTCCTTCTTCCCTCCACTTTTCTTTCCTTTTCCTTGCTGCCACTGCTAAGCATCTTTAATCTTTACCTCTCCACTACTTTTGTTATCTTTCCCAAATTTTTCTCCTTTTTTTTTCTAACTCATCTGGGTTTTTTTTCTCTATTTTTCTGAGCTCATAATTTCTGGTATATATCTATCTCTTCCTAAGTTAAACTCAGTTTCTCTCTCTCTCTAACTCTCTTCCACTTATATTCTTCCTTTGTTCTTTTGCTCAGTTTAGCATTTGTTCATTTGATCATAAAGTTTCTATCTTTATTCTCAATTGAGTAGTTTTTTTCACTTCAATTGTGCTAAAATTTGATCCTAGTTAAAAAAGATTTCTTCTTTGTTTATAACCCAGAAAAATTAGGGAGAATTTCTCTCTTTAAATTTCTGGGTTTTGCTTCTTTTTTAATTTTACCCAATACCCAAATTTGTTGCCCAAAGTAGAGTTTAATTTGTTCAATCATGTTTCCTCCTCTTCTTTAAGAAATTGTGCCCAAAAAGAGGGAAATTATTAGCTTGTCATCTAATATTGTTTTTGGGTTTTGTGAATTAGTGCTGATTCAATGGGTCTATGTCATGCAAAACCCATTGAAATCCCAGAAAAAAGGTTAGAAAGTGAGGTAATTGATGGGGAAATCCAACCCATATCATCAAATAATGGAAGTGGGAAAACCCCAAAATTCCCATTTTATAGCCCAAGTCCATTACCAAGTGCATTTAAGAATTCTCCAGCAAATTCTAGTGTTACATCAACTCCTCTAAGGTTCTTTAAGCGCCCCTTTCCTCCTCCGTCTCCGGCGAAGCACATTCGGGCCTTGTTGGCCCGGAGACATGGGTCAGTTAAGCCCAATGAGGCCTCAATCCCTGAAGGGAGTGAATGTGATATTGGATTGGATAAGAATTTTGGGTTTTCCAAACAATTTGCACATCATTATGAGCTTGGTGAAGAAGTAGGGAGGGGACATTTTGGGTATACTTGTTCTGGTAAAGGGAAGAAGGGAAGTTTGAAGGGCCTAGATGTTGCTATCAAAGTCATCCCCAAAGCAAAGGTTGTATACTACTTGTTTTTGTTGATTTTTTGATTGATTTGTGCTGATTATGTTCTTTTATGTGTTTATTTATTGTCTTATGGGTGTGGATTCATGTGTCAAATTGAGGTTCATGTGTTGCAAAGTTATTGATCTAATTGCTTGTTAGAAGTGTGAATTGTTGGTGTTTAAGAATGTCTGATGTTGGACACTTTTGTGCTAGGTGATGGTTTGATTCTTTGCTTCTTTTTATGGTTGATTTGCTTAATTTTTAGTATGGTAGATGGCTTGATGTTGATGATGTTTAAGGATCTACCTATAATTTGCATATTTGTTTATTAAGGTTCTGATTATATTATGTGATCTAAAAGAAGGTGGCACTCCATAAGTTTCTTGTTGAATGGAATTTACACTAAGGACAATTCTGCTATCATGTTAACTTTGTAGCAATTGCACGAATACCCTACAGTTACTTTCTTTTTTATACTATATACATGGGACCTTAAGTCAGTCTGACCAGTAACTGCTCATAATCATGATTGCTTGGTTACCTTTTTCTTTGGTAGTAGTAAAATTTGTCTCTTGAGATTAAAATTACTTAGGGCCTTGTGTAGAGTGGCCTACTTGTTGTTGTCTCATGAATATTGTTCTGTTTCTGGCAGATGACGACGGCCATTGCAATTGAGGATGTTAGAAGAGAAGTCAAAATATTACGGGCACTTACGGGCCATAAGAATCTTGTGCAGTTTTATGAGGCTTATGAAGATGATGAGAATGTTTATGTTGTGATGGAGTAAGTTACTATGTTGTCTTGAAGTGTCTAATACGAGCTCTCATATGATATTCTTTCTCGAATTGGGACTAGCAAACTATGTCAAGTTTTTCTCTTCTTAGATATAATGTGATTGGCTTCGTTCAAACGGGGCACTGCTAGTCTGCTATGGTTCTATGCATAATATGACTATATACTGGTTGGGGCGAATAGAGAGGCAATCTCTTACCTTCAGTATATCTGCAAATGGGAAATTCTAAGTAGTTTTGGTGTCATGTCGAGGATATGATGTGACATGGAAATAGAGCTTGGTGTACTTGATATAAATTGATGCTTGCTATGATTTTGGAAATTTGAGATGTCCGGTTGTGGAATATGTTTTTTCTTCGAGTGGTGTGTTAAGCTGCCGGGTCTGATGCCAATGACAATGATATGGGTTTTCTCTGCATCATTCTCTTGACTGGCCCCACTCTCTATATGCTTTCCAAATTCTTATGTTATTAATTACCTGAAGTAGCCATCAACATGTTCCTCTACTTGTTTTTGTAATTATTGGCTCACCATGTCCTTTGTTTGATCTTGTAGGCTGTGCCAAGGTGGTGAGTTGTTGGATCGCATACTTTCAAGGTATGGAAAAACTGTTAGACCTTCAACTTATATTGAGAGTCTAAGACGTATATTATGAAGCAACTTAAATGACTGAATTTGGCTTATGATATTAGAGGTGGAAAGTACTCTGAAGAAGATGCAAAGGCCGTCATGGTCCAGATTTTAAGTGTGGTTGCCTACTGCCATCTTCAAGGTGTAGTTCACCGAGACCTTAAACCTGAGGTAATGAACTCTTGAATCTTTTGACTAGTTGTGAGTATTGATAGCAGCTAGAACACCCCCCCTCCTCGATCAATTCACTGTGTCTGACATGTTTAGTAGACAAATTGATGATATTTATTCTCATTACTGATTTTTTTCCTTCATCTTAATTCTCAATGCCTTCTTTCAGAATTTTCTTTTTACTTCCAAAGACGATAACTCCCCTCTAAAGGCTATAGACTTCGGGTTGTCTGACTATGTAAAGCCAGGTAACTTCACTACTTATGGTTGTCTCTGTTTCTTGCAGAGTGAATAGTGCCTTTATGCGTGTCTGTGTCTGTGCAGATGAAAGATTAAATGATATCGTAGGAAGTGCTTATTATGTAGCTCCTGAAGTTCTTCACAGAGCCTATGGGACTGAGGCAGATATGTGGAGCATCGGTGTAATTGCTTATATTCTTCTATGTGGAAGCCGTCCCTTCTGGGCTCGCACGGAATCTGGAATTTTCCGAGCTGTTTTGAAGGCTGACCCTAGTTTTGATGAGGCCCCTTGGCCTACTTTAACACCAGAGGCGATCGACTTTGTCAAGAGACTGTTGAACAAGGATTACCGAAAGAGATTAACGGCTGCTCAGGCACTTAGTAAGTCCTAGATTATTTGTTTGTGGGGGGGGGTTCTTTTTCGTGTAGAATTGGCATGGTTTGCTTTTATGTGACTTTTGTAGGCTAAACTGCTAGCGTTCTGCTCCCCAATAACTTAGTGCCTAAATTTTTCTAGGTCATCCATGGCTTTATGGTTTTCACCAGGACATCAAAATCCCTCAGGATATGATAGTTTACAGGCTTGTAAGAGCTTATATATGCTCGTCCTCCTTACGGAAAGCAGCTCTGGGGGTAGGTCAATGCATTTAGTTTTCCCCCTTTATTTAGTGGAACTTCAGTATCAGTGAACTTTTATGAAACAAAATTCCTCTGATTCAATCTATTGTTAATCGATTTTCGCTACCTGCTGTTTATAGGCTCTTGCGAAGACATTAACAGTGCCTCAGCTAGCTTATCTAAAGGAGCAGTTTCAGATGCTATCTCCAAGCAAAAACGGTTACATATCAATGCAAAATTTTAAGACAGTAAGTTTAACGTGTTATTATCATTTTATTTGCTTTTATTCTAAGGCCTTCCCAAGTCCTAACTCTCTGGAACTAATAGGCTGCATTGAGGATTGCTACGGATGCTATGAAGGATTCTCGAGCTATGGAATATGTCAATCTGGTTCGTGCTATTTCATTCATTCATTCATCTGTAACTTACTTGTATTGCGATTTTATTCATATCTATTGCTTTTGCATCGTAAGAATAAAAATGACTTAATACTTTGTTTGGATAGCAATCATAGAGGGGAAGCTAGGGAACGGAAGGAAAGGGAAGGAGAGGGATAATTGAGCTTGCATTTTCCTTCCAAATCTTTCCAACATTGGATGGATTTCCTTTACAGTGAGGGGAATGAAAGTGAATCTCTCCAATTCTCTTCCCTTCCCTTCCCTTCGCTTTTCCTTCCCCCATGTTGTATTCTTCCCTTCTTCCAAATTCTCCTATCCAAACACACTCTTGAAGTAGCTAATGTGTTGCGCAGGTTAGCTCAATCCAGTACAGAAAAATGGATTTTGAAGAATATTGTGCTGCTGCCACAAGTGTGCATCAACTAGAAGCAATGGATACCTGGGAGCAACATGCACGGCGTGCTTACGAGCTGTTTGAGAAGGATGGCAACAGACCAATAATGATTGAAGAACTGGCCTCGGTATTCTTCTTTTATTTTTTTGCTTTCATATACTCGTGGCCCTGAAGCTTTAACAAATAATGGAATGTTATCCTGGCATTTCTATGAATACTTAGAGGTGGCTTATGACTCAAACTTGATGGACTAATCTTTATTTTAGGCAATTTCTGCCTTTGCAGTGACTTAATTGCAAGTTGCAACTTTCCCTTCCATGTAGCTGGTATTATTATATTGACAGCAGATAGGATTACCATTTTCCAGCCCATTATATAGCTTGAAAATATGAAACTGGTGGCAAACAAGATAATTTAGCTAAAACTTCAGGCTTTTACTCTGAAATTTTAACTTTGTATATTTCTATAAACTCACAAACCAATCCTGAAATTTACATAATTGATAATGATGGATTAACTTTTAACCCATTTGGTAAATTAAAAGCATTTGACTGTATTATATTAACTTCTCTTTTATTCGGAAGTTGATAACTGGAGGAAGTACTATATAGGAGTATTAACTTATAATCATGTATTTCCACCAGGAACTTGGACTTAGTCCATCAGTGCCCGTGCATGTGGTTCTTCAAGATTGGATCAGACACTCCGACGGGAAGCTTAGTTTTCTCGGGTTTGTTAGACTTCTACATGGAGTCTCTTCTCGCACATTTCAGAAGGCATAACCAGTTGTAGGAACACTTCTATGGTGCGAGTTTCTAATTACTCGGTGGCCAAAATTTCTCTTGGCGAAGCATCTTTTCTTAAGATGAAAGGTTCCTGTACACGGAAGCTCAGCTGCAGAGGGTCACATAAAGTTAACCCTAATAATATCTGACCACTAACGAGCCTCCGCAAGCTCCCGCATTACTTAAGTCTTTTCTCTCGCCTCCTCGCTCCCCTCCCCCCTTTTTGCATTTTTTTTTAAAGAATCATATAAATGTTTCCTTTAGTGTTAGTGTTTGTTGGTGCTGGAAGGCGCATTTTTTTTTAAAGAATCATATAAATGTTTCCTTTAGTGTTAGTGTTTGTTGGTGCTGGAAGGTAGAAAAATGTACAGATGAGACTTTAGATTTCTAGAGTAGTGAACTGCTGGAAGTGAAAATCAAGGTTTTGTTATAATTTTATGCACATGTTTTTCTCAATAATTGGGGGAAAAAATGTTTCTGATTAGATGAGTAGCAAAAATGAACATGATGTAATGAGATTGTGGCTATTGTTTCTGGTTCATACTGATAGTACATAACTTGGTCAAGAATTGTCCTCATTTGCTTAGCTGTGGGTGACTATTGTATAACAAGCTATAGCCTATATGCATTGAAGCAACTGTGTCATGAATTGTCCTCATGTGCTCCGTTGACAGTTTGACACACTTGGCAACATTATCAATTCTTATATTATGAATATTTGATGATATGTGCATTATTTGGTTTCAACCACTTATGCATGTCAGCATAAAATAGGTTTCATAGTGGGTTGACCCAATTTTCCAGTTGAATGGGCATGTCAGCCACCTAAAATTCTAACAACCAAAAGAAAAAAAAGAAATATACTTACATTATGTAGTGTAAGTGTAACAAGCAAAAAGAATCAGGAAGATTAAGTTAGGTTATCTCAAGAGAGCTACTTCTTCCGTAACAAAATAACTGCAACAAAAATAATACCCATTTGTTGCAGTTATTATGTTTCGCAGGAAGTAACAGATATCAAAGGAATGAAAGGACACTGGTTTTCTTAAGCCATAGAGATTAGTTGTAGTAATTTCTATCAACAATAAACCCTATAGCTCAATTGTTGGGCACGGGTTAGGGCCTAGGGGGCCTTGTGCCGTATCAGGCTAGTCATGGAACAAGTCATGGAAAAATCGTGTACTGTTAAATTCCAAAAGACAGTCCATATAATGTTGGGATCTTGTATAGGACCTACTATGTGGTTAGAGCCCAAAACAAACCAAGTTTGTTGAGCAAAGTACACAATGAAATCCAAGGCAAACATATAATGTCATATCTGATGAGTTAAGACATGAGAATTAAGGTCCACTACTTGAATATCATTATCATTGATACAAATTGCAGCTACATACATTAAAATCAGGGTAGCAGTAGTACTATATGAAGTATATCCTTATCAAGGTAACAAAATGATCATTTTGCTGATTTTATTACTTCAAAGAGATATACACATTATTCATGAGCATTTCCCCGGAGGCCGGAAGCCTAAGGAGTGAGCAAATTAGCAAACCTTACATTGCTGAATAACCAAGAGTTAATCATTCTTAAAAAGAAATAAAATTTGAAAACAAAATCGAAAGAGAAGCGACATACTAGTATATAAACACCACTTGAAGGTTGGTCCATTGCTCAATTGAAGTATAGGTTGTGTTTTGGGCAATATCAATGTATTCCTTACTTACCTAGGAAAAAAAAACCACCAACAAGCATATAAAAATATTGAACATTTTCTAAATTTAGATGTGAAAGTATACAAGATATCTTCCTTCTTGTGTTAAAAAGGAAAGTATACAAGATAACTTAGCAAACAAACTTTCTCCACGATGATGTGAAAGTATATACTTTACTACTAACTCATCAAGAAGAAATTATTTTGTAAGGCAAAGGAGGTGATCACAAGCTATACACGTCACTTGGGAGGATATAATCAGGATTAATGCTCTCTAACTCACTCTCAATGAGTAGCAAATGAAGGTGTTTAACAGCCCTCTTAGCTAAGTAAATCTGCAAACCGAAGCACATTTTAAGCGCTACTTGTATGAGATTTTTCAATCCCATATTTTTGCATGAAAATACTACGAAACCAGACTATTTACTAGGAAGAGGAGAAGAAATATATATGAACATATAATATGGTTAGACAATAGGGTTAGTCTTCTCACTTATGATTCATATAAATACCGCACTTAAATGGTGGTAGTAGTAACTAACTCCATCACGCAAAAGGGATGAATGTTGCTTAAATTTCATTTTTTTTTCTCTAATATCAAATAGTACGTGCATCCTAATTTTTGTCACTTGTTATGGGACTACAGGAAAATGCGTTGCATATTTTTTTCTATAAGTTGTCGTGACCGTGAGTGCCGGCATGATTTGAATGATTATGAGTTCGTGATGTTTTTAAAAAGGAAATCTTTTTAGATTTGTTCTAACAAATGAATTTTAAATATTTTTTTTATAATTTCTATTTGTTCGTAATTAAGAATATTAACGGTCAAAAAGAACGCACTTAAGAATCATGAAAGTCAAACTATATATATTAAAAACAACTAGATATTATATATTTCCTTTTTCTTTTTTGTTTGGTTCATAATGGGTGGAAAAGTTTATCCGATTGTGGAAAATTAGAGATGCACTTAAATATCACGTTTAATTAGAGATTACTTGAAGCAAATCCCTCAAAATGTACGTAAACGTTCACGGAGTGTTTGGTAGGAAGATTTTACAGGAAAGAAAGCAAGTGATGAAAGAAATTTGGGAGAAAATAGTTTATTTTCCTTCCTTCTTTTAAAGCAAACATTGAAGTTGGACATATTTCTTATTGTTTTTTATTTTTCGATTTCTCTAAAACCTAATAAAGCAAATATGTTGATTATAAAATTCAGTTGGCAAGAGCCAAGATGATTAGCAAAGCCTTGACACTGCTTCGAATCAGGTGCTCTCCTTTTCATATTTTTGTGCACATTTTATATTTACTCATTTTACATTGGATTTTTTTTAAAGAAGTTACAAAGGACACTATATTTCATTAATTAAAATTTCATACTAAGATCTACAATTGACAATTAACGATATTGAAAACAGATTGAACAAAATAAAACAAGAATTAACTGGTGAAGGGTTGAGAATCCAAATACATAGATATAACAATTCGGCATATTCTCGTATTGTTGTCTCATACAACTTTTTGAGTGGATCCGTCGTCGCTTCATAATTTTGTGGGGAAGAAAATTCTTGTGTTGATTTCGTAATCCGAATCCGATAAATAAACATCAATCGTAGCCCCGCATACCTGGAGACCCTATTAAACGCAAATAAAACCTTTCTTTCGAAGGAGATCGAAAAAAACCTTGTCTTTCGAAGGAGAATAACTCTTTCTTTCGAGGGAGATATTATTATAACCTAAAAACAAAAAACTTAAAAGAAACAAAGATTTGGGACTTTCCACCGATAAGATCCGATGGGCCTCTACAAAATCGAGACGCTAGGGATTAGGAGAGAAGAGAGGAAGAGGAGGCTAACACTCCCGATACTACACTTTTCTTTAGCACTCCCAAATCCCAATTACTTGGCTACTTCTTACATTGGATTATTTAACTAAAATAATACAAACTTTGGCCACGCGCTTCATCCATAATAATACAAACTTTTGATTATTATTTAATATAACAAACTTTACCGCAAAATTCCTAGAGTAGGTCAAAACTGGATGCAACCTGCTAAACAGGCATACTGGGATACGTGTCACTCTTACTTCCTTCTCTCTCCTCACCAATTCCCCTCCCTCCTCCCACTGAACCCGACGTCCGACGACCTCAGAAGTCTGGCAAGACTCCAAAATTCGATCCTAAATTTTAAAATCAAACTCCTCTCACTCTCGCTATTCCCCACTAAATCAATTTATGACTTCGAGATGGATTCTCTCTCCTCCCTTCAACTCATCTCTATGCGTCACTAGTGTGGGTTTGTTGATTGAACTCCTCGGACAAAAAGAGTTGTTTTTGTTTAATTTCTTTAATTGCATTTCTTTTATGTAAATATTTTTTGTTCTTTTTGGAATTGGATTGGAAAAAGGGGAACGATGGGGGTATTTGATTGGTGATTTGATGGCGACTAGGTTTGCACATTATACCGTTGCAGGAACTACCACAACTACTGCCACCACTATGGTGTATTTTCCGCAAACTATTGTGTTATGTAGGGTTGGCAATGGGTCGGGTTGGGTCAAGATCAGGTTGGGTTGGCGGGTTAGCGGGTTGAGAACCCCTTGACCCAACCCGACCTGTTTACTTAAACGGGTTGGGAATTACAACCCAACCCAACCTTATGATAAATGGGTCAACCTTCAGGTCGACCCGTTTAATTTTTTTTCGTGTTTTTTTCCAGAAAAAAAATAAAACAACACAATTTATTCACAAATAACAGTAGGCAACAACTTAACATTAAGCCATTAAATAACAGTAGGCAGCAACTTTTGTTCAAAATCAACAAAATCAACCCAACTGTTGTTCAAAATCAACATCATTACAACTCCGTAAGCAATTGTTCAACATTAAGTGTAATGAATATTTGATTTTGTGAAGAAGACTAGAAGAGCAGAAAGAGAGAAGAAAGGTAGAAGACTAGACGGCGTTTCTCACTCTTAGGGTTTGCCATTTGATTTGAGTTTAAAAAGAGTTCGGGTTTTTACTTTATTACTTTATGGGCCAACCCAATTTTTTTGCTTTGAATTGAGTTAGAGATTTTTTTAGGTTGTTTTTTCATAAATGGATTAAATGGGTTAAACGGGTTAAAATCAGGTCGAAATTTTCAACCTGACCCAACCCATTTAATTAAACGGGTTGGGTCAGGTCGACCCATTTAATTAAACGGGTTGAAATTTTCGACCCAACCCATTATTAACGGGTTGGGTTCGGGTCGGGTTGGCGGGTTGGGTAATATTTTGCCAGCTCTAGTGTTATGTGAGCTTCATATGAAGCTTTCGAAGATTCCGTTCCTACTGGGATTGCTGGGAGTGGGGAAAGGGGGATTTTGCGGTGGGAAGGGATCGGATGGGGAAGGGATGATTTCACGGTGGACAGGTTCCAAGTCACATCGACCTACTCTAGGAATTTTGTTATAAAGTTTTCTATATTAAATAATATTCAAAAATTTGTATTATTATGGGCGAAGTGGCTAAAATTTGTATTATTCTAGTTAAATAATCCTTTTACATTATGCTTATTTGGACAAAGTATGTGACAAATGCGCAAAGCACGCTCCTAGAGCACCTAAAAATTTGCACATCACTAGTATAAATATAACAACTATGCAACCTATATCACATGTCTTCTTATATTTAAAAACCAAAAACTCGAAGCAAGCAATTACTCCAAATACAAAATTTAACTCTCGTCTTTAGATATTGGACATTATGAGAGTCAAATTAAAAAGGAAAAATTAACATAAATAATCTCAACTTTCACCTATCTTCTCAAAATAATCCAAATTTTGGATTATTCAAGAACAATAACCCCAATATGGGGGGAAACCTTTTCAAAATAGTCCAAATTTGCATGCCTACACAAATCCATTTTGGGTGTATAATATATAGAAAATTAACAGTTCGGATTATTTTGAAAAGACACTGCTAAATTGTCATTATTCAAGAATAATCCATAATGAGATTATTATGAGAAGACATATTTTTCAAGGAAAAGGTGGAGATTTTAGGAGGCACTCTGCACGAGGGGTACTCCTAAAATATCATTTACAAGAATAGAAGCTAAAGCAAGAGAGTTACAAGTATCAAACATAGAGGAGGAGCTAATTAAGTGACCAACATTGGCAATCCCATCGGCGACCTGGTTTACTTTTCTGTAAATATGACGTATACTCTAGGTTGAAAGTGAAGAGAAGATTCCAGATGTCTTCTATAATATTCTCAATTTGCCATGGGGCTTTCCAAAGACTTGGATGGAGTTAACACTAATAAGTTGTCGGTTGTTGCCCTCCATTATGATGTTTTGGATGCCTTTTTGTTTGGCTAGAAGGATACCTCGTTGGAGAGCGGTAGTTTCTGCTATGAAAACTGGTGCTGACGCAAGATTGGAAGCACAAGCCTTGATTGTCTTTCCATGGATATCTCGAATGACTCCGGCTGCTGAAGATTTGGAGTGAATGGAGCAATCGAAATTGAGTTTGAAGAAAGGATGAGGAGGTGACTCGTATACAACTAGGACGGGTTTGTTAATGCAAAGAGAAATGAGAGTTAGTATTGGGCCCCGTTCTTTTGGACTAAGAGAATCCGAACTGAATTGAACTGAGAGAAATTGAAATGCCGAGAGCACCTGAACTGAACTAAAAATAAGTCCAAAGGAATAGCGCTTTATTTTTAATGTCAATTTTGGAATTTTTTCCTTGAATAATTGCTAAAATGAGTATTAATTCCTGAAATGTGCCCAAGTTCAAATTAATTCCATGGCTACCGTCCACGTAGGACGGCACGCCTGAATTTTGTTTTTTTCAAAGCAAACCGCTAGCGGTTAACTTCAAGTTATTTGAAAACAGGATATGGGGTAAAACCGCTCACTGGGGTAGCGGTTTACTAGGCAAAACCTGCTACTCAAAGTAGCGGTTTACTATGAAACAAAAAAAGGGCAAAGAAGGCTATCGGCGACGGCTTTGTCTTAAACAACGACGGCTTTTAGCGGTCGTTAATATCGCCTTTGCTTGTAGTGTGCGGCGCTAGGCTGCCGCATAAGTAAACCGCTACTCGAGTAGCGGTTTTATAACTTTATATGCATGCCTTATAACTCTGGTCTTGGCTATAATATAACCGCTATTTGAAGTAGCGGTCAACTTTACATTATTCGTATTAACCGCTACTTGGAGTAGCGGTTTTGTTAAAAAAACAAAATTCCCGCGTGCCGTCCTACGTGGACTGCGTACCTGACGAATGAATTTAAACTTCGACACATTTCGCATTAATACCCATTTTAAGATTATTGAAGGAAAAAAATTCGTCAATTTTGCCAATTAAAAACGACATGGGTACAAAACTATCAATCTAGAAGTTAATAGAATCGAATTTATAGAACCTCACTCAAATTCAATGATCTTTCACACTGTTGTCTAAGGTACTAACAGGTGACAGTGAAGTGTCTCTTTCTCTCTCTTTTCTGCAAAACTCCGAAAATGGGTAACTCCAAGTATCAAACTTTACGACCCAAATCAAAACTCTCAAAACCGATCTTGATCCTTGCACTTTCAATATCCGGCATTTCACTCTTATTCCTCTTCTCATCTTTCAATTCTACAACTGGGTTTTCTTTCTCTTCTCCAAAAATCATCCATCATGTCTTCAATAAATCCGCCATTGATAAAACTCAAAAGTTCCTGTATTGGGGTTACAGAATTGATTGCCCTGGTAAACATTGTGACACTTGTGCTGGTTTAGGTCACCAAGAATCCAGCCTTCGTTGCGCCCTTGAAGAGGCCTTGTTTCTTCAAAGGTTAATTTCTAATCTTTTTTTGGGAATTTTGATTTCATTTTTCATTAGAATTTGGAGTTTTTTTTGGGTGTTTCTGGGTTTAGTTGAATCAAAATGGGATGCTATTTTTTTGTTTTAGGATCTGATCATTGTTTTGTGTTTGAAGAATGAGTTTCTTACTTTGTTTTGATTTTTAACCGTCATATTAATGTAGGTTGTTTGTGGTTTTGTCGTGAATTCTTGATTTTGATATGAGTGGGAATTTGGAGTATGCAAAAATGGGGTTAATGCATTGCTTTTTTTGAGAAGTTTTTGTAGTTTATTTTATGGGATCTGAATCTTGGAATTTCCAGGTTTATTGAATCAACTGTGAATTGAACAGTTTTTATTGTGGAGTATGATATGAAGTAATTTTGGCGTTATTCACTATATACCCGGGTGTACCTAGAGCATGATACGCCCCCTCGCATTATCCTGCGTCACATGAGCACATGGGAGGAGAACGTGAGAGGATGATATACACCCGGGTGTAGGATGCAAATTGTAGTAATAGTATTAGTGTGGTATGTGCGTCTCTGTTGGCTGCTCATGAATTCCTTTAGAAACAAAGGGAAAACGTGAGACAATAGTCCACATTGTTGAAACTTGAAAGTAATAGAAGATGTTGTAACTGTGTAGATTCCTGCTAGCTTAGCATGAATTCTTGAGGCAATAGACGGATGCATGTCTGGCTTCGTGGTACTTCAATTAGACTGTGTATTGCTTGCTGTTCTTATTAATCCGACCATTGCTGTCTCAAAATTGAGGGAACTCAATGTGATTGATAATATTTTAGTCTGTTCTGTTTTTGTTGGTTATCATTTTACGTCATGTATAGCTTTAGTCACCCTTTTTTCTGTCCTTTCTCCTGGTCTGATATTTATTTATTTTTTAAAGGAAAAAAAGGCTATTTTACCTATTGAATATTGTGAAAGTTGTGATACCATGATTTCTGTATATTTATGCTGCAGGACTTTAGTGATGCCTGCTCGGATGTGTATCAACCCAATACACAACAAGAAAGGGATGTTGCATCAAGAAGGTCAAGCAAGTTCAGATGAGGGGTAAGTTCTTGTCTAAGAGGGCTCCATATAGCATAGAACTCTGTAGATATTAGCTCTAAGATCCTCACTTGCCTTCCTCACTTGTCTGGAATAGGCAAACCTGTTTTTACAGTCAGGATGTGATGGTAACTGCAACCAATCTTATTTGATGAAAATCTAAACCTCTTTGCGATGTCTTCTAGGTGGATGGCTACCTCCTGTCCTATGGATTCTTTATACGACTTGGACCTTATATCCAACAAGATACCTGTGATTTTGGACAATTCAGAAATGTGGCACCAGGTATTATCAACAGGTATGAAACTGGGTGCCAGAGGCGTAGCTCACGTGAAAAGAATTAGCCGAGTTGAACTCAAGGAGGATCCTCAATATGCAAACCTCTTGCTTATAAATCGAACTGCAAGCCCTCTAGCATGGTACCAAGCCTTAAATTCTGAATTTTTTCTGTGTAATATCTGTTAAATTACTGTGATGCGCTTTTTTTTTTGTAATTTAGGATTTCTTCCTTTTTTTGTCTCTTTTGCTATTCTTCTGTAATTACTTTTTAGTGGCATCTATTTGGAATTTAATTGTGTTATTATTGCTTTCTGGAAGAAATGCAGGTTTGTGGAATGCAAGGATAGGTTGAACCATAGTGCTGTTACTTTGCCATATACTTTTCTTCCATCAATGGCAGCCAAGAAACTTAGAGAGGCTGCGGATAAGGTATTCATATGTTCCTTGTTTAATTGTCACCTGTCGCCGGCTGTCTATGGTTACATTATGATAAAACTTGATAAGATTGTTTATTGGGGTCAAATTGCTTTGTTGTGGACTGAGATCTGTTGCATTTCAAGTGTTGCTCCTTTATAATGGTTGTTATGTTTGAATGAATTTTCATCTCAACATCCTTCTCTAGAAGTTCTATCAGAAAGTGGGAGACTCTTGCATCCTTCTAATGTTGGGGAGATTTTTTCTTCGACTTTCATGCTCCACACTATGGGATTGAGTGCTGTTCGTGGCTTATCTACTCTGATCATCAATAGAAGAGTGAATTAGAGTGGTTTTGAGGCTTAACATGACAGAGCTGCCCCCAATTATTATGTCTGTGGCCTTTGTATTTACTCTAGAGTTCTTGTTAGATTACACTGACCAATCCATAAAAACTTTCACTGAAATAAAGATTCCAAGGCTTAATTTAATACCCACTATGTCTAGTCAAATATTGTTTGTAAGAACAATTGTTATTTTGTAAGGAGAACATACATAATCCACAAGGAGGTTTGGCGAATGATCATACGTTCGAATCATTGCGAGGGTTCAACTCAACCACAAATAAAGGATGTATTCACTCATGACTCATGATGGAGAGTTTTTTTAAAAAAAAAAAAATCAAAAGAATTAAAGTAAACAAAGTCGCTGAATTAAAGAGAGAAGGAATACTCAAAATTCATGGCAACCATAATCCAATGTTAGGGTCTTAAATTCTCAAATGTCAATTCTCTCTTGGAAAAGCCTAATAGTAGTGAAGACCTAAACAAAACCTATTTATACTTAGAAGGTGTTAGGAAGGTTTTGTACTTTTGATGTCCTCAAAATTCTCATAGTCAGCTGAAAACCACACAAATAGGCCACAAGTGTTGCTTTTGCTATTACGGCTATGTGCCACGGACTGGTCAGAGCTGATGTTGAGCTCCACATTGAGCGGATAGTATACTGCTTCCCTGCTTCGGGAGCTGCCAAAACTTGCATGGTGAACAGGCTGTGGGCAACTTAACTTTATGTGCTAAATTGTTGCTCATTAACGACGCTTACATGATTTACTCATCGCTTTACCCTTCAGTCATGGCTGGCTTGCTAAGCCCCAACTTTTGTGACTCAAAGGCAACTTCATCATGTAAGAATTCAACTAGAAAGCTAACATAATTGACAGGAAAGCTTAAAATTAGTAACCATAGGATGGATTTGTAAATAGAAGTCCTAATATAATCTATTTATTTGTAGAAGCGTAAAAAAGGTAAGTATTAGGAAGGTTTTGGTGTCCTAAATCCCTAATTAGTTGTCTAAAAACAGCAAAATTAGGCAATCAGACTGGCCATGGTCACAGAGAGTAGGACACGGACAGCCCTTGAGTAGGCCGTTTCACTACAGAGTTGCTTGCTTCTATGACTTTGTGCCATACCTGATGTACAGCTCCACAGGTTAGGAGCAGAGGCTGCTTCGCTCCTATGAAAGCTGCTGGCACTTGTGTGGTGAACAGGTTAGGCTACGTTGGGTTTCAAGCTAAATGTCTGCTCATTAACGATACTGATTTGAACTAATCATGGCTTGTCCCATGAGTCATGGCTTAGGCGTACTAAGCCCTTAGTTGTTGTGACTCCTAGGCAATTTCATTCATTCATTGCTCAACCGTGTATATTGCTAGTACCCTCACAACTACCTTCCCTAGTGATGCAAGCTAGCATGGGATTACAATCTCGATCACAAGCAACCCATGGCTAAATCGTCGTCAATTCACACTTCAATTGTGTTCTACACCATCAATGCACCTCACATCCTTTTTTGACTAACTTAACCAAGGTTACACATTTCCAAGCATCAATCAGATTTTCTATCAAAGAAACACAAGAACACTTGAGTGGAGCGAAAGGCGAGAAACAAAGCAAATTTACCCCCAAGTAACTAAATGTACGGAAAGAAAACCACAAACAGCAAGCACATATAACAACCAATCTTTACTGTGTTATTACTTAATTACAAGGCGATCACCTCTTTCGTTCTCTTTACAGTCAATTTCAATTTGATTTCTGAAGTTGTGGATTCAAGTTAATTTTTAAATACGAGAATACATAATGACTATTTGGTTGCCATTTCAATAGTTGTGTCAGACGTGTCTCCATCACCTTAGAAAACCTATCTTTCTAAGGCTGTGTGGATGGTGTTCTTCATGTCTAATGAACAGAAAGAAAGCAGATAATGAATTGTGTATAGAAGTTAGTTATACTCATTAAACAAACACCAATCTTTGTAATACTTGCCTGACCTTGATATACCAGTATTGTTTATCTTGAGCTACATTGAGCAATGAGGAATAGGATTTCTGCCAAATAAAAAGATTAGGTAAATAAAAGTAGGGGAAATTTATTAATTTCTTCCTAACGACTATGTGGTCCTTCCAATGCTGTTCATCTTATTCATTTCTGTAAGTGTGATTGCATTATGTTGTGTCATGTGAGTTACATAATGTGAAAGAATTTATCTATCAACTTTGGGTTTGTGCAACTGCTGGACTTGTGATTTGTGAAATTTTTGTTACACTTTTTATACTCCCTCTGCTTTTGTTTACTTGCTACATTGTTTTTGCACGGTTTTCAAGACGTTTTTTAACCCTTGATACCTCTTATTCCTTTTAAGTAAAATTTATGAAATTTTGATATTATAAACCTACATATCGAGGAATCTAACAAGACCACACATGATTCTATTTTTGCTTATAAAAAAATCAAAATAATTGGTCAAAGTTGGTAGTAGGATTTCCCAAAATCGAAATGTAGCAAGTAAGAAAAAAGTGGAGGGAGTATAAAGTTATTTGTATCTTTCGTGGCTCTTTATATGTACTATATAATAGGAAGCTGTACCTTATCAATTGCAATGTACAGGTAAAAGCAATGCTTGGTGACTATGATGCTATACATGTCCGCCGGGGTGATATACTAAAAAAGAGAACAGATAGATTTGGTGTTGTGAGGAGCCGACATCCTCATGTCGAGAGAGATACAAGGCCGGAGTGTATTCTTCAAAGAATTTCGAAATGGGTCCAACCTGGACGAACCCTTTATATTGCGTCAAACGAGAGGAAACCTGGATATTTTTCACCCCTTGGCGTCAGGTAGCATGTTCTTCTTTAGCTTTCTCCAACAGATTCATAGTATATCTTGTGTGAATAGAAACATATGGTGTTTTCTCGCTCTTCAATCTCTTGTACTACTATATATTTATACTGTCTATATGGTATATATCAAATGATGTGTTCACTACACGGTGTCTGTGCGTATTTGTTTTGAGATTTTTGATCTTTCTTCAAATTTGAGGAAGACTAGTTTCCTGGATATTTTGTAAGTTGGTTTATACCGTCATGGAGTATGTGTGTAATTATCGTGTTGTTTTATTAATGAAGGGTTAAGATGTATTTCTCTTCCCATTTGAGATGAATATTCTCTAAAACTAACTTTTGCTCTTTGCTATTTTCAGGTATAGATTGGCATATGCATCAAACTACAGTAGCACCGTGGATCCTGTGGTTGAGAATAACTACCAGTTGTTTATGATAGATAGGCTCATTATGATGGGATCAAAAACGTTCATCAGTACTTTCAAGAGTGATGATGGAGATCTTAGTCTGAGTGATGACCCAAAGAAAAATACCGAGGGATGGATGAAAGTTGTTCGTACTGACAGTTGCTGAAGGAAGGCGAATCATTCTCAGTATATTCTACTCACTTGGAGACGAAAATGTAACTGATACTGTGCAGGCTTGCTCCAACATCGACGACCACGAGCTTGTGCATGACAATGGATGGATCTATGCAAGTGAATTAGGGGGCTTCTATCCTAAGTTTCCCCTTATAAAATTTTGTATGTCGTAATGTGATGCCATTGTATATTTACAATTTCTCATTTAGATCATGATTCTTGTATGGTAAGAATAGCTCCAGCGGAACATTGCCAATTGGCAATATCTTCATTTTAGCGCACAAAATATTTTGTGACATCATGTAAATGAGTCAAAAGTTAGAAGCAGTAGATGTCAATTACATACTTCAACATCATTACCTCTATCCTGAATTTTCTTGATTGTGTTGAGCAAATTGTTTCCTGTGCCATTTCCTTTCCTTTCATTTACCCACACTCTTACAACCCATTTGGTAGGTAGTAATTGATGGGTGGTAATGGTAATAAATATGTAGAGAATTTTGTGAAGAATATCTCGTGTCAGTGTCTATGATCATTTCCAAAAACCTCTTTCTCTTGTAAATATTCATTATCATTGAGTGGTAAAGAAAGTTTTTGGAGTCCCCTTAAAAAAATTCATTGCTATGGGCATTGACATGAAACTTTTTGCTCAAAATTACATAAATTCATACCATTATGAATATGAAGTATTAACTACCAAATGGGTTGTTAAGAGTTTGAAATTTAGTTTCAAATTTAAAAAAGTTCATATAAGTTTGAACACTTTATAAAATACTTCATCCCTTTCTTTTTTACTACAATATTTCCCCTATATGGAAATTTATAATACTACCTTCGTTCCTTTTTAATAGTTACACTTACACTTTTCACGCATGCCGATCCGATGCACTACTTTGAGCCTTTATATCTCTAATTTTGTATTTATAAAAAATATAAAAAGTCGATATTCTTAAAGTACATATCGAGACGAATCAAACAAGACCCCACATGACTATATTTTCTCTTAACCATAAATCACAAATGATAGTCAAAGAGAAATTTGTGAATAGTGTCAAAAGTGAAAGTGTATTGTGTAACTATTCCCTCTGTCCCATAATATAGTGCTTAGTTGCTTACTTTTTTTTTTTGCACGGGAATTAAGGAGAGTGGAGGGGGTAGTAGGATCTCAAAAAAAAAAAAATTTAATAAAGTACTTTTGTCTTGGAACTACTCCCTTAGTTTTGTTTTCCTTTAAAAAAAAATAAAAAAAAACAATAAATGTTTCTTGGAATGGTGTAAAGTAATAAATAAAGGCACACATTTTAAAAGAAAAAGTAAGGTATTTTGGAGAATTTGTGTAAAGATTGAGGATAATTTAGTCTGAATAAATTGACAAAAATAAAATAGGCACAACATTTTGGGACACCCAAAAAGGAATGTAAGCATTATATTATGGGACGGAGAGAGTATTAAAAAGGAACGGAAGTAGTAAGTTATAGCAAAGGTCAAAGTGGAAACTTTTGTTTGTTTTTATTCGGGTTCCAATAGGCTCAAATTTGGATTGAATATATTCAAAATCGAACCAAGTTAAACTCAGAATGGATTGAGATGAAATTATTATCCCCACCTAGATGTGTGATAAACATGATAGAAATATAGATTTATGAATAAGATGACCAACATTAATAAATCAAATTGACTAAGCATAAATAGATACGGAATATATTGGTAAAAATGGTATTGTATGGTATTGTATGGTATGTCGACAAGTGTTAGCTAAAGTAAATAATATTCTAAATAATACCCATACAAAAAATCCAAAAAAAATAAAAGTTCCCTAGTCTTTAAGCAATGATGTTGTAGTAAGTCAGGCACCTACTCTTTATCCACCACAAAATCCCAGAAAAAGCCATAGCGTTATTACATCACAAGTCACAACACATACAATTTTCATTAAAAGCTTGCAGAGAACCCAATTAAATTCTATCGGATACTTCTCAATCAAGGGAGCAATTGTTCAGATTGGCAGTGGAAAGCTCAGTAAACTATCTCCAATGAGCCCTAATTTCTAACTTTAGACTTGCCTACCAACGACCTTATTAGATCAGTTGATCAGGAAAAAGAATGGAAGGAGTGGAAACGGAAGGAGGATGAAGGAAAGGGCACCTTATCAATTCTTATAAGAAAAATTAAATTGAAATAAGTTCGGATAAGTTTATTATAACTAGTAGATGCCTAATAAGTTCATTTCGACGAAAATAAACAACAATAAGGTTTGAAACACTCATATAAATAAGGTCTAATTGGTTCGGATACGGTGTAATAAGGTCCATACGTTAAGATAAGTTCATATAAGAAAAACAAATTGAAAAGAATGGACCTTATATATGGGATTTGTATTAATATTTTAGATCTACTTTTATTTAGGATTGGTTATTACCGTACGTGTTATGTATTAATTAAGGATGATCAAATGGCGAGCTAGGTCGGGCCGCCTAAAAAAGGCCCATTTGTCGGGTCCGTTTTTGTGCCCAAAGCCCGCTTTTTGGGCCATAAATAGCGGGCTTTTCGAGCTAAATCAAACCAGGGACAAATTTTGAGCTAAAAACATTTTTAATCTTCTCAAAACCCGTCACAAACAAAAAAAACAAGTGGGGCCTCGAAACTGGGGGCCCAGAATAATCCGAAAAAGCCAAGATATTATTCGAGTCGAGCCTTCGCGTCAAGCTAACCTTGATCGAGATCCGGTATTAATAAATTGAAAACAATGATACTAGATACTTACGTAACATATTCGGGTTGAGCTAAGCCAAATTACAAGTGAAAAGCACCAAAAATTATCTCTGCTGGCCCAAGTCATTGAAACCCTAAGAGCGCAAAACTAACAGCGAGAAACCATATGGCTCGACGACCGCCTTAGGCGCCTCTGTAATACCCCTCATGATTGCTTTAAAGGGCTTTAGCAGGCTACTCATCCTAACAAGATGCATCTTTCTTTTAGGGAGCTTATTTCCTTAGTTACTCCACAGTTAAGCGTGCTTGGCTGGGAGTAGTCCAGGGATGGGTGACCTCCTGGGAAGTTTCTCAGGGTGTGCATGAGTGAGGACAAAATGTGTCGAAAGAACTTGTGTTGGTTATTGAGGACAGTTGTTGGCCCTGGATGCGTATTGGTGACGATATACTCAGCTCCGGATGGGCCGGGTGTTACAGCCTCAACGCCCTCAAGGTGGCTGTCGAGCCCTTTCCCTCCTTTTTCCCGTTGTTCCCCTTCCCCGGTGTTCGATGTTCCCTTCCCCTTCTCCTTCCCCGTCCCCTGTTTGGTGGTTGTGGTGTTGTTGCTTCGTGGCGTAGGCTGGTCGGCTTGCCTGAGAAGTGTCGTGAAGTACGCGTCGCCGCCGCCTGTGTGCATTTATACCCCTCCCCCTGTGTCGTTTTAGTTGGTTTCGTGGCTTATGTTTGCCCAGGTTCCCCCTATTTGGTTTTAGTTGGTTTTGTGCCTTAGGCTTGCTCAGGTTGGTGAAGCGCTTGGACGTACGCGCCATCATGGTCCCAGGGAAGTGAAGCTTCGTCGTCAACCTTCTTTTGATTATTGTGTTTAGGTTAGCCCCGTTCCCATGCTTAGATGTGGGAGGGCTTCAGTGTTTTGAGATAAGGACCCCGTTCCCGCACTTAGACGTGGGAGGGCTTCAGTGTTTAGGGATAAGGGACCCGTTCCCGCGCTTAGACGTGGGAGGGCTTCAAGATTCTAGGTTTCACATGAGTTGTGGGTTTGGAAAGTTTAAGGCCCCTATTTGGAAGACGATGGAAGTCTTATGTAGGGATCAATCATTTCGTTTTCTTGCTTTGTTTAATAAGTTCGTGTCTTGTTATGAGTGTTTTCTAGGAGTTATAGTCCCCTCTTTTGTAGGAATTGTGAGTTTAGTTGGTGTTTGTTTAGTATCTTCAGTTCGAGAAGCTCGAACGTTTGAGGTTGTGGGAAAGCGTACTTACTGGTTGCAGATCAAGAATATCAAGACGAAGGTTCAATTTCAATTTACTATTGCATCAGGCAGGAAAGATGTTAAGTCATCGAATTTCCAGTATATATGGTTGGAATAGTACCATATCACAGAAGCGGTTCCGAAGCGGCTATATTAGTAAAATGGATAAAGATCTTCATATTGATGTTTTAGATTATCTTTTATGTAAAGGTTATTATTGTTGTAGATGTCGTATGAAAGGGATGATCTCGTAGTTCTTGGTCTGCGAAGACGCGTTGTTAGGTGCTCCATTTCCATTGAGGCCAAACCTAAACATGTGCTCGAGAGATAGTCGTCCATACAACGATAAGGAATGTATGGATTCTCGAGAAGAGAGGAGCCATAGTGGTCCCCCCGGACCGCTCGGACCCCATGAGCGTTTTCTTAATGATAATCTTCCCTGTTCCCATTCAAATGAATCAGTTTTGATCTATATTGTCTTAGGGCCAAACAATATCAAAGACATTTTTAGCTTCTTATGTGCATATATTACCAAGGACCCTTGGGTCATTAGATGGTATACTACTATCTCCCATACGAGAGGCACGGGTTCAAATTTTGGTGGAAGGAAAATTTCAATATTGTTAGGGGGGAGGGGGGTGGGATTGGGGTGCTTGTTGGGCCTCTGGGTGAGTGTCCCGTGTAAGGGTAGCCCAGAGAAAGATTCTTCTTACCATAAGTTTATGGAAGGGGGCCCAAAAAAAAGTGCATATATTAAATTCTATGTTAACTTGTGTATTCCTCATAATTCAAAAAATTAATTTCTAGAATGAATGTAACCACAAACAGATGAAAATCATAAACATAGTCTTTGTCGAACCAACTCATATGATAAAAGAGAATGTGATTTAATACATTAGAGTAATTTAAAATTCATTAAAATCCATAAAGAAGCCGACCAAGACCTTAAATGCAATTAAATCGAGGCATTGAATGTACTGAAATGAAATAAAAATCCACAAAAATTAGTTGAAAGCCAGCAAACATCTACAACTTTTTACCCAAACCATCAACTAGTCTTTATTTATGGACAGTTTTATTTATTTAATTACATATATATATTATTATTTAGTATCTGTCCACTGTCCTCTGCCTTTTGCATGGAAGTCTTTAAGGTGTTCCATGCATGAATTCTATCAAATTAAATGCCTCCAAAAATTAAATACTACTATATAGTATACGGATCCCCTCTTATATTATTGAAATATAGTCTACAACGTAACTAGTTAAAACAATGATAAAAAGTAAGGTACAGTATCTACTACTACTAGTACTATCTGTCTTCGAGAAATTCTTAAAAAGAAAACAATTGCCTAATGAAGACGACAGACCATATATTATTATTATTACAAGTATATGACTCAAGTCATACTAATATTTTGATTGAAGTATGCATGAGTAGTATATTTTAATTAAGGTTCTTAGCATTAGCATAACACAGGTGGCTATATAACAGCTTATTTCATGCTGTACAATATTATTGAAAGTTGGAGTTGTTAGTATGACTTTGATCTTAACCCAAACCGACCAAACAATCACTATTGAATTACTATGTTATCATCATCAATATTATCCTAATAAGTCTAAAGAAGATTCTGGTTTTAAGAGTATAAAAGGATCCGACACTATTAGAGTGATCTTTAAAAGGTTAACAATCCTCATGAGAGATCGAAAGAGAATAAAAAACCTAATAACTTTTTATGAAACTTTCTCTCGCTAAATTATGCCTTGAATATAATATTAACTAAACTCTATTTCTCTCATGAGATTTGTCAATCCTTAAGGCTTTAGGTCATCTAAATATTTTTTGTGGGATATACATCTTTATATATACCTATAATATAATCCTCTCGCTACTCTAAGTTCTTACTTTTTCTTTCCATCCCTAATTTGGTAGATATTTTTTCCCTGCCTATACTATATTCTCCCACTTGTTGGACTTACTTAATTTTATATTCTCTCCATTACTCAAGAAACAAGAAAAGAACCCCCTTTTACACTCTAAACCTTGCATTAGTATCTGAGGTTATTGTAATTAGGATTTACTTGGAGGAACAATGGGAGTATATTAGAAAGATGATTTTCAATTAAACTCTCATTTGATGACTAAATCTACCCACCGATGATAGATTATTCACCTCCAATAATATCAATACTAATATGTTAAAAGGGGTTCCTAAATAAGGAACGATTCCACGTGGCGCTTTCCCTTAAAGTGTTGTACTCCATGTAATTCACGTACAATAAAAAAAAAAAGTAGAAAATGCGTTGTATAAGATTCAACCCCGTGATCACAAGCATACTAAAATCTTAACCATTAAACCAAGTGATGTTTGATGTTATCATTTTAAAGTAAAATTTTAAATGAATGAAAAATATAACTATCCGGAGCGTATCCCGGCCTAAAAACTAGTTTTTATTATTGCTCAATTGATCCAACTTCCTATTATAGCTCATTGGAGGTGTGTAAATTATCAATTGGGGTAAACCATATTTTTCCAATAGAGGGAGGGGTAATAATACAATGAGACTAAATTCAAGGACTAATCAAGATGACAAGTAAATATGGAAAGTGAAATTTCTAAAATTAAAAGAGTAAGATGTTTTATGCATGAGATGGAAAAATAAAAAAAGACGTTGGCCTAATATTTTGTTTTAGCTGGTTCTTGTTCTGCTTTATTGGCCTCTTCCTTATTTAGGTGTTCTTTAAAAGTATTCTGAAGATTTTTGGTTAAAGAGGATTCAATTTGTTCTTTGCTGCCTTCCTTGTTCTATAATTGGAAGTTGGAACCATTCCACATTGCCAAAGTTTGCACTTAGATTTTCTTTGAATCCACAGTTCATTGTAATCATAGATTAAGGGTGCACCTTTTAAAAAATAAAGTTTCATATATAACAAGTTCCAATAAGTTTAGATAAGTTGTTCAAATACGTTCGGTTCGAGATAAGTTCGGGAGAGTTCGATTGAAGAGAACACACCCTAATACGTGTGTAGTAGATCTGTTTTCTATCTTCACACATCTCATATCTCAGTGGCCACACTCGAATTAAGAGGAGTTGTACAGTAGGTAGAGGCAAAGGCAAAGAAAAATTAATTTGCTAAAACAAAGTTTCTGACCCACGTACAGACGTACTAATTGTATAATCAATGGATCATGGCTTGACTAAAGTGTGATAACCAAAGTACAGTTAGGCAGTTAGGCATGTTTGGAGTTGTAAACCCTTGCTAACTAGGAGTTGGGGGTTCTGGTGCGTTCTCCATGCTTGCTTAGTTGCTTATAACACAATGGCAAAGGTACTCCATACACCGTATGCAACTAATACTTCGTACCGAATTTTCTCATGCAGAGAAACAAATGAAACTACTTTGAACAACAAATTCTTTGTTATTACCATTAAATGAGGGATAACATGAATTTATACCACGTAGTGAAGAAATTTTCCAACATGATGCAGAGAACAATCCAAGAGAAGGTATAAATAGCTTACAGTCAGGTAAATGTGTTTCTTACAGCTTTGATGAATGAACAAGCGTTTTACTCAAGGCAGTAGCAGCCTTTGACCCAGAAGCACGGCTAAGATGCTTACTGATGAAATCTCCGGCCAACAAGAGCTTTTGCAAGTCCACGTTAGTTTCTACTCCAAGTCCATTCAGCATATAAACAACATCTTCGGTGGCTACATTACCAGATGCACCCTTGGCATATGGACAGCCACCGAGACCAGCAATAGATGAATCCACTGTACTGATACCCATCTGCAAAGAAAGCACATCAAGTTTCTTTATTCTGGTTTAAGGCAATGTTAAGCTAATGAAGTTAGTCCGTCAAAAAATTTCTGATTCATGACATAAATACTTCGTCTTTTTTCAGTTGCATAGTTTGTTTTCACGGTCTCCAACTCACAACTTTGAACGTTAATTTCTTCTTTACTTACATTCTCGTAATAATTATAAAAGGATATATTATGATTTATGAAATACGCATTAAGACGAATCTAACAAGATTGTATATTCTCGTTTGCTGAAAATATATGGTCTATGTTTGTAAAGTTTGACTTTGAAAAAGAAATGTTGCAACTAATAGGAAATGGAAGCTCTTTTTCTCAAACAACAATATATCAACCAGAAAACCAATGTCAAAGAATTTCTTACTTGGAGAGAGAGGAGAATATTTGAGAGAGCTTGCCCATATGTGTCATGAAAATGCACCGCCAGCTTCTCAAGAGGGACAACATCAATAACAGCTTCGAGCATTGGAATAACAGTACCTGAATAGAGAGGAGAAAAGATTAACAGATTGATGACTTTAATAAGAAAAGAAAAAAAGTAGTGTTTATAACATGAAAGCATTATTGTAGGTTTGATCTTTCAGTGCTTCCGCAGAAAATTGTTTCTGATGCTCTTTGTTCAGCACATAATACAAGAAACCGTCGTCAACTTTTGATCTTAGCCACCACCAAGGGTCCGAGGAAAATTTATAAGGAATAGAGCCTAACAACGGCTAATTGATATAAAGTCTACCTAAGAGTCTTAAGACCATCGTCAAGAAGCCATTATTGGACTAATAGTGAGAACTAACAATAGATAACGGACTTGTAGAGAATACTAGAAAAGAAATGGACATGATCAAGAAATTCATCAATGAGAATATATCAGCAGTCGCCAGTCAGTATCTATGTCTTAGATGCCGACAAAGCAGACTGCAGCGGAGGAGAGATTTAGAGGAGACAGATTCAATAAGCAAATCATGAATTTAACATGTAGCATGATGATTGATGGCACATTAATCAAAGAAAATCATCAAAGTGGGGCTTTAGGAACTGAAGGCTACCTGGAGTTCCAATTCCTATAGTATCGCCAAGAGAGATCTCGTAACAGCCCATATTAGATAGCTCTTTAGCAACATATGCTACTTGAGATGGTGAAACTGCTCCTTCAATTGGGCATCCCACAACGCACGATACATATCTGTGAGAAGTTTTCAAGTCTTAGCACCATCCATAGCTAGAATACGCATTAACCCATGATGTAATTATAGGAACATAAGAAATGAAACAAGCACAAATTTCCTTTCTAGATAAAAGGACATTTTCTTGAGAAATCTTGCAAACTGCATAAATCAGGGTCCAGAGTGCAAGAAACATCTCAGATTCTTGATCATCGAAGAGCCTCACACCTTTCTTAACCACAATCACAGGCAAATCACAAAAACTGCTACAGAAATACAGAGAATTTTGTTCCAGCATCTTTCTCCAAACAGAACTATAAACTCCAGCATGAACCAGAATAGGACCTGAACAAGCCAAGTTTGCATCTAATACCAAATAATTTATAGTGCAACAAGAGAATATGCAACCGTATATGGCTGTATTGAGAACCAATCGTTCTGCAGAATACACAATCAGAAGTGAAGAAAAGACAGCACCCTTCAGCCTTGTGGTGGTCTCTCTATCAATTTTAAGGATGTCAGGGGTAGTAGAAAGCATATAGATAGCACATTAGTTTCTCTTTTGCTGCATAGTTTATTACTTCCCATGCAGTTTTCTGAGAACTTCCTCATTTCGAAGCGCAAGGCTGTAAATTCATAGCTTCCAGAGCTTGGTTGGGGCTGTTTGAGTAAGTGCTAGTGTTTGTGTTACTTAAAACTCAAATTTTTTTCTGTGAACAAAACAGGACAGATTTGCCAGAGTAAACACATCTTTAAGTTCATTAAAAAAAGCAATAATTTTTCGAATGCATTTGCACAATGCAGTTACAAACAAAACAAATTATTTACACGTGTCCACAAAAATGCAAAGTTATATTATCAAAATGACGAAGAAAAAACTTTGGAGAGATGACAAAGAAGATTGTTAAACGCCAAAGCTCGCATGTCGACATTTTACTTATGTAGCCATGACCATCCATCACATAAAACAAAAAGGGTCATTATACGAACAAGCTTAGTGTATGTTTGGTTAGCATAGGAAACCTTGGGAAAGTGAAACTTCCTAGGAAATGCAAGGTAGGTGAGTTGTTTGGTTGACCAAAAAATGGTGATATGGGGGAAGTCAAACTTCCTAGGAAATTCCACTTCCCACAAAATGTAGGAAGTTCTTACCTAATCACCCCTAGGCCCTAGGTAAACAGAAATTCCTATTGGACGTCACTTTCCCCGTTGCTAACCAAACAATTTTTTGGAATTCCCATGAATTTGATTATGGCATTTAATTTTCATGAATTAAAATTTCATGAGAACTTCTACTCCTCGTGTCTACCAAACGACTACTTAGTCTAACGAAATCTTTATAAGGAGAATGATTATATAAATCATAATGGCAATACGCACCCACGGACAGGTAAAGAGAGCTTTTCTGCAGCACTAGCAACATCGCGATATCGGGTGAGACACTCTTCAACAGTGCAATTAATATTCGATTTTGAGAAGGACTCTGAAGCTGAAGCAAACACTGCTACTTCCTTGGCACCTGCTGCAACAGCTGCTACTAGTGGCCTCAACAACAGGCAGACCGGAAGATGCAAGCATCTTTATCAACTCAATTTTTACATCAGTAGGTACAATGTTTTTCTCATTTTGGAGGCCATCCCTGGGACCCACTTCTACTATCTTCACATATTTTGGTATCCTTTCCAGCAGCTGCACTGAAATAGAATACATGTTAAGCAACTACCGGAAACAAAGCTCATGATCTCAAGGAGTCCAATTAAGCATAGCCTATTCTTATAGGGTCAAATAGTGTATAAACTTAAACTCTACATACCTTGTTCTTACATTTGGGGAATTCACCATTGCATAGGGAACTGTAGTGACGAGTTTGCAAAGCGCATGCAATATGAGGACTTACAGCTACTCTCAGTTTCCCATGCACAAAAGGGGAAGAGCTCAGCACATTCGTAACTACATTTCTCCTCGTCATGTCGGTTCTTTCTATTTCACAACTGGAAGAAAGAGGTGGGAATTTTAAGAATAAGTTAGTATGCCTAAGAATATAATAGCTATACACAAAATCTACAATGAGTAACTAGTTTTTGGTCCTTTGTGATGCATGGGATGCTAATCACATCTTCAAGAAGAGAGAAATAGATAAGAAATGAAAAGAATTTATGATGATGATGTAAATTGTAATACAGTGATACTCCAAAAGAAGAGAGAAAGAAGGAAAGACAGAAGTTCCTGATATATTGAATTTTGGAGATTGATTTGTACATTATACAAAATATTGGTTTCTCACTGTGCCCCAGGTTTCAATAATTACTGTATGGGTACATCTAAGCCTGGTGTCGGACATATTATATGGCCGACATGGGCAATTAAAGACGCGACCTCACTCAGAGCATCCAAGCCATTCCTGATAAGTAGTCCGAGATGGTATTCGCGGCCACAATAAAGGACAAAACAAGGAAACCTTCCCCCTAACCAGACTCACCATAGTCGTACACGTGTCAAAGGATTACGCATCCTGCCAGAGGAATAGTACTACTATAAATAGCCAAATGGTACTATTCTGCAGGCACATTCTCTCACACTCTTAAGTTTTCTCTCTCTCTCTAAAATCCTTATCGGGCACTTACTGACTTGAGCGTCGGAGGGGGGTTTCCTCGCATCCCCCCCGAGGGTAGCTCACGTTTGTCTTTCTTGCAGACTTCCAGTCTCGGACGCCTACTCTGACACTACCGGACACTTCCTTGTCCGGCTGCGTTTCATCACCGAAACAACTTGGCGCTAGAAGGAGGGGCCTCCTACCCTTGCGAAGCAGTCATGGAGAAGACAAATGACGCCAATCGTGGTCCATCGGGGTCGGAGATCGGGCAAGGATCTTCTCATCCACCTATCACCAGATCCATCGGCGTACCTCAGTTCCATCCCAACATGCCAGAGGGCAATGACCAGCGTACTCCAGAGAACAATGTTGCTCGGGTAAGTCCTGATGCTGTTCCTTTCAACTTGGCCCAGTTGAGCCAATTCTCGCCGGATCAGCTGCAAACTGTGGCGTCCTTCATCCAGATGTTACAAGGCACTCCACAGCCTAACAGCATTCCTGCTAGTAACACAAGAGGCGTTCAGCACCGTAAACGATCACCGGCCACGGCCGTAGAAACGTTGACGGTACGCCGCAAGAAGGATGCGCACGTTAACACCTAAGACCGTCGAGATGGAAGAACAAATTGACAATCCAGTACGAGGAAGCCGATTTGGAAACCGAGGATCTCAATCACTCGAAAGAGTCTCGCGGTCGCTCATACCGAGAGTACAAAGACCACAGTGTGTTAGTAACTATTCGGGTGGCGGACATCTACTAATCAAGCCAAAACTCTCCCCATTTGTTCCCGAGGTTCTTAATTACCCAATGCCGCGAATCAAAATGCCATCATGCAAGTTTGACGGCGGCTCGGATCCCGACGATCATGTCGCGGCTTACGAAGGACACATGTATTTGTACACGCAGAGATAGATGCTATCCGGGTGCAAGGTTTTCCCGTCCACTCTCATTGGCATAGCTCGAGACTTGGTTTAAAAGTCTCAAACTCTGGTAATGTATCCAGTTTTTCTCAACTCTCGTCCATGTTTAGTACTCACTTCGTAAGCAACAAGGCGTCGTGAGCGCACAACCGGGGAATTATTGTCAATCGACAAGGCGAGACCGAATCTCTCCGAGATTACATCGGGCGTTTCAATGTGGAAGCCGTATCTATTCCTCGGCTACAGCAGGATGTAGCGATTTTAGCATTGATGTCGGGGTTAAGAGAAGGGACTGCGTTCGGGAGTTATCTCGGACGAAAATCTTTCACGTCGTTAGGGCCGATCTTTGGGCAAAGCAAATGATTTCATAAGAGGAGAGGAATTTGACAAGGCAGCTAGTGGCCGGCATGGGGATTCTGAGAAGAAGAAGGAAGATAAGTCACGGAAAGATAAAGGTCGTGAAGTTGATCGTGGTCGAGATGAAAGAAGAGAATCCAATATGGTCAAAAAAGGAAATGACCGGGAGCGGGATGGTCGAGAAAAAAATGAACGTAAAGATAAGTTTGAGGCGTACACTCAGCTCACTACCTCCCGGGCACAAATTTTCACAATGAACAAGGAAAGTGACAAATGGCGAGAGACCGAAGAAGATGTTTCATAAAAATCGGGATAAGACCAAGTGGTGTGATTTTCATGGAGATCACGGACATTTAACTGAAGACTGCCGACACCTCAAGGATAATTTGGAGGATCTCATCCGCAGAGGGTATTTCACCCAGTATAAAGCTCAGACAAGCGAAGGCGACTTGATGAAACCCAGAGACCAGAATGTTCAGTCCCGGATAGGAGAAATTCATGTGATTAGTGGCGGTCCAATTCATGGCGGAAGTGTCAGTGGGGCAAAAGCCGCTTAAAGGAGTTCCGACATCGGGTGAATTTTAACCGAGTTGCCGAGTGGAGAAAGCCGCCAGCCATGCCTGCCATGTCGTTCTCATTAGAGGATGCAAAGCACGTGATTTATCCTCATGACGACCCGCTAGTGGTCACCTTAAAAGTTGCAAATTGTTTAATTCACAGAATTTTGGTGGATGGAGGTAGTTCCGCCAATATTTTATTCCTATCCACTTTCGAAAAATTAATGATTGGCCGGGAGCACTTACAGCCAGTCCGGTACCCAGTGATCGGATTCACTGGGGCATCTGCAATACCCGAAGGCATTATAAAATTGCCGGTCAAGGTGGGCGAAAATAGTGAAGCCAGGGATGTGATGGCCGAGTTCTTGGTAGTAGACGTTCCGGGAGCATACAATGCAATCATTGGACGGCCATTAATTCATGACATACAGGGTGTGGTATCTACTTATCACTTGACTATGCTGTACGTATCCAATTCGGGTACAACAGCGAAGATCAGGGGAAACCAGGAAGCAAGAAGGTCATGTTATTTAACGGCTTTAAAGCGCCCAGCAAGAAGGGTCCCTATCGAAGAACTTTGTCCGCCATCAAGAAAGGATAAGAGAGTTAAGAAAAAGGCCGCGGCAGAAGAACCATCTGAGGAAAAGAATGAAAACGCCATGGAAGTAACCATGGAGGAGCTAGAAGTACGACCAGAGGATTGGCCAAGGCCCAAGCCTGATGGAGAATCCAAGTTAGAAATGCTGGCAGATGATCCAGAAAGGACTCGTGGGTCTGGAACGGACATGGATCCGTAGGTCGAATCAACTCAGGTGACTCTCCTTCGAGAAAACGCCGATGTATTCGCGTTCTCGGCGGATGAGATGCCTGGGAATAGACCCGGCCGTGATGGTTCATCGTCCGAATGTCGACAACTCTCGGTCCGCCCGGTCAAGCGTAAGAAAAGGAATTTTTCAATAGAAAAGAACAAGGCCGTCGAGAGAAGAGGTTAATAAGTTACTAGCGGCCGACTTTATTGAAGTCCGTGATTACCCGTAATGGGCGGCAAACGTCGTTATGGTGAAAAAAGCGAATGGTCAATGGCGGATGTGTGTTGATTTCACGGATCTTAATAGAGCGTGTCCAAAAGACTGTTATCCCTTGCCACGAATTGATCAATTGGTAGATTCAACTAGCGGACATGCTCTTTTGAGCTTTATGGACGCGTTTTCAGGATACCATCAAATCAGTCTTCTGGAAGAGGATAGAAAGAAAGCAGCCTTCATCACAGACTGTGGAGTCTTTAATTATAAAGCAATGCCTTTCGGCCTACGAAACGCAGGGGCCACATACCAAAAATTGGTCGACAAAGTATTTGCTGAGCAGAAGGGAAGGAATATCGAAGTCTATGTGGACGACTCAATCGTCAAGAGCAAAACAGACCGCGAGCATATTGATGATCTAAGAGAAACCTTTAGTACTCTGAGAAGATACAAGATGAAGCTCAACCCGAAAAAATGTGTATTCGGAGTTAGGGCAGGAAAGTTTCTAGGGTTCATGGTCAGCAAGAGGGGAATCGATGCTAACCCGGATAAAGTGCGTGCTATCACGGATCTACCGTGAGCCGAAAGGAATAAAAGACGTGCAAAGATTAACCTGGGAGGATGGCCGCATTAACTCGTTTCATCTCCAAGTCGGCCGACAAGGCCCTACCTTTCTTCGCGTTATTGAGAGGAAACAAGAAATTTGAATGGGGTGAGGAGCAAAGCCAAGCCTTCGTCGCGATCAAGGATCATTTAAAGACTCTACCCACCATCACCAGGCCAGAAACGGGGGATACATTGCAGTTATATATCTCGGCTTCTTCAAAAACCGTCGCGGCTGTTCTATTGGTAGAAAAAGAAAAGAGGCAAGAACCGATATACTTTATCGATCACATCCTAAACGGACTCGAGAGCCGCTATCACCGATTGAGAAGATGGCGTTGGCCGTGATCATAGCAACCGTAAAGCTCGAGCCATATTTCGATTGCCATCCCATTCGAGGTCTTGACAAATCAACCGCCGGGAAAAGGCTTTGCAAAAGATGGATAGCTCAGGGCGTCTTTTGAAGTGGGCAGTGGAATTGTCCGAATATGATATACAGTACAAGCCAAGGACCGCGATAAAAGCTCAGGCGCTGGCGGATTTTATCGTCGAGGCATCTTACGACGAAGAGCGGTGGAAGATGGCACTTGGTCGTTAGAAGTAGATGGCTCGTCGCCAGCTAAGTGGCTCGGGGCGGCATTGTAATGGCCAGCCCGGAAGGAAATATTTTTGAATACGCCATCAAGTTCACCTTCCCGACGTCAAACAACGAGGCGAGAATACGAAGCAAAGAATCGCAGGGTTGAGGATGTGCATATCACCGGGGCCAAAAGCGTCTCTTTGAAAACGGACTCACGACTAGTTAATGGCCAGTTGAAAGGAGAGTTTGAGGTCCGAGAAGCAAACATGCAAAAATACGTGGAAAAGGCCAAAGAATTGATAGCCCAGTGACTCACTTTGATGTTCAAGCCATCCCCAGGGCCGAGAACATTAAAGCGGACGCACTCTCGAAACTAGCAAGTTCTGATTCTTTGAACATTGAAAGATCTGTTATGATGGAGGTTTTGAAAGAGAAGAGCATCACCGAAAAAACCGTGATAATAAATACTGTCAATCGGCAAGGCGAATGGTTCGATCAAATAGTGGCTTATAAACTCACGGGATCACTCCCTTCGAACACGATGGAAGCTAGGAAGTCGAAGAGGCGAGCAAATTGGTATGTCATTTACCAGGATGAGCTATATAAGAAATCATTTAGCTTACCGCTATTGAAATGTGCAACGGCATGGGAGTCGAGAAAAATTTTGGAGGAGATTCATGAGGGGATCTGGAAATCACATTGGGGGTAAAGCATTAGCATTAAAAGCATTGAGAGCTGGATATTATTGGCCGAGTATGTTGGCAGACGCGCAAGATTACGTCAAGAAATGCGACAAGTGTCAAAAATTTGCTCCCATCATCAATAGACCCGCGAACGACCTCCGACCTATAATATGTCCGATACCGTTTGCACGAAGTGGGGCTTAGATATCCCGGGACCTTTTACAACGGCCACTGCCGGCCGTAGATTCCTGATTGTTGGTATCGACTACTTCACAAAATGGATCGAAGCGAGCAACCGACGGCAAAAATAAAGTCGAATCAAGTCAAAAAGTTCATTTGGCAAAGTATAATGACAAGGTTTGGTATACCAAATGCGATAGTCTTTGATCACGGCACGCACTTTGACCGCCAGGCCAATCAAAAATTTTCTATCCGAGTTCGTAGTCAAGTTCGCATTTTCAGTAGTATGTCACCCGCAGAGCAATGGGCAAGCCGAAGCCGCTAACAAACAGATTCTCACGACCTTGAAGAAGAAGTTGGATGAACTCAAGGGAGCTTGGGCCGATATGATTCCGAAGTATATATGGGCCAATAGAACAACGAAAAAAGAGGCAACGGGAGAAAGTCCATTCAAGCTAGCTTTCGGAACGGAAGCGTTTTGCCGATAGAAGTTGGTCTACCCTCATATCGGATTAAATACAAAGATCTAGAGAACAATGATCAAGCCTTGAGAGAAAATCTAGATTTTCTAGCAGAAACAAGGCTGATAGCGGAACTCAAAGCTGCTGCATACAAAGATCGTATCAGTAGAGCATATAACAAGAGAGTTCTTGAAAGGCCGTTAACAAAAGGAGATCTAGTACTACGAAGAACGGCGACCACCTGAAAAGCTCACGGCGAGGGAAAGTTAACAAAGAAACTGGGAAGGACCATTCCGAGATATCCAAAGAAATTGGTCCCTACTCATTTGTGTTGAAAACAATGGACGGCATCGAACTTAAGAATTGCTTTGGAACACAAGTGTTTTAAAGAAATACTATGCATAGATATCTCATGTAAAAGGCCAAGGGCCGTTACTTTTTCATATCAATAATATAGCTTCCCATGAGCACTCCGTTAATTATTTTACGCTTATTTTAAGTACGCCACGTTCCATTAGTAAAAAACGGCCACATAACGGGCCACGTACAAAAATGACCATATAACGGGTCTAAGTACAAAAACGGCCACATAACGAGGCCACGTACAAAAATGACCATATAACAGTCTAAGTACAAAAACGGCCACTTAACGGGCCACGTACAAAAATGACCATATAACGGGTCTAAGTACAAAAACGGCCACATAACGAGGCCACGTACAAAAATGACCATATAACGAGTCTAAGTACAAAAATGACCATATAACGTGTCTAAGTACAAAAACGGCCACTTAACAAGGCCACGTACAAAAAGACCATATAACAGTCTAAGTACGAAAACGGCCAAACAACGAAGTCAAGAACGAAAACAACACGAAAACTCACAAAAATTTAAGCTTCATTACTAATTACCGGCATGGCGGCCAACTACAAGCAAAAATGTGGGCGACCACTAAAAAGGCACCAAAAATTCATAACGGTAATTGTAATAGTAAAGCTTATCCAAGGTACATGCCATATTGGGCCGAATTCAAGGTTTACAAAATATTAGAAAAACAAAATTCTAACAAATTATTAGAATCAATCGAAGAGCCTGGAGATGACCGCCAAAAACATCAAGGAAGAAGCACCTCTTCATCCCGAGCAACGGGAAGAACGTTAGCAATGACATGCTCATCGCGAGATAAAGGGCTCACCCTCCAAAGGGCGCGTATGAACATTTTACGCAAAGGCGGTTTCCATCTCGTCCCGATTGAAATTCGGATGAGAGTGACAAACACATCTTTTTGCGGCTACCCATCCGCCGTCATATCTCTCTCCCAACATACCAACGAACTCTTGAGATTTTTAAAAGCTACCACGGCTCGAGCGGCATCATCCTTGGCCTTAGAAATGGCGGTGGCCATCTCGTCCTTAAGGGACGCCAGTGCAGCTTCAAGCTCCGCTGAATTTTTCTCAGCCTTCTCAACCTTGGCAGCCTTGGTTCGCAAATCCGCCATTTCAACATCAACAACTGCCCGCGATGCCTTCTCGGCATCAAGCTGCTGTTGTACATCGTCAGAGTGAGCCAGGGCAGCATCAAGCTGGGCCTGAAGCTCATCCAAGGATTGCTTCTGCCTCTCAGACTCAGATTGATAATGGACAAATTGTTCAATAAGCTCAATGGCGGAATTGTTAGTCCGCATCGAAAGACGAGATTAAAAAAAAAAAAAAAAAAAAAAAAAATTGATGAATGATGAATATCAGATCATAAACCTTACCACAGCAAGATCGTGAGCAAGTTGGGCGGCCGGTGCTACCAGCTTGTCGGCTGGACAATCAATGGGCAACTGGAGGCCCTTCAGGAGACGATATCCGAGAGTACCGCCATTAGCTGGAATGTCAGCATATAAAGATTCATCTTCCCTCACGTCCCAGTTGGGTTGATAAATTCTCCCTGGGACGAAGGGGGGGACGAAAAAATGCAGCCTTCACGGCGGCACCGAGGACGATCTCTTTGTGCTCGATCCATTCATGTATCCGAGAAAATATTCCCGACCAAGATTTGTCAAAAAGCTCGGAGCACTTAAGATGTCATAAATCTTCGGCGCATGGAAGAGCCGGATCCCGAGTGTCGTCCCAATGCTTGTCAATAGCGGCGTTCAAAGGAGAGAACCCGGTGGGGGATAATATCTCGGACGGGGATCATTGTCCTGGAATACTAGTGGCCGCTTCCGGTGGTTGGGTCTCGGAAGCGCGGCAACATCCAAGGCTCGCCTCTTCTTTGGGACTATCGTCGAGAGAGCTCACGAGGCCGCCTCGACCTATAGTCACACCACCCCGCCACGGCGGACAGAGAACGTGTACGACAGGACTAAGGGACTCCCGATCCCCACGTCCGGCCAGGCCGACCGGGAGTGCGGCCGGGAGTGCGGCGAGCACGGCGTACACCCGCCCGACCTAAGTTGCGACCACCACGGCCGCGATCTGCACCTCTGAGACCCCCAGTGAGGCCATGAACAGTGTCGTAGTCAAAGATGGGCTCCTCAGGAGTTCGAGACATTGGCGTTGAATCTTCGTTGAGACCCAACTCCTCAAGATCTAAACGACGGGACTGCAGCAACAAAGCGGAAGGATTAATATCATATTAACTAACAGAAAGCAAAGGCATCAAGTCCCACGTCGGACCAAAAGTCAAGAGGCGAACCTTCTGGGTGGGTCTGGCAGAGAAATAAAGCCGACAAGGGTTCGTTTCCCAATATGTACTTTGCATGGGGAAGCCAGGTACAAGGGATCCGTCCCTCGGTATCTTCACCGACAGTAGTAATAGTCCCGACCTCGGACTCAAAATAATCAAAGGCTTTCTGCTCGGCTGCTGAAAGACCATAAGAGGGGACGTCTTCCATCCGAGTAACCGGCTTAGTAAAGTGGCGACGAATAGGGAAATTATTCGGCACCTTAACCCAATAAAAAGCGGGTTGCCAACCTTTTAACCCAGTCAACTTAGGGTAGACGGTAAGCTTATTTTTGGCCGTCATCAAGCTCCACCATCCTTTCTCAGTAGAACCGTTCCGTCGCAGCCAATGAAGACGACGGAAGAGGTTGAGTTCCTCAGGAAACCCTAAATAACGACAGGTCCAAATATAAGCGATCAGGTTCCTAACGGCCAAGGGTGTCAGCTGAGCAAGGCAAATGTTAAAAGCCTTCAAAATCCGTACCAAGGTTAAATCTAGAGGAAAACGCAACCCAAACTCAAAATGGTGCGCGTAGACAGCTATGTGCCCTGCCGGGCAATCAGTCACTTTTGATCCCTTATCGGGGACTATCAACTTATATTCCGATGGGAAAGCATACAACTTCTCCGCAACATCGCAGTAGTTGAGATCTATGGCGCATTGTCGCCAGGATTTACATATGACTGTAGATTTCGGACCACTGCTATAATCTATTGGTAACCATATCCCAGAATGCTCGACATCATCGCGGTCAGGAATCGGCTCGGGCCGAGAATTAGGAGGCATGCTGGAACTTTCCCCAAAACTATCTCGGTTTGACGAGTATTCTCATCCCGGCCAGAAGTCGAAGGACCATCAGTCTCGTCCATTGTAGCAATAGAGTCGTTGTCGGAACCTAAATCAATAACAGGTGGATGAGAAGGGCCGGTTTCAGGAGCAAGGCGATCATAAAAGTCATCCGCCACCACAACCCCAACGATCCGCTAAGTTATCTAACCGGGCATGTTCCCTCAAAGGCGGAACATCAAGTCCGGGAACAGATCGGGGAAGGGTTTCTAGCAAGATGCGGCGAGCTAAAATTTTATGTCTTAACTCCCGGAGTGTTTGTCTATCACCACTCATCCTCGCGGATAAATATTGGGAAGTTAAATTTTCTTGCTCAGAGGTAGAGCGGTCATTAAGAAACTTAGATCTAAGTTCCCTATCTCTATCAGCAGTAAGGGGCAGGTCAGCTAACAAACGAGTTCTCTCCTCCCTAGGGCTGGAAGTAGACGAACTATGCCCGCCATGAAGGGAAGTAGGAGACGAAGGCTCACTTTCGGACATAAGCTTATCACTCAAAGTATTTTGGCTATCTGAGCAGTCCGACATGTTTCGATGAGAAGAAAGAAAAAACAAAAACAGTTGAAAGAAAGTTGGAAAAAGGTACCTGAGAAAAACCGATGGAAAATGGCCAGAAAATCACGCTGTTTCCCAAAAAAAAAAAGCGCAGTGAAGTGTTCCAAAAGCACGAACAGAAGAACCTTCAAGTTCGACAACGCCGGAGAAAGCAAATTTGCCAGAAAGTTGGAAACTTCGAAAAGAAACCCTCGAATAAACCCCGGACGAAGAGAGGCGAAAACGTTAAAATTCCTCGAAATAAGAAACGAAAAGTTACCTGAAATACTTTTAAGGAAATTTGGTCACCAAAAGGGCAAGATTTTGGCAAGAAAAAGGAGGTTTGAAGTTCTTGAAGAAACCACGCAAACCAGAGAGTTTAAGGTTGAAGATGAAGGGTAAACAAAAAGAAAATGAAAAATGGCCTTATAAGGACAAAATTCAACGGCCAGGATTAGAAGACTCATCAACTACTCTGCTGGATGCGCGCCAAGTGCCAATCTCTAAACAAACCCTAAATAAAAAATAAAAATGAGCGGGATTCTAGGAAAAAGTAATGATTACACTTTTTCGAAATTCGAGTTCTCCCCGGGGGCAACACGTGGCAACGTAAAAATTGTCTCCAACGAGCACAAGTTCACTCGCGTCCACAATGCAACATCAATGCCTCGCAACCCCCAATGATCTTGGGGGGCTAGTTGTATGGGTACATCTAAGCCTGGTGTCGGACATATTATATGGCCGACATGGGCAATTAAAGACGCGACCTCACTCAGAGCATCCAAGCCATTCCTGATAAGTAGTCCGAGATGGTATTCGCGGCCACAATAAAGGACAAAACAAGGAAACCTTCCCCTGAACCACTCACCATAGTCGTACACGTGTCGAAAGGATTACGCATCCCTGCTAGAGGAATAAGATCTACTATAAATAGCCAAATGGTACTATTCTCTGCGGCACATTCTCTCACACTCTCTTAAGTTTTCTCTCTCTCTCTCTCTCTCTAAAAATCCTTATCGGGCACTTACCGACTCGAGCGTCGGAGGGGTTCCTCGCATCCCCGCCGAGGGTAGCTCACGTTTGTCTTTCTTGCAGACTTCCAGTCTCGGACGCCTACTCTGACACTACCGGACACTTCCTTGTCCGGCTGCGTTTCATCACCGAAACAATTACTTATTTAACTTTATTCAGAAAACATCAATTCTACTATTGAATATTTGGATTAGGGTATAGATCACACCTTTCTCATCATATTATATTATTTTCAAGTTAAAAGAAAAGGCAGTAAGTGAGTCAAGTCATTAACCAAGTGAAAGGCACTACGTGTTTTATATATGACAGTGTAGATATAGATTGACCAAAAGAATGGAAGACAGGGAGAGTCATTAGCTTACTCATTGAAAGAACCATAACTTTGAAACAATAGAATGAAAGTTGTGCCATAAGTAAAGCAGTTTACGAAAAAAGGTAGTTTCAATCAGCAGTAAGTATCCAAACAGATTACTCTTTCCTGAATTGTAGCCACAACATAACTCTTGATCGGGGTGAAAGCAGAAAAGGGTAAACTTACAAGTTACAACTACCCTTGTGAAGATTACTAGAAAATTTTGAAACCCAAGTGACAGTAGACTGAAGTACTGAATTAACAAGATTCTTCCTCTCATCCGTTTTCTTCCTCTCATCCTCTCAGGCTCTCAAGTCTCAACTTCTTCTCACGCCGATCAACTTCTTCTCACGCCGGTCAACTTCTTCACTCACCCGCACCGTCACTCCGTCTCCGTCAGGTTAGTTTTCTCACTACTCGCCTCGGTCACTCATTTTCTTCCTCTCAACTTCTTCTCTCACTCCGTCGACCGTGTTTCGATCTTAATATTAACCTAGCTAATATTTTGATTCTGTTTAAATCCATTAAAATACCCAAACTTTGCAGACCCAATTACCCAAATAACACACAACATAAAACAAAGAAGAGGAATTAGAATGAACTCTTGGAATAATACTCAATATTCTGGAAGTGAAGCTGCTTTTTAGAGCATTGTAGGCCGACCTTGAGTTTCGATTCCATGCCATGATTTTTGAAGAACAAAAGGTTCTAACTTTGCTCCAAATTCTTCAATTTTAGGGTCAATTATGAACTGGGTTCAAGTAAAATACTAGAAATTTTGGGTGATTTGAAATTCTGAAATGTAAAATTTACGAGCTTCAGGGTTTTAGAGACGTACGATAGTCTTAAATGGTTCTGTTATTCAGCAAAATATTTCTTTTGCAACAAACTATTGAAACTGAGTATTATGAATGGGGTCCTAAGAGACTAGAGTCGACTCACACTTTAGATGCTGATTTGATGCATCACACTCTGCTAATTTGATGTTGACAATTGGGATGAAAGTCTTCTCATTTAATTTGAAGAATGGACTAATGGTTAAGTTTCTGTCTAGCATCCAATACCAATCTCAGTATTGTTGTTAATTTAATATTATTTGTGACAGTGGTTAATTGGTGAATGATGACTGTGATGCTTTGAGCTTTGGATTAGCTTTGAAGGTTTGATTGATTGTGTTCAGGTAATACACTAAAACTCTTGTTTTAGGATTTTTAGAATTGGACCTATCATGTGAAGTTTCGGAGAGGCCATGAATGAGCCTTTGGTTTTATGTGTTTTATGTGCTGGTGGAATTAGTTGGAGATGGATAGGATTTCCTCTAATGTGAAATTATTTGGTATATATGCATGTGTTGATATGAGATTAAATTTGAATAGTTTAAGTGAATTTGATTGATATGTTTGAATGGTTGTATCTAATTAAAAATTATAATTTAAATTTCAGAATGAAAAGAAAGAAAACGCAACCGAATATCTCAAGTTTTTTTATTGTAGTATGAACTATTATTAGCCATGAAATGATTTTATTTGGAGTAGTTTTTTTTAAATTCATGGATTATCATGTATGGATGTGTCATGTGTGCATTCGAACCCGCACCCGTATCCGTACCCGTATCCGTTTCTGTGCAACCTAGTCAGTAGTGACCCACCATTCATAAATTCCTGGATCCGCTTTAGAGCTATCACAAACTTTATCAAAGACTATATACAATGCACGATAACTGCATATAGAAGTATGGTTCATGTTGATTTCGTGTTCATGTTTGTCTCGGGTTCAAGTTTCTCTAAGTCACTTCGACTTCGTGCAGGCAATGACATTTAGGTGTTAAGAAAAGAGGCACAAATACAAGTGGAAGCAACAACACACTTTTCCCCTTTTATGTTGTTAGATGAGAATTCACCACTACCAACCAATTAATCTCGAACCAAGACAACAATCAAACACAAACACACAACCAAACAGCCCACACACACAAAGACATCAACAATCATGAAGACAAGCGGTATACGTTGTAAAACCCCGATAAGGGGAAACATCCACGGCCCACGGGCACCATAATTAATCAATACTTAATGAGTAAAACAATCTAGTATTCTCTAGAATCAACTAGAGGCATACACAATCTTCAAGGAACTACCTTGACACTACAAGTCTCCACAAATCTCACCAAAAGGTCGAAAAACAAGATAAATATTACACGGTGCTGGAAATCTCGGGAGCTTGGATCGATGATCCAACCATTGAAAATGAAGCTCTTGGATGGGATGTAGGAACAATCTCCCAAAATTTGGTGACAATCCGAGTTCGTTTGGATGTACAATTGCCAACTTCAAATTATGGGGTATGCACACCTACGACTTTGCTTCTCTCTCTTTTCCCCTCTCTATCTTTCCTTGTAAGTCTCCTACTCATTTCTAGCATACCTTATTCATCCACCATAATCCCTTATTCGAGTCCCCAAAACTTCCAAGAGAAACCACACCTTCTCTGCTTCTCATATGGGTTAGGACTCATAACCCACATGGATAACCGACATTTCACAAAACAAGTGTAACTCAAGATTACGAAGTTATCTGAAAATTAAAGCTTTAAAACAAATAACAAGCGCAATATCTAGATCAAAAACCTAAAAACGAAATATAACTTCAATTAAGGAAACGAAAATTAAACAACTCCTAATATGCAATATATACGTCAAAATATACCACACTTCAATTACAAATTTCACAAAACAAACGTAATCATAATTTCGAGTTATAATTTTGATAATCGCATCATATGAACAACTAATAGCAAAAAATCTAACTCAAACAACACATTTCATCGAAAATTCGAGTTCTAAAACCTAAAAATCAAGCGCATCATCTAGTTCAATAGCATAAAAACGACAACAAAGCTTCAATTAAGAAAAAGAAACAACAACTAATACACAATGCATACGGTAAAATCTCAACAAATTCAAGAAAGCTACCTGAATTAACAACGTTTCTCTTCTTCCCAACGACACCGCCGCCTCTTGTTCTCGCCATTGCAAAAGGAAAAACAGAGGAGAGAGAAAAAATAGTCGAAAATCAAGAAATCGACATGTGATATGGAGAGATAAAGAAGAAAAACATTGAAAATTAAAAACCGAAAGAGAAATCAGAGAGATCGAGAAGCTATGTAAGCAAAAAAAAAAAAAGAGAAAAAGGAGAGAGGAAGAAGCGTTGATCTTCAAATATGTCAGAAGAGGAGAGAGAAAAGAAAGAGTAAGAAGAAAGTGGGACTTGGGAGTAGGGGTGTAAATGGATTGGACTGGATGGACTTTGCCAAATCCAAATCCAGTCCAAAGTTTTTTGGACTCGAGAAATTGAGTCCAAGTCCGATCCAAATTTTTTTTAAGTCCAATCTAGTCCAGTCCGATAATTTTTTCTTGAGTCTGAATCCAGTCCAGTCCGATTATTTTACTTCCTCCGTTTTTTTACATGTTACACTTTCACTTTTCACGCATACCAATGCAAAATTTTGAGGACATATATCTCTAGTTTTGTATTTGTAAAAATTATAAAAAGTACACATTAAAAAAATACATATTAAGACGAATCTAACAAGATCCAACATGACTATATTTTTATTCACGTATAAATCACAAACGATGGTCAAAGTGAAATTTGTGAATAGTGAAAATGTCAAAATGTAATATGTAAAAAAAAGGAGGAAGTATTTTTTTTTCCCCGATTTAGATTCAATGATTCACAACGTTTTCTCATAATTGAATTTGAAAAATTAAGCTCATTATATACATTCCATAAGATAAGTCACATGCATCTTTTATATTATATATATAAATATTAAATATATATATACATTATATATAAATGTATTAAATATATATAAAAATATTTTTGGACTGGACTGGACTTAATGGACTCCAAAGGGATAAGTCCAAATCCAGTCCGAAAATATTTGGACTCGAAAATTTGAGTCTGAGTCCAGTCCAAAAAAATTTCAGTCCAGTCCAGTCCGACAAGTTTGGACTGGACTGGACTGGATTGGACTCTGGACTTTTCGCAGTCCGCTTACACCCCTACTTGGGAGGGACAGGAAGCTAAGCAATATTGGGACTCTCGCACGTGTGAAGTAAAAGCTTATAGGAAAGTTTTCCTTAACGGGCTTATGGTCCACAATAAGTTATTGTGGACCAGGTTCATTTAAGAGTTTTACAATGATGTGGTGTTACTATATAGATTTGTACCAATCCAAAAATTTATTTCCCATATATTTCCATTAAAATAGAGAATTTCAACGAATTTACGAGAGCGAAATTGACCCACATTTCTTTTTTCGAAAGCTTTGCCAAACTTCATCACCAACACTGTTGATTACTCCAAAAGCTTCAAGCTTTGTGATTCTCATGCCATTCTAGAAATTGGGTAATCTCTCTTTTTATATCTTTTTATTTTAGTTTCGCCTCTTTTTATCTTTATTTTTTTGGGTTTGATAGAATTTGATTACATTTTGATACAATTATTATCCCCTATTATAATTTTGTTTTCACGTTAAAGTCTCTTTATGAAGCAGATAATTTATTCAATTAATCTATGAGCTAATTAGATAACGGAAAAGATGAATCCTTTTTTTTTCTCTGTACTTTTTATTGTGTGTTCATAACACGGGAAGATCAAGTAATCGAAGAATTAATTTGATACCACTTAAAATTAGTAGTAAAACTAACATTATCGAGTGATGTTGATGCTATTCATGACTATTTGTGACGGAATTTATGTGATTGTGACTAGAAACGGCTACTTTTCTTGATAGTTTTTTAAGCCGATGATGGGATTGAAGAGTAAAATTTAGAGAGGAGAATAAGGTTATAACTTTCAAAATTAGATTCTTGTGTGAATAGGAATCTCGGTCGTGGCGTGCGAGCATTCGACACGATGTCGAATTTAGACTGGTTGTATCGGTGGGAATAGTAGTTTTAGTGAATTGGTTGGCTTGGATGAAGATGTGCTTAATGTTGGGTTCATCCCTCCATAAGCAGGAAGAGCATAATATATTTGAGCCGAAGATGTCGGTTATCCATGTGGGTTATGAGTCCTAACCCATATGAGAAGCGAGAAGGTGTGGTTTCTCTTGGAAGTTTTGGGGACTCGAATAAGGGATTATGGTGGATGAATAAGGTATGCTAGAAATGAGTAGGAGACTTACAAGGAAAGATAGAGAGGGGAAAAGAGAGAGAAGCAAAGTCGTAGGTGTGCATACCCCATAATTTGAAGTTGGCAATTGTACATCCAAACGAACTCGGATTGTCACCAAATTTTGGGAGATTGTTCCTACATCCCATCCAAGAGCTTCATTTTCAATGGTTGGATCATCGATCCAAGCTCCCGAGATTTCCAGCACCGTGTAATATTTATCTTGTTTTTCGACCTTTTGGTGAGATTTGTGGAGACTTGTAGTGTCAAGGTAGTTCCTTGAAGATTGTGTATGCCTCTAGTTGATTCTAGAAATACTAGATTGTTTTACTCATTAAGTATTGATTAATTATGGTGCCCGTGGGCCGTGGATGTTTCCCCTTATCGGGGTTTTACAACGTATACCGCTTGTCTTCATGATTGTTGATGTCTTTGTGTGTGTGGGCTGTTTGGTTGTGTGTTTGTGTTTGATTGTTGTCTTGGTTCGAGATTAATTGGTTGGTAGTGGTGAATTCTCATCTAACAACATAAAAGGGGAAAAGTGTGTTGTTGCTTCCACTTGTATTTGTGCCTCTTTTCTTAACACCTAAATGTCATTGCCTGCACGAAGTCGAAGTGACTTAGAGAAACTTGAACCCGAGACAAACATGAACACGAAATCAACATGAACCATACTTCTATATGCAGTTATCGTGCATTGTATATAGTCTTTGATAAAGTTTGTGATAGCTCTAAATCAACATGAGACCAAATACGAACATATCCCGATTACCTGAAATGCCAGTATTATCAGCATGTTAGATGAATGTAATATTTTATTTATAATTCTAAGAAAAGGAAGGTCTCTTGTTGCTTCATTTTCATATGGGTATACATGATGTTTGCTTCAGGCACGATGAAAAGTGTTTTGACATTGGCGAAGGATAGTTGATACAGTGCGGCGTGTTCAAATTCTAATCGCTTTTACGCGAGAAAGGGGGACAAGTCGAGGTTTTGGAGGAAAAGCAAACAAAAACCCAAGCACAAAAGAGTCCCCGAGCGAGGAATGAAAGACCATTGAGTTTAAATTTGTACGATGTTTTTATCAAAGGTTCTGAGTAGAGCACTGTTGAAGAGAGGTTTTTCATCTTCTAATTCATTATATATGACAAGCATGAAGGACAAACTTAATATACAGAAGGGGGCAAACTTAGTAGGTGTTTTGCCAAGGAGCTTGTTGTTGGTAGGCAGTGTATCCGGGGAAGGTGCAGCAACCAGCGGTAGCTATTGCAATGAAGCCCAGCAGCTTCTGATGGCTGACAAGTGAGTGGACAAACTAGATTCTGTTTTAAGTTCCTTAAAATGGATTCTTCGATGAAAAATGGTAATCCTGTGCTAGTAGTTCATTCCATCACCACATGTTGATGCATACATGTTTTTCTTCACTCCTTTTCTTAGAATGTTTGTCCATTATGTTACATGGTCAATGATGTCATGATTATGATAGTTAACTCTGAAGAAATTTCTGACGCTGAAGTCAGAGCCTCATTATTTTCCTGCTTAAGAGATATTCCATATAATTATTAATGAAGACGCCTCTTCTTTTCTTTCAATTCAAAAACCACAGGCTTGTCATGAAACATTGTTAATCATGTGGTTATTTCTCTTTAGACAATGTTGAAGAATCTTGTTAATTCAGTACTTCAGTCTACTGTCACTTCGGTTTCAAAATTTTCTAGTAATCTTCACAAGGGTAGTTGTAACTTGTAAGTTTACCCTTTTCTGCTTTCACCCCGACCAAGAGTTATGTTGTGGCTACAATTCAGGAAAGAGTAATCTGTTTGGATACTTACTGCTGATTGAAACTACCTTTTTTCGTAAACTGCTTTACTTATGGCACAACTTTCATTCTATTGTTTCAAAGTTATGGTTCTTTCAATGAGTAAGCTAATGACTCTCCCTGTCTTCCATTCTTTTGGTCAATCTATATCTACACTGTCATATATAAAAGGTGCTGCCTTGCACGTAGTGCCTTTATACCCTAATCCAAATATTCAATAGTAGAATTGATGTTTTCTGAATAAAGTTAAATAAGTAATTATTGAAACCTGGGGCACAGTGAGAAACCAAGGGAGAGATATATCTGACCCAAACCAATATTTTGTATAATGTACAAATCAATCTCCAAAATTCAATATATCAGGAACTTCTGTCTTTCCTTCTTTCTCTCTTCTTTTGGAGTATCACTGTATTACATCATCATCATAAACTTCATTTATATAATTACAGTCCAATTCTTTTCATTTCTTATCTATTTCTCTCTTCTTGAAGATGTGATTAGCATCCCATGCATCACAAAGGACCAAAAACTAGTTACTCATTGTAGATTTTGTGTATAGCTATTATATTCTTAGGCATACTAACTTATTCTTAAAATTCCCACCTCTTTCTTCCAGTTGTGAAATAGAAAGAACCGACATGACGAGGAGAAATGTAGTTACGAATGTGCTGAGCTCTTCCCCTTTTGTGCATGGGAAACTGAGAGTAGCTGTAAGTCCTCATATTGCATGCGCTTTGCAAACTCGTCACTACAGTTCCCTATGCAATGGTGAATTCCCCAAATGTAAGAACAAGGTATGTAGAGTTTAAGTTTATACACTATTTGACCCTATAAGAATAGGCTATGCTTAATTGGACTCCTTGAGATCATGAGCTTTGTTTCCGGTAGTTGCTTAACATGTATTCTATTTCAGTGCAGCTGCTGGAAAGGATACCAAAATATGTGAAGATAGTAGAAGTGGGTCCCAGGGATGGCCTCCAAAATGAGAAAAACATTGTACCTACTGATGTAAAAATTGAGTTGATAAAGATGCTTGCATCTTCCGGTCTGCCTGTTGTTGAGGCCACTAGTTTCGTGTCACCTAAGTGGGTTCCTCAAGTAAGAAAATTCTCACTGATCCAGTTTTGTTGTAATCATTCTTTTTTAAGGTTTCTTATCTGGTGTACTCTTCCTCTAATCATCGTTTTACTTATTTATTGCAGCTTGCAGATGCAAAGTTTGTAATTCAAGCTCTTCAAAATGTACAAGGTAGTAGGTTTCCTGTATTAACTCCTAATCTTAAGGTAACCTCTTTTCTGGGTGTGCAGACAAATTTCAGTGTAATTTAAGGTAACGCTTGACATTGATGTTTCATAATCCCAATTAAACAGGGTCTAGTAGCAGCTGTTGCAGCAGGTGCCAAGGAAGTAGCAGTGTTTGCTTCAGCTTCAGAGTCCTTCTCAAAATCGAATATTAATTGCACTGTTGAAGAGAGTCTCACCCGATATCGCGATGTTGCTAGTGCTGCAGAAAAGCTCTCTTTACCTGTCCGTGGGTGCGTATTGCCATTATGATTTATATAATCATTCTCCTTCTAAAGATTTCGTTAGACTAAGTAGTCGTTTGGTAGACACGAGGAGTAGAAGTTCTCATGAAATTTTAATTCATGAAAATTAAATGCCATAATCAAATTCATGGGAATTCCAAAAAATTGTTTGGTTAGCAACGGGGAAAGTGACGTCCAATAGGAATTTCTGTTTACCTAGGGCCTAGGGGTGATTAGGTAAGCAACTTCCTACATTTTGTGGGAAGTGGAATTTCCTAGGAAGTTTGACTTCCCCCATATCACCATTTTTTGGTCAACCAAACAACTCACCTACCTTGCATTTCCTAGGAAGTTTCACTTTCCCAAGGTTTCCTATGCTAACCAAACATACACTAAGCTTGTTCGTATAATGACCCTTTTTGTTTTATGTGATGGATGGTCATGGCTACATAAGTAAAATGTCGACATGCGAGCTTTGGCGTTTAACAATCTTCTTTGTCATCTCTCCAAAGTTTTTTCTTCGTCATTTTGATAATATAACTTTGCATTTTTGTGGACACGTGTAAATAATTTGTTTTGTTTGTAACTGCATTGTGCAAATGCATTCGAAAAATTATTGCTTTTTTTTAATGAACTTAAAGATGTGTTTACTCTGGCAAATCTGTCCTGTTTTGTTCACAGAAAAAAATTTGAGTTTTAAGTAACACAAACACTAGCACTTACTCAAACAGCCCCAACCAAGCTCTGGAAGCTATGAATTTACAGCCTTGCGCTTCGAAATGAGGAAGTTCTCAGAAAACTGCATGGGAAGTAATAAACTATGCAGCAAAAGAGAAACTAATGTGCTATCTATATGCTTTCTACTACCCCTGACATCCTTAAAATTGATAGAGAGACCACCACAAGGCTGAAGGGTGCTGTCTTTTCTTCACTTCTGATTGTGTATTCTGCAGAACGATTGGTTCTCAATACAGCCATATACGGTTGCATATTCTCTTGTTGCACTATAAATTATTTGGTATTAGATGCAAACTTGGCTTGTTCAGGTCCTATTCTGGTTCATGCTGGAGTTTATAGTTCTGTTTGGAGAAAGATGCTGGAACAAAATTCTCTGTATTTCTGTAGCAGTTTTTGTGATTTGCCTGTGATTGTGGTTAAGAAAGGTGTGAGGCTCTTCGATGATCAAGAATCTGAGATGTTTCTTGCACTCTGGACCCTGATTTATGCAGTTTGCAAGATTTCTCAAGAAAATGTCCTTTTATCTAGAAAGGAAATTTGTGCTTGTTTCATTTCTTATGTTCCTATAATTACATCATGGGTTAATGCGTATTCTAGCTATGGATGGTGCTAAGACTTGAAAACTTCTCACAGATATGTATCGTGCGTTGTGGGATGCCCAATTGAAGGAGCAGTTTCACCATCTCAAGTAGCATATGTTGCTAAAGAGCTATCTAATATGGGCTGTTACGAGATCTCTCTTGGCGATACTATAGGAATTGGAACTCCAGGTAGCCTTCAGTTCCTAAAGCCCCACTTTGATGATTTTCTTTGATTAATGTGCCATCAATCATCATGCTACATGTTAAATTCATGATTTGCTTATTGAATCTGTCTCCTCTAAATCTCTCCTCCGCTGCAGTCTGCTTTGTCGGCATCTAAGACATAGATACTGACTGGCGACTGCTGATATATTCTCATTGATGAATTTCTTGATCATGTCCATTTCTTTTCTAGTATTCTCTACAAGTCCGTTATCTATTGTTAGTTCTCACTATTAGTCCAATAATGGCTTCTTGACGATGGTCTTAGACTCTTAGGTAGACTTTATATCAATTAGCCGTTGTTAGGCTCTATTCCTTATAAATTTTCCTCGGACCCTTGGTGGTGGCTAAGATCAAAAGTTGACGACGGTTTCTTGTATTATGTGCTGAACAAAGAGCATCAGAAACAATTTTCTGCGGAAGCACTGAAAGATCAAACCTACAATAATGCTTTCATGTTATAAACACTACTTTTTTTCTTTTCTTATTAAAGTCATCAATCTGTTAATCTTTTCTCCTCTCTATTCAGGTACTGTTATTCCAATGCTCGAAGCTGTTATTGATGTTGTCCCTCTTGAGAAGCTGGCGGTGCATTTTCATGACACATATGGGCAAGCTCTCTCAAATATTCTCCTCTCTCTCCAAGTAAGAAATTCTTTGACATTGGTTTTCTGGTTGATATATTGTTGTTTGAGAAAAAGAGCTTCCATTTCCTATTAGTTGCAACATTTCTTTTTCAAAGTCAAACTTTACAAACATAGACCATATATTTTCAGCAAACGAGAATATACAATCTTGTTAGATTCGTCTTAATGCGTATTTCATAAATCATAATATATCCTTTTATAATTATTACGAGAATGTAAGTAAAGAAGAAATTAACGTTCAAAGTTGTGAGTTGGAGACCGTGAAAACAAACTATGCAACTGAAAAAAGACGAAGTATTTATGTCATGAATCAGAAATTTTTTGACGGACTAACTTCATTAGCTTAACATTGCCTTAAACCAGAATAAAGAAACTTGATGTGCTTTCTTTGCAGATGGGTATCAGTACAGTGGATTCATCTATTGCTGGTCTCGGTGGCTGTCCATATGCCAAGGGTGCATCTGGTAATGTAGCCACCGAAGATGTTGTTTATATGCTGAATGGACTTGGAGTAGAAACTAACGTGGACTTGCAAAAGCTCTTGTTGGCCGGAGATTTCATCAGTAAGCATCTTAGCCGTGCTTCTGGGTCAAAGGCTGCTACTGCCTTGAGTAAAACGCTTGTTCATTCATCAAAGCTGTAAGAAACACATTTACCTGACTGTAAGCTATTTATACCTTCTCTTGGATTGTTCTCTGCATCATGTTGGAAAATTTCTTCACTACGTGGTATAAATTCATGTTATCCCTCATTTAATGGTAATAACAAAGAATTTGTTGTTCAAAGTAGTTTCATTTGTTTCTCTGCATGAGAAAATTCGGTACGCGTATCCAGGGAAGAGCCTATTGGCATAGCTTTTCGGCAATTGTAAACGGATGAGTGTAGGAAGTATTAGTTGCATACGGTGTATGGAGTACCTTTGCCATTGTGTTATAAGCAACTAAGCAAGCATGGAGAACGCACCAGAACCCCCAACTCCTAGTTAGCAAGGGTTTACAACTCCAAACATGCCTAACTGCCTAACTGTACTTTGGTTATCACACTTTAGTCAAGCCATGATCCATTGATTATACAATTAGTACGTCTGTACGTGGGTCAGAAACTTTGTTTTAGCAAATTAATTTTTCTTTGCCTTTGCCTCTACCTACTGTACAACTCCTCTTAATTCGAGTGTGGCCACTGAGATATGAGATGTGTGAAGATAGAAAACAGATCTACTACACACGTATTAGGGTGTGTTCTCTTCAACTGAACTCTCCCGAACTTATCTGAACTGAACGTATTTGAACAACTTATCTAAACTTATTGGAACTTATTGTTATATATGAAACTTTATTTTTTAAAAGGTGCACCCTTAATCTATGATTACAATGAACTGTGGATTCAAAGAAAATCTACAGTGCAAACTTTGGCAATGTGGAATGGTTCCAACTTCCAATTATAGAACAAGGAAGGCAGCAAAGAACAAATTGAATCCTCTTTAACCAAAAATCTTCAGAATACTTTTAAAGAACACCTAAATAAGGAAGAGGCCAATAAAGCAGAACAAGAACCAGCTAAAACAAAATATTAGGCCAACGTCTTTTTTTATTTTTCCATCTCATGCATAAAACATCTTACTCTTTTAATTTTAGAAATTTCACTTTCCATATTTACTTGTCATCTTGATTAGTCCTTGAATTTAGTCTCATTGTATTATTACCCCTCCCTCTATTGGAAAAATATGGTTTACCCCAATTGATAATTTACACACCTCCAATGAGCTATAATAGGAAGTTGGATCAATTGAGCAATAATAAAAACTAGTTTTTAGGCCCGGGATACGCTCCGGATAGTTATATTTTTCATTCATTTAAAATTTTACTTTAAAATGATAACATCAAACATCACTTGGTTTAATGGTTAAGATTTTAGTATGCTTGTGATCACGGGGTTGAATCTTATACAACGCATTTTCTACTTTTTTTTTATTGTACGTGAATTACATGGAGTACAACACTTTAAGGGAAAGCGCCACGTGGAATCGTTCCTTATTTAGGAACCCCTTTTAACATATTAGTATTGATATTATTGGAGGTGAATAATCTATCATCGGTGGGTAGATTTAGTCATCAAATGAGAGTTTAATTGAAAATCATCTTTCTAATATACTCCCATTGTTCCTCCAAGTAAATCCTAATTACAATAACCTCAGATACTAATGCAAGGTTTAGAGTGTAAAAGGGGGTTCTTTTCTTGTTTCTTGAGTAATGGAGAGAATATAAAATTAAGTAAGTCCAACAAGTGGGAGAATATAGTATAGGCAGGGAAAAAATATCTACCAAATTAGGGATGGAAAGAAAAAGTAAGAACTTAGAGTAGCGAGAGGATTATATTATAGGTATATATAAAGATGTATATCCCACAAAAAATATTTAGATGACCTAAAGCCTTAAGGATTGACAAATCTCATGAGAGAAATAGAGTTTAGTTAATATTATATTCAAGGCATAATTTAGCGAGAGAAAGTTTCATAAAAAGTTATTAGGTTTTTTATTCTCTTTCGATGTCTCATGAGGATTGTTAACCTTTTAAAGATCACTCTAATAGTGTCGGATCCTTTTATACTCTTAAAACCAGAATCTTCTTTAGACTTATTAGGATAATATTGATGATGATAACATAGTAATTCAATAGTGATTGTTTGGTCGGTTTGGGTTAAGATCAAAGTCATACTAACAACTCCAACTTTCAATAATATTGTACAGCATGAAATAAGCTGTTATATAGCCACCTGTGTTATGCTAATGCTAAGAACCTTAATTAAAATATACTACTCATGCATACTTCAATCAAAATATTAGTATGACTTGAGTCATATACTTGTAATAATAATAATATATGGTCTGTCGTCTTCATTAGGCAATTGTTTTCTTTTTAAGAATTTCTCGAAGACAGATAGTACTAGTAGTAGTAGATACTGTACCTTACTTTTTATCATTGTTTTAACTAGTTACGTTGTAGACTATATTTCAATAATATAAGAGGGGATCCGTATACTATATAGTAGTATTTAATTTTTGGAGGCATTTAATTTGATAGAATTCATGCATGGAACACCTTAAAGACTTCCATGCAAAAGGCAGAGGACAGTGGACAGATACTAAATAATAATATATATATGTAATTAAATAAATAAAACTGTCCATAAATAAAGGCTAGTTGATGGTTTGGGTAAAAAGTTGTAGATGTTTGCTGGCTTTCAACTAATTTTTGTGGATTTTTATTTCATTTCAGTACATTCAATGCCTCGATTTAATTGCATTTAAGGTCTTGGTCGGCTTCTTTATGGATTTTAATGAATTTTAAATTACTCTAATGTATTAAATCACATTCTCTTTTATCATATGAGTTGGTTCGACAAAGACTATGTTTATGATTTTCATCTGTTTGTGGTTACATTCATTCTAGAAATTAATTTTTTGAATTATGAGGAATACACAAGTTAACATAGAATTTAATATATGCACTTTTTTTTGGGCCCCCTTCCATAAACTTATGGTAAGAAGAATCTTTCTCTGGGCTACCCTCACACGGGACACTCACCCAGAGGCCCAACAAGCACCCCAATCCCACCCCCCTCCCCCCCAACAATATTGAAATTTTCCTTCCACCAAAATTTGAACCTTGGTCTCTCATATGGGAGATAGGAAGCCATACCATCGGACCCAAGGGTCCTTGGTAATATATGCACATAAGAAGCTAAAAATGTCTTTGATATTGTTTGGCCCTAAGACAATATAGATCAAAACTGATTCATTTGAATGGGAACAGGGAAGATTATCATTAAGAAAACGCTCATGGGGTCCGAGCGGTCCGGGGGGACCACTATGGCTCCTCTCTTCTCGAGAATCCATACATTCCTTATCAGTGTATGGACAGCTATCTCTCGAGCACATGTTTAGGTTTGGCCTCAATGGAAATGGAGCACCTAACAACGTGTCTTCGCAGACCAAGAACTACGAGATCATCCCTTTCATACGACATCTACAACAATAATAACCTTTACATAAAAGATAATCTAAAACATCAATATGAAGATCTTTATCCATTTTACTAATATAGCCGCTTCGGAACCGCTTCTGTGATATGGTACTATTCCAACCATATATACTGGAAATTCGATGACTTAACATCTTTCCTGCCTGATGCAATAGTAAATTGAAATTGAACCTTCGTCTTGATATTCTTGATCTGCAACCAGTAAGTACGCTTTCCCACAACCTCAAACGTTCGAGCTTCTCGAACTGAAGATACTAAACAAACACCAACTAAACTCACAATTCCTACAAAAGAGGGGACTATAACTCCTAGAAAACACTCATAACAAGACACGAACTTATTAAACAAAGCAAGAAAACGAAATGATTGATCCCTACATAAGACTTCCATCGTCTTCCAAATAGGGGCCTTAAACTTTCCAAACCCACAACTCATGTGAAACCTAGAATCTTGAAGCCCTCCCACGTCTAAGCGCGGGAACGGGTCCCTTATCCCTAAACACTGAAGCCCTCCCACGTCTAAGTGCGGGAACGGGGTCCTTATCTCAAAACACTGAAGCCCTCCCACATCTAAGCATGGGAACGGGGCTAACCTAAACACAATAATCAAAAGAAGGTTGACGACGAAGCTTCACTACCCTGGGACCATGATGGCGCGTACGTCCAAGCGCTTCACCAACCTGAGCAAGCCTAAGGCACAAAACCAACTAAAACCAAATAGGGGGAACTGCGCGCAAACATAAGCCACGAAACCAACTAAAACGACACGGGGGAGGGGTATAAATGCACACAAAGGCGGCGACGCGTACTTCACGACACTTCTCAGGCAAGCCGACCAGCCTACGCCACGAAGCAACAACACCACAACCACCAAACAGGGGACGGGGAAGGAGAAGGGGAAGGGAACATCGAACACCGGGGAAGGGGAACAACGGGAAAAAGGAGGGAAAGGGCTCGACAGCCACCTTGAGGGCGTTGAGGCTGTAACACCCGGCCCATCCGGAGCTGAGTATATCGTCACCAATACGCATCCAGGGCCAACAACTGTCCTCAATAACCAACACAAGTTCTTTCGACACATTTTGTCCTCACTCATGCACACCCTGAGAAACTTCCCAGGAGGTCACCCATCCCTGGACTACTCCCAGCCAAGCACGCTTAACTGTGGAGTAACTAAGGAAATAAGCTCCCTAAAAGAAAGATGCATCTTGTTAGGATGAGTAGCCTGCTAAAGCCCTTTAAAGCAATCATGAGGGGTATTACAGAGGCGCCTAAGGCGGTCGTCGAGCCATATGGTTTCTCGCTGTTAGTTTTGCGCTCTTAGGGTTTCAATGACTTGGGCCAGCAGAGATAATTTTTGGTGCTTTTCACTTGTAATTTGGCTTAGCTCAACCCGAATATGTTACGTAAGTATCTAGTATCATTGTTTTCAATTTATTAATACCAGATCTGATCAAGGTTAGCTTGACGCGAAGGCTCGACTCGAATAATATCTTGGCTTTTTCGGATTATTCTGGGCCCAGCAGTTTCAGGCCCCACTTGTTTTTTTTGTTTGTGACGGGTTTTGAGAAGATTAAAAATGTTTTTAGCTCAAAATTTGTCCTGGTTTGATTTAGCTCGAAAAGCCCGCTATTTATGGCCCAAAAAGCGGGCTTTGGGCACAAAAAACGGACCCGACAAATGGGCCTTTTTTTAGGCGGCCCGACCTAGCTCGCCATTTGATCATCCTTAATTAATACATAACACGTACGGTAATAACCAATCCTAAATAAAAGTAGATCTAAAATATTAATACAAATCCCATATATAAGGTCCATTCTTTTCAATTTGTTTTTGCTTATATGAACTTATCTTAACTTATAGACCTTATTACACCGTATCTGAACCAATTAGACCTTATTTATATGAGTGTTTCAAACCTTATTGTTGTTTATTTTCGCTGAAATGAACTTATTAGACCTTACTAGTTATAATAAACTTATCTGAACTTATTTGAATTTAATTTTTCTTATAAGAATTGATAAGGTGCCCTTTCCTTCATCCTCCTTCCGTTTCCACTCCTTCCATTCTTTTTCCTGATCAACTGATCTAATAAGGTCGTTGGTAGGCAAGTCTAAAGTTAGAAATTAGGGCTCATTGGAGATAGTTTACTGAGCTTTCCACTGCCAATCTGAACAATTGCTCCCTTGATTGAGAAGTATCCGATAGAATTTAATTGGGTTCTCTGCAAGCTTTTAATGAAAATTGTATGTGTTGTGACTTGTGATGTAATAACGCTATGGCTTTTTCTGGGATTTTGTGGTGGATAAAGAGTAGGTGCCTGACTTACTACAACATCATTGCTTAAAGACTAGGGAACTTTTATTTTTTTTGGATTTTTTGTATGGGTATTATTTAGAATATTATTTACTTTAGCTAACACTTGTCGACATACCATACAATACCATACAATACCATTTTTACCAATATATTCCGTATCTATTTATGCTTAGTCAATTTGATTTATTAATGTTGGTCATCTTATTCATAAATCTATATTTCTATCATGTTTATCACACATCTAGGTGGGGATAATAATTTCATCTCAATCCATTCTGAGTTTAACTTGGTTCGATTTTGAAAATATTCAATCCAAATTTGAGCCTATTGGAACCCGAATTTGTTAGGAGGTAAAGCATATGTAAGATCATAATCGAATCTGACTTGAATTTGATTACAACTGCCTACATTATCTATTGGTAATTTAAAATTAAATCGGATTTAGAGTTTATATCACTTAGGATCACAATATGTGGTAGAATTGTAATCTGAAACTCTGAATTTTGTGATCCTAAGTGATATAAACTCTAAATCTGATTTAATTCTGACCCGAAGAAAAAAATTGATATAAACCCAATTTAAAGATTCCAAAATTCGGATAGATCGAGGTGGATCGGTTAGTAGGTTTCGTGATTTTGATTTGATCCGACTCATTATTGTCTTTCCCACAAGGTGTATATAGTATTAAAACACACCGAAGACAAAATTCTGGTCATTTGGTGCGAAGAAATCCGATCATTTGAAATTGCAAATAAGTAAAAAGAACATAAGCTTTGCTTTGTCTAATAATAACCTTGTGCATTGTTCGCACCTGGATTTAGGGAATGATCGTTATCTTTCTAGGAAAAAACAAAGAGTTGTAAATTATGCAAGCTTTAGTCATATGGAAGTAACTGAGTAAGTAACCAGAAATGTTTATGTGAAACTAAAAACAAATGCCTGTGTTGTTTTAGATTGATGCAGGTTCATGTAAACCCTTTGTACTTTGATTATTAGGGATAAATGACTTCCTCTCCTCTGGGTGTGACAACCACTATAAAAGTTTCCTTCTTCTGAGAAGGAATACCTGGTTCAGAGTAGAGGTTATTTATCTCTTGATGGTTTAATGAAATGAAAATCAAATTATCAAAAAAAAAAAAAAAGTTTTCATATAAATGGATCCTAGGCTTCATATACTAAGCAGATTCCCTGTTACAGTTAAATATTTTTTCTTTTTATTTGCAACGGTTTGACTTTTACACTATTCACAAACTTTACTTAGTTTATCTTGGGTGATATATAGTTAAGGAAAAACATATTCATGTGGGTTCTTGTTAGATTCGTCTTAATGTATATTTTCCAAATATTTATTTTTATAACTTTTAATAGTCGGTAATTAAAGATATTAATGGTATTGACAAACGTGAAAGTCAAACCAGAGGAAGTACATATTGTGTTACAAAATGTGTTTGTACAAATCCGAATTGCAAGAGGGCAAATAAACTTGAGGGGTTCGGGTGGTGATCGATAGCTTATGTGGAGATACCAAAACTTGAATGTCCAAACAATCACATTCATGACCATTCAAAGTAGTGTTGTAGTAGATGAAGTAGTATTATAGTGTAGGGTAATACAGTAAGACATATATGGCCATGAAATAATGATTTGAGGTACCATAACATAAATAAAAGGTAGTACATATAGTTATCTTCTTCACTCGAGACTCGAGAGGCCGAAACTGGATCTATAGTGTATCGTTATATACACTTTTATTTTTACCGTATTTAATTAGATCATGTAAAAGTTACCTTTTTTTCCAAAAATTTGATTTAATGTACTCACCGTAATAAGTAGTGTATCAAGAAAACTCTCAGAAAAGTAGTTACTTGTAGCAAGAAAACAAAAAATTAAACTGAGGAGTACTATGAGACTTGAGTCTATACGATTGTGCTGCAAATTTGATTGATTTCTACGGAACAATAAACACAAGTCCTTGACATCCATACTAAGTTACTATCGCAAGTTCTGATAGGTGACTTGTGAGAGATTGAGAGATGCCTCTTCTTAGGGTTATTAGTGGACCCTTTAACTTTGTCACTTGTCAGATGTTAACCTTTTTGGGAAATATGTAGGTTATTAGTTGATTTTTCTCTAAGTTTCTTGATGTTATATGCTTCAAATACTTCCTGATTTCTGCGTCCATGCAACAAGAAATGCATTGCTCTAGAATATCATGAATGTGGAAAGAGTAAATTTTTTGAATTTGTCTAATTAGCTGCCTGCTCATGTGGAATCATATGATCGTAGTAGCATCCAAGAGTATGAATTAGATTCACCAACTTATCAAACTCCATTTTTTTTTTTTGACAATGAACTCCATTTTTATAGAAGTAGTACTAGTACTAAAATAAGATCAACGAGAATGTTGTGAACTTTTCAGATTGTAAGGAAAAATTTGACTCACATGTAAGGGGAAGTGCTAAGAAGCTTATATGTGAGTTTGTCTTACATTGAAGGAGGAGAGGTGACTAATTGATAAAGAATATCTGAGACAATAGTTTTCTCTACATGTTTAGAATAATTTTGATATAAATTTTATCTTATTATATCAGTCCTAACAGGTATATAGTATATTCTCTATCACTAACATTTAAGTCTGGTGTAATACTCTACGTATCCACCAAATGCCAACTGATTTTAAGTGCTTGTAATACGAAAACAAGCTTGGATTCATGTTCATGAAGGTTTTCGGATCTTCTTGAAGATTCTTGGCAGAGTTCTAGTTCTGTTAACACTTGTTTGATAATATGCATCAACTATCTTAATCGTTTTATTAGAATTGTTGCATGGTTTCACTTTACTCTTAAATGAACATTTTACGTGTGACCAAATATATGTCTTTTAATTCTTAGTGTTAGTCAAGTTAGTTAATTAACGTAGCATGGTTAGTTTGTAAAAGGGCCGAAAATCCTTATAACTTTGGTTTTCTTGGAATCCAAGTCAATTTGCTAGTTGTCAATGAGTCGTAATTTAGGAAAGAAGACCGAAACTTCCTAGATTTAAGCTTACTTGCATGGCAAGGTGAGACTTTCCGGTCCCCTTAGTTCGCCATGTGATTCAAGACATATTTAAGGGAAGATTTGCATATCTTTCCTAAATCTAGTTTAGGCGTGTGATCTGTTAATTTTTGGGAAAGTTTTCCAAAATCTCTTTCTTTTGTAATGCCTATTCAAAAGGTCCCTTGTTTCACGAATAAAATAAGTTTTGAATTACAAATTTTCGTACTTTTGTCTTCGTGAGTACTGTTGGACAGATTTTTCCAAGACTTTATTGTTTTTATATAGTGAATCTAAAATCAAGAACCTTAGATTTAGGCGAACGAAACCTAAAACTAAGGGCCCGTTCGGTATTACTGTGGTTTTCTGTTTTTTGGTTTTTTGATTTTCAAAGTCATATGATATATGTCCTATAATGAATAAAAAATTAGTCAAATTTATTGGGAACATGATGATTTTGAAAACTGACAACTAAAAAGTGAAAACCACTTTTTCTGGTTTCCTGTTTTTGGTTTTTAGTTTTCAAAAAAATTGAAAACTGAAAACAAAAAACGATAACGAACGGGCCCTAAGCGATCCTCTTGATGTTTATTGGTGGCGCATGTATGATGCACACCCCATATGGCGTGCGCGTCATGAAATGAAACCCAAATACAGTTACACTTTGTGTATACAAAAGATGCTATTTTTGAAGAGCTTATCATATAATGGAAAGTTGCAAACCATTGTAGGCTACAAGGTGTGCATTTCTTTAGCTGAATTTCAACATTCAAAGAACTACTCTGTCTGCTCATCTTTAATAAGTTAGTGGAGGTGGATTACATTTGAAATAGTCAAGGTTGGGTACAGTGGCGGATCCAGGATTTCCGATCAGGGGTAGCATAAAATAACTAACCAAATAACGGTTCATAATACTAGAACATAATTCATGTTAACCTACACTTATAACCCTTTTAAAAAATACGACACTATATTATTAGATGGTTCATAATACTATTTTCTTTAGAGTTACATAATTACGAGAGAGTTCTTCCCATAAAAACTCTACGTAACCTACAATTCTATCGTATCCAACCCTTTTAAAGCCGAAGAATTTTCTATCTCTTATAATGTAAGTCTGAAGAACTAAAAATAAGAAACTAATGAAAAACTTAACGCTGATTTAACAGAAGAGTACAATATAGAATAAATAAATAAAATTCAAAGCTACAATTTGAAAAGAAAATAATATTCAGAATATAGCGTAGAAAATGGGAAAATACATGGATACTTTATAAAAAAAAATCCAAGAAGATTCTCTTTATAATATCTGATTTATAAAAAGTTGAACCTTTTTATTCGAAATTAAAGGAATGTGATGTATTTATAATATAATGAAAGGCAACTATAATCAGAATAAAGTTTGTTGTAATATGAAGTATTATATTGTTTAAGTTTACAAGTGTAATTGTGGAAGATGGAAAAGATTAGGGCATAGGGGAAATTAAAGAAAAAGGAAAAAGGAAAAAAGAAAAAAGAAAAAAGAAAAAAGAGAATCAACAAAAGTAGATAACAAAATGATACACAAGTAATCGAACCTGAGACCTTCTGTGTCTTCAGAGAAGTGATCTTACCACCACGGCAAGCGGATTACATCAGTAACATATTGCTAGATTTTGTATAAATTCTGCTTCTTTTTTTTTTCTCCCAGCCAATTTTTTTTTGAATTTTTTTAGGGGTAGCATATGCTACCCTTTGTTACTTAGTAGATCCGCCCCTGGTTGGGTATATATATTCAGAAACAGTTGAAAATATGTACAATCAAAATTCCTGCTCGTTTTATTTGAGATAGTTTCAATAACTCCCAACCTGACAACCATAACCAAAGTCTTAAACACACTTTACTCCATAGAATCCAACACAAACCTAACCTTTTCTTTTTATGTTTGGTTATATCGGTTGAAATGGTGCATTTTTTTAAGCATCAAGAATTTGCCTTTTGACTTTCCCTATTTTTTTTTCTATTGGATGATAATTAGAATATCATTCTTAATAATCACGTGATAAAAGTTTAATACATTCTCAGCCCTTAAAAATAAGGCTACAATCTATACAAAAGAAAGGCCACATTCTACATTAGTAAAGAAACCTAAATCCTATGATCGGTGGGGTCGTTGGAGTAATAAAAGCAAAGGGCATTCATGTTGATTTAGCAAAGTGGTCCTTGTGATAGATGATGACCAAAGTAGTTGTGTTCTCTGCCCCATAGATTGGGAAATACGGATTAAAAGATGTCTTGATGAAACAAAAAATATTTATTGCCTCAGTTTTTAAATTTATAAACCCAGTCTTTGCGTAGACTTAGTCCACATTAATATTACGTGACCAAAGCGCGCCCAATATGATGTGAAAATTTGACTATTAATAATTCTAGTCATATGTTACTGGACTTGAAAGTCTCTGTTTGGCAATACTAACTGAAAATAAACTGAAACTGATATGATATAGCTTAAACTGATAAAGTGCTTGAATTGATAATATAGTTGATTAACTTAACTGTTTGTCAAAATTAGTTGCTTAAGTTGATAAATTATTTTGGCAAAATTAGTTGCTATCAAAATTTTAAAAAGATTTTCCAAAATTTCAGTCACCTGATTTTGAGAAGGTAAAAAATTTAACTTATCATTTAAGTCATTTTTAACCACCTGAAATTCTATTTTAGGTACTCCCCAAACCCAACTCATCATTTTAGCACCTAAAATATGTTAGGCACCTTATCATTTAGGGTAACTAAAATGCTTCTCCAAACACAACCATAAGGAAAAAAATTTATATTCAAAAAATGCATATTAGATTTATGGAAAGTAAGATCTTATACGTAAATGAAAAATAAGGCGGAAGTTTTATAGTTTCAATTTTTAATAAATTCAAGTACAATTGGAAATCTAATTTTCTAATCCTGTGGGAAAAGCTTCATAAACAAGATCATTGGAGTAGTGCACAAATCAGGTTTTATTAGCAGATTGGTCATTGAATGAATCAATGTTGAATTTTATGTCAATCTTTTATATCATCTTTGAAAAACAAAGAACCACAAACATCATTTAGATATAGGAGGAGGTAAAAAACAAAGAAAATACGGCAAAACAAGAATCTTCCACCATTTATATGCCGTGTTGCTAAAGTTTCTTCTCGAAAAAATATATTTTTCTTTCCATATAAACTACATGGATCCTGCTTTTGGATTCATTTTTTCTAAAAGTTTGTTTTCTTTTAACCTTTTCGGTTCATTAATAATGGCAACTCTGTTTTCATCTCTTTGTTTTTACTTTTCCTATAAAAATGACTGTCACCTCATCTGATCCCTGGATATGGAAACCTTAAGAAAGTTTTTTTCATATATTTTTGAAATAAAAGGAGAATATATAGCTGGCTTCATTATCCCACTTAATTGACTTTGTGTTAGCATAAAATCTGAGATTATATGCTAATAGTTTAAATCACAAAAAAAAAAAAACACAAGTTTAGTTCATGTTCATCAGTAATAATTTGATTGTTCCTGTTCAAAGCTTTAATTTCATGCATCTTGCCACCTTTTGATTTAATTTCCTGTTTTTGCATCATTACTTTTCAAGTGCCCCCATGTTAAAGATTTCTTCAATTTATCTGAGGAGACATCTATCCTGTAGTTTCTGACAATTAATTGATTCCACAATTAATGACTAAGAAATTAAAGAATAGTTAATTAACATTACAAAATCAAAATTGATAGGTTACTAAAGTAGTAAATCCAATAATTTACCCCAATCATAAAATCACACGTCGGTTGGTGTTTTGAGATTTCGAATTATTAGATGTCTCATAGAAGTATATTCTAAATTACTATTACTCCATCTGTTTCTGAAATATAAGACATGTTAACCATTAAGATTTCGAATTATTAGATGTCTCATAGAAGTATATTTTAAATTACTATTACTCCATTTGTTTCTGAAATATAAGACATGTTAACCATTGTTACACGTAGCGGATTTCTTACTATACAAAATTGCATATAGAAAATTCAACTCCTAACAAACTCTTTTGGTATATGCATGCACAAATCAAAACCTTACAAATTTTCCTTGATCTCAATAGTGAGAAAATTAAAAGAAACAAAAGGGTATTTGATTGTCTTTTAATTTCATGATTAGTAGCTTAATTAGCTAAAAAAGATTATATGCTCCTACTCTCAAGTCTCAAGTCTCACCACACCAACTAACCTCAAAGGAAAAAAGCAGACAAAATATTCATTACACCAACAACTCCATTATTAATGTCATTTATACCTTACTGATCAATCTCAGCTAAAAAATATATTCCATATCTCAAAACTATAACAAATAATATATGAAACTCCAAACAAAATACTACAAGAAAAAAAAAAACAAAAAACAAAAAAAAGAGCAAATTCTCAATAAATTATAGGAAGATCAAAAAATTTCATATACACTCCTAACATAGTAATTAATTTGCAAAGTCTCAAAAGATCATAACTTTTTTTTTCTACTGAAAAATGAAATGGGTAAAAAAAATAAAACTTATCTATTATGAAGTGGGTTTGGACCAGTATGAATTTTTCTTTTATCAGCTCCAAAAAAATCATCACCATTTTGATCTTCTGCATTTCCTGCTTTTTTTGTAGAAGATGAAGAGGAGAGAGATTTATGCCCTGTTTGGTGCTTTCCATGATTAATCTCAGAAGAAGAATAAAACCCACTTCTGAATTTATTAAATCTTCCATACCCAACTGCAAATGTTGGAGTTTTGAAGATTAATATTATGAGTAATAACACAGACAAACAAGCTAATTGCTGTTGTTTTTTCAGACCCATCTTTTATTTTTCTCTGCTTCTTATCACAGCAACTTCTCTGAAGAATATAACTACAAATTCTCCAAACATAAGGGGTGAAAACTGGAAATAAAAAATTATACACTTTTCAAAGTTGTAGTAATAATAATAATATGGGAAGTTTTTTGCTTGTTTAAATGAGTGAAAGAAAGAAAGAAAAAGGGTCTGTTTTTTGTGGTTTGTTTGGTTGTTTTTACACTAAAATGTTTAGTAGGAGAAAGAAGAAGCTTTGGGTTTAGGGAAGTTGTTATTGTTATGAAGAAATAGTAGTCAATTTGAGGAGGAGAGAGAGTCAAAATGCATAGGTTTTGGTGATGATTTTAATATGTTTCTGGAGCAGAAGGCTGTTGTTGGAAACTTCTTATGGTTCTGATTTCAGAGCCTAATTTTTTGCTACAAAGCGCTTATTTCTAAATTCTAAGCACAGAGAAAGAGGGAACATGTAGTTAGAGAGAGAAAGTAGTGTTTATTAGTGTACTTGGAGTTGAATTTCAAAGTGTTTTTAGTTTTGGATCTTTGGTGGTGGAGTATAATACTACTACTAGTTGATTGAGATTTGAAAGAGCTATTTTTGTTGGTGGGCTAAAAACTTTTTATGGTAGAAAAGTAAAGATGTGTGTGGTTCATTGTTGAAAACTTGGTTTCATGTGAGGTCAATCATTTTCATTATGGAGAGAGGGAAAGGTTAATCTTTTATGAATTAGGGGATAGTATAAGTCAACATTATTCACTAATAATATCTTTTTACATTGTGCATCTAGTATAAAATAGTGTATGGTTATGGTGTTTATATTGAAATTAGTGATAGGAAGATACTTGGATTCTCATGTATCATGCATTCATACTTGATACTTGTTTTATCACGTATGTATTATTTTACAAGATTCGACTTTAACGGTCTTTAATAATACTTCTACTTTATTTGGTATGAACTATGATAATGTGTCAGATGGATTAACCTTGCATAGATAACGTTAGAAGAACAATGATGGTTACCTACAAGATGAGGTAATCTAGCGTCGGAAGTGTTTACGAGGAACCTTATTACAACGCTTAGATAAGTGTGTGTATCAATACAAAGTGAATGTGTGTTAGGTTAATATGGTTATCTTGTAATCGCGTTAATTGGGAGGGTATTTATTACCAATTACGTTAGAATAATAAGACAATTCTCAATGTGACACATGTGGAGGCCAATATATGCTTGGTATTCCACTATGAAATGTGGCGTATTATAACTGAATTGCAAGGTTGACTAAGTACATATATAATGGCCGATCCTGAAAAATCTGATTTAGCTGAAAAGGTCCGCTTAACTGATTAAAATTTTATCTTGCTTTCAAACAAAATCAAAATTGATAATTATACAATATCTACAACATTCAGACCTATCATAGGCTACTATCTGAGTTGTTACTAAGTACACATCTTAGGATCGACAATTGACCCTATAAACCAATGCATGCCTTTAAAAGAATTTTCTTTCCACACTCATGCATATTATAGAGAACTTCATAGGATGCTACCTACTAAAAGTCTACTCTACTCTTAGCAAAATACACGTCTATCTAAATAGTAACTTAGCATATGAACTCCTTGAAAGTAAGGTGTTTTTTGTTGATATAAGTAGTGTATCAAACAAATCCTCTTAAGCAATAACGGTTTTCTATTACACTATTTTATTAATATTCTAAAGATTAACAATTTTCTTAGAACAAGACTCAAGGAGCACATGAGGATAGATAAAAATAAATAGTAGACTCATTGATGGGCAAGAGAAGAAAAGAAACAAATCTCAATTTAGTTAAAAACACACATGTTAAACTTACCGTCAATTGTACATTTTGATTTACATAAGTGTTAAACCTGTTCTATTCATCTTATTTTCATTCCTTATCAGAAAAACATAAGTTCAGATAAGTTCGGTTCAAGAATAATAAGGTATGACACTCTCACAAAATGAGGTTTAATAAGTTCAGATAAGGTTTAATAAGCATTAATAAGTTCAGATAAGCAAATACAAGCTGAAAAGAGTAGACCAAAAATGAGAAACATACGAATTACATGTTTATTACTATAATTTGATAAAGGAAGGCCTTAAAACACTATTTATTTCCAACAGGAGGAAGCATAGAATTAAGAAGAAAAAGTTGTCTCCCTTAATAATTTTCTTTTTTACAACTTTTTGTTTTTGGCTGAGTAAGCTTGGATGCCAAGCGAATGCTGTTTAATTTAGTATTTGCTATATTAAAAAGAAGTTTACAAGTGGATAATCCAAAAGGGAACATTACCAAAAAGGAGCTTAACCTTTTTCTCCCCTAAAAAGTTGCCAGAAATCAGGTTTTAGAGGGAGAAAGAAGGCAATAAATTGTTGTATCTGAATGTCTTAAAGACTTCACTCAACTACCGATATTTATTACTACAACTGCTTCACTAATAACATCTTTTGTTTTAAATCATTGTCTTTTTTTTACTCTTTTATTGTTAATCATAATATTCAATACTTTACCTACAAACAGTGTGAACTTTATTCAGAATGGTGGCATACATTCTCTCTCTTCTCTTTTCAATTTATGTGCTTGCTACTATTGTCTTCTACTCCCATATTTTCTTTACCTATTTTCATTGTTGTGATCAGCATGATTTAGGTTTTTTATAAAAAATTTAAGCAGAAGAAAGCTTAATTAAGAGAGACAATGAGAAATGGCACCATTACCAATCCGTAGATGGTGCACACGTCTGTATGGTGAAGAAGGTGCACACATGTACATGGCTAACAAGCCAAATGTACATGAATAACAAGTCAAATAAACACATGTACATGGCTAACAAGCCAAATGAACATATGTACATATCTGTTAGTATATGTTCATTGGTATTGGTCTTTATGTTCATAAGCTAGTGCTTGATGTTCATCGTGCGCACCTTCCTCACCATACGGACGTGTGCACCTACAAATTTGCACACCATTGCCCCTAAATAATTGAAAATTTGCATTTTAAGTTTTAACGGCCTTTGATGATTGTTATGTCTTCCATCTGTTTACGGGGAAGTAGCTACATGTTAAATATGTTTTGTAGAAACAATAACGAGTTGCATAACTTGCATCCTCCCGAGGATGAGGTGGTGAAGTAGTGACATCACTTCCCAACTCGTATCTCTGATGTATAGAGATCAAACCTTATGGGACTCATTTGAGAATTTTCATTTATCCCCCACAAATGAACCCCCCTTCATCTTACCTTTTAAAAAAAACAACTCATCCCCAAACTCTAAAGTTCAGCACTCTGCGAAACAAAGAGGGTCTAGTATAATGGCAAAAATGTATTTAAAAAAAGATTTTTCTAAATCAAAGTTAAACTAATATAAAATGCATATAAATTGATAAAATATTAAAGGACAAAAATATTAAATGAATAAAAACATATGTATAAACTTATATTAAAATTATGTATAAACAGATATAAATTATGTATAAACTGATGTAATATATGTATAAACATATGTGAAATATGTAAAAGTCGATGAAAAATTATGTATAAATTGATGAAATATATGTATAAACAATATGTTTAAACGGTTATAAAATATGTTTAAACTTATATGAAATATGTGTTATATTTGTACGAAATTTGTATATATTGATACTATGAAATAATGTATAATTGAGATGAATTATTTGTAGTTTGATGAACAAGTATATATGTATAAATTGATGAAATATATGTATTAACAAATACAAATATATGCATGTATATTTTATTAGTTACACTACTAGAACTTGGGTCATTAATGATAACTCAATAACGACGGACCAAAAATCCCGTTGCAAAGACCTTTTGAGACGGGGCTAACAACCAAATAAAGAAGGGAACAACCGTCGCAAATGCTTTTTGCGACGAGCTAACAACGTGATTAATTTTTCATCAATGACGGCCCCCTTTTATGACGGGTTCACGACGGAAAATCCCGTCACTATTGGCCTTTAGTGACGGGATTTCCCGTCGTTAATGGTACAATTCTCTGTTTTAATTTAAATACTTCTAGTTCATGTATATACACACACATACTTACATCTTAAAAAATGTTTAGTGTCATCATTTGGTTGAATGTAAACTTTTCTTTGCATAAAAAAACAACTTAGAATTCTCTCTCCATCTAAAGCGCTCCCCAAAACTTCCCAAACCCTAGAAACCCTTATCAGCCCGCCGCCCAGCAGGCTCGCTAGTGGCCGTAGGTCGCCGGCGAGCCTGCTGCAGTCCTCTCCGTCGAGTTCGTGTGGGCTAGTCTTCCCCCTCCCCGTTTACTTGCGTCGCGTCTACCCCGCTCCCCTGCGTCGTCGTTCCGCGGTTTCCCCCACCCCGCCTCCCCATTCCCCTTTTCCCGGTTGTCGCTGGTGGCTGTCTCGCCGCCGACGGTTTCCACGTCGCCTTAACCCCTCTCCCGCTGTAGGTTAGGTTGTTTCCCTCCCTTCCATCGTTTTCCATCCACTTCCCTCCCCCGGCTTTGGTCAAGTGGTTTCTACCACCCCCTCCCCTGTTTTAGTTTCGGTTTTTGGTGGTGCGTTTTGGTCAGGTCTCCCCGTCGCTGTTTTGGTTATGTTGAGGTTCGTTGGTTCTCCGCGTTGGTTATCCCCATACCCGTCGCTGTCCATGGTTCCCGTCCCCGTCTTAGTGTCCCTGTTTAGTGTTATAGCTTTTATGGGCTCCCCCTCCCTTGTTTTAGTTTCGGGCCTCCCTTTCCCATCCCCCTTGTTAGTGTCGGGCTTCCCTTTCCCCTACCCCTTTGTTAGTGTCGGGCTTCCCCTCCCCCTTCCCCCTGTTATGGTTGTTGTCAGTAAGTCTGGCCCTTTCTTAAAAGGTGTATTGTTCAATCTCCAAATAATAGGAGTGCGTTGGTTTTATCGAATTACTAAAGATGTTGTCCGTGGTTGGTTATGGCCATCGACAAGTAGTTACCAGTTGGGTCAGGAATGGTGGTTCAAGGTTATCACAGTAGTATATATATGTTGGTTTTTGGGACTATGTGCTGAGGGACAAGGTGTGTAAGAATGGACGAGGCGATGATGAATTTTCATGGTTGGGACGTTTGTTTTCCGATTTCGCAAATCGGAGGTGTGTACGGGAGTTTGACTTGTTCGGCTCTCTTTTTAGCTTGGCATTGATATCAATTGTCTTTGCCTTGAAAACTTCAAATCTGCAGGCGGCACACCAGTTGCAACTGGGGATTTTCAGCACGCCCACTCGTCGATGTTTCTTCTCCTACTTCATGGAGAAACCTGAGATACTCTCGATCGAGAGTAATGATTCACAATGGAATGTGACTCATAGGATCATGAGCTCAGAATCCCAAGCAATAGCAGATCGTTGGGATTGCTCATGCAGCGAGACGCGACGCTCGCCGATGGTTGTTCGTTGTCCGGATTGTGATCGTCATCCGCTTCTTCTATCATTTTCATCAGCCATCCGAGGTTTGCATCCATCACAGGCTCTGACCCGCGACGCCTCCCTTCCTAAGCGTCTTTGTACCGGTGTTATTTACTTTTGTTTTAGGTGGTATGTACGAGCTTCTAAAGCTCCTTTAGGTTTGTTTGTTTGTATTAGTTTGGATTGTATTAGTAATAGGTTGTACTTCCTCTTTTAATTAATGTACGATTTCTCGATGTCAAAAAAAAAATGTTTACTGTCAAAACCCTTAGGGTTTGTTTATTTATACTTTTTCCCTGTAATGCTTAGTCAATCATGAATATCATTACCTTTGCTTCTTTGAAAATATGAATTTCTCTTGGGTGCGATTTTGTATATGACATTAAATCAATGTTATCAATCCAATAATAATCATCCACACGTATGTACTAATTTTACGAACTACGTCTATGAAATTGTTGAGCCATACTGCCATACATCTAGCATATAACTAATTTCAACCAAAGTAAAATCTAATCATTATTATTATGTACACATAATGGGGTGTAAAATTAGAATGATACGAATTGATTTCACATTCATCTTGAACGTGAAGATTTCTAACATGAAAAAGTCTACTAGTACTAGAAGTTATAATTGCAATTTTCCAACAAGAAAATTAGTAATGGCATTAAAAAGACTTAAAAGTGGTAGGGCCAGATTAGAAGTGGATTTTAGTAAGATTGTGCACCATGGGCCGGGTCGGTGATTTTCTTGAGATAAATGATGGTGTTTATGTTTACTTTTTCTTAATGCCTCTAAAAGGAAAGATGGAAGACTAGATATGTATCTCACTGTAACAAAGTCATTGGGACATTCTGACCCACTAATTTTTCTCACCTTAAAGGCTTAAAAACACAAATAAAGAATAAAAAATATAATAATATTTTATTTGTTTCTTAATGATTTAATGCATATGAAATATGAACATTTTAAAAATAATTAATTTTTTACCTTATTAAATTTGTTTTTTTAAATTCTTTCTCTTATCACATGTGTCCACTTCTTTATACTTAAATTATAAATTTTTGGCTATTATGAAATAGAGGTATTAATAATTAAAATTTCTTGGGTGTAAGTGTATAACTGTTACAATATAACTTATGGTATAATAACCCAAAAACTCTAAATAGAGTCTATTTCTTTTGGCGACAGTATTAAGAAGAAATCGTGTATAAGACCTTAATTGTATTAAATCATAATTAAATATAGAAGTTGGTACACTTTTTATGAATTGTTTATTAAGGAGAGAGAATGTGAGCCATATGGGAAAGTGGGTGATATTATAAAAGTCGAAAGCAAAATAATATTTTAATTGATGGACCCATACCAAATAAGAAAATGGGAAATCTATTTGGGACAAACATAAATGGAAAAATGGGCACTCTATTTAGGGACGGATGGAGTAATTAATACTTCCTCTGTTCCAAAATAAGTGAAACACTTGTCTCAAAAAGCTCTCACATAAATGAGAGAAGTGTTTCACTTATTTTGGAACGGAGGAAGTATGAAATAAATGACAAAACATATTCAAGTCATTATTTGTATAGTCCATGCCATTTTTGTTGTAGTTTATGTCATTATGTACGTGTAAGATTTTGTTACACAATGTTACACACAAGACGCAATAATAATTAATTAATTATAAAGATAATATCATACATGATTCATTAGTTTATCATATCAATTAAGGTTCAGGCAATGTGCGTACCAAATTGGTCGTGTTCCTGCGGATAATGAAACCAGGATATTTTTTTTTTTTTAAATGATGGTCTTGTAGAAGCATATTCTCTATTAGCTAGTCGTATAGGACCACCTTATAGTATGCATTTAAACAGTAAATATATTGAAGTCATGAAGTGCACCTGGCTTATAGGATGGATATCATGGAATAATATAGGGAGTCCACCTCTGAGAAATGATAAACCACTATCGGATATATGTTTGCAAACATATATCCAGGGTAAAATGGTAATTTCGCCACACAAACAGGGGTTGAGTTAACACAAACATGGGTTTCAAACACACAAACATGGGTTGGTTTTACAATAATCAGGGTTTTAAATACACAAACATGGGTTCGTATCAATAATCAAATGTACTTTTTGGGGGGGAAAAGCTGAATGGGACACGCAAATCAATGCAACTTTTTGCTTTATGTCAGATATGACATGCTTTATGTCAGATATCACATGTTTACTTTTTCACAAACATGGGTTGAGTTAACAAAAACATGGGTTTCAAACACATAAACAGGGGTTGGTTTAACAATAACCGGGGTTTGAATACACAAACATGGGTTCATTTTTTTTCTCGACAAAGGTGTCACACACCAACTTTTTTAATTAATGATTGTTTTTTGGGTTAAGTGAAATAATTGGCGAAATTACCATTTTGCCCTGGATATATGTTTGCAAACATATATCCGATAGTGGTTTATCATTCCTCGTCCACCTCTTCCTATGTAAACAAAGTTGAAGTGCTTTAACGCCTTTTTATAGTAATGGAACTCGTGTAAAGAAGAATGGCTTCAATGTTTTCGCCAGAACCTCTTCCCTACCCGCATTCACCTAATTTTGCCTCAATAGTTAAGCCTCATTAGATGGTTCAAGAAAAAATCACCTGGGATTAAGCTGATCATGGACTTGGTCGTGCTGGAGAGGAAAAAAAACCTACCATTTTGTCTCAAGCATCGAGCTTTGTGGGGACGCATTTTGGGTTGAGAATCCTCACCAAACCCAAAATAATTGGACTGGTGCGAAGACCTAATGGTACTTGGGACGAGTTATACGAGAGCAATTCAGAAGATTAACAACGTAGGAAGAATAGATGACCGTTTGAGTTATAGGTGATTTATCTAAATATTTTTCCTAAGGTTCATGAAATAAAATTACATAGATCATCACCTAATTAATTAAATGCATCCGGATAAGGTTCTTGAATTACATTAGTATATTTATTAGGCTCTCACTTTTAACCCTCATGATATGATGTTTAGTATGTGATAATAAATTGGTAATACGTTGTGGTAATGAATAATAATTTTAGTGTAATTTTGCAATACAAATTTCATACCAATAATGTCTTATGGACTATGATAATTAAACTCCATTTATAAAGATGTATTACTACTCAACAACTCCTTTTAAAATACTCAATAAATGATTATAAAGCTTATGAAGAAATGACATGTTTGGTGGTGCGAACGAAAGCTCACATTGTGATGTTTGTCACCAATTGTATTTGTATACAATAACTCTATGCACTTAGTTATGGTAGGCAAAAATATAATAATTATTGAACCGAAGAGATCGACTGATCGAGACTAACTATTTCTAACTCTAAACAACAAAATTAGCTTTATTGTTGTTGGGATCCTGATTCTATATTAGATCTATACGAGTTTGTAGGATCAGATTGTAGGATATTAAGATCCTACAAGTTTAGCAAAAACAATAAAGTATATTGTGATAAGCTAAAACTTAACTCTTAATGGAAGTTACAAACAAAGTAAGAGTGTTTAGCTAGTAAATAGTTATATTAGTCAATGATTTACAAATATTTTGTTAAAAAGATGCAACATATGCAAATCTTAAACCTCATTTTGGTATTGTTTTGTGAACAACAAAGATCCACAACAGATCATTGGATTGGGAAAATTGCGTTCTTTAGTCTTTCATTTGTATTTAGAGGCATGAGGGTATAACACAATGAAAACAAGTCAATTTTTCCCTAATAAGTAACACACTGAAAATTGTTTAGGATCGTAATTATAATTTTTTTTATAGGAAGATCACGATTATTATGATCCTAGACGATTTTACTCGGATAAAATTCTTATACAGGTCCAATCATTTAGTCATATTTGGACGGAAGAATTGTAGAATCCTACAATTTATATCGTGATTTTAGTTACACTAATTAAGTACTTGATTAAACAATGCAACAAATGATCCCCAACAGAGGCTAGAACGGGAACCTAAATAAATAGGGTTCAGTCTTTTAGATTTCGGATAGGGTAATATATTGCTATTAAAATCCCGATCCGAATCTAACGATCCTACATTCTACGATCCTGAAAGATCTCATCTATCCGGATCCTATATGATTTCTTAATTTTGTAGGATTGAACTACAAAAATCCATATGGTAGGATGTTAATACGATTTTATGATCCTACGGTTCCACAATCCAATCCTATCATAAAAAAATTATAAAGTAATTTCAAATATTATATTTCTCCTAATAGATTTTGGTTGCATGTTACTTGATTCTTAGAGTATTGAACTATGTACTATCACCATTTGCGAATGAAAAAAGCCATTAATTATTAATGTTTGTAAATTTTTAACATGAGTCTTTTACTATATTGTAGCATAATTGTTAGTTCACAAGATATTAATTACAAATGAATAGAATCGATTTGATTAAAATTAAGGGAAATTTCCTCAGGTACCCTTGAGGTTTGACGTAATTCTCAAATTACCCCTCACATTTGGGGAATTCCTCAGATACCCCTGAACTTTGTCTTTGGGCTCAAAATACCCTTATCATATACCGAAATTCAAGTGCATTAATTTCTAAAGGTACCCTTGAAACTTAAACTTTGAACTTCAAAATTCAATAAGGGTATTTTGAAAATTTAGCCAAACCTCAAGGGTACCTCAGGAAATTTCCCTAAAATTAATCGTGCAAAAAAATCGAATTTCTAAAGTTATGGCACTGTAACATGCAATGTGTTTCAACTGAAATTGAGATTTTGAGATTGAGTTGAAACACACTGCATAAGTGGATAATAAATAGCAATTGGAACACAAAAGACTTTTAACGTGGTTCAATCTCAACTCCGAGATCTACGTGCACAAAATCCACTAATAGCGAATTCCCCTAATACCTCACTCAAGGTACAAGTTCCCACTACTAACTCTAGTAGTGCTCCCCAACACTTAACTATAAGTGTTGCTAAGTTGAATCAAATACAAACTCATGTACCCAACCCAACACTCTCTATAATAATGTGAAAATTACAGAAAGATTTTATCCTCAAACAAGTGCTTCTCAAATAAGCAGATAGAGGCTTCGATAAACTCCTAGGTAACCACCTTAGTAATGTAAGAATACTGTGCTATACTCTGTGCTTTTGGGGGTGTCGTTTTTCATAAAATACTCACGATAGCTCTGGAAAAACGTCACACGAAATGAGATGTATGCTCAGCTTTTTAAAAGAAAATTTTGAAGATCAATTTCCTTATTAAAAGATATGATTCTATCTCACGGATCTATCATATCTTTTAATAAGGATGTTTTTCTTAAATCTTCTTGAAATATTATCTTTCTAAAAACTTATCTCTTTCAAGATATTTTTGCAAAGATATTTATTTCTTTTCCATATTAGAAATCTTGTATCTTTAAAAGAAAAATCAGATTTTTCAAATCCCCTTTTTTTTATTTCAAAGGAATTTTATGTAATTTTTATTACTGTGTTATTTATTTTACTAACTCTAGTAAAATTAAATAAACACAATAATGTTATATTACATAATAATCCTTTTATAATAGCACACATATTCAAACATAGTAATTTGGTTACTTATTACATGTTCGGCTATAATTAGAAGTCTAGAATTCTTCCATAATTAGCAATCTTAATCATCCAAACTTCCTTCGACAAATCTGTACCATGAAACAACCAAACATGTTATATATACAAAAATGTGTTTATCATCATCAAAATACCTAGGAACATAGAGTCGTAACAATAATTATCAATATTTTACACAAGTTTGTAGGATCTTATGACGCCTACGATCCGATCCTACTAACCACTACAGTCCAAAGTAGGATCCTCATCCTGATGACATTAGGGTGAAGCACTATCCACATCAATCATATGTATTTAGCCTCCATCATCGACGAGTTAGTAAATCTAGTGATTAGCAAGATATCGAGATGTTAAGACATATAAATGACTAGTCAGGCAAAATATTTGAGAATATTATAGTTGTGTCAGTGACAAAATGGATGATGAATCTGGTAGAGACTTCACTCGTTCACTTGAATCAAGTTTATTGGGTAGCAATTGCTCTTGCCAGTTTAGAAATGACTATGGGAAATGAATCCATGTTGCTTGGACAATTGGAAATAATGGTCATATGTTCTACTTTAGGTGTGTGTACACATATTAGGAACCATATTAAATAAATTAAATGTCCCTTCTCAACTCTTTCTAAAAAGTTGGAAGTGATATATTCTGACCATGATACTTCCATAAACACTCGTATGCTAGCTACTGAATATGTGTAACTTATAAATGACTAGTATGAGAAATAGGAATGAAGAAACTGACATGCATGCATGCATATGGTTGCCTGGTTGGTGGCATATATTAACAAAAACATTGCAATAATTAACTTGCTGAATTTATGAAGAAGCGTCCAATGTCTTCATTATATTCATGCGACTAAGAGTCTAAGACTCCCCTTAATGTATAAAAACTATATTGTCCATAATCCACATTAAAAGCTAATTCTTCTCTCAGTCTTCATATATAATAGGCCATATCTAATTGGGGATTATCTTTTAAGAAATTGAGTTACAATATCGCAGTATAAAACTATCATCTACTATATATGCAAACTTTTACATCTTCTTCCATTAAATTTCTCGATAATAGATATCATCAAGATTAGAGGGTACATAATATAGGAATATTCAACATGATTTAGCTCACTATATCTAAAAAATGACCTATATTGTGTGGAAATAGAATAGAAACGTGACCTGTTATTTATAGGCAAATGAATTGCTAATTTAATTAAGAACTAAGGACACATATTATAAATAATAATGTTATAATGCAAACTTGGTTCTATATATTAGTAGATTAGACCTAATGATCTTTTGGTAAATTAAGCAAATAAAAGGAGAAATTAGTAAAAGTACATGTCAAAAATAATTATTGAAGGTCAGCATATAATTAATTGATGACCTACCACCAAGTCTCTCCTTCATAAGTTGAGTGGCAACAACAATTCTGATAAGCTGCAACAGAAACAAAAAGAAATCAAATCTACACAGATGGGAATTGTCGCAATGAGTACATACTACATCATTAGTAATGAAGAAATTATATAGTTTTGTCCTGCAAGCAATTACCTTTTTGGACCCCCTCTTTTATCTTTCAATAATTTTACAATCTTTTTGAACCTTCTTTTTCTTGCAAAATTCTACTTTTTCACATTTTCTGGTCAAACTCATGGGGCTCAACATCATTAGAACATCAACTACTACTAGTCTACTACTATAACATAAATTTCCTCATTCTAATGAGCTCGCTAGGCTATATATCTATGGCTGACCTCATGAATTGGTAATCATATATCCACATATCCCTATTTATAACTCTTAAACAGTAGTTTCTAAACCATTAAAGTGGTTTATTGTCACATTTTTCAACTAGCAATCTAGCATATATGTGCCAATTCTTTAGTCAATATTCTACCATGGGAATTGGAAGAGAATTAATGAGTTAAGGATAAGATGAATAATTATGGTATTTGAAATCATTTTCTTAGACCACCCAATAACTTGTAAACAAGTTGAAACTTGAAACTACCCCAGCTTTTCCTTCTCTAGAGAGATCGTGAGATGTTATTGGAATAAAGACTTTTAACATTCCCTTTTTGAATAGAAGCATGTACGCCTGCATACTAGATATTTCTCCACCATCTCGGATCATGGCAATCTCAATTGCACAAATAGTAAACAATAGTAACGCAACAATTACAAGAAGGGAAGAAATAAACTATATGGAGACACTGAGACACAAGAAGGTTACGTGAAACTGTGTAAGTCACCATATGATAGAATATAAAATCAATCTTTGAGTTTCAACCATTTGCCTAAACTTTTGGTTGAGGTGAACTTTTGTCATGGTATCAGAGTCAATGTGACAAGAAAGTTATGGGTTCAAATCTCATCCACTCCTCTTTTTCAAAGTGGAATATCTAGTGCTGGGTATAAGGGGGACCTATCTTAGAAGTGATTTCGTCCTAACACTGGTGCAATCAGATGCTATCGTCGCCATCTTCAAAATTGCATAAAAAAAGAAGAGTTCCTTAAAGAAGAAGAGTTACTAAGTTGATGTTGCAAATAGTAATAAATAAACCTACGGTAATGAGGACGTAAAAAGATCGTTGCGACATGGGAGAACCACTGTCCTAAAAGACGATTTCGCGCTACCCTGGTGCAAGTAGAACCACCGCGATCGCCCTCCAGGATTAGCACAACACCATAGATTGTGTGCACTCACAAGCCACAGTTGGAGATCAGAACTTTGCCCAAAATCAGAGAAAAATTTTTTTAGAGAGTGTTTTAGGTTTTCTGTGTATTTTTACTAAAGGAAAGCAACCCCAAAATAGGCTTAACAAGCAATAAGGAAAACGGAAAGGTTGATTATAAGGAATGAAATCAATTTTGCGCCAAAATAAAAAAAAGGAGATCTAAAACAAACCGCAGACCCACAGCCCGCGCCGCCCTCACCACGAGCCTTTCACTTTGTTTTTCCACTCCTTATTACTTTGAGGTTTTTCTTTGAGAGATATTGTTGAACTTCCAACAGCTGAAACTCCAAGATTGGAGCGAGTGGTAGATACTTTATCTCTTGTATCAAAGGTCCTCAAATATCTTACATTGCATAATTAAATTTGCGTTGGACTTCTTTTGTTCATGCACAACTCAATATAATGCAACTTTAATTTATGAAGATGTCTATTGTACGATTCTATGATAAAATAAATGGATCTTACAGTAGTATAGTTTCTTTTAGTAAATCCATTGGTATAAACTTATATTTATATGAATTTTGTCGTAAAAGGGATACTTGATTTTGTTTATACAATACGCTAGTATTTTATTACTACTCAAACTCCAATGTGGTCGTTCGATTTGGCTTAGATAACATATTAGGTGATAGCAAATTGGTTATAAAACATTTGAATATTAATTATATGATATAATCAGATGGTTTCCCTTTTTTGGACGCGGGATCGACTCTCAGCGAGCACGTTTACTATTTTTATGAATCAAAAAAAGATGGTTTCCCTTTTTTGGAATCCGTTGCTAATGATATCACATACAAAGAGCTGCCCGTGCCCCATAATCCACATTGTGCCGTTCGGAAAAGTAAATTCTGGTTTAAGATGCACCCACACTTGGCTAAGAATGGCCAACATGATGTGCATAAATGACAAAACTAAGCTTGAGTTGTTTGGTCCCTAGATAATCCCTCGAGTAATTTGCTTTGAGGCATTTGAGTTTTGATTTCTGAATAGCGACAGTTCAACATTGTATGCTTTTGTGCACAGTATGGTCCGTAACCATTGGATGTCAAACATTGGACCTGCCTTATGAAACTGTAGGCTGTAGCAGTTGGGTCCTAAGAATTGAGGCCCTACAATGTAATTGTTGTGCGTCTAAATATTTAATGAGATATTCCATGTTTATCAATGGCAAATCTTATGAACTCATAAGTAAAAAAGTTGGAATACTCCCGACAAATTACGAAATTCACCATATACCCTCAATGTTTCAGATATTCACCATATACTCCTGAGTTTTCAAAACTGTGCACCATATACCCTTTTTCTAACGGACGTTAAGTCACCGTTAGCTTTATTTACGATATTGCCACCATTAACCTTTAACCCTAAAATCCTAATACCCTAAACCCTAACCCTAACCCTAATTCTAACACTAACCCTAATTCTAACCCTAATCCTAAATCCTAACCTACCCCTAACCCTAACCCCCACCACCCCCACCCCTAACCCTAACCCCGCCGCGCCCCACCCCATCCCTCCCCTCCACCCTTGCCCCGCCTCTACCCCCCTCCCCTCCACTCCACCGCCGCAGACCCCTCCCCACCCCCCTCCCCGTCGATTTCCCCCTTCCCCCTCCACCAGTCGCAACCCCTCCCCCCCATCCCTCCCCGTTTATTTCGTCGGTTTCGATTTCTGGTTTTGTTGGTTTCGAAAACTACCACCTGAAGACTGGTTCTACACCACCTGAAGTTCAAAGGAAAAAATCGATCCAACCTTCGTCCAAGAAACATAAAAATACTCAAATTCAAATCAGTTCCAATTCTAATCAACACAATAACCGATGAACAGAGAATGAATCTTCCTTCAATGGACTTCGACTGCAACTTCAAATTCACGAAATTGATTACTTTCAGTTTGTTTGTTGTTCGATTTCGTTCGAACATTTGAAACAACACGAAATCAATGGTGAGAAGGACGAATCTGCGGCGAGAAGGCAACAATTAGGGCCGGAATTCCATCAAATCGACGGCGGAACTGTATTTAATCTACTTGATGATGCCGCCATGTTCGTAGAGCTTCAGAGGAGAGAGAAAATTCATAAATTAGGGTTTTTGCGGAACGAAAGGTGAAGTGATTAGCGCAAAGTTTTGAGGTTTCGGATTCAAAGTTTTCAAACACTTTTGATGCACAAAGAATTGGAAAAAAAAAAGGAAATTTGAAGAAAAAAATTCGACAACTTACACAGAGAGAGTGAGAAATCGACGGGGAAGGGGGATGGAGAGGGGGAAATCGAGGGGGAAGGGGGAGGGGGAGGGGGGGGGGAAATCGACGGGGAGGGAGTGGGGGGTTGGGGCAACGGCGGTGGAGGGGGTGGGGGAGGGGCACTGCGGTGAGTGGAGGGGAGGGGAGGGGGGGGGGGTGGGGGATGGGCCGGAGTGGAGGGGAGAGGGGCCGGGATGGCGGGGATTAGGGTTAGGGATGGGTTAGGGTTTAGGATTAGGGTTATAATTAGGGTTAGGGTTAGGGTTAGGTTTAGGGTTTAGGATTTTAGGGTTAGTGGTTAATGGTGGCAATATCGTAAATAAAGCTAACGGTGAGTTAACGGTAGTTAGCAAAAGGGTATATGGTGAACGTTTTCGAAAACTCAGGGGTATATGGTGCATATCTGAAACATTGAGGGTATATGGTGAATTTTTCAATTTGTCGAGGGTATATGGTGAAAAAACCGTTTTTTTTATATCAAAACAAGTTACTTTTTGCGAATGAGCAACTTATTTGTTTACATTAAACCCCTATTTGTTATGATATACATTTATGATTTAACCCCTATTAGTGCAACTTAAATGAATAATATTGAGTAAAATCAATTTTGATAACCAGAAATCATTTTCAATCAACAAATTCGATTTTAATTAGAAAAAATCGATAAAATCTAAAAGTGGAACATATTAGAAATTAGTTTTAATCAGCGAGAATCAGTCTCAATTAGTCTAAGACAATTTCTTTATTAAATATTTTCAATTCAGTGAACATGGCCTAATATATAAACTTATAAAATACTTTGACCAATATGGATGGTGTACCCAATTTCATTCCTAGAAATGTGCTACTATCTAAAGTCCAATTCCTCCCCCTCCATGAGCATTTAAACCGGAAATCTCAGGTTAAAGATAGGAATGTTACCACTCCTGAAGAATGGTAATAACTAATAATGGGCCAGATCGACTTAGATTTTCTAACGTCAAAGATGAAATCCACCTATATTTTGATTAAAATTTCATTTTTAGGACTTAGATCGATTTTTATTTATCCCTAATTAAGATGGAATTGAGTCAAATTCAAACTATGTTATTACTCAATATCATTTTGATGGGATTAAATTCAAACTAACTTGACATCTTCTAATGCCATCCCTCGTTACAATTCAATAGTCATGGGCGGATCTACCTTAGGGGTAGAGAGGTCAAATGAACCCACTTAATATTAAGGCTGGAAAGCTTAGAGCTTAGAAGGCCAAGTGAAACTGAGAGGAACTAAGGCTTTAATTGAACCCATCGGCTAGTGGCTACACTACTCACCGTGTTGTCTGTTGTATTATGCAAATAAAATATTGGAAAGTGAAAGTAGAAAAAATTCAAATATTTATTTATTCACTTTTTATCTATTTTCATTTTTAAGATGTCAATCTCAATACCCAATAAAAAAATTGGGCTGCTGATAGCTTAAGGCTCCGGCGAGTGCAATAGTAATAATTTTGGAACTTGTCTGTTTTCTTTTTGTGATGATTCTTGTGTATTGGATAGCTTAAGGCTCTGACGAGTGCAATAGTAATAATTTTGGAACTTCTCTGTTTTCTTTTTGTGTATTGGAAATTGTCAAATAATAAAGGTTTCAAGTGGTGTATTAATTGTCTATAATTTATAAAAAAATTGCTTTTTATTGCTGAAAAAAGTTACTTATGTAGATGTCAAAATGTTCTCCAGAGATGCTATTTAAATGTTTTTTAACTGAACAACTCAATTGAATAAGAAACAATTCAAGATGTTTAATTGTTCATGTAACTTTGATTTGAACCCACTTAATATGAACTCTAGATCCGCCACTGTCAATAGTAGAACAGAAACAATACACATATAGAGTTGGAAAACTTTGTTCAACGTGCTAATTATTCATAATCCAAAAACTTTATTGAAATAGAATGATGTTGCTTTTTTTTTTCTACTACCAGACCACAATCGTTTTCATTAAAGACAACTTAATGATAAAGATGAGATTCTAAAAGTTAAATTCGTGTAATGCGATTTGTTTGTAGTCAGATCAAGTGAACTGACCCCTAAAATAGTTTGTAACACTATATAAGGTTGTGCATAATTATCAGCAGGTGATGATTTATATTCTCTTGGTTGGTTTGTGAATTGATGGCAACTGGCAGCCCAATAACTCAAGCATATAATTAGAACATTGACAATTAAACGAGGATTTTCATGGAGGAAATGTAACCTAGAAGCTGAGTTACGTTCATATATTCCCTTTTTATATCCTTCTATATATAGCCTTGATTGACTATCCCATCGAATGTTTCTCAGTCAAGATTATAATGATATATTATGGGTTGAAACCACATTGATTCTATGAGGAGTAATCACTAATCACTTGGTTGTATAGCAAAGAAAATGGAAATTTTCTTGTACGGACAACCGTTGCGTCGCGTGGATATACAACCCTCTTACAACTCCGAAAAAATAGGGGCATTTTGAAAATTAATGAAAAACAAAGTTAACTTTTAACGTATTTTGATTGGTTGAGAAGGATTTGGTTGTACCACGTAGGATTACAATGGTATATAGGGGATATTTTATGCAAAGATGATAATTACATCTAATACGTCCTTGTGTGTCATGAGGTGTCATTACGTTCAAGTTCAAGGGCATAATTCATATATCGTATTTGTGTAATGGTAAACACCGCTTTCTTATTTTATCTTTTTTAAAATAAACATTATATATTTTTTTGTGGGGTGTTGTTGTCTTTTTTAAATCTTACCAACGTACCTTCACCTATTTCAAGATCTATAATAATTTTGTGATTCTAAAAGTGTTTCAGCATTGTCCCCCACCATTATCTTTCATGGAATAAATTTCCATAATCTCATTTTGCGGATATAAAGAAATACTATAAATAGCTTAAAATCTGCTAAAAGTAGGAGAAATTAAAAATAAAATCTCCATTTAAACCTACTCAATAGACTTTATAACAAAAAATTTAATCTAATTTAATGAGCTCCAAATTCAAAGTGAGGTTAAAAATGTGTAAATCACCTCAATAATACAATACATTTACAAACTCAAAATATGGAGACAATATATCGAAATATATTTTAAAATATAGAATTTTAGCTGAGACTATTAAAAGGTGATAGTATAACATACATGTTTTTTCAATTTAAAACACAAACTTTCTATAGTTATCGACCCTATTTGGTAATCAACGGATAACAACCACCACCCCAAATTTCCATTTCTACTTTGGAACTTTGCCTCTCATTTACTTTTTTTTACCAAACACCCTCATATCAAAAACTTAACTCATGTACACATATAACACAATACACTACAAGAAAAGCCCATTAAAAACACCAAAACCCAAAATGTGCTCAATCAAATAGCCTAGTTCAATCTCCTAACCTCACTAGAGAATACTAGAACCTTCCACCTCTCTTTTCATAAGGGCATTTCTGCAATTATCACTCAAATCAACTATAAACCCTTTTTTTCCCCAGAAATAGGCAAAATCACTTAAACCCTAGTTTGAGCTCAATTAGGGTTTTTCACTCTTCTAATTTTATCTCTCCTCATCCTTCTCATTTTTGTGCTTAGATTTTTCACGCAAAAATGGCGAAACGATTGATGCCATTGTTGAACAGAGTTTTAGTCGAGAAAATTGTCCCACCTGCTAAAACTACTGCTGGAATTTTACTCCCTGAAACCAGCTCTAAGGTATAAATTCTTCCATTTTTCTGATTTTGTTTGCTAAATTTTTTCGTTTGTTGTTTGCATCATTTCTTAAATCTGTCTAATTTTTGTGGGTATTCTTGTAAATTTGTTTTTTCCTCCCATTTTTGTTGGTTTATCTGTTGATTTTTGTAATGGGTTTTATGCAAATTGGTAGATTTGTTCCCCTTTTGAATAATGTTACAGGAAATGCGAAAAATATTAATGGGTTTATCTTCTTATAGTTGAAATGAATGTTACATTATTGGATTTGATTAGATTATGGTTTTGGCATTTTGTTGATGATAATGTTGGTATGATAATTGTTTGGTTCTTTATGAAGATTTGAGTTTTATTGCTTGTGTTGGTTATGTAGCTTAATTCAGGAAAAGTTCTTGCTGTTGGACCTGGTCTTCGCGACAAGCAGGGAAATCATGTTCCTGTTTCTGTGAAAGAAGGGGATACTGTATTGCTGCCAGAATATGGAGGAACTACGGTGAAGCTCGGCGAGAAAGAGTAAGCTTTTCAGTCTCCATGTGCTTGTAATTGGGATAGTTGATTTCTATGTTAAGCTATTGTGTTAGTGCTTTAATGGTGGATCATTAAAACATCTCGCTGAATTATGCGAATGTTCAATTGTTCATGCCATATGTTAGCATGCTAGTGGTATATATACTAGCAAGATGAGCTATAAATCTGGATAAAAGGTGTAGCTTTAATAGATTTTCATGGACAAGTCATAATAATATCGTTTCCTTTTCGTCATAGTGATTTTTTGTTTGGTTGGGGGGGGGGAGGTCAGTGCAGGGAGTGTATGCATTATCAGTCCTGTTTCTCTGAATGTATTGGAGCTCCTCCTTGGTGCATTATTGAGTATATGAACGTATGTGTTAAAAGCCAGATGGTAAAAGTAAAACAAGTTTACTGAAGGAAATGCATCTCCTGCTGAATTTCAGCGTTTTGCTATGAGCTGCTCTGTGGATAACATATTGTAACCTCCAGATTTGCTGATAGAAAATTCCACTCAAACTTTGACTAATTTGAGACACGGATCATGCTTTTCTTTTTTGTTGATTCGTAGAATCCATTGGAATCCTAAAGCAAAGAATCCTTTTGGAACTTTGGTGGAAAGGAGTTTAGTAGAACTCTGTAGCATATACATAATTGACTAGCATTTTGATTGAGTAGGCCAATATGCTAATTTCGAGTATTTTTTGTAGAAGTAAACTAACTAGCGTATCTCCCGAATGTGCTCATTTCATCTATTCACTGTATATAAATGTGAAACATTGAAAAACTTTCATGTGCAAAGGGAATTTTGAAATGTAGTTTCAAAGGATGGATCATCATATGGTGGGCTGAGATTTGTGGGTGGGGATTGGATTCATCATAAAATGGATCCTCTGATTATGTAATGGGTTCTCTATATTTGTTTTGGCAGACTATTTATAACTTGTATGATCAAAACAACCTTGCTGCTTGGTGTCTGTGGAAGGCTTGTTCCTGAGCATCTCTTTAAGTGCTTGCATAAATTATTAGGCATGGGTAACAATGAGAGACAAAGGTCCATATGAATAATATGATGGATAAGATTTCTTGTTGTATGTCATGTAACATTGTCTCCTCCATTAAAGCTCAACATGCGAAAGGAAGGAAGAGAACGTTTGTATTTCTTTCTGAGTTTTGGCATAATGGATACTCTTACAGTAAATAAGGGGCTTTCAAAACCTAGTACTTCTATCAATTACTTCCTCCTTTCTTTGATTGCAACAGATTTTACTTTTGCACTATTCATATAGTACTTTTTATTATTATTGTTATATAATAACAAATCTTAGTATGTACGTATATATAAGATAATGTTGTTGGATATATATAAACGTATATATAAAAATATCATTTTGTATACTAATAATAGTCAGTTAAAGATGTTAATTACTGGAGAGTATGATAGTCCAAAATGTTGCAATGAAAAAGAAATGAAGTGAAGTATATAGAAAGAGAAACAGTTGCTGGTTAGATAACTCTGCATATAGTTCGGGTGTTCTTAAAAATGCAGGTATTATCTAATTTATAGTGCAATATAGTACTCCAAAATGTAATGAAGTTAATCAGTTATGCTTATTTACTTCTCAGAACTTGAAGATATGCTCTTGGATTGTTTGGTGACTTAATGATCTGCTATGAAATGCAGGTATCACTTGTACCGGGATGACGATATAATGGGAACTCTCCATGACTGATATCATGGTGTCATTATCCTGCCTTGATCAGCAAGTATATCTTATTCTAGGATTGTCTTACTTAGCACATTGTTCATGATTTAGCTATCTTAAATTCAAGATTCGAGGTGGTGAATTTTGAAAGAACATGTTCTTATCGTGTTGCAGACACCTGAGTTTTTCTACTTGAATGAAGAGACATACTCTTTTGGATCCAATATATCATATTTTTAGTACGTTTTTCAATTATTTTAAAAATATGTAGAATAACTAGCAAACTAAGAAATGACAGAAAACGATGCTATTTCATGTTAAACAGTAAATATAGTAATGCTAAGTGATCTATTTTGTTCTGATGAAGTATTATCAGTTGATTCATAGTAATGATCTGAAGAAATGCAGTCCTGTTCTCATAGTTGGGCCCTATTGCAAATTAATTAAAGAATATAGTATCACATAAGAGAAAATCGTGAAGGGCTGGGACATAGTGGAGGGCTAAACTCAGTTTAAGTTATAACTAAATTTTTAAGTGACCTGGTTAAAGGGAGCCGTAGCCTCGTTGATGCGATTTACGCTGAAAATACGAGATAGACCTTTTTGAAACTAATCAGTTTCTTTCCCTAAACTTTGAGCTATCAAGTGAATTCCGAGTCTCGGAATATCTATTAAAACTTCACCAACTAAGCTGGCTTTGATAGATATTTTGTAATATTTATTGCAGATGTTAAATGAGGGGTGACAAAATTTTGATCAATGATGATTCCTCTTACTCCTTTGGGTTTCTCTTATGAAGTATATATTATTTTCTTTTTCGAAAATAAAATAGAGCACGTTAAAACTTTTGAACCGAATATATAGTATGACGCACTTGGTTTCATTTGGTCTAAACTGAAAGTCTGGTTCATATTAGTTCTGTCTGATTTATATGATTTGATTATACATGATAACATGCAAGCGTAATGTATAATTTTGATTGGAGTTTCTTGCATTGTAGCAACTAGAAACTGAAATATATAATAAAATGAGGAAGCTGGCAGGAGAAAGCAAGAGAAACTGATTCATTGCATTACTAAGTACAAGAAGTCTTAAATGGAAAAGGGAAACATAACAGAATGCTAAATATCAGAAAATGCAAGCGTAAATTGCGCATAGCTGATATCCACTAACAACTCAATAACAACCCACTATTAGTTTATTCCAAGCATCCTAAGTTACTCTGATACTTCACTTCCTAAACATAAGGAAAATCAAGACGATTAACTTTAAAGCATATTTTTCAACAGCACTCCTATATCATCATATAGATAGTAAATCCGTAGTTTAATTTTTGACAAAATTTTTGTCTTTCGACGAATCTATGAAATCATCGAGCAAGCGACGTCACATTTGGATGGGTAGCCATTCAAGAAAGAGCGAAAAAGCACGAGAGAACGAGCAGGTTGCGAAAATGGAGCTTCATGGGCTGCTCCTCTTATAGTTGCAAATGCAAGTATGTCACCATATACCTGTGTCCATCCACCAACCTGTCCAGATTAAGATGTTAGGTCTTTATGTGTCACCATATCGGCGTATATTGAGAGTTGGCAAACGGGCCATTACAATTCGGATTAAGTTGAGATATGTTCGAGCGATGAGTCAATTAGATCCAATTTCAGATTTAGTTGATCACATCCGAATCTATATGTATCAATTTAGTCAATCATAGTTTATCCATTTGGCTTAGTAAGAAATTTAAGAAGCAAGCTTAGGTAGTTTATTAAACGGTTTTTTCACCATATACCCCTGACAAATTTTTTTTTGCATCGTATACCCTTTCAACTTTCCAAATGCACCATATACCCCTCACGTTTGAAAAAATACATCGACATGCCCTTATGACTAACGGTGTTAGACTTCCGTTAGTCATTAGGCCCTAATCCTACCCTAACCCTAATTAACTAACCTAAATCAAAACCTAATCCTAACCTTAACCCCCTAATCTAATACCCTAACTCTAACCCTAACCCTAACCACCACCCCTCCTCCACTGCTTACCCCTAGCCACCCACCGCCCTACCACCCGGCCCCTCCCCCCACCCCTTACCCCTAGCCACTCACCGCCCCACCACCCACCCCCTCCACCCTCCACCGCCGCCCCTCCCCTTCCCCTGCCCGGTCGCGCCGCTACCCCTCCCTCCCCCTTCTCCACCGCCGCGTACCCCCTCCCCACAACCCTCGAAGTCCCCCCCCCGCACCCCCGTAGCCCCCTCCCCCGAAGCTTCGCAGCCCCCTCCTCCTCCCACGCATCCCCGCAGCCCCCTCCCACGCATCAACAACAAAAAAACACCACCATTTGAAGCTAGACAAAGCATCCACAAAATGAAACAACGATGAACAACGAAATCGAACAGCACTGAACTGCGAAATCGAACAAATTAAAATGAAACATCCACAAAATAACAAATCTAAACCCTAAATTACAAACGAAATTAGATCGGAAAAAAATTGCAATGTTAAAACCTAAAATAACTCAAAAGAAAGACGAGATTAATTCCTAAAAATAGAAAAATCAAATCAAATTTAGCCCTTCTTCTCTTCATCATCTTCGTCTCGTCATGGCCCAGAATTGGTTCGATCGTTCTTCTCTTCGTCATCCTCTGTTCGTCTTGCCGTGGCCCAGATCGTTGCTTCATCTTCATCACTTTGTTTTCTTCGTCGCTGAGGAGAGAGGAGGAGAGATGCAAGGGGATTCCGTGAGAGGAGAGAGAAGAGTGAAGAGTGGCGGGGAGCTTAGGGCGTTCGTGAGAGGAGAGAGAAGAGTGAGAGAGAGACAAAGAGGGAAGAGGATGGGTGAGAGAGAGAAAGGAGGAAATATCGCCGTCGATGGAAGGAGGGCTGCGGGGATGTGGGGGAGGGGGAGGGGGGCTTCGGGGGTGGTGAGGGGAGGGATGGGGTGGGGTTGGGTGGTTAGGGTTAGGGTATTAGATTAGGGGTTAGGTTTAGGTTAGTTAATGGTTAGTTAAATTAGGGTTAGAGGGGGATTAAGGGTTAATGACTAACGGTGTTAGACTTCCGTTAGTCATAAGGGCATGTCGATGTATTTTTTCAAACGTGAGGGGTATATGGTGCATTTGGAAAGTTGAAAGGGTATACGGTGCAAAAAAAAATTTGTCAGGGGTATATGGTGAAAAAACCGTTTATTAAATTGTAACAGCTTCACAAACCATATTGAGATATTTTAGGCAACAAAATCACTTTGATGTATTTCCTTATTATGAGAGTCCTAGTTTGTAAAGTCTTGAGGTAATATATGATGTGCAGCGGCAATGAAAAAAAGACAAGACAAAAACTTAAACCCAAAAATCTTCTTGACATGGTATCAGGCTTATAGCCGCATACACTAACCTATCCTCATGGCAGGCGATGATCAGCCGCCTAAAGCCAATACTCCACCGCCCACCATCCTTCCCAATTCACCTTTCTTTCTGGGTCCCCAGGACAGACCTGGCGACTTCATCACGCCAACAAGACTCACGGCAGACAACTATGATACTTGGGCGTCGGATATGCAGATGGCATTAGAAGCCAGACGCAAGTTCGCTTTCTTGGACGGCACAATAACATCTCCTACTCCTCCGTGCACTTCATCGGATTGGAGCACCATACAAGCCATGCTCATCTCTTGGCTTATGAATACCATATCACCGGATATTAAAGGTACGCTCTCGAAATACCGTGATGCCAAACGTTTATGGGACTCTTTAAAATCACGGTTTGCTATGGCTAATGGCCCTCGCATTCAACAACGCACCTCTTCTATTGCTCGTTGTGAGCAATCTAAATCCATGACAGTAGCTACTTATTATGGCAAATTAAATGCGTTGTGGGAGGAATTACATGCTCATGAACCTATAATTAATTGTGCTTGTTGTTTGTCTTGTTCCGCGGGACAATTACATGAGGCACGCCGTGCTCAACGTAAACTTCATGAAATTTTAATGGGCCTTGATTCAGATTATTATAGTAATGTTCGCACTAATATTCTCTCCCAAGATCCTTTGCCTCCTCTTGATAGGGCTTATCAATTGGTAGTACAAGCGGAACGTGTTCGCCTAGCCAAAACCATGACTGATGAATCTCATAATATGGTCGGTTTTGCTTTACGTGCTGCTCCGCGTGGCAGCACTGCCTCTACATCTCATGCTCGGCCTAGGGTGCGTGAGGATAAGTCGCACCTCAATTGTACGCATTGCAAAAAATCTGGGCACGAAGTCTCTTCTTGTTTCGAGCTTGTTGGCTATCCCGCGTGGTGGGAGGAACGCCAACAAGCTGCTGGTGGACGCGGGCCTGCTATTCGCTCTTCCACTGCCTCAGCTGCTGCGCGTGGTCGCGGCCAGGTTCGAGCCAACGCCACCACAACACCAGTGGCTGCAGCACCCGCGGCTGCTGTGATAGGGGCTGCTGCCACTGCCCCGCCTTCTTCTCTCTTCACCGCCGAACAGTGGAAGGCCTTGGCTGGTCTTCTTGGTAATACTACACTTCCCGATGATCGTCTGCACGGTATGTTTACTACCACTGAATGGATAGTTGACACTGGTGCTTCTAATCATGTTACTGGTGACCTTTCTTTATTATTTGATGTGCTTTGTATTGCTGATTGCCCCGTTGGGCTTCCTAATGGTGCTGTTGTTATGGCTAAGCAAGAGGGTTCAGTTCGTCTCTCCGACACTCTTACTCTTACTCATGTTCTTTTTGTGCCTCACTTACATTGCAATTTACTTTCTGTTTCACAATTAACTGCGACTTTGAATTGTATTGTTCAATTCAATTCTGATGTTTGTGCTATACAGGACCCGTCGAGGAATCTGATTGGAACGGCTGTTAGGAGGGATGGACTCTACTACTTTGGAGGTGGCTCTTCTGTGTGTCATGTTTCTGTTGGCGAGGCATCTTCTTCCTTAGCTCTTTGGCATCATCGCATGGGTCATCCATCTGAGAAGATAGTGAAATTACTTCCCCCTGTTCTTCATTTACCGGGTAGTTTGAATAAAGGTTGTGAGGTGTGTTTTCGTGCTAAACATCCTCGCACTAAATTTCCTATTAGTGATCATAAAGCAACTAGAATTTTTGAAAAAGTACATTGTGATTTGTGGGGACCCTATAAACATGTATCCTCTTGTGGTGCTCGTTATTTTTTAACTTTGGTGGATGATTATTCTAGAGCTGTTTGGGTGTACTTATTGGTTGACAAAACTGAAGTCTTTAAGATGTTTATGGCTTTTATTGCTATGATTGACCGTCAATTCTCTCAAACCATTCAAATTGTGCAAAGTGATAATGGCACTGAGTTTAATTGCCTTCATGATTATTTTACTGCTTCTGGCATCCTCTTTCAAACATCTTGTGTTAGCACTCCTCAACAAAATGGGCGGGTTGAGCGTAAACATCGACATATTTTGAATGTGGGTAGGGCTCTTCGTTTTCATGCCAATCTTCCTATTTTTTTTGGGGTGAGAGTATTCTTACAGCGGCTCATCTTATTAATCGTACTCCTACTCCTTTGCTTGACAATAAAACACCTTATGAATGCTTGTTTGGTCATTCTCCTTCTTATGATACTATCAAAGTCTTTGGCTCCTTGTGTTTTGCTCACAATCAACGTTCCAAAGGGGATAAATTTGCTAGTAGAAGTCGAAAATGCATGTTTGTGGGTTATCCTCTTGGTAAGAAGGGTTGGAAGTTGTTTGATCTTGATACTCAAGAATTTTTCATTTCAAGAGATGTCAAGTTTTTTGAAGAAATTTTTCCATTTTGTGATCCTGAAGCCGCTAATATTGATCCCCACACTATTGTTTCCCAAAGTGATGAAATTCACCTTGACTTTGCTGATTTTGAACACTACTATACTCCATCTTCTTCATCCTCTCAAATAGCCATCCAGTCCACTACAAATTCTTCTTCTCCTTTACCTACCAATCAGCCCACTACAGGCTTCCACCTACCCATTTCAACTCCTGCCCACCCCCCTAGAAATACTCCACACACGCCCCCCTCTCCACCCATTCTTACCCAGCCCATTTCCTCACAAAAACCGCTCCCTGCTCTTGGACCTCAAGTCCAAGGCCCAATTCTTTCACCGACCCCAGATACCTGCTCCCCTAACTCTCTTGACACGGGCCCCCTGTCTTTGTCTCAATCTCCTCCTATTTTCTCTCCTACTCATCTTACTACTGAAACTGGGCCTTCTTCTGAGCCCACGTCCTCTTCTCCGCCCAATACGTCATCTGAGCCTGCTGATTCTTCTTCCGGCTCTTCGGATTTGGGTCGTGGCCACCGTAACAAAACCCCCTATGTTCTCCTCCTCGATTACGTCACTAATACTATACAAGTAGAGAGTCCTTCTTCTCCTGCCTCTGCTCCACAGCATTCCTCAGGTAACCCCTATCCTATAGCTCATTACATTAATTGTCAAAGTTTTTCTGTGAAATATCGAAAGTTTATTGCTACTCTCACATCTATTACGGAGCCCAAGTCTTTTAAGGAGGCTATGCAGGATGCAGGTTGGCGCAAATCTATGAATGATGAGATTAGAGCATTAGAAGAAAATGGCACTTAGACCATGGTGCCCTTACCCTCGGGGAAGCGGGCTCTTGGCAGTCAGTGGGTTTATCGCAACAAGTTTGATTCTGTTGGCAATTTGGATCGTCAAAAATCTCGTTTGGTAGTTCTTGGAAATCATCAAAAGGAAGGCATTGACTACACTGAAACATTTGCCCCCGTTGCTAAAATGGTAAATGTTCGGGCTTTTCTTGCTATTGCTGCTGCTAAGAATTGGGAACTCCATCAGATGGATGTTCACAATGCCTTCTTGCATGGTGATTTAGAGGAGGAGGTTTACATGAAACTTCCTCCTGGTTTTGAAGCCTCGCAACCTAATATGGTTTGTCGTCTCCGCAAGTCTCTTTATGGTCTCAAACAGGCTCCTCGGTGTTGGTTTGCAAAGCTTGTTCACGCTCTCAAAGGGTATGGCTTTCTTCAGTCTTACTCTGATTACTCTTTATTTACCTACACTAAGGGTTCTGTTCAGCTTAATGTGTTAGTGTATGTGGACGATCTTATTGTTGCTGGGAATGATTCCGCTGCTCTGGAGGCTTTCAAAGCCTATCTCTGTGATTGTTTCAAAATGAAAGACTTGGGTGCTTTAAAGTACTTTCTCGGTATTGAGGTGGCTCGGAGTTCCTCCTGTTTATTTCTTTGTCAGCACAAATACACTTTGGATATTATTTCCGAAGCTGGTCTTTTAGGCTCTAAACCTGCTGCTTCTCCTATTGAGCAGAACCACAGACTTGGTCTTGCTACAGGTGTCTTGCTTACTGATCCTGAGCCTTATCGCCGCCTTGTTGGCCGCCTCATATATCTTTCTGTCACTCGCCCTGATTTGGCTTACTCTGTGCATATTCTTTCTCAGTTCATGCAGGCTCCTCGCATTGATCATTGGGAAGCAGCCTTGCGTGTCATTCGCTATTTGAAAGGCACTCCTGGCCAGGGTATTTTGCTTCGCGCTGACAGTGACTTGTCTTTATCCGGCTGGTGTGATTCTGATTGGGCGGCATGTCCTCTTACTCGCCGCTCCCTTACTGGGTGGCTTGTCTTTCTTGGTGCTTCTCCCATTGCTTGGAAAACCAAAAAGCAAGCTACAGTGTCTCGTTCATCAGCTGAAGCCGAATACCGCTCCATGGCGGCTATTACTTGTGAGCTGAAGTGGTTGAAAGGTCTTTTATTGAGTCTGGGTGTTAATCATCCGACTGCTATTCGATTGTTTTGTGATAGTCAATCAGCGCTACACCTTGCTAAGAATCCCGTTTTCCACGAACGGACGAAACACATTGAGGTTGATTGCCATTTCGTACGTGATGCTATCACCGACGGCCTCATTGCTCCCTCTTATGTTCCTACCACAGTTCAGCTGGCCGACATATTCACCAAGGCCCTCGGGAAGTTACAGTTTGACACTCTTCTTTCCAAGTTGGGCATTTATGATCCCCATGCTCCAACTTGAGGGGGGGTATTGAGATATTTTAGGCAACAAAATCACTTTGATGTATTTCCTTATTATGAGAGTCCTAGTTTGTAAAGTCTTGAGGTAATATATGATGTGCAGCGGCAATGAAAAAAAGACAAGACAAAAACTTAAACCCAAAAATCTTCTTGACAAACCACTAATTAGATAGTTTCAGATAATCGAAAATGAAGGAGTATACAACTATACCTACTAATACAGTACTATAGGTCGAGTCGATTTTTTGATTAGGACTAAATTTTGTGTAGGCCTAAGTTTATGTCGGCAATCGTGTATGATTTAAGTTACAGCGTACAATATGTTTTTGAATCTTGCTAGACTAGAATAATCTGACACCTCCAACTTCATTAGTGCATAATGATGTACTTTAACAACTTTCCATTCCTAACCTGTTTATCAGATAACCAGGTTCTGTAAGACAAAGTGGTCTTGAGTCCCAGCTCCTTTGCTAGACCATCTACCATCCTCCTACTTCCGATTAGGGGTATTGCTGAATCTTGGTCACCACTGTACAAAAGATAAAATTTCTTAGTAATAAAAAGGGGAATGCTCTTCAAGTCTGTTAAAGTGAAGTATTTCCTCCGTCTCATTATATAGTGCTCACTTCTCATTTTTTTTCACGGAAATTAAGAAAAATGGAAGGAGTTGTAGGATTCAGAATTATAAATTTTTTTTTTGGGGGGGGGGTCCTAACCAAACCAATCGTTTTCTAATATATAGAGGATTTTGACTCTTATGCTCCTAAATACACAACTTTAACCATTAATTTCTTAATATCTATTATCAAGAAGTACTAAAATTTGAGAAGTACTTCATTACATAAAATGTACATATATACGTCATCTAAAAAAATAATATTTCAATTTATATAGTAAACAAAATCCAGTCAAACTTAATATTTGAATGGTCCAATCAAATTGTTGCATTGCATTGAACACGAAGAGATTAATTGTTAAAAATGTACATAACTAAAATGAACAGTTAAGAACTTAGAATGAACATCTCGTCACAAAAAAAAGGACTTAGAATGAACATCAAATATAACAAACTGATACTCTTTAGAAAAAAAAGCAAAAGATATAATAAAATTATATGGAAGAATAAAACAAATATGAAAAAGAAAAGAAACAGCAAATGAAAAGCATTGTTTAAAAAAAGGTCAAAAAAAATAAAAGTAAACATAAGCTTGTTCGGAGTTTGGGAAGATTTGAACCAGAGTCCAATACAACCTTATGCTTTACATCGCGCGCTACTTTAACCACTGAACCAAACTCCATTTCATAATTAGAGAGTGCGAAGAAATGTGTAACAATTCTTCCTTGTTTACATAAGCAGGAAAACAGAAAAATAAGTTTAAATTTGGTGGGGCATGTGCCACCCAAGACCTGCTAGCATATGCACACACATAACCCATTTATTCCTAGCCCCCAATCTCCCACACATGGATAATAAACTCATCCCACTCCTCTTGCCCCAGTTCGCCTTTCACCCACTCCCACCAGTTCAACAACGACGCAAATTCTCGGCCTGCTGCAAGCTCCAGCTCACTTGCTTGCCACATATGCCTAGCTAAGATGGAGTCCTTCAGAGCATGTAGAGTATCTTCTTCCTCCACCCGACACACACCACAAATTGAATCAATGCTAGTAATACGTTTTTTCAATCCACACTTAGTAGTAGGAAGTGCATGATTGCAAGCTCTCCACGCAAACAATTTTACCCTTGGAAGCAGAGACGAATTTCAAATATCCTCCCACATCGTCCGAGAGTGAGTACCCGAAGCCAAAGCTCCTGTATAATCATCCGAAAAGATAGCCATATAAGCCGACTTGACCTAATACCCCCTCCTTATCGAAAGCCCAATATATATCGAATCATGAGAGAGCTTATCACTCAACGGAATACTCTGAATACGTTGTTGCTTAGAAAATTTTCCAAAAACAAGTGAACGATTCCAATCCCAAGAAATTGGATCAATAAGTGCACTAACCTCTAAATTCTCATTGTACTCACCAACCGGAGAGATGACTCTTCTTGATTGAAAACTAAGAATCCAAGGATCTTTCCACACTTGCACCTTCTCTCCATCACCATTTCTCCAACACATACCATGCCTCCCTCACCACCCACTTAGCCTCCCAAATACCCCCTCCAAGTATAGCTAGGATAATTTCCGAACCCCGACTCCATAAAGGATGATTCGAAAAATACTTAGCTTTAATTTATAAATAGAATACAACAGAGAGTTCCCATTATTCAGCAACCTCCAAGCTTGTTTTCCTAGGAGCCCTGAGTTAAATAACTTGAAGTCTCTGATACCTAGCCCACCCTCCACTTTAGAGCAACATAACTTTTCCAAGCCACCCAATGAACTTCCTTTCTCCTCCTTTTTGACCCCACCAAAAGAGCATAACTCATCACAGAAAGAGGATGGTATCTTAAACACACTCATAACATAGGTAGGAATAGATTGGGGAACCACCTTTATCAGAGTTTCCCTACCCGCCTTAGCTAGAATGATTCTCTTTCACCATTGAAGCTTTTTCCACAATTTATCCTTCATTCCGTTTGTAATCACTTTTTTGGATCTCCCTACAACAGTTGGTAATCCCAAATATTACTCATGACTATTCACCAAATGATAGCTTTTCAGCTAGACTTTGTCGCTTCGCCTCCGTAACCCCAACAATGAAAGAGACATCAGTTTTATCAAAGTTAACATTATGCCCACACTTTGCTTCATACACGCCCTACACATCTTTAATCAACTCCACTTCTAGTTCAGTAGCTCCAGAAAATATGATGCAATCGTCTGCAAATAAAAGATGCGAAACAATAGGAGCATTTGGCAACACTCTCACACCTATTAACCCTCTACTATCTTCTTCTCTCCTCAACAGATTAGAAAAAACCTCCGCACATAGGATAAATAGGTACGGAGAAAGAGAATCTCCTTACCTAATACCCCGTGAAGGGGAGATTTTCCGTCGGATGACCATTAACAAGCACTAAAAATGAAACAGTTTGCACACACTCCATAACTTTCGAACACCAATTCTCCTCCAAACCAAATTTTCGCAATGTAGCCTCCAGGAAGCTCCACTCTATCCTATCATACGCCTTAAATGTCAAGTTTTAGAGCCATACAACCCTCCACCTACCTCAAATTTTTCATATAATGGAACATTTCGAAAGCCACCAGAACATTATTAGTAATTAATCTACCCGGCACAAATGTACTCTGATTCACAGCAATAATATCAGAGAGAATTTTTTTTAGTCTTTTAGCTAATACTTTTGATACTGGCTTATGAAGTACATTAGAGAGAGAGAGATATATTGGGAGGAAATCACTCATATGATCTGGCTTACTTTTTTTCGCGATGAGCGTAATAGAAGTTTTATTCAAGCTCAGAGTCATATTAGCACCATTTAAAATATCAATGATAGCAGCAGAAACCTTAGGCCCAACAATATGCCAGCATGTCTGAAAGAAAACGGGGCACATACTATCCGGACCAGGTGCTTTAACAGAGTGCATCTGGCTCAACGCATCGTCTTACACTTCTTCTGCAGAATAGGAAAGCTGTAAACCCGCATTCATACTAGATGTGACACGGGGCTCAAACTCCTATTTATTTATAGCTACTTTAAACTTTTTCCTATTATATTCATATTCTAATGAACTAATAGCTACTTTAAACTTTTTCCTATTTATATCATAGATGCATCATGTGCAATACTAACTATTCTTTATTCATAAACAAAGAAGAACAAATTCTAGAGAGAGAGGCTCTGCCTTCTCTCTAGAAATTCCTCCTAAAGCAAACCCTAACAAAAAAAGCCCCAAATCAATTTCTAAAGAAATTGTAACCCTAGCCTCCCCTTTCTTCATCTTCTTCTTAGATGTAGCCATTGCTCTGGCTTAGTTATTTTCATTTTAGTCAAATTTCTCTGTCCTCAGTCGGACTTTGTTCTCTCTAGCCCCTTATTTCGTTTCTCGTCGCCGATGTTTTCGTTCCATTTTTTTCGAGATAGATCGGGTTTAGTCAGCTTGGGATTGGTTGCTTGCGGTGTGGGTGGTGGCTGATTGGTTGTCGTTCATGGCCGAAGCTTCTGTGGTTTCGGGCTTCGGATTCGGGCTCCTCCTGAATTTTCGTCTTCCAGTTCGGGTTCTTTGCTCGTGTTTAGTTTGTTCTCGTGGTTGTTTTCGTCGCTGGTGTGGCTGTGATCGTGCTACGGGCTTGGGGCAAGGGCTTCGGGCGGCGGGCTTCAGGTTCGGGCTTCGGGCTAAGGGTTCCTATTCTGATTTCCTTCCCTTAGCCTGTTGTTTGTAAGTAAGTTGGGTTTGTTTCATTGGAGTTTGAGGGTGGCAATACAGTGGAGTTTGTTTTGCCCCCGTGTCGGGGTTCAAGAAGGCGTCTTCGAGCCTGGGGAGAAGGCTCTTTTGCCGCGGCAGAGATTCCATTTGTGTTATTTTGTGCTCCTTTCTCTTCTTTCTGGTTACTTGTTGTTTGTAACTTGTAACTTGTAATATCCTCCGTGATGTTTTAGGTGGTATTTCATTATAAAGACACCTCCTAGTTTTCTTTCCTGATCAAAAAAAAAAAAAAAAAAAAACTATTCTTTATTCATATCATAAAAAATTATTATGTCAATGCTTTATTTGTTTCTCTTACAAATTGTTAATTTAATAGTTCCTCCGTTTCAAAATAGATGACACGTTTTGACTTTTGCAATATTCACACATTCTTTTTTGACCGTATTTCGTGATTTTTATGTGCCGAAAAATATAGTCATGTGGGATCTTGTTAGATTCCTCTCGATATATATTTTCAAAATATCAACTTTTTAAAAATTTTACATGTAAGGAATTAGAGATATTAATTGTTAAAGTTATGCGTTGGCAAGCATGTCCGGAGAAGTGTGTCAAATATTTTGAAACAGAGGAAGTAAATAACTAAAATATTAGTACTCGACTATTTATTTAATGATATAAAAATAACTACCTATTGCAGGCTTTTGTAGGCAAGTGACTTCAAAACACAAGATGAGAATCCTTATAATAGATGGTTGTTGAAATTGCTCAACATAAGCAAATACTACCTCCGTTTCATATTAATCTACACACTTACACTTTTGACACTATTCACAAATTTCCCTTTGACTATCATTTGTGAATTATGGTTAAGAGAAAATATAGTCATGTGGGGTCTTGTTTGATTCGTCTCAATATGTAGTTTTAGAATATCGACTTTTTATATTTTTTACAAATACAAAATTAGAGATATAAAGGCTCAAAGTAGTGCATCGGCATGCGTGAAAAGTGTAAGTGTGTAGATTATTATGAAACAGAGGTAGTATATAGGAGAGCGTGAAGACACAAAGACAACCAAATACCTTTTCTACCATTTGCACTGGGTAAACTTCAAGAAGGCAAGAATAAGTGTTGCGAAGCCGATGCGAATAGTCTAAATTCTATCTAAAATTGTTTAGAGTCGATATATAGCTTATTACTCCATATTTAAAATGTTAGTCTAAGGAAATTTTAGACAATGTTTCTCTTTTCAATCTTTTTAGTTAAGTTTGGAACAAAATTTTACATCGATGCACAAACAATGGTAGTAGGTATATTTTGTGCTTTTGGGATAACAATATCTCATATTAATTTATTGATAGACAGCATAAAATGATGAGAAAATTCATTATAAAAAGTATGATAAATTAAATTACAAATATACTATAACCCGAGGCATTCCCCGAGCTATAAACTAGTGTACCCTTATAATGCTTGTTAGTAACTCCATATATGCATTATTAATACCTTAATTTATGCTTGTTTCTATCTCACATTAAACCATTAACTAATGGTTCAACGTCTTGCATATGGGAATTCATATTGGTTAAACTAGCAATTAAGCATTTTGTTTCTTTTTTATATCATATCCAAGAATTTACTTGACAATACTGAATTGTGTTACCTACATACTATTTTAATCCAATAGAATCGTTCAGCTCAGATTGTGTCATTGAAAAATGTGAAGAGATAGACATACTTCCACTGTTTTTTATTACTTGCATCGTTTTCCATTTTCGACAATTATCTATTACGTGCATCATTTCTATTTTTGGCAATATATTCTCTCAATCTCTCTCCTAACACGTGGAGTTCCTTTTTTTTTATCTTTATCTATTTCTCTCCTCAATTTAGTCCTTGTGCAAAAGAAAACTATGCAAGTAATAAAAAATAGAGGAAGTAAGTAGTAACATTACCTATAAACCAAAACTCGAACGCCACTTTTTACGAAGGTGCCAAGTAATGGAAGAGTAGGAATCTCCACATCGTCTATGCGATAGTTCAACACGCTATACAAAAAAAAATAGTCAGAGGAATATTCCATAGGCTTCCTCCGTTTTGAAATAGTTAAACCACTTTGACTATCACATTTAATTACCGATTCATGTCATCAATTATATGCCATATTTTAGCTAGAAAAATTGTCAGCCTCGAATCTCGATCATACGGTGTCATTCTAGATCCAACTAATTAGTATTCCATATTATAGTATTTGTTAGTATTTGGTAATGTGTTATTTTAATTTCTCTATTACATATATCCCTCGTTTTATATATTTATATCTCTCTTTATCTACATAACCTTTTTCATAAATGCGTGAATCCTAATATTTATCTCTCTCTTTATTTAGTCGGGATAATAGAAAGTAGAAAACATAATTTGCAAAAATAAGTAAATAACGGCGTCAATTTCAAATGTGATGGTCACGGGTCAAAAAATACATCCAGCAACTGATGATGACTCCATTGCCCCAGTCTGCTCGCTGATAAAAGTTTTTGGTTTTATTCCAAAAAGCCTTGGTTTCATATTATAATACTCCATATTGGTTGGACCAGAAGATTAATCAAGATATAAATATTTGTTGGATGTTTTCTGTGCATGGAAACAAAGATCTCATGTTAAACGTTGCATGAATAAACTTTTATGATTAGATGTTTGAAATTTGAATACTCCTACGTTAATTAAACTCATTATCTCTTTGCCAAAAAATAATCACTTGAAAATTCCACTCCCACTATCAAGACAAACCTCCTAGCTTAAGCAAAACAAACATCTTAGGGTCCGTTCTGTTCAACTTATTTTAACTTATATAAGATTTTATAAGATAAGATAAGATAAGATCAGATAAGATAAGATAAGATAAATAAGATGTTCTGTTCAACTTATCTTCACTCATTTCATAAGATAAGATAAGATAAGATAAGATAGGATAAGATAAAATAAGATAAGATAAGACAAAATAAGTTGAACATAACAGATTGCCTAAATTAGTACATACACACGTCCGTAGGATGAGAACCATACGCACGATGAACATGAAGGACTAGATAATGAACACAACGACCAATACCAATGAACATGTATCAACAGAGATTTACATATGTTCATTTGGCTTGTTAGTCATATACATGTGCGCACCATACTTTACGTACAAGCGTGTGCACCATCTAGGCGTTGTCTTAATTGAGTACTAATAACCAAAACAACTTAAGTTGATTTAATGAGGTAAGTTAATGAATCATGCATATGATATCGGCTGACATGTTTCCAAAATTTGTTTGTCAAAACAAAATCTTTGTCGCGAAAAAGGGATATTAGAGGTACACTAAACAACTAATTGTTGTTTTAATTGGTTGAAGAAGAATCTTACTCGTTACAAACAGCCCATTGAGTGTCCCCAACAAGGTGTGCATTCATAGCCTTTTGTACATCTTTCCTGTTCAGGTATTGGGTTGCTTCATCATCTATACAAACATCAATTTTCTGCACATCCTGTCATTTCAAGTGACAAGTGAATCAAAGGCTTAATTAGAGCAACTGATAAGAAATGCAAATTCTTATATGTTGACGCTACACACTATTAATTAATGGTGTGACGTGGGTTACATTTATTTGTGACAAAAATATGAGCATAAATTAGCAAATAGCAATGTATTAAAATCAATTGTAAAATAATAATAAAACAAAACATGAACACAACATATACTTCTATATGATAGCAAACAATTGCCAACCCTCACTTGGCAATGCATTTAAAAGGAAGATATGAAAATTTGAGTTGCTAAAAAGAGCAATGCCATTACAAGTATGTTTACCATTTGGTTAAGATTATTAAGAGCATGAGCTTGCTTAGCAACTGAATGATAACAGACGTCGAGTGTAACATCGTACGAGTCGATAAAATTGCCAATCTCACTTGTCATAAGAGAATTCACTAGGACACAAGGAGGGGAGAAGAATCCTGTTTGTGCTTGTCTTCTAATTTGTGAAAAATTGCAGATTTTTTGGGAGAGTTCATAAGTTGCTTCTGATATTAGTCCATGAGACCAAAGATATTCTGTTCTTGAATTGAAGTCAGTGTTGAAATCTAGCAGTGGATTTCCTACCTGCATTATAAATTATAATCAAACCAATGCACATCACATTAAATGTTGAAAGAATAAAAAAGTTAATTAACTTGTTTAATGACTAATTACTTACAGCAACTCCCTTCAAATATGACTTGAGGCTTGATTTTAGTATGAGATTAGCAAGTTGTGGTACATAATGCCCTGTTTTCAAACAGGGGAAAAGTGATTTAAGGTGCTAATTTTTTTGTCTAACAAACCAATCTTCATCATAATTCATAATTAAAAACTATATTGAATAAAAATGTGAAAATAATGAAGGAAGAAGATGACTTCATTTCATGTAAAGAAGAGAGAGAAAGAGAGAGCAATTAGCTCTGTTACAAAATAAGGGTATTATTAGCTCACCCAATTACCCTTTTTGGAAAAAACTACTTATACCTTCTAACAAAGCTTATAACAGAATGTAAACACCTCATTACACACGTGGCAATTATTGACAATAATAATTTAAATAATCTCATATACCCCCTGCAAGCTTGAGCTGGGAAATCAGACCAAGCTTGGAGCAAAGAGAATAGTGGGAAGCAGCAGGCAAAGCTTTGGTCAAAAGATCTGCAGTTTGCTGAGAACTAGGAACATGATAAGTATCAAGGAAACCAGAAGCAACTTGTTCCCGAACGTAATGATAATCTCTTTTGATGTGCTTAGTTCGCTCATGAAATGCAGGATTATGAGCCAAATACTCTGCAGATTTGTTGTCACAATATAACTTGACAGGTTTAGGAAAAGTCACATGAAGATCCTCTAACAAACCTGCAATCCAGACTAATTCGCTAGCTGTACTCGACATACTTCGGTACTCAGCTTCTGCACTGGATTTACTGATGGTTTTCTGTTTCTTGGTTTTCCAAGAAATCAAGTTTTGGCCAAGAAAAATACAATAAGCACTTAGAGATCTACTGGTGAACATACAACTACTCCAATCTGCATCTGAATATGCATTAACCACCAAGGGAGAGGAGGCATCAAAATATAAACCCAAATCTGAAGTGTTGCGAAGATATTTCACAATATGTAGAGCAGCAACCATGTGAGGTTCTCTGGGATTACTAAGGAACTGAGAGAGATGCTGAACCGAATAAGATAAATCAGGCCTGGTGATATTCAAATATAACAATCTCCCCACAAGTCTTCTGTACCTCTCTGGATCTGCTAAAACTTCACCAATATCAGTAGATAACTTCAAACCAACAGGAAGAGGTGTAGAGACACCTTTGCTATCACCCAAATCGAAAGAATCCACTATGTCCTTGATATACTTCCTCTGAGTAAGTAAAGTGCCCAGCTCATTTCTAAATACTTCAATCCCTAAGAAGTATTTAAGACTACCAAGGTCTTTAATGGTAAAAGCTTGATCCAATTGACTTTTAACCATATCAATTTGACCTTGATGTGTCTTAGGTTAGAAGCATATCATCGACATAGATCGAAGCCATGACATAAATTCTCCAGCAAGAGTTCTAGTAAAAAGAGAATAATCCTGGGTAGACTGAATAAAACCAATGCCAAGAAGAAATTTACATAACTCCTTATTCCACTGACGAGAAGCTTGTTTCAACCCATATAATGATTTTTTAAGCTTGCATACCTGTCCATGTGAAGCCTTTGTATAACCGGCAGGTGGTTTCATGTACAAATCCTCCTCAATAAAGCCATGAAGAAAGGCATTATTAATGTCAAGTTGACAGAGAGGCCAATGCTTGACAGTTGCCATGGCAATCACAATGCGAACAGTAGCTAATTTAGCAACAGGAGAAAAGGTGTCTTTGAAATCTTTACCAGGAACCTGTTGATAACCTATAGCTACCAACCTAGCTTTCAACCTTTCTATAGTGCCATCGGGATTAAACTTAGTTTTGAATACCCACTTGGAACCTATAGCTTTCTTGCCAGGTGGAAGTTCTGTTATCTCCCAAGTGTCATTAATTTCTAAGGCATGAAGTTCTGCATCCATAGCAGCAACCCAACCAGGATGATTTTTGGCAACAGAATAAGAGGAAGGTTCTGGAGCAGTCATAACATTGGCAATAAAGGAAGAAAAATTAAGATCACTATGGCAAGAAGAAGCAGACGGTTTGCTATTGTTTGAGGGAAAAGAGCAGATGTAATCTTGGTATTTTGAAGGAAGTTTGGAAGATCTGGTGGTATGCCTAGAAGGAATAATAGGTATAGGAGAAACCTCAGATGTTGCAGGGACAGAGGGTGAAATAATAACAGGAGAAGTGGATGAAGATATGGAAGGAGAAGGCGAATAAGAATGAATATAATCTGAACCAATGACAACTGGTGAAAGAGGCTGAGCACAAAAAGAATCAGATGAAGGAAGAAAAGGAAAAATGTCTTCTTGGAATATGACATCCCGGGATACAAAGGTTTTGTGACTTACCAAATCATAGAGTTTATACCCTTTATTATCACTGGGATATCCAAGAAAAACACATTTAAGACCTTTAGCATCAAATTTATCTTTGTGTCTATCTGTGTTATGGGCAAAGCATTGACAACCAAATACTCTCAAAATATCATAAGTAGGAGCAATGCCAGTTAAGACTTCAAAAGGAGACTTCCAATTCAACACAGGTGTAGGTATTTTATTGATGAGAAAAGTGGCAGTCAGTAGGCAATCACCCCAAAATCTCTTAGGCAAATGAGCATGTAACCGAAGGGCCCTAGCAACCTCTACAAGATGCCTATGCTTTCTTTCAACACGCCCGTTCTGTTGAGGAACCCCAGTAATACTCTTTTGATGCAAAATTCCTTTGGAAGAAAACAAATCTTTACACTCTTCGTTAAGGATTTCAGTCCCATTATCCGATCTAATGACTTTGATAACTTTATGAAAATGGTTATCAACATAGGCCAGAAAATCAGCAATAGTTTTAAAGACTTGTTGTTTGTTATGAAGTAAAAAAGTCCATGTGCATCGACTATAATCATCAACCAGGGTGAGAAAATAGGTAGCACCAGAAAGAGATTTAATACGATATGGACCCCATAAATCGATATGAAGCAAATCAAAAATACTAGATGCCCTGCTATCACTTCTGGGAAAAGGAAGTTTATGAAATTTAGCCGAATAGCAAATGTCACAATGATATGTATGTAACTGAGAACAATCACAAGAAGCAATATGTTTCATTCTCGACAACGAAGCATGGCCTAATCTAGCATGTTGAAGAGCTAGAGAATCATTATTTATTGCAGATGCAGCAGTATTAGAAGCAAAAGCAGAATTAGAAGACTTGACAAACTCATTTACTCCTGTATGCACATCTTGAGAATTCCCGGAGATAGGAAGATAGTAAAGACCACCAAGCTTCTTCCCAACTGCTAGAACATTGCTAGTAGTAGGGTCCTGAAACATGCATTCAGTACCATTAAAAACTACTTTCAGTTGAGTATGTAGCACCAAAAGTCCAACAGACAAGAGATGATACTTAAAATCCTCAATAAGCATAACATCCTTGAGAATAATTCCAGGAAAGAGACGTATATCACCAACCATCTTCACTAATTTATGAGATCCATCAGGTAAGCAGACAGAGATAGGTTTGGAGAGAAATCTCGAAGTAAAAAATAAATCAGCCTTGTAGGTCATATGATCAGTAGCACTAGAATCTATTATCCAATGAACATCAGATACGGAAGCATGACAACCAAGAGAAGAAGGAATACCTGCACTATTGGTTGAATCCACCAAAGGAGCAGACTTAGAAGAAGAATCAACAGAAACATTTTTGTGTCCAAGAGCCTTCGAACTTCTTGACATATGGAACCGATCAAAGTAGGTTCCAATTGAAGATGAGAATCGATCCAAACGAAGTATATTCATCCGAGAGGAAAATCTTGACTTGAAACATGTGCGGCAACTCTTGAATTACCGGATGCATTAGGCTTGTAATTCACGAGAGGATTTGGCTTGAAACTTAGAGTTGTATTTCTCAGGATATCCATGCAACTTATAACATTCACTCATAATATGCCCCTTACCTTTACAATAATCACACACCTTCTTCCAATCTCTTTTGGAAGAGTTATGAGACCTCGTGCAAAGCAAGAGCATTAACCTCAACATTACTAGTCGCAGCACCACTAATCGCCTTCGTGTTTCAACTTGTTGCAGGATGGAAAATGCTCTATTTATAGGAGGTAAGGGTTCCATTGCCAAAACATTCGAAATAGTACCATCAAAACCACTTTGTTGAGACCTAATAGAAACCGCAATACCTTCTCTTCGGACTCAAAATTCGCCAATCTCTTCAAGAAATCGCAAGAACAATTCAGAAGGACTCCACAAGTACACTCTGGAAAACTTCTTAATTCCTTCATTCTATCCCAAAGATTTTTCATCTTATTGTAGTATACTAGAATAGTCAAGTTTTGTTGCCTAAGGTTTTCAAGTTCTTTCTTCAATTGATAAACCTGAGGACCATTACTTTGACCAAAACGCTCTTGGATTTCGGACCAAAGAGCTTCAGCGAAATTGACCAAACTGAAATTTTCAAGCAATATCGGCGGATCATGGAGCTAAGAAGCCAACCTATGACCATAAAATCACAGCGAATCCATTGTTGATATGTAGGATCAGTAGATTTAGGTTTCTTAGTAAAACCTTCAATGAAACCAAGCTTGTTTTTCGCACCTAAGGCTCTTTTAACATTCTTAGACCATCCTAAGAAATTATTGCCATTGAAAGGTACAGTAACAAGCGCTGATGTAGAGTTATCAGAAGGAGCAAGAAACAAAGGATTACTAAAGCAATTACTTACAGAGAACTGAGTATTTGCTTCAGCCGCCATTGACAGATGATGAAATCGATTCTACAAGAAAATCGCTTCAAGAAAAACTCGCAAACAACAAACTCAAACTCGCGAACAATATCAACCACAAAATCAATAAATCGACCTCAAATAAATCGAACAAACCGATTGCAAACAATTTCAGATTTCTTGAACCGAAATCACGAAGAACAGCACAAACAACTCGCGAAGAACAACTCGCGAATTCAGACTGAAAAGTGAGATAATCGACCACTAATTCAGCAAGAAAAACTTCAAACAAACTACAATCAAACTTAGATTGAGTTAAAGAACAAATTCAGAACGAAATTTTCAAGAATTTCAAGAATTTCAACTGACGAAAAAACGAATTGCAAATTTCCAGCTCCGATTTTTCCAGAAAATTCGAACGCCTGGAAAACTACTGCATCTAAAAGAATTAAACGAGCAAGATCGAGTGAATCTGCTCTGATACCATGAAAATAATGAAGGAAGAAGATGACTTCATTTCATGTAAAGAAGAGAGAGAAAGAGAGAGCAATTAGCTCTGTTACAAAATAAGGGTATTATTAGCTCACCCAATTACCCTTTTTGGAAAAAACTACTTATACCTTCTAACAAAGCTTATAACAGAATGTAAACACCTCATTACACACGTGGCAATTATTGACAATAATAATTTAAATAATCTCATAAAATGTAACCTCCATAACTCTCTCCAGTAACATAAAGATCCCTATTCTTGTATTCTGGAAATTTTGCTAGCCAATTCTGAAGAAATACCAGATTTTCTCTTGCTGAAAAGAGCAAAACAGATTGATCCATTAATACATTCCAGCATTTATTACATACTCCCTCCGTTTTCTTTTAATGGTTACACTTACGCTTTTCACGCATGTCAATAAAACTTTGAAGACATATATTTTTAGTTTTGTATTTGTAAAATTATAAAAAGTACATATTAATAAAATACATATTAAGACGAATCTAACAAAATTCCACGTGACTATGTTTTTATTCACGTATAAATCACAAATAATGGTCAAAGTGAAATTTGTGAATAGTGCAAAATGTCTATAACAATTAAAAGAAAACAGAGGTAGTATAACTAAAGAATAAACAAAGTGATATTTTGTTACTTTTTATAGAAAAAAATAGCTCAAATTTCCACAAACAGTATGAAATGTACTCATAATTAATACAAGGAAAAACCTGTAATCTCATCATTGACACCATCATAAAATGATGTATTAACAGAATAAGAAAACCCAACTCCTGCTGGTGATTCAAGATATAACATGTTTGCTTCTGCAAAACCATTAACAACAAAATTTACCCATAATCACACACTAATATTACATTATAGCATTAGTTTGAACACTAATTTAAAAAAAAAGACCTTTATTCCAGCTATAATCATTTTTCACAAGTACATTTCCATTTCCACTTGGCCGAAAAGGTCCATGTTCACTGAAGGCTCCTGCTCCAATAGATGAACAACCAGGCCCTGAAAATCACATCATATAAATAAAAAAAATTGGGTCAAAAAAAATGAAAAAAATACCCATTTCAAAATTAAATAGAGGGAATAAAAAAAAAAAAAACCTCCATTGAGCCAAAGAACAAGGGGTTTGGAAGAAGGGTTAGTTTCAGCTTCAACGAAATAGTAAAAATAATTTCTTTTTTGAATTTCATCAACAGTAATATAACCAGCAAATTGCTGGAAATTAACAGGAGGTTGGCCAGGTAAACTTGTGATTTTATGAGCTTCAAATGAAGGAGTTGTTAATTCTGCTAAGTTGTTGCATAAAAGGGTTGCAGATAATATAATAATAAACATAAGCCATGTAAAAGCCAGCATTTTTGCTACACATGTGAGAGAAAGAAGGGAGCTAAACATGTGTGTTAATTTAATATAAACACTTTACCGAAGTTTATAGGTATAAATTTATTTATATACTTCTTTTTTACTATAATTATGATGGTAACTTGAAATTATTGTTTGAAATTATGATTTTTTTTCCTGTTTGATGTTAATCTCTATATTCAAACTATGACCTTTGTTGACTATCTTCATATAGATATCTGTCCTTAAGATCTTGCTTTGTGGCATAATTCCATCTCAATTCTCAACACGTGTTTTTGCTCTGGCTAATCGAATTTTTAGCATATGTCACACTTAAATAACATATTATTACGAATAGATACCCAACTAATGGAATTACATCTCATTTAAATCAGCAAGATTTTCTATTAAATAAAAATGACTTGAGTTTAGACATCCCCTAAAAAAACTGCAATCAAAATGACTGGGATTACAATTATGCATAATTAAAACTTGATCAAAACATGATATGAAGTTCTTGAAATATAACATAATCATACTAAACATGATGACCTGATGGGGGGTCATCATACATGACCCCCCAACTCGGAAAAGAAAAAAAAATGACATCCTAGTATACTTTGAATAATCTGACAGTAAATTTGAAATTACACGATGAGACCATGACATCTCATCAATCATCATTCTTATCATCTCAGCAGCCACTACAACCAGTTCATCAATATGACGCTGATTAGGAGGACGAGAATGTGAAGCAACTCGGAGATTGCTCTTCCCTTTACTTATCCTTACAGGTCAGTATGCTACTATATTACTACAACCAGTTTATCTTCTTCCTCTCATTGTTTCCTTTCTTGGTCTGATATACCCTTATCATCTTTTGAATCAAACAGGGGTACTATATGGGTATAACCCAAGTACATTAGCGGACCCCCATGAGGAGTCCGCGAACACAATGACGGACGCGAATATTGTAAGTGTCGCCTACTGCTCTAACAAGTCAGTTCATTGACGTGGTCCGACAACGTTGGCGGTCGCCCAACAAGACAAAATAAGGGAATCTTCCCAAGTGTCAGGTGCACCACAACCGTACACGTGTAAAAGGATTACACACCCTGTCAGAGGAATAGTACTTCTATAAATACCCCACTAGTACTATTCTGCAGGTACATTCTCTCACACTCAGAATTCTTATCTCTCTTTCTACTTTCTCTCTCTAAATCCTATTGGGACACGTGCTGACTTGAGCGTCGAAGGGGGTTTCCTCACATCCCCCCCGAGGGTAGTTCACATTTGCTTTTTGTGCAGCTATTCACCAGCGGACGCCAACTCCAATCCTTGACGGACTCTTTTCAAGACCGTCAACTGTTTCTCAACCGAAACAACTTGGCGCTAGAAGGAGGGGCCTTCCATCTTTGTGAACGCTATCATGGAAAGAGCAAACAATGACAGCCGTGATTCATCAGAGTTTGAAACCGGTCAGGGATCTACACCCATCATTACCAGACCACTCAGTGCACCTCAGTTCAACATCAGGATGGCCGAGAACGTCAATGAACAGCAAACTCCTGGGAACAATGTGTCTCAGGTAAACACTGGTAGCGGATCATTTAACCTGGCTCAATTAAGTCAATTCTCTCCTGAGCAGCTACAAACTGTAGCGTCTTTCATCCAAATATTACAAGCGGGTACTCCTCAGCCTAACAACACCCCCACTCCTAATGCGAGGGTTGGCCAAGTTCGTAGGCGGATGTCGACCGTGAATGGTCGCAACGTCGATAGCACCCCCGTGAGGAGAATGCAGACTTTCACTCAAGAGGGACGCCAGATAGAAAGATAAATTGAGGACCCAGAGTATGAAGAAGCACTCCTAGAGACAGAGGATCTCAACAATTCTGAGGATGAGCATCAAAGTCGTTCCCGTCGAGAATATAGCACCAACGGTATAAGCAACTATTCCGATGGCGGTCATTTGTTGATTAAACCTAAGCTGTCTCCCTTCAATCCAGAAATCTTGAACCACCCTATGCCAAGGATCAAGATGCCGTCTTGCAAATACGACGGCACGTCAGATCCGGATGACCATGTTGCAGCCTATGAAGGGCATATGTATTTATACACGCAGGTGGACGCCATCTGGTGTAAAGTTTTTCCGTCTACTCTGACTGGGATTGCCCAGACATGGTTTAAGAGTATCCAGGATGGTAACGTTTCTAGTTTTTATCAGCTTTCGTCTATGTTCAGTACTCACTTCGTGAGTAACAGGCGCCATGAGCGCACCACTGGCGAGCTGTTATCTATCAAGCAGCATGAGAATGAGAGCCTGCGAGATTTCGTTGGCCGTTTTAATGCTGAGGCGGTCACTATTCCTCGTCTTCAGCAAGACGTGGTCGTCCTAGCTCTAATGACAGGGCTGAGGGAGGGGTCTGCGTTCAGGAGCTACCTGGGCCATAAAACTTTCACATCCCTAGAGCCAATCTTGAAGAAGGCCAACGATTTTATCAGGGGTGAAGAGTTTGACAGGGCCGCGAGCAGCATAAGTCGCGAACCTGAAAAGAAGAAGGATGATAAGCAGAAGAAAGAAAAGGGTCGCGAAAATGATCACGGCCGAGATGAAAGAAAACAGGAGTCAAATGTGGTCAAGAAAGGAAATGACCGCGAGAAGAATGACCGCGAAAGATTCGAGAATAAAGATAAGTTCGATGCATATACGCAGCTCACGACCTCAAGAGCTCAGATATATCAGATGAACAAGGACAATGATAAATGGCAGCGTCTAAAGCAAATGTTTCACAAAAACCGTGATAAGAGCAAGTGGTGCGACTTTCATGGGGATCACGGTCATACTACTGAGAACTGCAGACATTTGAAGGATAATCTAGAGGATCTGATAAGACGGGGTTACTTCACTCAGTACAAGGCTCAGTCAAAGGAGGGAGGCGCAATAAAGCCAAATAACCAGAATGTGCAATCGCGGATCTCGGAAATTCACGTTATAAGTGGCGACCCGATTCATGGCGGTAGCATGAACGGAGCAAAGGCCAACCTAAAAGAATTCAGGCATCAGGTCAATTTTAACGAAAGCATGCAATGGAGGAGGCCGCCAGTAATGCCCGCCATGTCTTTCACTGTGGAAGACGCGAAGCATGTCGTCTACCCCCATGATGACCCGCTAGTGGTCACGTTGAAGGTATCAAACTGTCTGATCCACAGAATTCTAGTGGACGGAGGAAGTTCCGCAAACATACTGTATCTCTCCACTTTTGAGAAGCTGATGATCGGCCGGGAGCATCTGAAGCCTGGTCACTACCCGGTGATAGGTTTCACGGGGGCGTCAGTGATCCCAGAAGGGCTGATAACCCTACCGGTAAGGGTAGGAGAAGATGAGAACGCCAGGGATGTAATGGCGGAATTTTTGGTAGTTGACGTACCAGGAGCTTACAATGTAATTATCGGACGTCCTTTCATCCACGACGTCCAAGGGGTTGTATCAACTTACCATCTTACCATGCTGTATGTTTCCAATATGGGGACGACAGCAAAGTTGAGAGCAAATCAGGAGATGGCAAAATCGTGCTATCTAACAAAGATTAAAGGGCCCATGCAAGGAGAATTCCGGTAGAAGACCTGAATCCGCCAACTCGCAAGCAAAGGCGAGCTCAGAGGAGAGCTCTGGCAAATGAGGAAGAATCCGAGAAAGGGGATGAGGAGATGAAAGAAGTCTCAATGGAAGAGTTGGAATCTAGACCCGATGATGCGCCCAGACCCAAGCCGGACGGAGAAACAAAGCAAGAGATGCTGGCAGAGGATCCCAAGAAGGACAAAGGGTGTCGGAACAGACATGGACCCAAAGGTCAGGGTCAACCTGGTGACTCTCTTAAGAGAAAACGCGGATGTCTTCGCGTTCTCGGCGGATGAGATGCCGGGAATAGACCCGGTCGTGATGGTACATCGTCTAAATGTTGACAGCACTGTCCGCCCTATCAAGCAAAAGAAGCGGAACTTTTCGGCCGAAAAGAAAAAGGCCGTCAAAGAGGAAGTTGATAAGCTGCTGGCGGCTGCTTTCATTGAGCCATGTGATTACTTGGAATGGTTGGCAAATGTGGTTATGGTGAAAAAAGCTAACGGTCAGTGGAGGATGTGTGTCGACTTCACGGACCTTAATAGAGCCTGCCCAAAGGACTGTTATCCGTTACCAAGAATTGACCAGCTAGTAGACTCTACTAGCGGTCACGCACTACTCAGCTTTATGCATGCGTTCTCGGGCTATCACCAGATTAGTTTGCTGGAGGCCGATAGAAAGAAGGCAGCATTCATCACGGACTGTGGCGTATACATCTATAAGGCAATGCCGTTTGGGCTCCGTAATGCAGGAGCAACCTATCAAAAGCTAGTCGACAAGGTATTCGCGGATCAGAGGGGGAGAAACATCGAGGCATATGTTGACGACTCCATCGTCAAAAGTAAAACTGACCGCGAACACCTAGACGACTTGGAAGAAACTTTCAGAACGTTGAGGAAATATAAGATGAAACTCAACCCAAAGAAATGTGTCTTTGGGGTGAGAGCAGGGAAGTTTTTGGGCTTTTTGGTAAGCAAAAGGGGGATTGACGCAAACCCAGACAAAGTTCAAGCCATTGTCGACCTACCTGAACCAAAGAGCGTCAAAGATATTCAGAGGCTGACAGGGAGAATGGCGGCCCTCACTCGATTCATCTCAAAATCGGCAGACAAGACCTTGCCTTTCTTTGCACTACTAAGAGGAAATAAGAAGTTCGAGTGGGGAGAGGAGCAAAGCAAAGCATTCTTGGCGGTGAAAGAGCACTTGAAAAGCCTACCCACCATTACAAGGCCTGAGACAGGGGACGTATTGCAGTTGTATATCTCGGCCTCGCCGAAAACAGTCGCGGCCGTCTTATTGGTGGAAAAGGAGAAGAGGCAGCAGCCAATATACTTCATCAGCCACATCCTTAACGGGCCAGAGAGCCGTTATCAGCTGGTTGAGAAAATGGCTTTGGCCGTGATAATCGCCGCCAGGAAACTCCGACCATACTTCGACTGTCATCCCATTCAAGTTTTAACCAATCAACCGCTAGAAAAAGCGTTGCAAAAGATGGACAGTTCCGGCCGCTTGCTGAAATAGGCCGTTGAGCTATCAGAATACGATATACAGTATAAGCCCAGGACCGCTATCAAAGCACATGCCCTGGCAGAATTTATTGTGGAAGCCTCATATGAGGAAGAAGAAGTGGAGCAAAAAGAAGTATGGCTGCTGGAGGTTGATGGATCGTCCGCTGCTAGCGGATTCGGAGCAGGTATAGTGATGACTAGCCCTGAGGGAAATTCATACCAGTACGCCATCAAATTCGCATTCCCGGCGTCAAACAACGAAGCAGAATATGAAGCAGCAATTGCCGCCCTGAGAATGTGTTTGGCGACGGGCGCTAAGAATGTACTCTTGAAAACAGACTCACAATTGGTTAGCGGCCAGCTAAGAGGGGAATTTGAAGTCAGAGAGGCCAACATGCTGAAGTACGTGGAGAAGGCCAAGGAGTTAATAGCTCAATTGAATCACTTTGAGATTCAAGCAATACCTAGGGCTGAGAACACGAAAGCGGACGCATTGTCCAAATTAGCAAAATCTGACTCATTTAGCATCGAAAGAATAGTCACGGTGGACATCTTGAAGGAAAAGAGCATCACAGAGCAAATTGTGACCGTCAACAGCATAAACCAGCAAGGGGAGTGGTTTAGTGAGCTGGTGGCGTATAAGCTGACTGGGACGCTTCCCAATGATCCTTCGTCCGCCAAGAAACTGAAGCGACAAGCCAACTGGTACGTCATATATATCAGAATGAGCTATACAAGAAATCGTTCAGTCTACCTCTGCTTAAATGCGCAACCGCATGGGAATCCGCGAAGATTCTGGAAGAAATACATGAAGGTATTTGCGGCAATCACATTGGCGGTAAAGCCCTAGCATTGAAGGCACTAAGAGCTGGGTTCTATTGGCCGAGTATGCTGACGGTTGCCCAGGGTTATGTTAAGAGGTGTGACAAATGCCAGAGATATGCCCCCGTCATGAACAGGCCAGCAAATGATTTGCAGCCTATCCTATGCCCAATTCTGTTTGCCCAGTGGGGAATGGACATCCTGGGACCATTCACCACAGCAACTGGAGGGAGGAGATTCCTAATAGTGGGCATTGACTACTTTACAAAATGGATAGACGCAGAACCGACAGCAAAAATCAAGGCAAATCAGTTCAAGAAATTCATCTGGCAGAACATTATGACAAGATTTGGGATTCCCACTGCTATCGTCTTCGACCATGGCGTTCAATTTGATTGTCGTCCCATACAAGCTTTTCTAACAGAGTTTCGCGTGAAGTTTGCATACTCAACCGTTTGCCATCCCCAGAGCAACGGACAAGCAGAGGCCGCGAACAAACAAATCTTAAATGCCTTGAAGAAAAAGCTAGATGAATTCAAAGGAGGATGGGCTTATATGGTGCAGACAGTGCTATGGTCAAATAGAACAACAGAGAAGGAAGCGACGGGAGAAAGCCCTTTCAAGCTGGCCTTTGGTGCAGAAGCGGTGCTACCGGTAGAAGTAGGCTTACCCTCTTACCGGATCAAGCACCAAGACCTTCAAAGAAACGACCAAGCGCTCAGGGAAAACCTAGACTTTTTGCCAGAAACAAGGCTCATGGCGGAACTGAGAGCAGCTGCTTACAAAGATAGAATCAGCAAGGCTTACAATAAGAAAGTCCTAGAAAGGCCGTTAGATGTTGGCGACCTAGTCCTTCGCAGAACAGCAGCCACCGGCAAGGCGCATACCGAAGGGAAGCTGACTGCTAATTGGGAAGGTCCTTACGTCATAGCTAAGAAGATTGCTTCTGGCTCTTTCATCCTAAAAACCATGGATGACAAGGAGCTTAAGAACTGTTGGAATGCTAGCGTCCTAAAGAAATACTATGTTTGATCCAGGAGATGTAATAGGCCGAGAGCCACTTTTCATTACATAAATAATACAAGCCTCCGCTAGCAATTCATCAATCATCTTATTATTCTCACGTATATTAACCGACCATATGACAGGTCAATAAATTGAAAACAAAAGCCATATGACAGGCTCAAAGTGCGTTAACGGTCATATGACAGACCTATCACTAAACAAAAGCCATATGACAGGCTCAAAGTGCGTTATATGACAGACCTAGAATACAAAAGCCATATGACAGGCTCAAAGTGCGTTAACGGTCATATGACAGACCTAGCACAATACAAAAGCCATATGACTGGCTCAAAGTGCGTTAACGGTCATATGACAGACCTAGCACATTACGAAAGCCATATAACAGGCTCAAAGTGCGCTAACGGTCACATGACAGACCAAGCACAAGAAACTAAAGCCATATAACAGGCTCAAAATGTGTTAACGGTTATATAACAGACCTAGCACAAGAGCATAAGCCATATGACAGGCCCATGTGCATTAACGGTCATATAAAAGACCAGATGATAATTATCGTTGACAAATAAAAAGATTGGCGGACACACAACAATCAGATGATAATTAAAGCGACAGAAACGCAAGATATAAAGTACTTTCCCATAAAATAGAAGGCGGCCAAATAAAAGGCTTTTAGTTGGAATCGTACTTATAAAATTAAGAAACGTTAACGTTTACAAACGCCGACATGGGCCAAATAAAGAGAAAATAGTCAAAAGATTACAAACTACAAGCTATTGGAAGAACAAGAAGAGCTGAGAGAAGGCCGCCAAAAACTTCAAGAGGGGGGGCTTCCTGGTCTGTCTGCTCCACCATATCCCGAGGGTCCGCATCTGCTATGGCGTCTTCATCGGCAAATTTTGGATCCCCCTCGAATGGCGATAGATGTTGGCCAGCAGCATGAGCCTCTTCAATCACATTCCAATCAAATCCTGGAATGGTCTTACACACGCACCTCATGGCAGCCGCCCAACCGCCATCATACCTCTTGTGGAGGACCGTTGCGTACTCCTCAGATTGCAGAAACTCAGCAATAGCCTGAGTTCTAGCTTGTGTCTTGGCGTCCAGTACTGCAACCTCCTTTTCGGAGTTAGCGGTCTCCAGAGCCTTGGTCAATGCATTAACATTTTCCTCGGTCTCTTCCAGCAGGGCAGCCCTTGGTCTCAGGGTTATCAGCTCATCTTCCAGAGGCTGCAATGCTGCTGTCTTCTTCGCCAGCTTGTCCTCCGTCTCCTTCAGCAGATCCTGGCAAGTCTCCAGCGACTGCTTGTAGGTGTCGAACAACTTCTGGTACTCAACATACTGCTCTATCAACTCAATAGCAACATTGTTGGCCTGCAAAGATGAAAAAGGGACGTTAGAAAAAAAAAACAACAAGTGAATGATAATAAAACAAGTGCGAAAACGTACCACAAGTTGGTCGTGAGCCAACCTAGCAGCAAGAGTCACCAAAGATCCTGCCGGCCTGTCCAAAGGCAGCTGCATGCCCTTCAGAATACGGTAGGCAAGGATGCCACCGTTCTCGGGGATGTCGACATACAACGATTCATCCTCCCTGACGTCCCAGTCAGGCTGATAAATCTTGCCGGGAATGATAGGCCGGCGAGCAAAAGAGGACGATACCGTGTCACTCAACGGCACCTCCTTATTCTCAATCCACTCATGGTACTGAGAGAAGATGCTGGGAGATAAGTTGGATAAGAAACTGGGCATTGTAATAAGCTCCCGGATCTTCTCGCGGATAGAAGAATAAGAGCCCGAGAGCCAGGAGGCGCCGCTAACATGACCAGGGCCAGGGGCCGTGACAACCTGCTCTCGGACCTCTGAAGGAGCATCCATATGTAAGTCCTCTATCTGGACGCCCTCATCAGCAGGTGCAGAAGTCTCAGGATCCCCCAGGGCCTGCCTCTTATTGGCAGACGTATCTGCCGCAACTGACTCACGCGGCCGCCTCCTGTTACCACCACCACGGGCAACAGGCCGGGAGGTGGACGACCTGATAGGGACGGCAGGGGATGGCTGGCCGCTAGTTATAGCAACAGCGGCAGTAACGCCCTGAATAGGAACGCGAACAACATTCGCCCCACCGCGACCTAGGCGGATGTTTTGTGGCCCGTTGCGGTTACCTCCCCGACGGCCGTTAGTGTTACCGTGCATTGTCTCGTATTCATAGGAGGGAGCAGCCGGCAAGTGTGTTAGCGGCTTGAGGTTCTCATCAACGCCAAGTGCGCCGAGATCAAGATGGTCAAAGCCTGCAGACAAACAGGAAGTAGTTTTAAAAAAAATGTATTACTATTTTCATCAGACGGACCAGTCCGACAACAACACTTACCATTTTCATGAGTAGGGCAGAGCAGCATGGCCGACAAGGGCTCGTTCCCCAAGATGTACTTGGAATGAGGAATCCAATATTTGGGCTCCTTAACCCTCGCCTCCTTCCCGTCCTCATAGGTAACTAAATAATCCTCCGTCAAAATAATCAAAGGCCGCTAACTCCTCCCCAGTTAACGGAATAATGGGTAAATGCTCCATATGAGGACGGCGCTCGGTGAAATGACGACGCACAGGATAATCTTCAGGAACCTGCAACCAAAAGAAGGCATCCTACCAACCTTTTAAACCAGTCATTTTAGGTTGGACGATCATCTTCTTGTCGGCTGTAGTTAGCGACCACCAACCTACCTGCCTAGAAGATCCATTCTTCTTTAACCAATGGATGTGGCGGAACAAATTCAGCGTTTGCGGAAAATCCAAAAAACGGATAACCCAGATGTACGCTATCAAATTCCGAACCACCAAAGGAGTTAATTGAGCCAAGCACACGTTGAACACGTTCAAGATCTTTACCAAAAATGAATCCAGAGGAAGGCGGAGGCCAAACTCGAAGTGATGAGTGTACACGGCCACGTGACCGGGAGGACACTCTGTCACAATTGCACCCTCTGGTGGAACTATCAGCCGATAACCCTAGGGAAAATAATATAAATCCCGAGCAACCCTGGGATAGGCAAAATCATTGGCGTCCTGACGCCATGACCCGTCAATCTCTACACTAAGAGGACCAGCACTATAATCAGCAGGCAACCAAAGAGCAACAGAGCCCGGTCCAGCCTCAATCTCATCCTCCATTTGATTGGAGTCGTCAACCCTTAATTCGGCAGCGCGGGAACTTTCCCCAATCATGTGTGCCGACAAAGGCACAGAATCAGCCGCGTCCTCAGAAACACGTACAGCAGGATTCGCAGGAGCGCTGCGACGGTGGTAGACAGTCTCCTGACGGACCATAACGGTAGCAATGGAGTCGCTGTCGTCACCTAAATCAATAATATGAGGGTTAGGAGCCGCAGATTGCTGTAAACGGTCGAAAAAGTCGGCCGTTACCTCCACCCCAGCATCCGCCGAGCTATCCAACCAAGCATGCTCTCTAAGAGGTGCTACATCAAGGCCGGGAACGACATCGGCCGGAGGATGCCTAACGGATCGCCTAGCAAGAATCTGGTGCCTAAGCTCTCTAAGCGTTTGCCGGTCACCACTCTGACTAGCGGATAGATACCTCCTTGTCATGCTATGCTCCTCAGGGGTAGCAGGGTCGTTTAGAAACTTTGACCTTAACTCTTTTTCTCTCTCAGCGGTAAGAGGTATGTCCGCTAACAACCTGGTCCTCCCCACTGGGCTTGAGCCAGAAGCAGGTTCACTATCGGCCAAGGGAGAGGCAGGCTCACTATTGGCCAAAGGGGAAGAGGGCTCGCTATCGGCCAGGGGAGAAGAAGGGTCACTCTCGGTCATGAACGCCTCACTAGGGGTACTCTGGCTATCAGACTGATCCAACATGATGAAAACGCAAAGAAACTTAATAAAACACGGAGAGAAATTGAAGAAATACCTGAAAACGAAAGGTCGCCGGAGAAAAGTGAAGTAGTAAGTGAAAGACGCCGGAAAAGGGTAAATAAAGTCCCCGAACAGCGAAATTGCACCAAAAAGCTTGAGCTTGAGCCAAGGAACCACCGAAAATATAGAAAAAGCACCGGCGAAAGACAAATCTTCAAACCCAGAAAAAACCCAGAAAATGTTCGTCAAGAAAAGACGAAATTTTCAGTGCACTAGAACCGGAAAATGAAAACTAGAAGATTGAGTAACTTTTCGAAGTAATTTGAGCACAGAAAAAGCGGTTTTTAAACAATGCAAGCTTCGGCTATGGAGGTTTTATCAGAAAAGAAAGGGAGAAGGAAAGAGAAACTCTTGAGCGTATGATAAAAACTCAGAAAAAGACAACTGCTCCGATATATGTGCACGAATGAACGGCTGAGATTGAAAGACCTCTCAACTCCCTCTCCAGATTCCTGCCAAGTGTCGAAGCACGGTAAACCCTAATAAAGTAATGGGCGGGATTTTCGGAAAAGTAATCATTAACTTTTTGAAAATTTTCAACTCCCTACGACGACACGTGGCACCCAACGAACCAACCTCTTCGAAAAATTGAACACGGCAACAATGACTCGCGTCCACCGACAACATCCTTAGCGGTCAAGACCCCAAAAGATGCTTGGGGGGGGCTAGTTGTATGGGTATAACCCAAGTACGTTAGCAGACCCCCATGAGGAGTCCGCGAACACAATGACGGACGCGAATATTGTAAGTGTCGCCTAGTGCTCTAACAAGTCAGTTCATTGACGTGGTCCGACAACGTTGGCGGTCGCCCAACAAGACAAAATAAGGGAATCTTCCCAAGTGTCAGGTGCACCACAACCGTATACATGTAAAAGGATTACGCACCCTGTCAGAGGAATAGTACTTCTATAAATACCCCACTAGTACTATTCTGCAGGTACATTCTCTCACACTCATAATTCTTATATCTCTCTCTACTTTCTCTCTCTAAATCCTATTTGGACACGTGCTGACTTGAGCGTCGGAGGGGGTTTCCTCACATCCCCCCGAGGGTAGTTCACGTTTGCTTCTTGTGCAGTTACCCTTTCATTCCTCTCCGAAGTTATGTCAGTTTATGTGTGTTCAAGGTCCTCTTGTTATGACAAATGTGTAGAGGTTCAAGCTCTGAAGGCATGCAACGAAAAGAAGCGTGGGAAGTAACAAACGTGTTGTGGCGGAGGAGATCGTTGATCGAAGCAGCAATGCACATTGGCTTGCTGTTTGAGGACCTCAAGCTTGTCAAAAAAATTCTGATTCCGAACAAGGTTTTGGGGCATGATGGTTCTAAGTTCTAACGTATAGGTTGCCTTTCCCATTGATCCATTTTCTATTGGAATGAACGGCATTATTCTGCTCTTGTAATTCGGGAAGTTGGCATACTTAGCTCGCAGTTTAGGTGGAGAAACATCTTACAATGTTTGAAAAGTTATTGTGGTAGTACACATTAGAGGAAATCAATTGAAATTGTGTTTATGGCTATAGATTTTCAAGGCGTTGGTAAAAAGCTAGGCAACACTGATAGGTTTTATTTATTTACTTTTTTTTTATGGATTTGGACAGTAAGTTAGCCTATAAGACAACATCGATAGTACCTCAACATAAGCCTGTAGCATGCCAGAAATAAAATGATTAGTACATCTATATCATCATACTTGGGCGAGAGTGAGCGATAGCTCAGTTGGTTAGAGCTCCCCTCCCGATTTCAGGAGATCTTGAGATCGATTCTCATCCATGCCCTTGTGGCTCTCTAAACACCCAGTGATGGAGCCACTGTTAGTCATGGTGGGTCAAGTGACCCTCCATTCCCCAAAAAAAAAATACAAATAGCACAACTACAGTAGGTGTGAAGCTGCTGGGATCCTGCCATGAATTTTCTGGGTTCTTTTCTTTGGTTCTTCACCGTCATCTCCACTTTTGTAGATAAAAAAGGCCTATCTTTTATTTTCTTTTTTAATATCTTTTTTAGATTTAGATTTCTTGAATAAAATGGGAAATCCCCAAGTTAGAAATTAAATTAATTTCTATATATATATATATATATATATATATATATAAAGTTGAGGGAGGAGATAGAATGAGGGTAGGAAATAAGGAGGAAGAAGGAAAGAAAGAAAGAGGGTTTGTACTGTTTGTAGGTGGAATAGTCAACAATGGTGAGGAAATGCACTGTGCCGACTTGTCGAGGAAGCCATTTCTCTCTCTTTCTCCCTTTCTTTTTTTTTTTTCTTTTCTTTTTTTTAGTGTGAGAGTAGATAATGGTTTTTAATTTCTTAGGGAGTAAATACTACGAGTAGTTTGGTGTACTTTTTTTGTTATGTGAATGTGTAATTATTCATATTCTTCAAGACATTATATTTAATTGTCTAACACCTCATATGTGGTAGTGACTTAAATATATTTCCTCCGTTATGAAATAAGTGAAACATATTTATTGACTGAATATCGTACCCGTTTTTTGAAATTTTGATTTCGCCATTTTTCATTCTGGTATCCGTTTTCGTATCCGTTCAGATGCTGCATAGATTATCTAAATGTCTAAATCTTAATGTTAATTGTCTATTGCTAAGCCGAATATTTTAACGTTGTAGTATAAATTATTAGTTTTGAAATGCTTTTTTTTGAAGTATTTTAAAAAAAATTCATGGATTGGAAAAAAACATGGTCGATAATTGGTAGTGACCCACCATCCATAAATTCCTGGATCCGCCACTGTAAACACCCAAAAAAAATCATCCTACTTCTTCTATTTTATAGATATTGTGACCTTTTGGACTTTTGTATTATTCACGCACTTCCCTTTGACCACCTATTGTGATTTATATACAAGAAACAATGTAGTTGTATTGGATATTGTTAGCTCAATCACGATATATATTCTGAAAATATAACTCTTTACGAGAAAAGAATCTTGTGAAGATTAATCAGTGCTGGATTATCATCGTAAATTTAAAGGAGATTTTCTCAAGTATCTTTGGTGTTAGGTAGATACTTAAGTTAATCTTGTGTGTTTTTGAAGAAAACTTTCCCCTCCAAATTAACTTTATTCTTAACACCAAAGTAAATTCCTTAGTCAGATATCAATACTTTGTGACTTATTCCTCATCAAATCTTCTATATGACGCGAAAATGAAAAAGAATAAGGTTTTTTTTAGGGGAAAAGTTAGACCGGGGTAATATTGCAAATCATATTCCGCCAAAGTAGTGATACTTTGGGGAATTGGAAACATACAAACTAGCTAGTTCAGCACTATTCTTTGTATCCACTCTTGCCACTAAATGGGCTACAATATTCCCGACTCTCTTAACATGAGAAAAATGAAACAAATTAAAAGACTTAGACAGATTTCTAATGCCTTCATAAATCAAGAAAATTGGAGAAAAACCATCAGCTTCACTGAGAATCGAACGAACCACAGTTAGTGGATCACTTTCAATCCACACCTTATCATAGCCTGCACTTCGAGCCACATGAAGGCCATATCTCACTGTTTCCGCTTCAGCCATAGACGAGTCTCTGCTGCCTTCTATCTTCTTTGTCGCCATCATTAGGACCGAGCCATTATCATCCCTCGATACAACACCCAAACTCACATACTTCCCTGCCATGTGCATCTACATTAATCTTTGTCACACCCACTTGCGGTTTCATCCAACTTGTAGTTGATGATTCCAGACCAGTCTTGTGTGTGACAGACGTGAAGACATTCGCCGAGTATTTTTTATAGTCCTCAACTAGCTGCAGGAAGCTTGTTTCCACCACTTAAGCATTTAAATTCTCATGTGCATAGACAAACTTATTGCGGCAGAACCACAACGCCCAGGCTACTGTCATGATCTCCCTCACCTCATCCATCCCCACCTTATTCACCCACCACAACAACTTCGAAGAAAAAGAACCAGCAGGGGCAGCTAGTACCATTTCCATGAGCTTACTGTTTTCCCACACTCCGCTTGTAGCAGCACACTCAAACAGGTAATGAGTGATCGATTCCACCTCTAAACCGCAGTACACACAAAGTTCATCAGTAGCTATGCAACGCCTGTACAACACTTCTTTGACTGCCATATTCTCCTTACTCGCTTGTCAAACAAAGTGAGAGAGTTTCGGGGGGCCACCAAGGTTCCACACTATGCGCCAAATATCAGTTAGATTGTTCACCACCGTTTGATGACCCATCAACCCAAACCAATAGCCCGATTTCACACTATAAATTCCTTCCTTTGTTGGGCTCCAGAATCTAACATCATTTGCAGGAAACATGGATAAGGGAGTTTGAAAGATGGCCTTACAATCTTCCTCAGTAAAACAAGATTTCACAATTTGCGCATTACATTCACGACTATGTATGTCAATACAATCTGCCACGGTGGTCACCTTACTTTGAGCTTCAATTGACAGTGGTACGAGGGGTGTCATTCGCAGCACACCAAGCGTCTTCCCACACCTTTATGCTTGCTCCATATCCTATTCTCCAACTAAGGCCATCCAAGAGAAGGGATTTTGCTCCCCCCACGCTTCTCCAAGAGTAGTTAGGGTCAAGCTCTCTCCCCGCTTCAAGAACAGCTTCATGTCTAAAATATCGGGCTTTTAGAGGATGAAAATGAGATTGTCTCGATAGAAGAAGAATAAGGTAATCCAATCAATTCTATTATTTATAGGGTACTAAATACTACCCTCCGTCCCATAATATAAGTTATGATTCCGTTTTTACACGGGAATTAAGATAAGTGGAATCTTGTTTTATTTGGATAAATAGATTCATTTTTATTGGAAAACACTTACATTATTTTTTTAACAAAAAATAAAAACTGAACATTTAATGTTGCACGGTTTAACGTGTAGAGAAGTTCAATAGGGTAAAAGATCCCATTTTGTCATTAATAATGGTGCATTGGGAGCTGAAATTATAAGGACATTTTGGGAATAAAATTATTTTCATGAGGGTATTTTGGGCATAATTATTGATTGAAAATAGAAATATAACTTTTTTTTTTTTTGGGTGGGTGGGTCGGATCTGGGATGTGGGTTGTTTGGGTCGGTGGGGGTTGGTGAGGTGTTTGGATTGGGGGTGGTTTGGGTCGGTGGAGCGCTGGGTTGTTTGGGTTGGGTGGTTTGGGTCGGTGTGGGTGGTGGGGTGTTCGGGTTGGGGTGGTTTGGATCGGTGTGGGTGGTGGGTTGTTTAGTTTAGCTGGTTTGGATCGGTGGGGTGGTGGGGTGTTTGGGTTGGGTAGTTTGGGTCGGTGGGGGTTAGTGGGGTGTTTGGGTTGGGGCCCATGTACTTTCTTCGTATTTTGTTCGTCTGATTCTTGTTTTCTTTACGTATTTTGTTGAATTTGATTACAGTTTTGAATTGAAAATGTTAATTTTTTTTTTGATAGGGGCTTTGCAGCTAGTGGTTGCAGAATGTAAGCCTAAAGCTAAAATTGTTGACATTTGTGAGAAGGAGGATTCTTACATTAGAGAGTAAGTGTTTCTGAATTTAATTTTGTTTTCTTTATAGCTTTTTAAAGTATGTGCAAGTTTTATTTCATTGTTTCTGGGACTTTGAGTTCGACCAATATTTCATTGAGCTGGGACTTTTTTGGGTGATTATTGTAATGCTTTTAAAGAATGAATTAAACAATACGTTAAGGCTAATCATGGAGAAAGAATAATGGGTTCAAAAGAATGAAATTCCTCCTAATGAAAATGTCCCGAACCCTTCATCCCCATCGTTAATTCTTGATTTTAGACATTTTTTGTGAATTTCCCTCCTGCTTTTGTGTTTGTTGTACATTTGTATCCCCAAACTGGTTGGGGGTGGTTTGCACCACTTGTAAAAACTGATTCATTCATGGTTTTTTGGTATATACAAGTGTAGATCCAGAGTTCGGTGCGGTGGCTCGTCCAGGTGGTGGGGGGTTCGGCATGGCTGATATGTGTTCAAGATTTTAATTAGGATGTAATATTAATTAGGATTTGGGTTCATGAATCTTGTTAGAATTTTGTTATAAATTGTAGTATTAGATTTGAATTAGGATGTACGTAAATATAGTATTAAATTCTAGTATTAGATTGTAATTATCTTTATTTTTAATAAAATCCTCATTTGATTAACTCGTGGGTCGTTCCTCAACCCTCACTCGTCGCCGTCGACTGTAGATCTATTTTCGTATCTTCATTTAAAAAATTGCCATACAACAATATTCTAGTTATTGGAGTTGATTTAAAATTGCCATAATTTCAAAAAAAAAAATTTGTTTTTTTTACCTGTACCTATTGCTGCGGTTTTGGGTAGAAACTGCAGCAATATGTTACCCTATTGCTGCGGTAAAAAACCGCAGCAATAGGTAATTACCTATTGCTGCGCGGCCAAAACCGCCGCAATAGACCATTTAAGGACCGCAGCAATAAGCAATTATTCTACAAGTGATCATAGTTCACATCCAACAACCGAGTAGAGATATAGGGATTGACATGTATTGGGGATATGCAAAGGGAACAAACAAACCTAAACACCTTTAAAATCGTTTTTAGGGAGTTTAGAGTCCTAATTATGGCAACAAAACCTATATTTCGAGGTGTTATCACCTAACTAGGCCAAGTTAGGAATTGAAATCAAACCCAAGTTAATAACAATCAACAAGTGATGTATATCAACTAATCAATCAATCATGAAGGTCAACCACATAAAAGAAAACCATTAAATGGACAACAAAAAGGATCACAAGGTGATGGAGCTCACATCAACTAAGTCACCAATCAACATCAATGATTGAAATTGCACAAATCCCAAACATAACCAACCTAATAAACTCTACTCATGAAAATAGGATGGAAACAATGATTGGGCTACTCCCAATCCTAGTTAATGAACTACTCACTATCCATTATACTACCAAACATCCTAAACATGGAAAAACTAGCAATAAATCACCAATCTAAAAATAGCAAAAACCAAAAATCAAGACTTTAAAGCAAAAACAAAACAAAATCTAGTGAACAAACAAGAAGAAACTAGGAAAAGATGAAAACTTTAATCTAGATTAACTATTAAACAATGAAAACAATTAAAATAAAGCAATAAAAGAAGAGAGAGAGAGTAAGGAATGTTCATTAATAAATTGTTGAATCTTCAAATACAAGTTGTCACCCTTGAATCTCCAAATCTTCAATCTTTCTTTGAGTTTTCTCACTTTTCCCCTAAACTAAGTTATGGAGGCTAATCCTCCCTAAAACCCTAAAAATATTCTAAAACTAAAAGTACGGAATAAAATAAAACTTTTGCTAAAACTTAAAAAACTCTCCCTCAAAAGATGGTTTGAGGGTATTTATACTACTCCTAAAATTAAAAGAGAAAAAGAAAAGGGGAAGAAAATAAAAAGAAAAGGTAAAAGAAAAGGAGTAAAAAGGGTAAGAATAATAAAAAGGAAAAACAAGAAGAAAATGAAAATTTTGGGGTCTGGGGACACGTGAAGTACAGCAAACAAAGAAAGAAAATATTTCTCTCCCTTCTTTCCCTTTCTCTCCTAAACCCTAGCCTCTATTAGTGAATTTCAAATGGGCTTCCATCGATTTTATCGGTGGATAGCCCCACCGTAATTTTTTTATGTTCGTTCTTGTTTGAATAATACTTCCTCCTTTAAAGAGAGGATCGTTTCTCCCTTGAAAGAAAGGGTTTATTCTCTTCTCCTTTGGATAGACTTTAGTTTACTCCTTTGTTTCTAGATGAATTATCGTAATTTTGAATCATTGATGAAGAATTATGTGGCGTCGAAGAAGATTTCAGATCTACAATTACAAGCAATGATATCAAATTTAATTCTACTTCAAAACTACAGCATATCAAAAGACCCCCTCGTTGAAGGTTGTATCAAACAGCGATGTGGAAGAGGGTATACAGAATTATTAGATCTACTACACAACGATCGTGGTTTTGCAAATTCAGAATTTTATTTGTTTAAAATTGTTATGTATTTGTTATTCCTGATTCCTATTGTAGATGTCGTATGACTATTTTATTAATGAATTAATTTTACTTTCAAAAAAAAAAAAAAAAAAAAATTAGAAAAGGAAATTAAGAGAGGAAAAGAAAAAAAAAAGGAAAAATACTAAAACATTCCTAACATTAGACCCCCACTTTTCCTTTCCTTCGTCTTCGTCTTCGTCTTCGCTGCTCCACTGTTCTCCTTCTCCGCATCATCATCATCAGCGGTTCATCATCATCATCATCATCAACGGTCCATCTGATTTCCAGCGCATCATCAAAGTTCATCGACGACGCAAATTCATCTTCACAATTGATCTTTTCTTTTTCAATCCAATTTATTTTGTTGTTCTGGCCATGGATTTGCTGCAATGAATCATAACCCTTGATTTGTTTAATGAGTTTATAGCACGTTTTTCTTCTTCGTCGAGGCAGAACCTCCCTTCTCCAGCAGCCCGGGCGGGCTGAGTTGAGGTCCGACCGGGGTAGGGTGCACGGGCTCGGTTTCTCCCACCGGGCGTGGGCTTTGTTGTAGCGAGATGGGCAGTAAGTTCCAGTATCACCCAGCCCGGGCGGGCGAGGAGCAAATTCGGGCGGGCTCCATAGCCCGGGCGGGCTGTTGATGAGCTTGGGGCGGGGAGTGCAGCGTGGGATTGGTATCTTGTTTGTATATGGGTAGAGGATGATGAATGGGTAAGTAGAAGTGGTATGGTATGGTGTGGTGTAGGATAAGTTCTATATTATAGCATTGAATCAAGCCACCCCTCTAACTTTGAACTCGAACATGTAGCTCCAAAACGCGTACCTACATAGAAAACCAAACACGAGGGGAGAAACTATACATATAAAATAATAAAATGAAAATAAATAAAGAAAACAATAATAACTACAAATGAAATAAATTTAGAAAAATAATTATGAAAATTAAACTAAAACGACTCTAATTAAAGCTCAAATTACTACCCTATGAGTGACATAAATGTCTCTCATCAATGATCTAATAATATCTAATGCTAGATTATTTTAGATTCTTCATTCCTAGATTTTTCTATAATATGCCTTAATTACAATAGATATTTGTTTAGATAACTCTAGAATTCATCTTGATTTTTACACTAGATTTTTCTAGATTACTATTTCTAACACTCCCCCTTAATCTTGAAAAATCTGAAATGCATACTTGAAATGCTCTTGTTCATCTCCCCCATTCTTGTATCTTCTTGATCTCCCTTCTAATTGCAATGCTCCAATTATGTGCACTTGTTTTGTGCTCTTGAGTCCTTGTAAATGCCCCTTGATGTTTACTCCTCCACTTTTATTTCCCTTGTGTTGTAGCATTGTGTTTGTTTGCTTGAATATTTGTTGATGAACTCCATGATCCTTGTTATCCTGCTTTAATTTTTGTCGGTATCTTGATTGTTGATCCGACATACAAGGTCTTTTTGCCTCAATTTGCATTTTGGGTCTTTGCCCATCCCATGCACTGTCGTCGGGTCTATTGCCCGTATTTTGCTTAGGTCTTGTGTTAGGGTCTAATGCCCTTTAATGCTCAGGTCTTTTGCCCTTTAATGCTCGGGTCTTTTGCCCGACACATGATCGGGGTCTATTTCCTTGCCCCTGCTGTGTCTGGTTGACAATATTTTGTATATGTCACCCTGGTATGCATAGGGCTAGCGTATATTTGCCACCCATATGCTTGTAATGTTGTGGCTTTGTTAAGCCATCAACTTAATTTGGTTGGCATATTAGCCACCATGTGTATGTGCATGTGAAAAGTGTAATTTCATTTTGAAAAATAAAACATGGAGTAATTTTGAAATAGACATAATTTGGGAAGCATATAGTTACTTACTGTGGATTTGGTGAAAACTTGGAGGAGACAGAATCTTCTGGCTCTGATACCATGATATAATTTTTGGACAGGCGCATGCGGAAGGTTAATGGACCAAATTTGTAATTTATGAATTGTTATTGATTGGAATAATTTGTTACAAACTCGGGGGAAATACAAATGATATGTGATATGCAAGGTTCCATAAGAGAACTCTTGCTTATGAATGTGGCAGGAAGTACATATGACTCCACACTCCTACGTACAATGCTAACACATATTTATAGGAGTGGTATAATTTAATCTACAATATTCTACACTAATCTTATATGATCTAATAATATCTAATGCTAGATTATTCTAGATTCTTCATTCCTAGATTTTTCTATAATATGCCTTAATTACAATAGATATTTGTTTAGATAACTCTAGAATTCATCTTGATTTTTACACTAGATTTTTCTAGATTACTATTTCTAACCCTACCCAATTTTATTTCAGCTTTTATTCATCTGCTTTCCAATTTAATTTTTGCAAATTGTACATTAAAGCTTCAATTTTTCAGAAATCTTGGTAAAGTAAATTTTTTTGTTCCCTTTGATCTGATGCTGCTGTGAATTTGTATAATTCGTTCTTAATTAAGAAAAGGAATAAAAAACCCTAATTGAAAACCCTAGCTAGGACTAGAATTCTCAGTTAAACTGATTAATTATGCATAAAAAGCGTTGATTTTGATGAAATGTTGGTTGATAATGAGTGGAAGACATTGGGTAATTAAGTAGTTTTTTTTATAATCATAATAAGCATAAATTTTACAATTTCATCCCCTTTTCCCCCTTACAATTAGAATTTCTGGTAGTTGAATTGTGGGTCCTCTTCGCACATCATGCTCCCGACTCCCGAGTGTAGGATCTAATTTGCGGGTTTGTAAAAGGTTGAATATGGTTTAAGGGTGAACATGAAAAATATTTTCTTTTCTAGAGGAAGGTTTGTCGTATTTCCTCCTTATTCCTTACCATCATCTGTCCTTCATCTTCAATTTTCCTAATCTTTTTTTTGGTAAGAAACCATACAACAAAAATCATTGAAATTGCTTTCCCTCCAACCATACGGAGCCTTATATCTAAGTCAAAAAGGGTTCAGATTTGATCGTTGAGAACGGGTATACTATACGTCTTAAATTGATCATAATGCAGATTGAATTCTCTGCAAATAATGCTCTACAACCCTTAAATCAAGGTCTATTCATGAGCTTTTGAGTATTGGAGCAATATAGGTGCCAAATACGGAAATACCCATAATCACATAATTCACATTGCATATCTACTCCATTTTGTAGACATACTTTTTTATTTACCAAAAAATAATTATTTTGGTTCTAAATTCACTGTATCAGTATTACAAGCCAAAGATCATTACTAAGCAATTGGAGTAATCTACGCCTAAGTGAAGCTCAAGTGCAACATGCTGCCATCGAGGCCTTCCTTTCTTTTGAGATGGGCAAATGTCTCAAAGCATCAAACTTTTAAAAGTTTAAATAGTTTAATACATGTCACATTTTTTAGAACTAGGATTAATGCGCAGATTAATGATATTTTTAGATAGTAGTAATCTTTGTTTGATGAATAAATTCGAGAAATAAAAGGAGTAATCTTTGCTCAATCACACTTTAAACTACTAATTGACTTTAATGACTAAGAGCGGACCCTCATTCTAGTAATAAGTTCTTGTATATACATTTTTGTAATATTTATGAAAGGGCTATTGCTGATTTTTATTGCTTGGGTTGGTTATGTAGCTCAATTCAGGAAAAGTTCTTGTTGTTGGACCTGGTCTTCGCGACAAGCAGGGAAATCATGTTCCTGTTTCTGTGAAAGAAGGAGACACTACTGCTGCTGCCAGAATATGGAGGAACTACGGTGAAGCTCGGCCAGAAAGAGTAAGATTTTCGGTCTCCATGTGCTTATAATTGATTGGAATAGTTGATTTCTATGTTAAGCTACTGTATGGGGGCTATATAAGTTCCCTACCGGTCCAGTTAGACCGCCGTTGACCGTTATGGTTAACTCAGTCTGAAGAACCCTATTTTGCTGGGTATGTGCGTACCGGATACCGGCGTATGGTACATGCCGGTTACATCAGCATGTCCTATCGGTATCTATCATCTGGGCCATCGTCAGATGGGCGATGGGCCTGGGTGGATCCAGTGCTTACCTAATGTGCCTATGGGCCTAAAGATAAGTATCAGAAGAGGATAGAAATGTATCTCACCAATAGGAGCAGTGTTCTACCTTGCTAAGGACACTGCCGGCTCCTATAAATACCCCCATGATCTGAGTCATAAGGTACGTTCACATATACTAATACAATACACTTGAGACATCCCGTCTTTAATCTTTACTGACTTAGGCATCAGAGGGGCGTTCCTCGGATCAACCCCCGAGGTCAGTTTACGTGTTCTATCTTGCAGGACTCTAAACCGGCTTGCATACGAAGGAGATACCGGTTCGCACCCTACCATTTATTCCATACCGGAACAATTGGCGCTGGAAGGAGGGGTGAACTATACTTTGGTCTTAAGCCGTGATTAATCCAGCACACCTGCCTCATGGATCCTAAGCAGACTTTCGGGATGCCAGAAACCGATGAGAACAACACTGTTGTGGGCGTTGCACCCCCTGGGTTTAAAACCCCGCAGCCGGTGGAGGAATCCTCCAAACCCGCCGCCGGGGGTGACAGAGGGACCACTGAGGTCCCACCGCCCAACGCATTCGAGGCATTGCAACACATGTTCAGTCCTGAACAGCTCAGAAGCGCCGCCGAGGTCTTCCAGGCCATGGCGAGCCAGGCACCACTTTCGGGCCGCGCCAGCAAGCGTCCACCGGCACGACAGCATAGCCCAGTCAGAAAGATGCGATCTTTCTTAAGTGGCCGACAGGGAGACCCTGACCCGGAACACGCTGAGCACTCAAAAACTCCCACCGAGCCGGTGGGGGGTGGATACGGGGATGAGCAGCAAAACACTGAAGTCCAGCACTCATCCCAACCCTCATGGAGGGACACTGAGTTCGCCCGTCGCAGAGCACCGGTATCACTCTGCAACTCTCCTTTCTCGATTTCAATACTCCATGAGCCCATGGAAAAAATTAAAATGCCGACATGCAAGTATGACGGTAGGACAGATCCCGAGGATCACGTCTCTGCGTATGAAGGACATATGATGTTGTACACCGACACTGATTCTGTGTGGTGTAAAGTGTTCCCCTCAACTCTGGCCGGCTTGGCGCAAACTTGGTTCAAGAGTATTCCTCCGGCAACCATAGCTGATTTCCATCAACTCACGTCCATGTTTGTGACTCACTTCGTCAGCAATAAACGAAGGGAGCGAACAACTGGCGAGCTGATGTCTGTCAAGCAGGGCGAGAAGGAAAGTCTGCGAGATTACATCGGCCGTTTTAATTCTGAAGTCGTCACCATACCCAGCCTACAGCAAGAGGTGGCGGTCCTGGCGCTGATGACTGGTCTGAGAGAAGGCACCGCCTTCAGAAGCTACCTTGGCCGCAAAAAACTGACCAATCTCACTGATGTCCTCAGGAAAGCAAACGAGTTCATCAGAGGAGAGGAGTTTGACAAGGCGGCCACCTCCAAATGACCTGAAGGGGATGGTAAAGAAAAAGAGAAGGAGAACGAGAAAGAAAAGGACAAGTACCGGAAGGATAAGAAAACTGACAACACGGGAAGACGGGGGGAGGAAAGCAACTCGGTCAAGAAAGGCTAGGAAGGAAGGCCAGACCGGTATCATGACTATACTCCTCTAACCATGTCTAGGGCCGAAATCTATGAACTCCACAAAACAGACGATAAATGGCAGCGTCCCCGGAAAATGTACTTTAAAGGTCGTGACAAATCAAAGTGGTGCGATTTCCACAGGGATCATGGTCACGTCACTGAAGACTGTAAAGACCTAAGAGATGAGATTGAGGACCTGATAAGAAGAGGCTACTTCAAGCAATATCAGGCCCGAACAAACCGGGAGCAGGAGCGGTCACCAAGAGATAGATCGCCAAAACGGGATGGCGACCATCAGAAGCCTGTCAAGGAAAGGATCACCGAGATACATGTCATCTCAGGAGGACCAGTCCACGGCGGAAGCATCCACGGTGCCAAATCTAGTCTTAAGGAAGTAAGACATCAAGTGAATTATCACAACTCCGGCAAGTGGCCAGCGCCGCCGCTCATGCCATCCGTCTCATTCACAGCGGAGGACGCCAAAGGAATCATTTACCCTCACGATGATCCGCTGGTAATATCCCTGCAGATTTCCACCGCAATGGTCCATCGAATCTTGGTGGACGGCGGCAACTCCACTAATATCCTCTTCATGCCTACGTTCGAGAAGATGGGGTTAGGGAAGTCTTGTCTTAAGCCGGTCTCATATCCGATAATCGGTTTCACCGGGGCATCGGTCATCCCTGAGGGTACCATAAAGCCTGCTAGGTTAAACGGGGGAAGGATCTCATTCTCGAGATCTCTCGGTTGAGTTCCCGGTAGTTGATGTGCGGCGGCCTATAATGCCATTATTGGTAGACCTTTGATCCACGACGCTCAGGCGGCAGTATCAATTTATCACCTGACTATGATCTATGCGTCAAATAGTGGAAAGCCGGAGAGGCTGAAGGGTAGCCAAGAATCGGCCAGATCCTGCTATCTGACGGCTCTTAAGAACTCTAATCATAAGCGGCCGGCAGAATCTCCCCCGTCAGAGAGAAAGAGGCGAAGAGTCGAGAACAAAGCAAACAAAGACTTATCAATGGAGAACTTCGAAGGAAGGCCGGCAAATTTGCCAAGACCCAGCCCAGAGGGAGAGACCGAGGAGGTCAGTCTAGAACTAGAGAGGCCAGAAAGGACAGTTAAAATTGGAGCCGATTTAGCCGATAATGTCAAAGTCAACTTAATCAGTCTGCTGCGAAGCAATGCTGACGTCTTTGCATTCTCCGCGGACGAAATGCCGGGGATTGACCCCGGGTTCATGGTACACCGGCTGAATGTCAGCGAAGATGTAAGACCGGTAAAGCAGAAGAAGCGCAACTTCTCAGCCGAGAAGAACGCGGCCATCAGGGAGGAAGTCGATAAACTGCTAACGGCCGATTTCATTGAACCATGTGACTATCCGGAATGGCTGGCAAACGTGCTGATGGTTAAAAAAGCCAATGGGTCTTGGCGGATGTGTGTGGATTTTTACCGACCTCAACAAAGCCTGCCCAAAAGACTGCTACCGTTGCCTCGGATCGACCAGCTGGTTGACTCTACTAGCGGCCATGCGCTGCTGAGCTTTATGGACGCCTTCTCGGGGTACCATCAGATAAGCCTCCTGGAGGCAGACAGGAGCAAGACGGCATTCATAACAGAAGCCGGGGTGTATGCATACAAGGCCATGCCGTTCGGCCTAAAGAATGCAGGAGCTACTTACCAGAAGCTGGTGGACAAAATATTCGCTAATCAAAAAGGCCGGAATGTCGAAGTCTACGTTGACGATAGCATCGTCAAAAGCTTGACTGAGGAGGCCCATGTCACGGACCTCGAGGAAACTTTCGCGACTCTGCGAAAGTATTGGATGAAACTTAACCCTAAGAAGTGTGTATTTGGAGTAAGGTCTGGCAAATTCCTCGGGTTTATGGTCAGCGAAAGGGGGATAGATGCCAATCCTGATAAGATCAAGGCGATAAGTGACTTGCCGGAGCCCAAGAGCATCCGCGACATCCAGAAGCTGACCGGCAAGATGGCGGCATTAACAAGGTTTGTCTCCAAGTCGGCTGAGAAAGCGTTGCCTTTCTTCAAGGTTCTAAGAGGCAACAAGAAGTTCGAGTGGGGAGACGAACAGAAGCAGGCCTTTGAGGCCGTTAAAGAGCATTTCAAGCGGCTACCGACTATTACCCGACCCGATATGGGGGATAAGCTGCAATTATATGTCTCGGTGTCGGATAAAACGGTAGCAGCGGTGCTGCTAGTGGAAAAGGACAAGCAGCAGCATCCGATATACTTTGTGAGCCACGTCTTAGCAGGGGCAGAGCAGAGGTACGAGCTGGTGGAAAAGATGGCATATGTCGTGCTGATAGCGGCAAGAAAACTCCGACCTTACTTTGACTCACACACCATCCAGGTGCTTACAAATCAGCCACTGGAAAAGGCTCTCCATAAGCTAGACACAACCGGCGGGTTGCTGAAGTGGGCAATAGAACTGTCCGAGTTTGACATCGAATATCGGCCGCGCACAACCATCAAGGCACAAGCTCTGGCCGACTTCATAGTTGAGACTGCATACAATGAAGTAGAGGGACAAGTCGGCACCTGGCACATATCGGTAGATGGCTCGGCGGCCCAAACAGGGACAGGCGCCGGGGTGGTCATGACGACTCCCGAAGGGGACACCTTTAAGTATGCCGCCCGCTTTGGTTTTAAAGCATCTAACAATGAAGCGGAGTACGAAGCGGCAATAGCGGGAATCGATTTATGCATAGCGTCCGGAGCAAAGAAAATACGGATGACAACAGATTCCCAACTGATATCAAGCCAGATCGAAGGTACTTACGAAGTCAGGGAACCGGTCATGCAAAAGTACCTACAGAGGGTAAAGCAGATAACGGCTCCACTACAAAGCTTCGAGGTAGTGCTAGTCCCCGTGCAGAGAATACGGCAGCCGATGCGCTATCAAAACTAGCAAGCTCAAGCACCATAGATCTCAAGCGCAACGTCATGGTGAAAACGTTGCCGGAAAGAAGCATAGAGACTGTCAAGGCAGAGGTGAATGAAGTCGCTCAGAACAGAGAATGGTACGACGATATACTGGTGTACAAATTAACTGAAAGTTTGCCCACAGACAAGATGGCGGCAAAAAAGCTGAAGAGAGAGGCTCTTTGGTTCTGCATTTTCCAAGGCCAATTATACAAGAAAGGTCTTTCACTCCCACTCCTAAGGTGTGTAACGGCCCACGAGGCCACAAAAATCATTGAAGAAATACACGAAGGGGTATGCGTAAACCATATCGGCGGAAAGACCCTTGCACTAAAGGCTCTGAGGGCCGGCTTCTACTGGCCAACAATGCTGATGGATGCGCAGGCGTACGTAATAAAGTGCGACAAATGCCAAAGGTTCGCACCGGTTATTAACCAGCCGGCAAACGACTTGCAGCCGATCCTGAATCCAATCCCTTTCGTTCAGTGGGGGATGGATATCATAGGACCATTCACGCCAGCATCCGGAGGAAGGAAGTTCCTGAGAGTCGGAATAGACTACTTCACAAAATGGATTGAGGCTGAACCGACTGCAAAGATAACGGCTAATCAGGTTAGGAAGTTTATCTGGCACAACATCATCACAAGGTTTGGAATTCCCATGGGAATAGTTATGGACCATGGCGTCCAATTTGATTGCAGCCCGATAAAGAGCTTCTTGAAACCGTACAGCATCAAGTTTGCCTATTCATCCGTGTGCCATCCTCAGAGTAATGGCCAGGCCGAAGCTGCCAACAAGCAACTTCTCAACGCCCTCAAGAAGAGGTTGGATGACTTGAAAGGTTCCTGGGCCGACATGGTTCCAGCAGTCCTATGGTCCAACAGGACCACCGAGAAGGAAGCAATAGGGGAGACCCCATTCAGGCTGGCATTTGGGGCTGAGGCAGTGCTACCGGTTGAAGTCGGATTACCAAATTGGCGGATCCTTAATTACGATCCGGAATTAAACAACACATTGCACCGAGAGGAACTTGACCTCTTGCCAGAAGTCAGACTTGCAGCAGAACTCAGGTCAGCAGCATATAAGGACCGGATAAGCAAGGCCTACAACAAAAGGGTAAGAAGTCGGCCAATTGAGAAAGGCGACCTGGTACTAAGGCGCACAGCGGCTACCGGTAAAGCTCACGCAGATGGCAAACTGACGGCGAACTGGGAGGGACCATACCTTGTAAAAGAGGAAATAGTCCCAGGCGCTTACCGGCTGGAGGACATGTCCGACAAACAACTAAAGAACAGCTGGAATGTCAGCGTGCTTAAGAAGTATTTCGTTTGATGTTTGTTTAGCCTAGATTAATAGTTAGAATAACACGGCATTGTTGCCGATTTCAGAGTTATAAGAACTAACTGTTGTCTATTTTTAATAAGATCAATTTCTATTATTGCACGCACAAATATTTTGTTTAGTTTTAGCAATCTATAACACTGGTAATAAAACAGCGAAGCCCCCTTGACGGTCAATGACCTACGTGGATCTGCCGTCAAGAGGAACTAGCGGTTTACATGCTCCTGGCGGTCAATGACCTTATTGGATCTGCCGCCTGGGAGAGTCCAACATGCAGGCAACATGGGGATGGTCAATGACCCTCGAGGATCTGCCAACCCAAGAGGTACACTGCTGACAGGAGAATATCCTACCTCATAACTGGTCAATGACCCTAATGGATCTGCCGGAATAAAATAGGGAGAAAAAACTATTTGCCGGTCTATGAACCATAGTGGATCTGCCGGAATGACGGAAACAAAGGAAAAATATAAAAAGCAAGGTAATTGAAATAGCCGACACAAGTGTTCGCAAAATATATTTCATTAATGCTCAAGCATGGTTACATCCTAAGCTAATATGAACAAAAGAGCAAAGAGAATTGAAAACCAGGCCAGCCACAGACGGCCAAACAGGGGAGAAGGAGACCTAAGCTAGGCGGTCGGAGCAGATTCAGAAGCGGGAGCCTTGCCGTCGTCAACAGCTGATTCGGGCTTAGAACCGTCAGGACTCTTGTCAATAATGACAAGGTCGTCAACCCCCAAATCCACTTGTTCACTAGAACTGCAGGCTCGGTTCCCTCGAACTCAACTCGAGGGTCGGCATTGGCAATGTCAGCTTCAGTTACCCCCAGGTCAAGTTCTTCGCCTTCCACCGGAGTCTCGAACTCCCGGCGTCCATGGGCATCTTCAACTTTGCTCCAGTCTAACTCCGGAAAGGTATGTCGGGTACACCGCATAGCGGCGGCCCAACCCCCATTATACCGGTTGGCTAGACGGAGGACAAAGTCCATAGATCGCCGATATTCAGCAACCGCGTTGGCTTCCCGGCCTTTTGCAGCAGTCAGCTCCTCCCTCACCTTCAGAAGTTCAAGATCCTTGTTCTTCAGAAGGAGCTTCTGGCTGGAGGCCTCTACCTTAGCGGATTGAAGATCCACTTTGGCTTTGTCCAGATCGGTCTGCGCCGATTTCAGCTTATTCCTCTCATTGGTGACATTCACCAACTCCGCATTTTTGGCGGTTAGCTGATCCTGGGTGCTTTGGTGACTGTCAACCTCACCATAGTACGCACCTTGATAATACCGGTAAAGGTCACAGAGCTCTTTACCAGAATGTGCCGCCTGCATAAGAGAGGAAGAAGAAGAATTAAGCAAGGATAAAAAAAAAAAAAATCATCATGTATGACTAACTTACCATGGCCAAGTTATGTGCATGGACGGAAGCAGCAGCTTGTACCTGGTCGACCGGCATGTCGTATTTCAGCTGAAGGACCTTAAGAAGCCGATACCCCAGGTTACCGCCCTCGAGAGGACGATCCAGCAGCAAGGACTCGTCGTCAAGAACGTTCAGCTTGGGGTGAAACAGCACACCGTCATGAACAGGGGACCTCGCCCACCTCTTCCGAAGAATCTCCGGAACCTCCACCTCGGCTTGTTCGATAAAGCCGGCTTTGCGTAAGTGGGCGAAGTGCTTCAGCTCAGGGATCATGGCCGGCAACGTCAGCTGCTTGTATATTTTCGTCCTCAATGAAGAGGAGCCCACTTCAGCGACGCGACCAGATATTTTGACTTTGGCCTCCTTCGCGGCCGCTATGACCTCCTTTTCAACCTTCTCCACACGAGAAATTTTGGAGGGAGGTTGCTTTGACACTTGATCACCCTCCCCTTCAGCTTTTCTCTTGGCAGGGAGGGGGTTGACCTTTTTGGTGGGAGGCTGTATAGCCCTCCCAGAGTCTCGATCGCCGCCATCACCGCGGCCGGCACCGCAGCCCCTGCCTTCCTCCCCGGCCGCCGATGCTGGGGGTGATAGAGGTGAATCTCTTTGCTGGCTTGGGCGGCATGTTGCTGATCGGTATGAAGTTGTGGTTGAGATGGAGAGCTTCTCGAATCAAGTGATCGCGGCCAGAAAAGTAGAGGGATAAAAGTCAGATACAAGTTAAACAATGGAAAGATTATGCAGTATGCAATGTTGGAAAAGTTATCGACGCCGGGGGGTTATGTAGTTACCATGGGGTTCACCTTGGCAAAAGCCAAGGGCCGCTAGAGGAGCATTGCCTAATATATACTGGGAATGCGGCAACCAGTTCAATGGGACAGGTACAGACTTTCCCCCTTTTGGTCCCGGCTTGGTGGAATCGTCAAAAAACTTATAGGCTTCCAGTTCCCGGCGTGACAGACGTCGGTCAGAAATATGTTCCATCCTGGAACGAGGCTTTGTCCAGTATCGGCGAAGGGGGAAATCGGCAGGCACTCGTACCCAGAAAAATCGGGGCTGCCAATTTTTGAGAGACGTCAATTTGGGATACACCGTCAGCTTCTTCGGCTTTGTGTACATTGACATTCATCCCCCTTGGCCAAGTTCCCTTTCGGCCTTTGATCTTTTCACTTTGCCTCTCCCTTTGCCCTTAGCAGACTCGTCTTCTTTAATCCAGTGAAGTTTCCGGAATAGATTCAAAGTTTCCGGAAATCTTTTATATCGGACGGTCCAAGCATAGCAAATCAAATTGCGCCAAGATAGCGGCGTCAGTTGAGATAAACAAATGTTCCAGGCAGTCATGATTTTAACCAGTAAAGGGTCCAAGGGGAACATTAGTCCGAAGTCTAGCATGTGAGCATAGACCGCTACATGCCCAGGTGGGCAGTCGGTCACTCGGCATCCAATAGACGGCATCACTAACTCGTACCCGTCAGGAAAGCAGAAGTACTCAGCACCCCGACGACAGAAATCATGGCTCAGGGCCGTCTTTCTCCAGTTTTTGTCAATTTGTATAAAGGAAGGAGTGTCGGGTTCGCAAGGAGGCATATACAAGTCGTCCAGCGTCTCGTCATCATCCTCTGGGATGAATTCTGGCGGTTCCTCATCGTCGTCGGCTTCTAATGATACCGACTCTCCATCGGACATCATATCACGCAAGATGCTATCTACATCCTCAGAATTAACGGAGGAGACGTCATCAGCTCCCATACCATCGTCAGACAAAGGAGCATGTGATGCTCCCTCTTCTGACTCATCTACCGGTTTGGAGGAGGATGGCTCATTATGGGGATCCGCGGAGTTACCGGCCAGGTGAGGGAACAACAGAGGTGAACGTTCAGCCAAGCCTAGCATTGTGCCATATTGGCCAGATACCGGTACGCCAATGGCAGCCCCGAGTGCCCTGATAGCGGTTAAGGGGGAGGCATGGGCGGATGGTTCCTCATTTGTCCTACCGGAAGTACTACAATCATGGTCGGACTTACTCCTAAGTTCATTAGGACGGTTTATTACCGGTGAGTCATGGGATAAGGTGGGGCTAGCGGACTTACTATCAGAGTTAAAGTCGCTGTCGGTTATGGATTGAGGACTCTCAGAAATATTTTGGGAATCAGAATTGGAAGACATGATTAAAACAATAAATTACGAAGAGGGAAATTTGGTGAAATACCTGGAAAGAGAAAAGATTGGGAGCTGGCGTCAAGATCAACCGGCAAGGTAGACTGTCTAGCCACCGCACGAAATGTCACGGCGGAAAAACTAGTAATCGAAGGGACGTTAGGTCTCGAAGAATACAAGGAGGGCAAGTGTTTGCAAGTTGGAAAGCGAGGTGAAAGTATGAGAACGCGCTTGGCGAAACATTATTTATAGAAGGCTTCGTGGCTCGGATGGAGCGACGTTTCGTCTTCCGTCCCGATGATGCCACGTGTATTATTCGCTCAGAAATAGCTGCAACCAATTATTCTTTGCTAGTCAAATCAGCACGAAGATCAAGGCGACGTTTGGCCTTCCGTTAATTAATTTCATCTCCGGAAATTCCTAAACGACCTCAGGAACGATCTCCGCATCACCCATAACGGCTCCAAGAACAATTAAGCAGGGTATGTTGGTGCCAGACATACCGGCTTGGGGGCTAGTTGTATGGGGGCTATATAAGTTCCCTACCGGTCCAGTTAGACCGACGTTGACCGTTATGGTTAACTCAGTCTGAAGAACCCCATTTTGTTGGGTATGTGCGTACCGGATACCGGCGTATGGTACATGCCGGTTACATCAGCATGTCCTATCGGTATCTATCATCTGGGCCATCGTCAGATGGGCCTGGGTGGATCCAGTACTTACCTAATGTGCCTATGGGCCTAAAGATAAGTATCAGAAGAGGATAGAAATGTATCTCACCAATAGGAGCAGTGTTCTACCTTGCTAAGGACACTGCCGGCTCCTATAAATACCCCCATGATCTGAGTCATAAGGTACGTTCACATATACTAATACAATACACTTGAGACATCCCGTCTTTAATCTTTACTGACTTAGGCATCGGAGGGGCGTTCCCCGGATCAACCCCCGAGGTCAGTTTACGTGTTCTATCTTGCAGGACTTTAAACCAGCTTGCATACGAAGGAGATACCGGCTCGCACCCTACCATTTATTCCATACCGGAATAGCTACTATACTTTGTGTGCTTTAATGGTGGATCAATAAAATAACTCGCTGGCTGTGATTGTATAATTGCTTCAGATTGTTTGCCGGCAGTGAACAACTGTTGCAACGGAAGCGAATGAACAAACAATAAAACGAGAAAAGTGAATAAAGAACACGCAAGATTTAACGAGGTTCACTATCAATTTGATAGCTACGTCCTCAGGGCGCAGGGATAAACTCTTTCACTATGATCAAGCGGGATAATGAATAAAATAGGCAAGAGAATCACTTGAATACTCTCTTCAATGAATCTCTCAGAGCTCTCTCTCTTAGAACTTCTCTATTGTTTTCTCTCTTGTGTTTATATGATTAATTAACCCTAATTAACCCACACATAGAATATATATATATATATATATATATATATATATATATATGAAGGCTAATAATACATGAGCAAGGAGAATAAAAGAAACAAGGTATAGGGCATTTAATGAGCCCAAGTTGTTGCCGCGTGCTGCTATCTCGAAAATCCCCACGACCAGCGGCAATAGCCGCGCCCCGCGGCTCGACCTCCTGTGTGTGCTGCTGCAGTACTAATTAAACTCGCCGCGCCCTGCGGCTCGCGATGCCTGGGCAACTACACGTGTAGCGCCCAGCGGCTCGAGACGAACTCCTTCTTCGAATGTCGAACAACCCAAACCTCCTAGCTCAAGATCAAGTCATCTAACTCACAAATCTCCACCTTGACTTGCATCTTCTACAAGTACTCCACCTTGAAGGAATAATCATGACACCTCTCAGCAATGCATGAGATATCGATCCCTCTCAAGTCTCACACCTTTAACCCGGTGTCGGGTTTTGCCCTCTTTATCTCGGGGCCGGGATTGCCTTCACCTTTGAGGCAACAACCCCCTAAAGGAGGCTATATGTGACTATCAACGTTCAACAAGTCCAAGCAATGTTTGAACTTGCGAACCGGAATTGGCTTGGTGAACATATCAGCTAGGTTATCAGCAGTCCCAACTTTCTTCACCACTATCCTCTTCTCGCTCCTCAGAAAATGATACCGCACATCAATGTGCTTAGTTCTATCATGATGCACTTGATCCTTGGCGAGACAAATAGCACTCAAGCTATCACAATACACAGTCGCACAATCATGATGTAGACCCAAATCACTAACCAAACCACGTAACCATATACCCTCCTTTGCCGCAGCAGTTAGAGCCATGTACTCAGCCTCCATAGTAGACAAAATCACTGAAGACTGCTACGTAGCCTTCCAACTAATCACGGACCCTCCTAGAGTGTATACATACCCAATCATTGACCTTCTAGTGTCTATATCAGCAGCATAATCCGAATCAGAAGATCTGGTCACCAAACACTCATCATTCCCATATATGAGACCCACATCTATCGTTCCCTTCAAATAGCGGAAAATCCGCTCCACAGCTTGCCAGTGTTCCTTCCCAGGTTGAGTCATAAACCTACTAACAACTAGGGGTGTAAGCGGACTGCGAAAAGTCCAAAGTCCAATCCAGTCCAGTCCAAACTTGTCGGACTGGACTGGACTGAAATTTTTTTGGACTGGACTCGGACTCAAATTTTCGAGTCTAAATATTTTCGGACTGGATTTGGACTCACCCCTTTGGAGTCCAATAAGTCCAGTCCAGTCCAAAAATATTTTATATATAATATATATTTAACATTTATTTATATAATGTATATATATTTAATATTTATATATATAATATAAAAGATGTATGTGACTTATTTTATAGAATGGATATAATGAACTTAATTTTTCAAATTCAATTATGAGAAAACATTGTGAGTCATTGAATCTAAATCGGGGAAAAAAATTATAATAATCGGACTGGACTGGAGTGGATTCGGACTCAAGAAAAAATTATCGGACTGGATTGGACTGGACTCAAAAAATATTTGGATCGTACTTGGACTCAATTTCTCGAGTCCAAAAAACTTTGGACTGGATCTGGATTTGGCAAAGTCCAATCCAGTCCAATCCACTTACACCCCTACTAACAACATGAGCTATATCTGGCCTAGTGCACACCATAGCATACATCAAACTACCAACAGCACTAGCATACAGAACCTTAGACATGTACTCCTTCTCCTCATCAGATTGAGGAGAAAGAACAACAGAAATACGAGCATTAGCAGTAGCAGGAGTATCAATATATTTCGCAGTACTCATACCTAACGTATCGAGTACCCTCAAGATGTAACTTTTCTGAGAAAGGAAAATTTTCTTCCGAGCACGATCCCAATAAATCTACATGCCTAGAATCTTCCTTGCTGCTCCTAAGTCTTTCATGTCAAACTCAGAACTCAGAAGCTTTTTCAATTTCACTACGTCTGACTTCTTCTTCGCTGCAATAAGCATGTCATCAACATATAATAATAAATAAATATAAGAACTGTCCTCCACCTTGCTATGATAAACACAACAATCATAAGGACTCTTGTCAAATCCATGCTCAACCATGAAGCTGTCAAACCTCTTATACCACTGCCTAGGTGACTACTTAAGTCCATACAAGGATTTCTTCAGTCTGCAGGCAAAGTTCTCCTTCCCTGGAACAACGAATCCCTCTGGCCGACTCATCAGAATATCTTCCTCCAACTCTCCATGTAGGAAAGCTGTTTTCACATCTAACTGCTCAAGCTCCAGATCAAAATGTGTTACTATTGCTAATAACACTCTAATAGAAGTATGACGTACCACAGGTGAGAAAATCTCATTGTAGTATACCCCTTCCCGTTGACTGAACCCTTTAGCAACTAGTCTGGCCTTGTATCTGACACTGTCACCCTCTGAAATTCCCTTTTTCCTCTTGAACACCCACTTGCAACCAACCACTTTACGACCATGTGGCACCTTCACGAGTTCCCATGTCTGATTCTTGTGAAGAGACTTCATCTCCTCACTCATAAGAATTAACCATTTGGATGATTCGTTACTAGAAACTGCTTCCTTGTAGGACATTGGTTCAGGTGACTCTATATCATCGGCTACATGTAATGCATAACCAATCATCTCCTCTACACAACAGTTTTGGCCAGGAACTTTCCGGCCTTCTATCTGTTCAATCAGTTTTTGCGTCTTCTTCCTAGGTCGTTTCTGACCTTCATCATCAGTTTCCTCATGATCAGACTCAAGTTCAGTTGTTTCATCAACAACAACTCCATCTATCTGACTAGTCTCCACAATAGGAGAATCCACTGGAACATCATCCTCCATTTGAATTCGAACCTGTGTCTCAGGAGTAGGAACTGCCGCAATTACTTGCTCAATTCCTTCAGTAGTGCTTTCATCAGTTTCACCTGTAGGTTTGTTAGCAGATACAAACATAGTATTCTCATCAAAAATAACATCTTTACTAAGTATGACACGCCCTTCTGAGGGGGACCAAATCCGGTAACCTTTAACACCATCTCCATACCCCAAAAAACAACCCTTCTTAGCCCTTGGTTCAAGTTTACCTTCACTAACATGATAATAAACAATACAACCAAAGACATGCAAACTAGAATAATCAGCACTTCTCCCAGACCATACATCATAAGGTACCTTGCAGTCAATACCTGTATGTGGACCACGGTTTATCAAGTAGCATGCTCTTTTCACGGCTTCACTCCAGTACTTTCTAGTCAACCCTGCATTAGAGAGCATGCATCGAACTCTCTCTAGCAAAGTTTGATTCAAACGCTCTGCAACACTATTCTGTTGTGGTGTTTTCCTGACAGTGCGATGTCTCACAATCCCTTCTTTCCTGCAAAACTCATTGAATTCATCATTAATAAATTCAAGACCATTATCCGTAGTTAGCCTTTTAAACTTCTTGCCTGTCTGATTTTCCACTAAGACTTTCCATTGCACAAAAGTCTTAAAAGCCTCTCCTTTGTGCTTTAAACAATAAAGCCAACTGTACCTGGAGAAATCATTAATAAAAGTTACAAAGAAACTGAATCCTTCTATACCTTCTACCCGAGTAGGCCCGCAGCAATCTGTGTGAATATAATCCAGTGTAGCCTTAGTTATGTGAAGCCCCTTGCTAAATTTTAGCCCTGCGTTGCTTACCCAACACATAATGTTCACAAAGCTCAAGGTTCTTCACCTTGTGGCCATCAAGAAGATTCATCTTGGATAATATCTGCATCCCACGCTCACCCATATGACCAAGTCGTCTGTGCCACAACTTAGTCATCTCCTCAGGACTCGCAGATGCAACATTTGCGGAAACCAGTCAAAATAGTACCCTGCATAACATACAAAGTACCCACTTTGGTACCCTTAAGCACCAACTTCGAACCTTTCCACACAGTTCCCCGTCCGAGCCAGAAAATTAAACCCTCCTTTATCTAAGAAACCCAGAGAAATTAAATTTTTCCTTAACTGTGGAACATGCCTAACATTCATCAATGTACGAAACTCACCCTCAGCATTCCTTATCTTAATGGAACCTCTCCCTACAACCTTACAGGTAGCATCCTTACCCATAATAATATTACCACCATCACAAGACTCATAAGAAGTAAACCAATCACGATGAGGACACATATGGTAAGAGCACCCCGAATCTATAACCCAGTGGTTAGACGGACTAGACACATCAACAGCAAATAGTGCTAAGTCCTCCTCGGAGTCATATTTTGTACCCTGTTGAGCAATGGTAGCATTGGAAGCTTTAGGATTCTTGGGATATTGATGCTTCCAATGACCAGGCTCTTTACAGATGTGACAGACATTCCTAGGATTGACCCCTTTACACTTAGAAGTTTTCTTCTTCTTATGACCCTTCCCCTTAGCTGAGTTTACCACTAACCCAGCCCCCGAATCTCCACCACTCTCTGTCGTTGCCGCCTTCTGGCGCAACTCCTAGTAAATAGTGCTGACTTCACTTCTTCTAGGGTCACAGTCTATCTCCCAACAACAAATGGTTCAACAAAGTTTTCATATGTATTTGGAAGTGAAACAAGCAAAATCAAAGCACCATCTTCATCTTCAATCTTAACATCTATGTTACGCAGATCAAGTAAAATAGTATTAAGTTTATCTAGATGATCTCTTAGATACGTACCTCCTTGCATACTCAAGGCAAACAAATGTTGCTGCAAAAGCAATTTATTGGTGAGTGACTTTGTCATGTAGAGACTCTCCAACTTCGCCCACAGACCAGCAGTAGTCGTTTCGTCTGCAACTTCTGTGATCACATCGTCTCCCAAACATAGCAAAATCGTGGAGTGAGCCTTTTCCCCCATCGCCTCCAATCCGTCCTCACTAGAGTCGTCTACAGCTTTGCTTTTGTCATTCTTTTTGACAAGAGGTTTCCATATGCCGTGTTGCTTTAATAAAGCACGCATCTTTATCTGCCATAGCCCGAAACTGTTCCTCCTTGTAAACTTGTCAATCTTCGAGTTCATCGCATTCATCTTCCTAGATCCCTCTGATACCAAGTTTGTTGCAACGGAAGCGAATAAACAAACAATAAAACGAGAAAAGCGAATAAAGAACACGTAAGATTTAGCGAGGTTCACTATCAATTTGATAGCTACGTCCTCAGGGCGGGGATAAACTCTTTCACTATGATCAAGCGCAACAATGAATACAATAGGCAAGAGAATCACTTGAATACTCTCTTCAATGAATCTCTCAAAGCTCTCTCTCTTAGAACTTCTCTATTGTTTTCTCTCTTGTCTTTATATGATTAATTAACCCTAATTAACCCACACATAGAATATATATATGAAGGCTAATAATACATGAGCAAGGAGAATAAAAAGAAACAAGGTCTAGGGCATTGAATGAGCCCGAGTTGCTGCTGCGTGCTGCTGTCTCGACAATCCCCGTGACCAGCGGCAATAGTCGCGCCCCGCGGCTCGACCATCTACGTGTGCTGCTGCGGTACTGAACTCGCCGCGCCCAACGGCTCGCGATGCCTGGGCAACTACACGTGCCGCGCCCCGCGGCTATAATGCCGCGCCTAGCGACTTGAGCTACGCTTCACCTCAACACCAATGATCTTGCCGCGACCTGCGGTCCTAGTGCCACGCCCAGCGGCTCGAGACGAACTCCTTCTTCGAATGCCGAACAACCCAAACCTCCTAGCTCAAGATCAAGTCATCTAACTCACAACGACATTCTCAGTTCAAAGCAAAAATAAAATCATGTTTCACATCTGATAAATTCTTGCACTCTTGCAGGAAGTTGCTCCTAGATCTATCAGGCGTTAATCTAGTTCATGAAGGAAGGGGGAGCAACAAGCTTGCTGATGCAGTAGCTAAGGAAGCAAAGGGGAGAACAGATCACAGATGGGCTTAATACCATTTGTATTTTATCAATTCCTCCCCCGGCTTGTATGGATATTTTCTTAAATGATCAATTGTGTTGTAATAGCCTAATGCTAAATGCTGCTCATAATGAGCCTAGGTATAACTGAACTTATTTGTAACTTTTTAATTATTTAATATCATGCTTCTCTTTCCCCAAAAAAAAAAGTTAATTCCAAGTCTCGGAATATCTTATTAAAACTTCACCAACTAAGTTGGCTGCTGGCTGCTGGTTCGTAATATTTATTGCAGATGTTAAATTTTCATCAATGCTGATTCCTCTTACTCTTTTGGGTTTCTCTTATATTTCTTCAGTCTTTTTTAAGATGCAACATTTGTCTTTTTGGTGAGTGTATTAAAATAATCAAATGTTGCAACTAAAAAAAGGTAGTATTTATTATTTTCTTTTTCTAACATAAAATAGAGCATGTAAAAAAGGAACTGTGATTTATTTTGGGTGTAGTAATGAACGCAGAATATATAGTATCACGCACTTGGTTTTATAGTCTTAATATCAGTTGGTCTAAACTCAAAATCTGGTTCATATTAGTTTTGTTTGATTTATATGATTTGATTATATATAATGACAACATGCAAGCGTTATGTATAATTTTGATTGGTGTTTCTTGCATTGTAGCATTCCTATATCATCATATAGACTGTAAGTAAATCCGTAGTTCAATTTCTGAAATTTGTCTTTGGACGAATTCATGAAATCATCGAGCAAGCGACGTCACATCTGGAAGTGGGCTGCCGTTCAAGAAAGAGCGAAAAAGCACGAGAGAACGAGCAGGTTGCGAAAATGGAGCTTCATGGGCTGCTCCTCTTATAGTTGCATATGCAAGTATGTCACCATATACCTGTGTCCATCCACCAACCTGTCCAAATTAAGATGTCAGGTCTTTACATGCCACCATATAGGCATAGAGTTGGTAGATGGGCCATTACAATTCGGATTAATTTGAGATATGATCGAGCGATGAGTCAATTAGATCGAATTTCAGATTTAGTTGATCACATCCGAATCTAATTAGAAGTGAGTTTGGTCAATTATTACTTTATCCATTTGGCTTAGTAAGACATTTAAGAAGTGAGTTTGGTTAGACTATTAGATTGTCAGACTTACAAACCACTAATTAGATAGTCTCAGATATTCCAATTGGAGATGGGTAAAGTAATCGAAGATGAGGTGTATACATACTAATATTACAGGCCGAGTTAATTTTTCGATTAGGACTAAAATTTAGGTAGGCCTTAAGTTTGTGTTCGGCAATCGTGTACGAATAAGTTACAGCGTACTATTATGTTTTTGAATCTTGCTAGAGTAGAATAATCTAACACCTCGAACTTCATTAGTGAATAATGATGTACTTTTACAACTTTACATCGTTGATTAGGGAACAAATGAAGAACTAGGAAACTAACCTGTTTATCAGATAACCAAGTCCTGTAAGACACAGTGGACTTGAGTCCCAGCTCCTTTGCTAGACCATCTACCAGCATCCTACTTCCGGTTAGGGGTAGTACTGAATCTTGGTCACCACTGTATAAAAGAAAATTCCTTAGTAATAGATAAGGATAATTTTATAATGGCTACAATAAAATTGTAGTTATGATAACTTATGTAATTTAGACTATTCATTTTCATCTTATATTTACACCATTCATCTAATTGACTTTTATGGTTAAAATAGAATTTAAATTAACAGTTTTACATTAATAAATTTACAATTGACAGTTTACCTGATTTTCGGCAATTTTTTTAAATGTTTTAAAGGTCACAAAATTAATGGACCAAATGAGTCCATAAAAATAGATGGCTAACGTTGAGTAATTATAGTGGCTATCATTTTATTGTAACAACTCAAAAACCTTCCAATAAATAAAGGGAATGCTCTTTCAAGTCCGCTAAAGTGAAGTATTATATTAGTGGCCAGCTGGCCACATGCGAAAAAGCATATTGATTTTGGTATCATTTTTGTCAAAATCAATGTAATTTGATTGTGGAATGACTAAATGAATGGTAGTGGACTAGTAATTAGTAGTACTCGTGAATTTGTAATATATTCCTTCCTTTCTTAAAGGTCGCCACTAATTTTTATGTGCACTTTTCAAAAGTGTCCATTTTCATACTTTATGTAAAGCCATTTTTTTGGCATTACCGCATTATCTATTGCTCTACAATTTATACAGTGGAGACAGTGAGGAATAACTCAGTTGGTTAGAGTTTTTCTTCCGGTTTAAGGAGATCCTAGAATCGATTTTAATCTCTTGCCTTTGTGGCCTCTCTAAACACTAAAAAACAAAAAAAAACAATGTACACTGTGGAGTTTGTTTATTTCCAAAACATTTAAGTAATGTCTTTATTTTTTAATATTTTTTGACATAAAGGGATTCAGAAATGTCTTAATTTTTCGAATATAAGAACTATCTCTTTTAGTTATAAGGTTTGGACTATATATTCATACTTCCTCCGTTCCAAAATAAGTGAAACACTTCTCTCATTTATGTGAGAGCTTTTTGAGACAAGTGTTTCACTTATTTTGAAACGGAGGAAGTATGTTCTAAACTGCGTTTCATTTGGTGTTCCTTTTTAAAGTAAACTAAAAAAAATTATTCACTAGTAAGTAGTAAAATGTACTCCAAAAGTAATTAATTAGATGTTGCATAGTCAAATGATGGTAAGACATTATGAGTAAATCGAGTATGTATTATCAGTAACGAGTAACGATTAACTACTAAGTACTAACTGAAGTTTTGTGTTCATTGGTGACTTCATATATCATATATCTTCTTCGTTCCATGATTCATGCAACATTTGCAATTTCATTGTCTTCAATGCACTATTTTACCATTAATTTCTGTAATTATGTATTAGTAAAAATTAGAGTATTTTAATATTAAAAAACTACATATTTAAATGAACCTAACACAATTTCATATGACTATTTTTTTCTTGTATAATGTAAGAATTCGTTGGACAAAGTTATAAAATTGATCTGGAAATAGTAGATGCTGCATCTTGCATGAATATAGAAGCGGGATATTATGCATTAATAACAACTCCAATATAACCTTATAATACTTGTTAGTAACTCCATATATGCATTGTCGATACCTTTGTTTATCCTTGTTTCTGACTCACATCAAACCATTAACTAATGGTTCAACGTCTTGCATATACGAATTCGTATTGGTGAAACTAGCAATTAAGCGTTTTGTTTCTTTTTTCTATCATACCCCAAGAACTTTATTTGACAAATGACAACACTGAATTGTGTTACCTACATACTATTTAATCAAATAGAATCGTTCAGCTCATTTCGTGCCATAGAAAAATGTGAATAGTAATAGACATACTTCGTCCGTTTTCTATTACTTGCATCGTTTTCCATTTTTGACAATTCTCTATTACTTGTATCGTTTATATTTTTGGCAATATATTCTCTCTTTTTCTTTACTAGCACACAGGGTTCCTTTTTTATCGCTCTCTATCTCTCTCTTCACCTTGGTCCTTATGCAAAAGAAAACGATGCAAGTAATAAAAAACGGAGAAAGTAAATAGTAACAATACCTATAAACCAAAACTCGAACGCCACTTTTTGCGAAGGTGCCAAGTAATGGAAGAGTAGGAACCTCCAGATCGTCCATGTGATAGTTCACCACGCTATACAAAAAAAAGAAGGAAATAGTCACAAGAAGGTTAGAAATTAAGAATGCTAGTATTATCCTTACTCTATTCTATATGCTTCCTCCGTTTTGAAATAGCTAAACCACTTTAACTATCACGTTTTAATTACCAATTCATGTCATCAATTATATGCCATATATTAACTACCAAAATTATCAGCCTCGAATCTCGATCATACGGTGTTCTTTCAAATCCTACTAATTAGTGCTTATTGTCCTTACTCTATTCCATATAGTATTTGGTAATGTGTTATCTTATTAATCCTCATCCTCTATCAATGTGTCCCTCGTTTTATATATCTATATTTCTCTTTACTCTACATTAACCTTTTTTTATAAATGCGTGAATCCTACTATGAAACGGGGGAAGTATTATCTGGTCGGGCTAACAGAAAGTAGAAAGTAGAAAACAGAGTTTGCAAAAATAATGGTGTCAATTTCAAATGTGAATTGTGATGGTCACGGGTCAAAAAACACATCCAGCAACTGATGATGACTCCATTCCCCCACGCTGCTCGCTGATAAAAGTTTTTGGTTTCATTCCAAAAAGCCTTGGTTTCACAATATAATACTCCATATTGGTTGGTTTTCTGTGCATGGAAACAAAGAACACCAAAGTATACGAACCCCATAACAAATTAACAATAACAATCTTTGTTGAATTTGTGGGCCCCACGAAGTCACCTTCAACTCCACCATTAGTATGATATTGTCCGCTTTGGGGCCAGCGCACGGATTGTTTTTGAGGCCCTTCCCAAAAAAACTTCCTACTAATGTAGTTGGTGAACTTTTATAAACTAAAAGAACTCCTCCTTATCTCTCCGATGTGGGACTTTAGATGTATACCCAACAGAATTCAGTTAAACTCATTTTGTTACAGAAAAAAAGAAATCAAACATAATTTATTAGAAACAGAGTTTCAAAATAAGTTTGGACAAGTAAAGATTTTCAAACTTGTCAAAATCAACCGAATAAAACGCATCTTAAAATTGATTCTGCTGTTCTGCCGAAACCATCTCATGTTAAACGTCTTATGAATAGACTTTTATAAAGTGCAACTTTGTTTTTCTGTACATGATTAGATATTTGAATACTCCTACGTTAATTAAACTTATTCTCTCTTTGCCAAAAAATATCATCACTTGAAAATTCCACTCCCACTATCAAGTATCAAGACAAACCTCCTAGTTTAAGCAAAACAAACCTCCTAATTAAGTACTATTAACCAAAACAACTTGAGTTGATTTGAATGAGGTAAGTTAATGAGTCACGCATATGATATCGGCTAACATGGTTTCTAAATTTGTTGGTCAAAACAAGATCTTTGTTGAGAAAAAGGAATATTAGATGTAGGGTCCGTTCTGTTCAACTTATTTTAACTTATATAAGATTTTATAAGATAAGATAAGATAAGATATTAGACACATACAATAAACTATCTTATAAGATAAGATAAGATCGGATAAGATTTTATAAGATCTTATAAAATAAGATAAGATAAAGACAAAATAAGTTGAACGAAACGCAGCCGTACACTAAACCACTAATTGTTTCAATTTGTTGAGAAAGAATCTTACCCGCTACAAATAGACCATTGAGTGACCCCAACAAGGTGTGCATTCATAACCTTTTGTACATCTTTCCTGTTTATGTATTGGGTTGTTTCATCATCTAGACAAACATCAATTTTCTGCTCATCCTGTCATTTCAATTGACAAGTGAATCAAGGCTTAATTAGAGCAACTGATAAGAAATGCAAATTCTTATACGTTGACGCTACACACTATTAGTTGATGGTATGACGTGGGTTACATTTATTCGCGACAAGAATATGAGCATAAATTAGGAATGCATTAAAATCAATTGTAAAATAATAATGAAACAAAACATGATTACAGACATATACTTACTATATGATAGCATACAATTGCCAATCTCACTTGGCAATTCATTTAGAAGGAAGATTATTATGAAAATTTGAGTTGCTAAAAAGAGCAATGGCATTACAAGTATGTTTACCATTTGGTTACGATTAAGAACATGAGCTTGCTTAGCAACTGAATGATAACAGACGTCGAGTGTAACATCGTACGAGTCGATAAACTTGCCAATCTCACTTGACATATGAGAATTCACTAGGGCACAAGGAGAGGAGAGGAATCCTTTTTGTGCTTGTCTTCTAATTTGTGAAAAATTGCAGACTTTTTGGGTGAGTTCATAAGTAGCATCTGATATTAGTCCATGAGACCAAAGATATTCTGTTCTTGAATTGAAGTCAGTGTTGAACTCTAGCAGTGGATTTCCTAACTGCATTACAATTAAACCAATGCACATTACATCACATAAAATCTTGAAAGAATAAAAAAGTTAATTAACTGAATAATTAACTGCTTTAATGACTAATTACTTACAGCAATTCCCTTCAAATTTGGCTTGAGGCTTGATTTTAGTATGAGATTAGCAAGTTGTGGTACATAATGCCCTGTTTTCAAACAAGGGAAAAGTGATTTAGGATACTAATTTTTTTTTTACAAATCAATCTTCATCATAATTAAAGACTATATAGAAATTTATTGAATAAAAATGTAACCTCCATAACTCTCTCCAGTAATGAAAAAATCCCTATTCTTGTATTCTGGAAATATTGCTAGCCAATTCTGAAGAAATTCCAGATTGTCTCTTGCTGAACAGAGAAAAACAGATTGATCCATTAATTAATACACTCCAGCATTTATTACATAGTACTTCATAACAAAAGAATAAACAAACTGAGATTTTGTTACTTTTTATAGAAAAAATAGCTCAAATTTCCACAAACAGAATGAAATATAATTAATTACTCATAATTAATACAAGGAGAAACCTGTCATCTCATCATTGACACCATTATAAAATGATGTATTAACAGAATAAGAAAACCCAACTCCTGCTGGTGATTCAAGATATAACATGTTTGCTTCTGCAAAACCATTAACAACAAAAGTTACCCATTAATCAAACAGTAATTTTACATTATAGCTAAAATTTGAAAACTAAGATAAAAAAAATGACCTTTATTCCAGCTATAATCATTTTTCACTAGTACATTCCCACTTGGCTGAAAAGGTCCATGTTCACTGAAGGCTCCTGCTCCAATAGATGAACAACCAGGCCCTGAAAATCACATCATATAAATAAAAAAATTGGATCAAAAAAATGAAAAAAAAAATACCCATTTAAAAAATAAATAGAGGGAAGAAAATAAAAAAATAAAGAAGAACCTCCATTAAGCCAAAGAACAAGGGGTTTAGAAGAAGGGTTAGTTTCAGCTTCAACAAAATAGTAAAAAAGATATCTTTTTTTGAGTTTCATCAACAGTAATATAACCAGCATATTGCTGGAAATCAACAGGAGGTTGTCCAGGTAAACTTGTGATTTTATGAGCTTCAGATGAAGGAGTTGTTACTTCTGCTAAGTTGTTGCATAAAAGGGTTGCAGAGAATATAATAATAAACATAAGCCATGTAAAAGGCAGCATTTTGCTACACATGTAAGAGAAAGAAGGGGAGCTACTAATGTATATATATTATACTTCATACGTCCCATAATATAGTCTTCCACATTCTTTTTGGGTGTCAAAAAATGTGTCTTTTATTTTCTTTTTTATCAATTTATTTGGATTAAATTATCCTTCATTTCTACATAAAGTTTCCAAAATACCCCTACATTTCTTTTAAAATATGTGCGCTTTATTTATTGTTTCTACACCATTCCAATGAATATTTATTCTTTTTTTATTGTAATTTAAAGGAAAAGAAAGTAAATAGTTAGTTCCAAAGACAAAGGTACCAAGAAAGTACTTACTCCTCCCACTTTCCTTAATTCTCGTGAAAAATGAGAAATGAGCACTATATTATGGGACGGAGGGAGTAATTGACTAGTATAAGTGTTCTAGTGATATTAAGGTATGAACATGACTTGTTGGATAGAAAGAATTTTCTACTCTGATTTGTATGATTAGATAATGGGGTTTTGGTTGATTCTATATTTTATAGTGGTCTCCACGAACGCTGGCTAGTTTATGAGTTCAATACGCATAATCAAGTATTTGTCATTTTTGGGCTTGTGAAAATTTCCAACAAGTAATTAATTAAGTTGTACATAGAGCCCACATTGTGATTAGGGATGGTGATTTCATCGAAACTCAATGGATAACTATCTACCCAATCTAGATATATGGACGAAAACCCCAATTTAAGCGGAATGGTGGATGGGTTAGGTGAATATATTGTTTCAATTCGTATTAATCACAAAGATTTCATTGCTTCTTCTTTGTATCTCAAAAGCATTGTGGTGAATGGTGATACTCCATTGTTCAAGTCAGTCGGTATTTTACTTTTAGGAGCACATATCTAGTTTGATCATGCTTGGAAGAGATTATCCGTCACTCATTAGATCAAAGTCCTAGTTAGTAGAACAATTCACCATTTCTTCATTTGTTAAAATAGATATACTTCTTCCAATAATTGGCTTTTACAGAAATATACCATGATTTGGTATTGTGTTAATTATTTGTACACTCAGAATACTTATCTAGGGATAAATTGAATGTTTAGTATCCCTAAATTTACGCTTCTTAAACTAATCTCAAGTTTTTTATTACTCATGAACTATTGCAAATTTAAATATACCTTCACAAAATAATATGATATTCTTAATAATACATTGATGTATATATATATATATATATATATATATATATATATATATATATATATATATATATATATATATATATATATATATATATATATATATATATATATATATATTCTTTTCGTTTTTTACATTGCTAAAAAGTGAGAGTTGGATGTTGTATGCTGAATAAGGCGCTTGTTCTTTTGGGTGGACCGAACTTTGAACTAAACCGAACGGAAGCGAACTACGAGAACGAACGAACCGGGCCGAACGAACTGCGGCCCGAAATGCATAGAGTAACTAAAACTGAACTGAACTGAACTGCGAGAAACTGAATTGAACTGAAAAATAAGTCCAAAAGAACCGGGCTTAAGGCTATGTTCAGTTCGCCTTATTTTTGCTTATTTCAGATCAGATCAGATCAGAAAAAATAAGTTCAAATCAGATCAGAAAAAATAAGTTCAGATCAGATCAGATAAGTTCAAATTATGCTTATATTTAAAAACTTATTATTATTGTTATTATTATCATGATTATTATTATGATTATTAGTATTACTAATGTTATTATTGTTATTGAATAATTATTATTATTGTTGTTGTTGTTGTTGTTGTTATTATTATTATTATTATTATTATTATTATTATTATTATTATTATTATTATTATTATTATTATTATTATTATTATTATTATTATTATTATTATGCGATTAATATTACTATTAATATTACTATTTACTAGTACATTTATTCAAAAAGATTATTATTATTGTCGTTGTTGTACTTATTAATTATTAATATTGGTAATTATTATTAATGTCGTTGCTATTATTATAAATGTCATTGATATCACTATTTGAAGTTATTTGTGTTCAAGAAGAAGAATGTTTTTTTTGGCATTTGTACGTGTTCTTTTTTATATTTGTTCTAATTAATAATTTTGATATGTGATGTTCTTTTTTATGTTGTACATGTAACGAACATGACAATAGTATATGATGTTTATTTTTTAAAACAATTTTGGTAGAATAATATAATTTATATATTACTAGTTTATATACAACGTGATTAGTATGGGATAACTTAATGGTGTTGTCATCACGTTTAAAATTTTCCCTACAAAGGATTTCAACTTATCTTTAAAAACAAAGTTTATATTAGGAACAAAACAACGATATAAGAAGAATATTTAACCATTTTGTTCAAGATCATATGATTATACATATTTATAGGTTTATTTATAATAAAAAAGAACAGTTTATTGATATAACAAAGAACATGTTGTTAGTTAAATCCAAACATGTCATCAATATAAAAATAACATCTATCTTTTATTTTTAAAATGTGTTACTTTAAATAGATCTTGTATCTTTCTTTCGAGTATATGTTCTTTTTTTAATATCATTATATGTTCTTTTCATTACTACCTAAATTCTTATTATTATATTAACGGACCTTAAACATGAACAATATGTTTTCTTTACCATGAACAATATGTTTTTTGTTACCTAAAATGTGTGTTCTTTTATTTTTAATTTTTTTTGGGCCCCTTTTGGGAATCCCGTGGTAAGATGAATTTCCTCTAGGCTACCCTCGCACAGAGTCACTCACCTTGAGACCCAACAAGCCCCAATCCCCCTCCCCCACCCACAACAATATTGAAATATATGCTTCCACCAAGATTTGAACCTTGGTCTCCCATGTGGGAGGTAAGAAGTCATACCATTGGACCCAAGAGTTCTTAGTCTTTTATTTTTTATTGTATGTTCATATACTAATGTGTTCTTTTTTAAAAAAAAAAACTAATTATTATTATTATTATTATTATTATTATTATTATTATTATTATTATTATGCTATCTATATTATTATTATTATTATTATTATTATTATTATTATTATTATTATTATTATTATTATTATTATTATTATTATATTATTATTATATTATTATTATTATTTATATTATTATTATTTAATATTATTATTATAAAATTATTATTATAAAATTATTATTATAACATTATTATTATTATCATATTATTATTATTATTATTATTATTATTATTATTATATTATTATTATTATTATTATTATTATTATTATTATTATTATTATTATTATTATTATTGAAAGTTGTGCATAGTAATAAAATGATAGTAATAGTAATACTAGTAATGAAATACAAAGTAATAATAATATTAGTAATAATATATTTTGTAAAAGATAAGTTCAGATCAGATCAGTTCAGTTTATATCAGATCAGATCAGATCATATCAGATCAGATCAGAAAAAATAAGTTCATATCAGATCAAATCAGATCAGATCAGATAAGTTCAGATCAGTTAATTTTAGGTGAACTAAACATAGCCTAAGTGTCAACGTCATTAGTGGGTTCTTGCCACCGAGTTTTACAATTCTAAGAAAAATGACTGGCACCAAAGTAAGTAGTAGAGGTGATCATGGGCCGGGCCAGGCCGAGCCAAAAAAAAATTGTCCATTGACCGGGCCAGGGCGGACCCAAATCCGGGCCAAAAAATTGTGCCCAAAGCCCGTTATTTCGGGCCGGGACGAGCGGGCTTTTTGGGCCAAAACGGGCCGGGCCAAAAAATTAGACTAAAACGTCTTTTTTGGCTTGTCCAAAGCCCGTCTAAAAAAAAAACCGCCCCGGCCCGGCCCGCCCGCGGGCCAAAATAACTGCCCTAGCCTGCCCAAAAACCGGGCCAGGCCCGCGGGCCGAGCTGGAGTTGATCAGCTCTAGTAAGTAGTTTATGTTTATCTAGATTTAGAAATGCCGCGTGCAATTGTGCATCAACGACTAATGATCATAGCAGGAGAAACATTTTATTTGACTATTAATCATGCACTTAGTAGTTCATAGATAAAAATGGAGCAGCAAACCAATAAAGTGAATTAGGTAAAGCTCATATACCAAAAACCTGCTATTTTTGTGTTTTGAGCACTAGTCCAATAAGTGGAGGAATCAATTTACTTCTTTTCGACATACCTTGTGGCGCATATAAGGCAAGTATATCACTTACATATTACAAGTTCACAACTCATATCAATGATTCCATGTTTACCACTCAACTCAGTTGATGGTTGGACTTGCAAGAGAGATTATTGGAGTTTCGTTAATGAATTGAGTTATTAGTGGTTAAGAATCGAGCAATTAATTTTGAAGGTTAATTATGATGTCGAGATAAAATTTGTGTTTGCTTTATTTTTATTTTATAAATTGTTTTGTTTTGCCTTGAGTATGGGAATCATTGGTATTGGTCTTCATCTAATTTTGTGATAGTTTTTCTAAATATCAAACTCTTATATCTTTATGGTATAATCTCCTTTCATAGTTGTTTGTTTCAAAGTTCGAGGACGAATTTATTTTTAAGGGTGGTGTGATGTAATGCCTCGTCAGTTTTTATGATTGTTACAACTCAAATTGTCTCGTATTTCATGTTGTTTGTTGTAATTGTGTATGACTTTTACTTATTGAATGAAAAATGATGTTGTAACATATGCAATTAACAAAACAAATAATAATGAACAATCGACACAAGAATTTAACGTGGTTCACTAACAATGTGTTAGCTATGTCCACAGGCAGAGGAGAAACAGTTTTATTAGATTTAGGAGAGAGTACAGATTTCATAATACGGAGGCAGGTGTTAATAATAGGGTTTATATAGTACCCTACTAATTAACCTAAATAGATAGGCCTAAAACCGAAACTAAAACAGACTCGATATACTAAACAACATATACCGAAAAGTTCGGGGGCATTGCCCTCTAGCGAGACCCACGTGCTAGGTTAATCCTAGCGCCTGATAATTAATTCAAGGCATAGTTCAACATATGAGTTTTGTGAAACATTTATAATTTGAACAATTTAAAAATATTTCAAATGAGTTTTGCTTTAAATGAGATAATTGAAATCTAATGCCAACAAGTTTGCCCCTTTTGTTTTCTTTTTCCTCGATTTCTCGAGACAACTTGAAGTAGAGATTTAAAAGATGATAGCATAATGGAGGCTGGACACTTGATATCTTGGTAACTCGAGATTTTTCTTTTTTTTTAAAGGGATTTGTCATATAAGTGTGAGACTTTCTCATGATTATTGGTTTAAATGAATTTTGTTTGTTAAAATTGTTTTACTTATTGGTTCTTCAAATGTCTGTTTTCAAGTTTCGAGGACGAAACTTCTTATAAGAGTGGTAGAGTGTAACAACCCAAAATTTTAAAAGTGTGTTAATTATCATTATTAGCCAAAATTATATATTTAATATTCTTATTATATTTACTTTGGAACTAATGATCTTATATTGCTACGTTGGTGTTGATATTATGTGTTATTCATTTGTAACTGGTAATATTTTATGCGCGTTTGATCGCAAGTTAATTATTTTATTAGCTTAAGTATAATAATTCCTCCGTATCAAATTAAATGCAACAGTTTCTAAAAATGGATGTTTCAAATTAAATGCAACACTTTCATTCTTTCTATTTTTGGTATGATTTTTACCCCTGAAATTACCAAAATGTCCTTATTAAAAAACTAAAACACATATTATACTACCCAAATCAAATTAATTACAAACCTAATCAAAATTAATCTATCTAAATTAATTTACCCACCACCCACAACTCACCACCATTTCTCTCTCCTCCATCCCTGCTTACATAATTCACCACCACCCGAAGAACTTTTTTTGCTTCAGATCACCACCACCATCATCATCATCACCATCCTCCATCACCATCCTCCACCACCATCCTCCATCACCATTTTCTGTCCTTCACCACCACCATCATCATCACCATTCTCGCCGGCGACCTTCATATTCCACCTTCGATCTCCTCCCCCACCATCCCAAAACCACCGACATCCTCCAGATTCGATCTCTTTCTCTCACCTCCATCTTTCTCTCATCTCCAGATGCGATCTCTTTCTCTTACCTCACAACCACCCTACCACCTTCGATCTCGTCGTTCTCTCACCTCCATCTCCCTTCGTTCTCTCTCCTGCATCTCTCTCTCTTCGATCTCTTTCTCTCGTTTCAGTGGTGTTGTGGAGGTGGAATGGGTTTTGACTGTGGGTGGTGGAGGTGGAATGGGTTTTGACGGTGGGTGGTGGAGGTGGTTTTGGCTTCGAATTTCGGGTGTGTGTTTTGATTTGGGTTTTTGGTTGATTTGGGCAGCAGGAAGGTGTTTTGATGGTGGTGGTGTTTCGGTGGTGCCGGTGGTGGTGGCGTTTCGGTGGTGCTGGTGATACTAGTGGTGCTCCGGCGGTGGTGGTGGCAGTAAGTAGTGGTATTGGTGGTGCCCCGACGGTAGTGGTGGCAGTAGGTACTGGTAGTGGCGGCATTAGGTGGTGCTTGGTCCCACCTCCTCTCTCCAATTAAACTTAATTACATACCCTCACTTTTTTCTAATCTCACCCTAAGAAATTTTGCCTAGGAATCCGTGTCCATTGAATTGTTGCGTTTAATTTGATACGGAGGAAGTATTACATCTCTGTAATGAGTTTGAATAATTTGGAGTTTAATTAAATATAGTTATATGTTAGTATAACATATTTGCAAGTATTTATAAAAGTAAGGTAGTATGTTGTGTTAAATAAATATTTTAATATATACTTCCTCTATTCTTTAATAATAATTACGAACAGGTAGGGGTTGCGCATTTTTAAGGAGATTAGAGAGATGAAAAAAGAAGGCTCATGTGATAAGGTGAGAGATAGAGAGAAAACATAGTCAAATATAATAATGTTGCAATCAATATGAAACTTTTAAATAAGGAAAATGTTGACGATAATAAAAGAACGGAGGTACTAATTGTAGAAGGAAAAGATAAATATCTCACCTCAATTTTCATTTCCCCAAAACCCCACAACCCCAAACCCTCAATTTTCCCCCTCTCTCTCACCGTGAAATCCTCGTTGTTAAATTAGTTAGTCTTCTCCTGCTGCACCGTTGTCGTTGTGAGGTGCCACATTTTTCCTCTTCATCTCCTTTCTTTCTCTCAATTTATGTTGTTTAATTGAATTGTTTTAAGTTGAATTAGCTTTGAATGATTGTATTTTATTGGCTAATCCATTCTAGTTGTGCATCCAATAATCAGTTTATAATTCAGGGTTAATTCATGAGTTCTTTTGTCAAATTTTGAGTTATGAGTTTTAACGCAAAGTTTGTTTATCGTTAGTTAATAGTTATCTTTTTGTGGTCTCATGAATGTTTTTAGAAGTTTGATTTGGATGGTGAATTGGAGATTTGAGTATACACCATTTGTGGAATTGGGTTTATAAGTAGAGTTCTTATTTCTGTTTTACGTTCATGGGAACACATAAAAGTAAGTTTCTAATTTCCCTAAATCATATTGTGTTAGTATCCTTCTAATTAATAAAAGTGAACTAAATGATGGCTTATATGCGAACCGGGTAATTGAGATAGCTTGAATAATAATTTAAGGTAATTGTTAATGGGTGTTAGATAAATGTTATTGGAAACATTAGAGGGGTCATTAATAAACATATGGTGGAGGGGTAGATTAGAAAGACTATATAAGATAATTTCTAAATAGTATAGATGTTCTTATTTATCCAACTACCTATAAGGTATAATTGAATATGCATCTCTTCCGACACAACTCATGACCTAGAATGTTGTTTCCTTGTATGAATTAACATGATGATCATCGGATACCTTGATGTACTTGAAATAGATATAGAAAAGTGTCAAATTAAGTTGTATATGTTCTTTTGCTCCTCTGTCTTCAAAGATGTGTTTGAAGAGTCCATGTGTGAGTTGCGACATGATTAACAATAAAGGAGAAAAAGAGGGGCAGGGGCCAGGGGGTTGGGGTTGTTTGAACTTAGAAGAGAAGAACTAATTGGTGATACTTGGGATCATTGATGTGGTGTTATCAGCTTTCATGAAGGGTTGAATAATTGGTGGTACCTGGGATCATTGATGTGATGTTATCAGCTTTCATGAAGGGTCGAATAATTGGTGATACCTGGGATCATTGATGTGATGTTATCAGCTTCATGAAGGGTCGAATAATTGGTGATTATGTTTGTAGGGCTCATTGGTTGGTAAAGAAATACAAAAGGAAAGGTATATTTTCTCCTGGTCGTTATGAAGGATGGCTTAAGAAAAGCTTACGACTCCACTTATATATCCTTTAGTTGAGATAGGTTTATGTAGTTTCGTGGGCTACATTCTCACCAACAAATTTTTTATGTTACTTCGTTTACTAATCTCCAGCACCAAGCAACTGAGTCAGCACCAAGCAACTGAGTCTTCATTTTCCTTTCTACACTACCCCTTTATTTCTCTTTCTCATCAATTTATCCCTGTAATGATGCTAAGGATCTTTGGAATTTAAATCCTTCCTCCACCTTACTCTTCGTTTTCTCTGCAGAAAGAGAAGATCTATATACTGGATGTTTCATTGACTCATTGTAATTGTACTAGAAAGTTACCTTTTTTTGTGGTTTGCCAATTATTTTGACATGTAGCACACTTTTTCAGTTTTTCAATATCTATGATCCGCCTTTGTGCTGAATTACTCGTGGTTATCTCTTACTGTGAAATGAAATTGGCTCTCCTTGTTGATTTTGACTCCTGGAAATTTACATTTGGTAATTTTTCTTGAGTGAAGGATCTTCTTTCACAAGATGAAGCCGAACACAGAAGCAAAGTTACACGATGAGACCATGACATCTCATCAATCATCATTCTTATCATCTCAGCAGCCACCACAACCAGTTCATCAGAATGACGCTGATGAGGAGGACGAGAATGTGAAGCAACTCGGAGATTGCTCTTCCCTTTACTTATCCTTGCAGGTACATATGGCAGTATGCTACTATATTACTGCTTCAGTTTACTAGGGTAATAGTTATAGAACTTTTTCCTTTTTGAGTTCAAGAAGATATATAACCTGAACATACCTGCAGGATTGTCTAATAAAAACTGATAGAAACTGGAAATCATGCCAAAAGGGTATGCTTTCTCTTTTTCCTCTCATTGTTTCCTTTCTTGGTCTGGATTACCCTTATCATCTTTTGATATAAACAGGGTTACCCTTTCATTCCTCTCCGAAGTTATGTCAGTTTATGTGTGTTCAAGTTCCTGTTGTTTTGACGAATGTGTAGAGGTTCAAGCTCTGAAGGCATGCAACGAAAAGAAGCGTGGGAAGTAACAAACGTGTTGCGGCGGAGGAGATCGTTGATCGAAGCAGCAATGCACATTGGCTTGCTGTTTGAGGACCTCAAGCTTGTCAAAAAAACTCTGATGCCGAGCAAGATTTTGGGGCATGATGGTTCTAAGTTCTATCATAGTTTGCCTTTCCCATTGATCCATTTTCTATTGGAGTGAACGGCATTATTCTGCTCTTGTAATTTGGGAAGTTGGCATACTTAGCTCGCAGTTTAGGTGGAGAAACATCTTACAACGTTTGAAAAGTTATTGTGGTACTACATCTTAGAGGAAATCAATTGAAATTGTGTTTATGGCTACATATTTTCTAAAATTGTTGGTAAAGAGCTAGACAACACTGATAGGTTTTATTTATTTACTTTTTTTTGGATTTGGCCAGTAAGCTAGCCTATAAGACAACATCGATAGTTACCTCAATATAAGCCTCTAGCATGCCAAAAATAAAATGATTAGTACATCTATCATCATACTTCTTCCATTCTATAAATATTGTGACATTTGGACTTTTCTATTATTTACACACTACTCTTTGATCATATATTGTGATTTATATACAAGAAAAAATGTAGTCGTATTGGATCTTGTTAGATTCGTCTCGATATATATTTTCAAAATATAACTCTTTTTGAGAGAAGAATTTTGTGAAGATTAACCGGTTTTGGATTATCATAGTAAATCTAGGGGAGATTTTCTTAGGGTCCTTTTGGTATTAGGTAGATGCTTAAGTTAATCTTGTGTCTTTGAAGAAAATTTTCCCCTCCAAATTAACTTTATTCTTAACAACGAGTAAATTATTGTGGATGTCATCTAGCTTAGTTGGTTCTTGTGGTGGGACTGGGGGTGGTACCCAAGACATGGAATCAAATCCCATCTACAACACCGCGATTAGTCGCTCACTTACCCACAAAAAAACAGAGTAAAGTTCCCATGCCTCGTCAAATTTTCTATATGACGCGAAAATGAAAAAAGACTTTTTTTAGAGGATACTAAATACTAATTGACTAACAAACTTACATTGTCAGTTGTCACTACAAATAAAGTCAATTTGGAGAGGGAATTGTTAATCTCATATTTACCCTAGTTATCACTTATCACAAACCCAAAGAAACAAGGGGTTAGCCCCCTCTCTTTTTTCTCTCTCTCAAACCCTAAAAAGCCCCCTTCTTCTTCATTAATTGGGTGCCATGGATGATTTCATCCATGGTAAGCCCCTTTTCTCCTTTTATTTTCAGTTTTTAGTTTATTTTCTTGTTTTGTTTAATAAATTAGTATCTCTTTATGAGATTTTCTCAAACCCTGTTATGGGGTTTTTAGTTTTGTTTTTTGGAAATCTCCTTCTCCCCTATGAGAGTTGTGAGTATGGTTCTTTTGTTTTTAGGTATGAGAAATTATTCTCATTGGTTGAAGTTCGAGACTCAACATGAAGGTATTGGAATCTCGGATGCGGTCAACCTGACTCGATCAAGAATGTTCTTCCCAAACTATATCAGAATGATAGACTTTCTCATCAATAACTGTTTGATTCAAAATCTGAGGGAATTATTTGTATTCTTCGATCCAGTTCATTGTAGTTTCTTCGAAAACGAATTTGATCTAGTCTTGTTTAATTGTATCTTATTTTTCTTTAATACCTATTGTAGATGACGTTTGGCGCCTTCAATTAATGAAATTTCTCTTTAAAAAAAAAAACAAGGGGTTAAATTCAACATTTTGCCTAATAGAGTTGCATTGCATACTTGAGAAAGTTCCCCAAATTTTATTTATGAACATTATAGGCGGGAAAATTAAAAGTACTGTACTACTTTATCTTGTCGCACTTGATTTCCAGGTCCCCTTCTTCCGTCTCTCTCCTCCATCGCCTGCTATTATTCTTTCCTTTCCTAAGGTATGTTAAACATATTCAAACCTACCCAATTTTATTTCAACTTTTATTCATCTGCTTTTCAATTTATTTCAGATTGTACATTAAAGCTTCAATTTTTTTAGAAATCTTGGTAAAGTAATTTTTCTTTGTCCCCTTTGATCTGATGCTGCTGTGAATTTTTATAATTCGTTCTTATTAAGAGAATTAAGAAAAGGAATAAAAAACCCTAATTGAAAACCCTAGCTAGGACTAGAATTCTTCCGTCTCAGTTAAACTTATTAATTATGCATAAAAAGCGTTGATTTTGATGAAATGTTGGTTGATTATGAGTGGAAAACATTGGGTAATTGAGTATTTTTAAATCATAATCATAATAAGCATGAATTTTATAATTTCACCCCCTTTCCTTTTTGCCCAAACAATTAAAATTCCTGGTAGTTGAATTGTGGGTCCTCCTCGTACATCATGCTCCCGAGTGTAGGATCTAATTTGCGGGTTTGTAAAAGGTTGAATATGGTTTGACACAATGTTACCTAATTCGCTAATTCCGCCGTGAATTGCGAACTGAGACAATCGAATTATTGTCGGTTTTTGGTTTATATTTTTGGCCCATTTTAGGCGAATTGGCGAATGCAAAAAGGCAAATTCGATAGCAAATAGGTAACACTGGTTTGACAAGGGTGGATTTTCTAGAGGAAGGTTTGACGTATTTTCCCTCCTTCATCTTCAATTTTCCTACTCTTTTTTTGGTAAGAAACCAAACAACAAAAACCATTGAAAATGTTTTCCCTCCAACCAAACGGAGCCTTATATCTTACATCATGTTTCTTTCGAAGTCTGAGAGATATCTGAATCCAAAGGGCTGAGATTTGATCGTTTACAATGCATATTTTATATGACACTTGGTTTAAATTGATCACAATGCAGATTGAATTCTCTGCAAATAATGGTCTACAACCCTTAAATCATGGTCTATTCATGAGCTTTTGAGGATTGGAGCAATATAGGTGCCAAATACACATAATCACATTGCATATCTTCTCCATTCTGTAGACATGCTTGTTTATTTACCAAAAAATTATTATTTTGGTTCTAAATTCACTGTTGTGTTTGTCTATGTTTATCTAATTATTTTTTGGATTTGACTCTGGTAATTGAAGTTCTTCTTTGTGACAATGTATCATTTTCACCATTACTTGATGAAGCAGTGGATTTGGAACAGAATGTGACTGCAAATTTTGTGTTGATATTTCAGATACACCACACATTTAATTTCTGGGTTTAGCTTCAGTTGTAGATGTAGTAACTTTCTTTTTCTACATTGAATTAGAAGTCTTTACATAACTAAAGGACTTCAATCTTCTTATTTTTCTGTCCCATTGTTTGGTGAAGCAATAAGTCTGATTGGTACACGTAGAAAATTGAACATATGGATTCAGAGGCTGCACGCACTGCGCGAGACTCTTTGGAATTGTCATTCCAGATGTCAAACATACTTGACACTGGATTAGATCGTCACACTCTTTCTGTCCTCATCGCGCTATGTGACCTTGGCTTGAACCCTGAAGCACTTGCTGCTGTTGTCAAGGAGCTTAGAAGAGAATCCTCGCCTTCTTCAACTATTCCAGCTGATACATCCGCTCATTCCTGAGTAATTTTGTTTGGTATTATTTTCTACATCCTCCTTTTCTTTCTTGTTTCTTGTGTAGAGTTCATAAATTCTTCTTTCCATTTAAGAGATCCGCGGATGTATCAGCTTTAAATGTGTGCTTGAATTAGCTGGTAGACTAGTCTTTTGATGTATAAAATTGGTATCTTATTATTTCCTTTGTATGATCTTTAAGGTAAATTTTCATGCTTCTTGCCAGTGTTTCCATCTTTTTTTGGCGAACAAGGATGCATAAATGGATAAGATAACCATAGTTCTTACAAACTTAAGTGTTGAAGATAATACATTCACAATTACAAGTAGTCATACACTAACTAGGGGATAGGGAAACCACTTAGTTACGTTCAGATTTAAATCTCTTCCCTTTTCTAGGGGGATCTCGACAATTAGTATTGTATCCAACTATCCAGCAATTTCATCTACCTTCTTACTCTGGACTTCCTTTTGTCTTCCCAACGATCTTCTCCGATCTCGATCGCGCCTTAAGCCTCCTACACCCAATTGGAACGAGGCTTGGAATAACCATTTGAATACCATGAATCTTAAGGTCACCCTGAATCTTAACTTCCTCTATATACCCATCTACCTCATTATACCAAAATAAATCATAATCATTCTCGCCACTAACACACAATGATAACAAGTATCTTTTTTGCCTTTTAGAATAAAACAGAACATTTAAACTTACTAAACTTCCCCCAAATAATGGAAAAATCAATAATCTTGTCCATGATTCTGTAACACCGTATTCTTTCATAACCCATAATTGTTGATAAAAACAATGTTGTTGAGGAACAACAATCAACGTGCTTAGACATCCCTCCAAAACAAACACATCGTTGACCTCATATGTTTCATCTAAATCAGGGAAATTCATCTGACTCCATTCTTCATCATGTAGATTAAAGCTAATAATCGCATTCACATCGTTACCGTTCGTGTAAAAATGTAAGCAATTGTTTAAGAAGGCGAAACCAATATACGTCCATTGTCCTCCTATGTCTGCAGGAGGATCTAAGAGTTTCCAAGATCCTAATTTTAAGCTATAAATCATTCCTTCAACTCCTAAATAATCATAGCTGTCTTTCCAGTACCAAATATACACGATCTTGTAATCGTTGTTCTTTTCATCATAACCAAAAGCTGAACCAACAGATATATAACACCTACTCGAGTAACCATACCTGCTTATGTCATTGTCTGCAAGAGGAAGGATCTTTACGGCTGTCGGGTTTGTTGGGTTGAACAGAAAATAATTGTTCTGAAACAAACCACTGCTAATGCAAACTAAGCCGTTGCACGAACCGACTAATGTTGGGGGCGAGACGTGCTGGAATGCAGGAGGTAGAGCGAGTTCGATGGGATGAGGTGATAAGCTTCTAAGATCATCGACAAGGTAGAGGGAACGTCCAGAAGTAAAGATGAGTAGAGTATTAAATTCAGTAGGGTGTTTTAGGGAGTTCTTTAGATGTTGTTGGATGAAATGTGAGTTGTTGATATAATTTTGCCATTCCTTGTTCATGGATTTGAATCGAACAAGTGATTTCACATCTAGTTTTTTGACAATGTTGGAGAGAATATGATCTGGAATATGTGACATATTTTTTTTTGGTTATGATTTGTTTAGTTTTGGGGAGAGTTTTGTGGGAGAATAGGAGGATCAATTGATTCTGCCTCCAGAATTTATAAAGCACTACTTACCTATAACATGTTGGGTTTGTGATTGTGTCACAAATCCCACATTAATTAATTCAAGCTTGCTTTGTAAGCCTTAGAGGAAATTCACACATACCATATACTTGGCCTCCAAGTCTTTTGAAGACCCTTGTCCTCCAAGGTTATTACCCATGTCCTTGGGCTCTAAGCCTAGTGCTAATATGTTTGGCCTCCCAGCTTACTTGTACTTAGAGGTGATCATGGGCCGGACTGGGCTTGGCCCATAAAAAGTGGCCCATTTCGGGTCAAAGCCTCGGGTCGGGCCAAGTCGCGTGCCGAAATTCCCGTGCAAAAACCCGCAAAATCGGGTCGGGCCAACAGACTTTTCGGGCCAGGCCAAAATTTAGACTTTTTTGAATATTTAAGTTGTCTGTGGCCCGGAATTTTTGCCCAAAAAATCGGGTCGGGCGACCGCGGGCCGAAAATTTGTGCCCAAAACCTGCACATTTTCGGACCGGGTCCATGTTGATCACCTCTACTTGTACTATAAATTCCCACTTAGCATAGAATTACATGTTGACTAAGAGTTGGTTGTTTGAGCATGTCAATAGCCATTTTGCAATATGAAAACTGAGTACGTAAGAGTATTATTTTATCTGTTTCCCACCTCTAATCTCCTTCTTAAATTGTGTTCCCAATTTTAACATTACAAACTTACAAGCATTAGAACGAGTAAGAGTTAGGTTTTATCATGGTCCTTCTCCTTGTCAAAGTGCTGTAAGATTCATGAAATTACACCCTCATCCTCAGTGAATCGACCTGAACCCGAGATTAACTAGCTCTCCTGATCTAACCCTCGCACAACTCCTAGCCTCCAACCTTTCAAATTATCAGAAATCAAATGGTTAAAGTTACTAAAAAGGGCTTCAATTCTTTCAAATTATCAGAATTTCTCTCTGTTCCTCATTCTAAAAACCCAATAAATATAATGGCATCCTCTCATAATTAATCTTCTTCTTGAAGTTGATATCTAATTCATAAATGGAAGATAAATTGGCTTGCATATAATAAGCATAAATACAAACGAGAGTTAGTAAAGATACGGACGATCCACTTTGAAATTCTTTTTTTCTTGGATACAAGTATACAACCAAGAAAAACGAAAGATCTATTATATTCTAATAGAGTGATGGACGTATAAGATAGAATCACATACTAAAATTCTGAAACCAGGTGAGACTTGCCTTACTTGGCAGGACTCTTAACCTTAGATCTTTAAGTTTTAAGGTTCAAATCTTTTTAAGTGGGGACGTAATTAGGTGAGGATACCTCTACCCCTCAAATTAGATATCGGACCTACGAATACTTAACCAAACAACCTTCAAGAGTTAAAGTCTAATCAGAGTCATTTTCCATACTATTTAAAAAAACTATAGACTCGTGAAATTACACCCTCGTCTTCGGTTAATCGGCATGAACCCGAGGTTAATCTTAATCAGCCCTCTAAGGCTTTAAGCCGCGCCCAACTCCAAGTCTCCAACCTTTCAAACTATTTCTCCTAAATTTAAACGGTTGAACTTTTGAAGTTGCTAAAAAGAGGGTTCGTATCTTTCCAACCGAAATATATACTCTCCAAATTGAACAAGAATTTCTCCCCCAAAAACCCAGAAAAATCACTAACCCAGAATTCTCCTTGTTCCTCATTCTAAAAACCCAGTAAAAATGGCGTCTTCTCAAAATCTTGAAGACGAAGAAAACGATTATGAAGACACTCAAACAGACCCCCAACTTTCTCTCTCCTCCTCTTCAGAAACCTACATGGTTGGTTTCGTCATCGTCAACATCGTAGGCCTACAGTATTACTCCGGCAGAATTAGCGGCCGAGAAATGGTGGGTTTAGTCCGTGAACCCTTGAATGTTTACGACGAAAACGCCATTAAAGTGCTCAACACTCGAGGATATCAAGTGGGTCATATTGAAAGAGCTGGTGCAAAAGTTTTAGCGCCATTAATGGATGTTCAGATGATTTCTGTGGAAGGTATTGTTCCTAATTCTCCTAATAAGAACCCTAAGTTTAAAATTCCAGTTCAAATTCATATCTTTGCTAGAATTGAGGATTTTCAAGATGTTCAATCTGCCATTTTAGGAGGTGGGTTGCAGTTAATTTCTGGGGATAGTGCTAGTTTTGCGTTATCGGATGCCGAGGTTGTGAAGGAGAAGAAGAATAGTAAGGATGTTAAGAGTGTAGATGAGATTTTTAAGTTGGTGGATGAAAATGTGGGTGAAAAAGAGGGTTTGTTTGTGAAATTAGAACCTCCGAAAGATGTGATTATACCGGAGTTGTTCGATCACCAGAAAGAAGCACTTGGGTGGTTGGTTGGGAGGGAGAATTCTGAAGAATTGCCCCCTTTTTGGGAAGAAAGAGATGGGATGTATGTCAATGTGTTAACTAATTTTCAGACGAATACGAGGCCTGAACCGATTAAAGGTGGGATTTTCGCCGATGATATGGGGTTAGGGAAGACCTTGACTCTACTTTCTTTGATTGCTTATGATAAAAATTGTTGTGGGGGTATGGGTGTGAGTGTAGATAAAAGAAGTGAGAATGAGGTTTATGGGGGTAATGTTGATGATTGTGGTGATAAAAGAGATGGGATGTATGTCAATGTGTTAACTATCACGTTTTAATTACCAATTCATGTCATCAATTATATGCCATATATTAACTACCAAAATTATCAGCCTCGAATCTCGATCATACGGTGTTCTTTCAAATCCTACTAATTAGTGCTTATTGTCCTTACTCTATTCCATATAGTATTTGGTAATGTGTTATCTTATTAATCCTCATCCTCTATCAATGTGTCCCTCGTTTTATATATCTATATTTCTCTTTACTCTACATTAACCTTTTTTTATAAATGCGTGAATCCTACTATGAAACGGGGGAAGTATTATCTGGTCGGGCTAACAGAAAGTAGAAAGTAGAAAACAGAGTTTGCAAAAATAATGGTGTCAATTTCAAATGTGAATTGTGATGGTCACGGGTCAAAAAACACATCCAGCAACTGATGATGACTCCATTCCCCCACGCTGCTCGCTGATAAAAGTTTTTGGTTTCATTCCAAAAAGCCTTGGTTTCACAATATAATACTCCATATTGGTTGGTTTTCTGTGCATGGAAACAAAGAACACCAAAGTATACGAACCCCATAACAAATTAACAATAACAATCTTTGTTGAATTTGTGGGCCCCACGAGTCCACCTACAACTCCACCATTAGTATGATATTGTCCGCTTTGGGACTAGCCTGCACGGATTTGTTTTTGGGCTCCTTCCCAAAAAACTTCCTACTAATGTAGTTGGTGAACTTTTATAAACTAGGCAACTCCTCCTTATCTCTCCGATGTGGGACTTTAGATGTATACCCAACAGAATTCAGTTAAACTCATTTTGTTACAGAAAAAAAGAAATCAAACATAATTTATTAGAAACAGAGTTTCAAAATAAGTTTGGACAAGTAAAGATTTTCAAACTTGTCAAAATCAACCGAATAAAACGCATCTTAAAATTGATTCTGCTGTTCTGCCGAAACCATCTCATGTTAAACGTCTTATGAATAGACTTTTATAAAGTGCAACTTTGTTTTTCTGTACATGATTAGATATTTGAATACTCCTACGTTAATTAAACTTATTCTCTCTTTGCCAAAAAATATCATCACTTGAAAATTCCACTCCCACTATCAAGTATCAAGACAAACCTCCTAGTTTAAGCAAAACAAACCTCCTAATTAAGTACTATTAACCAAAACAACTTGAGTTGATTTGAATGAGGTAAGTTAATGAGTCACGCATATGATATCGGCTAACATGGTTTCTAAATTTGTTGGTCAAAACAAGATCTTTGTTGAGAAAAAGGAATATTAGATGTAGGGTCCGTTCTGTTCAACTTATTTTAACTTATATAAGATTTTATAAGATAAGATAAGATAAGATATTAGACACATACAATAAACTATCTTATAAGATAAGATAAGATCGGATAAGATTTTATAAGATCTTATAAAATAAGATAAGATAAGACAAAATAAGTTGAACAGAACAGACCCGTACACTAAACCACTAATTGTTTCAATTTGTTGAGAAAGAATCTTACCCGCTACAAATAGACCATTGAGTGACCCCAACAAGGTGTGCATTCATAACCTTTTGTACATCTTTCCTGTTTATGTATTGGGTTGTTTCATCATCTAGACAAACATCAATTTTCTGCTCATCCTGTCATTTCAATTGACAAGTGAATCAAGGCTTAATTAGAGCAACTGATAAGAAATGCAAATTCTTATACGTTGACGCTACACACTATTAGTTGATGGTATGACGTGGGTTACATTTATTCGCGACAAGAATATGAGCATAAATTAGGAATGCATTAAAATCAATTGTAAAATAATAATGAAACAAAACATGATTACAGACATATACTTACTATATGATAGCATACAATTGCCAATCTCACTTGGCAATTCATTTAGAAGGAAGATTATTATGAAAATTTGAGTTGCTAAAAAGAGCAATGGCATTACAAGTATGTTTACCATTTGGTTACGATTAAGAACATGAGCTTGCTTAGCAACTGAATGATAACAGACGTCGAGTGTAACATCGTACGAGTCGATAAACTTGCCAATCTCACTTGACATATGAGAATTCACTAGGGCACAAGGAGAGGAGAGGAATCCTTTTTGTGCTTGTCTTCTAATTTGTGAAAAATTGCAGACTTTTTGGGTGAGTTCATAAGTAGCATCTGATATTAGTCCATGAGACCAAAGATATTCTGTTCTTGAATTGAAGTCAGTGTTGAACTCTAGCAGTGGATTTCCTAACTGCATTACAATTAAACCAATGCACATTACATCACATAAAATCTTGAAAGAATAAAAAAGTTAATTAACTGAATAATTAACTGCTTTAATGACTAATTACTTACAGCAATTCCCTTCAAATTTGGCTTGAGGCTTGATTTTAGTATGAGATTAGCAAGTTGTGGTACATAATGCCCTGTTTTCAAACAAGGGAAAAGTGATTTAGGATACTAATTTTTTTTTTAACAAATCAATCTTCATCATAATTAAAGACTATATAGAAATTTATTGAATAAAAATGTAACCTCCATAACTCTCTCCAGTAATGAAAAAATCCCTATTCTTGTATTCTGGAAATATTGCTAGCCAATTCTGAAGAAATTCCAGATTGTCTCTTGCTGAACAGAGAAAAACAGATTGATCCATTAATTAATACACTCCAGCATTTATTACATAGTACTTCATAACAAAAGAATAAACAAACTGAGATTTTGTTACTTTTTATAGAAAAAATAGCTCAAATTTCCACAAACAGAATGAAATATAATTAATTACTCATAATTAATACAAGGAGAAACCTGTCATCTCATCATTGACACCATTATAAAATGATGTATTAACAGAATAAGAAAACCCAACTCCTGCTGGTGATTCAAGATATAACATGTTTGCTTCTGCAAAACCATTAACAACAAAAGTTACCCATTAATCAAACAGTAATTTTACATTATAGCTAAAATTTGAAAACTAAGATAAAAAAAATGACCTTTATTCCAGCTATAATCATTTTTCACTAGTACATTCCCACTTGGCTGAAAAGGTCCATGTTCACTGAAGGCTCCTGCTCCAATAGATGAACAACCAGGCCCTGAAAATCACATCATATAAATAAAAAAATTGGATCAAAAAAATGAAAAAAAAAATACCCATTTAAAAAATAAATAGAGGGAAGAAAATAAAAAAATAAAGAAGAACCTCCATTAAGCCAAAGAACAAGGGGTTTAGAAGAAGGGTTAGTTTCAGCTTCAACAAAATAGTAAAAAAGATATCTTTTTTGAGTTTCATCAACAGTAATATAACCAGCATATTGCTGGAAATCAACAGGAGGTTGTCCAGGTAAACTTGTGATTTTATGAGCTTCAGATGAAGGAGTTGTTACTTCTGCTAAGTTGTTGCATAAAAGGGTTGCAGAGAATATAATAATAAACATAAGCCATGTAAAAGGCAGCATTTTGCTACACATGTAAGAGAAAGAAGGGGAGCTACTAATGTATATATATTATACTCCCTCCGTCCCATAATATAGTGCTCACATTCCTTTTTGGGTGTCCCAAAATGTTGTGCCTATTTTCTTTTTTATCAATTTATTTGGACTAAATTATCCTTCATTTCTACATAAAGTTTCCAAAATACCCCTACATTTCTTTTAAAATATGTGCCTTTATTTATTGTTTTACACCATTCCAATGAATATTTATTGCTTTTTTATTGTAATTTAAAGGAAAAGAAAGTAAATAGTTAGTTCCAAGACAAAGGTACCAAGAAAGTACTTACTCCTCCCACTTTCCTTAATTCTCGTGAAAAATGAGAAATGAGCACTATATTATGGGACGGAGGGAGTAATTGACTAGTATAAGTGTTCTAGTGATATTAAGGTATGAACATGACTTGTTGGATAGAAAGAATTTTCTACTCTGATTTGTATGATTAGATAATGGGGTTTTGGTTGATTCTATATTTTATAGTGGTCTCCACGAACGCTGGCTAGTTTATGAGTTCAATACGCATAATCAAGTATTTGTCATTTTTGGGCTTGTGAAAATTTCCAACAAGTAATTAATTAAGTTGTACATAGAGCCCACATTGTGATTAGGGATGGTGATTTCATCGAAACTCAATGGATAACTATCTACCCAATCTAGATATATGGACGAAAACCCCAATTTAAGCGGAATGGTGGATGGGTTAGGTGAATATATTGTTTCAATTCGTATTAATCACAAAGATTTCATTGCTTCTTCTTTGTATCTCAAAAGCATTGTGGTGAATGGTGATACTCCATTGTTCAAGTCAGTCGGTATTTTACTTTTAGGAGCACATATCTAGTTTGATCATGCTTGGAAGAGATTATCCGTCACTCATTAGATCAAAGTCCTAGTTAGTAGAACAATTCACCATTTCTTCATTTGTTAAAATAGATATACTTCTTCCAATAATTGGCTTTTACAGAAATATACCATGATTTGGTATTGTGTTAATTATTTGTACACTCAGAATACTTATCTAGGGATAAATTGAATGTTTAGTATCCCTAAATTTACGCTTCTTAAACTAATCTCAAGTTTTTTATTACTCATGAACTATTGCAAATTTAAATATACCTTCACAAAATAATATGATATTCTTAATAATACATTGATGTATATATATATATATATATATATATATATATATATATATATATATATATATATATATATATATATATATATATATATATATATATATATATATATTCTTTTCGTTTTTTACATTGCTAAAAAGTGAGAGTTGGATGTTGTAACTGAATAAGGCCTTGTTCTTTTGGACTGAACTGGGCTGAACTAAACTGAACGGAACTGAACTACGAGAAACTGAACTGAACTGAACTGAACTGAACTGCGAGAAACTGAAATGCATAGAGTAACTAAAACTGAACTGAACTGAACTGCGAGAAACTGAATTGAACTGAAAAATAAGTCCAAAAGAACCGGGCTTAAGGCTATGTTCAGTTCGCCTTATTTTTGCTTATTTCGGATCGGATCGATCGTAAAAAAATAAGTTCAAATCGATCGAAAAAAATAAGTTCAGATCAGATCAGATAAGTTCAAATTATGCTTATATTTAAAAACTTATTATTATTGTTATTATTATCATGATTATTATTATGATTATTAGTATTACTAATGTTATTATTGTTATTGAATAATTATTATTATTGTTGTTGTTGTTGTTGTTGTTATTATTATTATTATTATTATTATTATTATTATTATTATTATTATTATTATTATTATTATTATTATTATTATTATTATTATTATTATTATTACTTTATGCGATTAATATTACTATTAATATTACTATTTACTAGTACATTTATTCAAAAAGATTATTATTATTGTCGTTGTTGTACTTATTAATTATTAATATTGGTAATTATTATTAATGTCGTTGCTATTATTATAAATGTCATTGATATCACTATTTGAAGTTATTTGTGTTCAAGAAGAAGAATGTTTTTTTTGGCATTTGTACGTGTTCTTTTTTATATTTGTTCTAATTAATAATTTTGATATGTGATGTTCTTTTTTATGTTGTACATGTAACGAACATGACAATAGTATATGATGTTTATTTTTTAAAACAATTTTGGTAGAATAATATAATTTATATATTACTAGTTTATATACAACGTGATTAGTATGGGATAACTTAATGGTGTTGTCATCACGTTTAAAATTTTCCCTACAAAGGATTTCAACTTATCTTTAAAAACAAAGTTTATATTAGGAACAAAACAACGATATAAGAAGAATATTTAACCATTTTGTTCAAGATCATATGATTATACATATTTATAGGTTTATTTATAATAAAAAAGAACAGTTTATTGATATAACAAAGAACATGTTGTTAGTTAAATCCAAACATGTCATCAATATAAAAATAACATCTATCTTTTATTTTTAAAATGTGTTCTTTAAATAGATCTTGTATGCTCTTTCAGTATATGTTCTTTTTTTAATATCATTATATGTTCTTTTCATTACTACCTAAATTCTTATTATTATATTAACGGACCTTAAACATGAACAATATGTTTTCTTTACCATGAACAATATGTTTTTTGTTACCTAAAATGTGTGTTCTTTTATTTTTAATTTTTTTTGGGCCCCTTTTGGGAATCCCGTGGTATGATGAATTTCCTCTAGGCTACCCTCGCACAGAGTCACTCACCTTGAGACCCAACAAGCCCCAATCCCCCTCCCCCACCCACAACAATATTGAAATATATGCTTCCACCAAGATTTGAACCTTGGTCTCCCATGTGGGAGGTAAGAAGTCATACCATTGGACCCAAGAGTTCTTAGTCTTTTATTTTTTATTGTATGTTCATATACTAATGTGTTCTTTTTTAAAAAAAAAAACTAATTATTATTATTATTATTATTATTATTATTATTATTATTATTATTATTATGCTATCTATATTATTATTATTATTATTATTATTATTATTATTATTATTATTATTATTATTATATTATTATTATATTATTATTATTATTTATATTATTATTATTTAATATTATTATTATAAAATTATTATTATAAAATTATTATTATAACATTATTATTATTATCATATTATTATTATTATTATTATTATTATTATTATTATTATATTATTATTATTATTATTATTATTATTATTATTATTATTATTATTATTATTATTATTGAAAGTTGTGCATAGTAATAAAATGATAGTAATAGTAATACTAGTAATGAAATACAAAGTAATAATAATATTAGTAATAATATATTTTGTAAAAGATAAGTTCAGATCAGATCAGTTCAGTTTATATCGATCGATCGGATCATATCGATCGATCGAAAAAATAAGTTCATATCGATCAAATCGATCGGATCGATAAGTTCAGATCAGTTAATTTTAGGTGAACTAAACATAGCCTAAGTGTCAACGTCATTAGTGGGTTCTTGCCACCGAGTTTTACAATTCTAAGAAAAATGACTGGCACCAAAGTAAGTAGTAGAGGTGATCATGGGCCGGGCCAGGCCGAGCCAAAAAAAAATTGTCCATTGACCGGGCCAGGGCGGACCCAAATCCGGGCCAAAAAATTGTGCCCAAAGCCCGTTATTTCGGGCCGGGACGAGCGGGCTTTTTGGGCCAAAACGGGCCGGGCCAAAAAATTAGACTAAAACGTCTTTTTTGGCTTGTCCAAAGCCCGTCTAAAAAAAAAACCGCCCCGGCCCGGCCCGCCCGCGGGCCAAAATAACTGCCCTAGCCTGCCCAAAAACCGGGCCAGGCCCGCGGGCCGAGCTGGAGTTGATCAGCTCTAGTAAGTAGTTTATGTTTATCTAGATTTAGAAATGCCGCGTGCAATTGTGCATCAACGACTAATGATCATAGCAGGAGAAACATTTTATTTGACTATTAATCATGCACTTAGTAGTTCATAGATAAAAATGGAGCAGCAAACCAATAAAGTGAATTAGGTAAAGCTCATATACCAAAAACCTGCTATTTTTGTGTTTTGAGCACTAGTCCAATAAGTGGAGGAATCAATTTACTTCTTTTCGACATACCTTGTGGCGCATATAAGGCAAGTATATCACTTACATATTACAAGTTCACAACTCATATCAATGATTCCATGTTTACCACTCAACTCAGTTGATGGTTGGACTTGCAAGAGAGATTATTGGAGTTTCGTTAATGAATTGAGTTATTAGTGGTTAAGAATCGAGCAATTAATTTTGAAGGTTAATTATGATGTCGAGATAAAATTTGTGTTTGCTTTATTTTTATTTTATAAATTGTTTTGTTTTGCCTTGAGTATGGGAATCATTGGTATTGGTCTTCATCTAATTTTGTGATAGTTTTTCTAAATATCAAACTCTTATATCTTTATGGTATAATCTCCTTTCATAGTTGTTTGTTTCAAAGTTCGAGGACGAATTTATTTTTAAGGGTGGTGTGATGTAATGCCTCGTCAGTTTTTATGATTGTTACAACTCAAATTGTCTCGTATTTCATGTTGTTTGTTGTAATTGTGTATGACTTTTACTTATTGAATGAAAAATGATGTTGTAACATATGCAATTAACAAAACAAATAATAATGAACAATCGACACAAGAATTTAACGTGGTTCACTAACAATGTGTTAGCTATGTCCACAGGCAGAGGAGAAACAGTTTTATTAGATTTAGGAGAGAGTACAGATTTCATAATACGGAGGCAGGTGTTAATAATAGGGTTTATATAGTACCCTACTAATTAACCTAAATAGATAGGCCTAAAACCGAAACTAAAACAGACTCGATATACTAAACAACATATACCGAAAAGTTCGGGGGCATTGCCCTCTAGCGAGACCCACGTGCTAGGTTAATCCTAGCGCCTGATAATTAATTCAAGGCATAGTTCAACATATGAGTTTTGTGAAACATTTATAATTTGAACAATTTAAAAATATTTCAAATGAGTTTTGCTTTAAATGAGATAATTGAAATCTAATGCCAACAAGTTTGCCCCTTTTGTTTTCTTTGCTCCTCGATTTCTCGAGACAACTTGAAGTAGAGATTTAAAAGATGATAGCATAATGGAGGCTGGACACTTGATATCTTGGTAACTCGAGATTTTTCTTTTTTTTTAAAGGGATTTGTCATATAAGTGTGAGACTTTCTCATGATTATTGGTTTAAATGAATTTTGTTTGTTAAAATTGTTTTACTTATTGGTTCTTCAAATGTCTGTTTTCAAGTTTCGAGGACGAAACTTCTTATAAGAGTGGTAGAGTGTAACAACCCAAAATTTTAAAAGTGTGTTAATTATCATTATTAGCCAAAATTATATATTTAATATTCTTATTATATTTACTTTGGAACTAATGATCTTATATTGCTACGTTGGTGTTGATATTATGTGTTATTCATTTGTAACTGGTAATATTTTATGCGCGTTTGATCGCAAGTTAATTATTTTATTAGCTTAAGTATAATAATTCCTCCGTATCAAATTAAATGCAACAGTTTCTAAAAATGGATGTTTCAAATTAAATGCAACACTTTCATTCTTTCTATTTTTGGTATGATTTTTACCCCTGAAATTACCAAAATGTCCTTATTAAAAAACTAAAACACATATTATACTACCCAAATCAAATTAATTACAAACCTAATCAAAATTAATCTATCTAAATTAATTTACCCACCACCCACAACTCACCACCATTTCTCTCTCCTCCATCCCTGCTTACATAATTCACCACCACCCGAAGAACTTTTTTTGCTTCAGATCACCACCACCATCATCATCATCACCATCCTCCATCACCATCCTCCACCACCATCCTCCATCACCATTTTCTGTCCTTCACCACCACCATCATCATCACCATTCTCGCCGGCGACCTTCATATTCCACCTTCGATCTCCTCCCCCCACCATCCCAAAACCACCGACATCCTCCAGATTCGATCTCTTTCTCTCACCTCCATCTTTCTCTCATCTCCAGATGCGATCTCTTTCTCTTACCTCACAACCACCCTACCACCTTCGATCTCGTCGTTCTCTCACCTCCATCTCCCTTCGTTCTCTCTCCTGCATCTCTCTCTCTTCGATCTCTTTCTCTCGTTTCAGTGGTGTTGTGGAGGTGGAATGGGTTTTGACTGTGGGTGGTGGAGGTGGAATGGGTTTTGACGGTGGGTGGTGGAGGTGGTTTTGGCTTCGAATTTCGGGTGTGTGTTTTGATTTGGGTTTTTGGTTGATTTGGGCAGCAGGAAGGTGTTTTGATGGTGGTGGTGTTTCGGTGGTGCCGGTGGTGGTGGCGTTTCGGTGGTGCTGGTGATACTAGTGGTGCTCCGGCGGTGGTGGTGGCAGTAAGTAGTGGTATTGGTGGTGCCCCGACGGTAGTGGTGGCAGTAGGTACTGGTAGTGGCGGCATTAGGTGGTGCTTGGTCCCACCTCCTCTCTCCAATTAAACTTAATTACATACCCTCACTTTTTTCTAATCTCACCCTAAGAAATTTTGCCTAGGAATCCGTGTCCATTGAATTGTTGCGTTTAATTTGATACGGAGGAAGTATTACATCTCTGTAATGAGTTTGAATAATTTGGAGTTTAATTAAATATAGTTATATGTTAGTATAACATATTTGCAAGTATTTATAAAAGTAAGGTAGTATGTTGTGTTAAATAAATATTTTAATATATACTTCCTCTATTCTTTAATAATTGCAACAGGTAGGGGTTGCACATTTTTAAGGAGATTAGAGAGATGAAAAAAGAGACTCATGTGATAAGGTGAGAGATAGAGAGAAAACATAGTCAAATATAATAATGTTGCAATCAATATGAAACTTTTAAATAAGGAAAATGTTGCAATAATAAAAGAACGGAGGTACTAATTGTAGAAGGAAAAGATAAATATCTCACCTCAATTTTCATTTCCCCAAAACCCCACAACCCCAAACCCTCAATTTTCCCCCTCTCTCTCACCGTGAAATCCTCGTTGTTAAATTAGTTAGTCTTCTCCTGCTGCACCGTTGTCGTTGTGAGGTGCCACATTTTTCCTCTTCATCTCCTTTCTTTCTCTCAATTTATGTTGTTTAATTGAATTGTTTTAAGTTGAATTAGCTTTGAATGATTGTATTTTATTGGCTAATCCATTCTAGTTGTGCATCCAATAATCAGTTTATAATTCAGGGTTAATTCATGAGTTCTTTTGTCAAATTTTGAGTTATGAGTTTTAACGCAAAGTTTGTTTATCGTTAGTTAATAGTTATCTTTTTGTGGTCTCATGAATGTTTTTAGAAGTTTGATTTGGATGGTGAATTGGAGATTTGAGTATACACCATTTGTGGAATTGGGTTTATAAGTAGAGTTCTTATTTCTGTTTTACGTTCATGGGAACACATAAAAGTAAGTTTCTAATTTCCCTAAATCATATTGTGTTAGTATCCTTCTAATTAATAAAAGTGAACTAAATGATGGCTTATATGCGAACCGGGTAATTGAGATAGCTTGAATAATAATTTAAGGTAATTGTTAATGGGTGTTAGATAAATGTTATTGGAAACATTAGAGGGGTCATTAATAAACATATGGTGGAGGGGTAGATTAGAAAGACTATATAAGATAATTTCTAAATAGTATAGATGTTCTTATTTATCCAACTACCTATAAGGTATAATTGAATATGCATCTCTTCCGACACAACTCATGACCTAGAATGTTGTTTCCTTGTATGAATTAACATGATGATCATCGGATACCTTGATGTACTTGAAATAGATATAGAAAAGTGTCAAATTAAGTTGTATATGTTCTTTTGCTCCTCTGTCTTCAAAGATGTGTTTGAAGAGTCCATGTGTGAGTTGCGACATGATTAACAATAAAGGAGAAAAAGAGGGGCAGGGGCCAGGGGGTTGGGGTTGTTTGAACTTAGAAGAGAAGAACTAATTGGTGATACTTGGGATCATTGATGTGGTGTTATCAGCTTTCATGAAGGGTTGAATAATTGGTGGTACCTGGGATCATTGATGTGATGTTATCAGCTTTCATGAAGGGTCGAATAATTGGTGATACCTGGGATCATTGATGTGATGTTATCAGCTTCATGAAGGGTCGAATAATTGGTGATTATGTTTGTAGGGCTCATTGGTTGGTAAAGAAATACAAAAGGAAAGGTATATTTTCTCCTGGTCGTTATGAAGGATGGCTTAAGAAAAGCTTACGACTCCACTTATATATCCTTTAGTTGAGATAGGTTTATGTAGTTTCGTGGGCTACATTCTCACCAACAAATTTTTTATGTTACTTCGTTTACTAATCTCCAGCACCAAGCAACTGAGTCAGCACCAAGCAACTGAGTCTTCATTTTCCTTTCTACACTACCCCTTTATTTCTCTTTCTCATCAATTTATCCCTGTAATGATGCTAAGGATCTTTGGAATTTAAATCCTTCCTCCACCTTACTCTTCGTTTTCTCTGCAGAAAGAGAAGATCTATATACTGGATGTTTCATTGACTCATTGTAATTGTACTAGAAAGTTACCTTTTTTTGTGGTTTGCCAATTATTTTGACATGTAGCACACTTTTTCAGTTTTTCAATATCTATGATCCGCCTTTGTGCTGAATTACTCGTGGTTATCTCTTACTGTGAAATGAAATTGGCTCTCCTTGTTGATTTTGACTCCTGGAAATTTACATTTGGTAATTTTTCTTGAGTGAAGGATCTTCTTTCACAAGATGAAGCCGAACACAGAAGCAAAGTTACACGATGAGACCATGACATCTCATCAATCATCATTCTTATCATCTCAGCAGCCACCACAACCAGTTCATCAGAATGACGCTGATGAGGAGGACGAGAATGTGAAGCAACTCGGAGATTGCTCTTCCCTTTACTTATCCTTGCAGGTACATATGGCAGTATGCTACTATATTACTGCTTCAGTTTACTAGGGTAATAGTTATAGAACTTTTTCCTTTTTGAGTTCAAGAAGATATATAACCTGAACATACCTGCAGGATTGTCTAATAAAAACTGATAGAAACTGGAAATCATGCCAAAAGGGTATGCTTTCTCTTTTTCCTCTCATTGTTTCCTTTCTTGGTCTGGATTACCCTTATCATCTTTTGATATAAACAGGGTTACCCTTTCATTCCTCTCCGAAGTTATGTCAGTTTATGTGTGTTCAAGTTCCTGTTGTTTTGACGAATGTGTAGAGGTTCAAGCTCTGAAGGCATGCAACGAAAAGAAGCGTGGGAAGTAACAAACGTGTTGCGGCGGAGGAGATCGTTGATCGAAGCAGCAATGCACATTGGCTTGCTGTTTGAGGACCTCAAGCTTGTCAAAAAACTCTGATGCCGAGCAAGATTTTGGGGCATGATGGTTCTAAGTTCTATCATAGTTTGCCTTTCCCATTGATCCATTTTCTATTGGAGTGAACGGCATTATTCTGCTCTTGTAATTTGGGAAGTTGGCATACTTAGCTCGCAGTTTAGGTGGAGAAACATCTTACAACGTTTGAAAAGTTATTGTGGTACTACATCTTAGAGGAAATCAATTGAAATTGTGTTTATGGCTACATATTTTCTAAAATTGTTGGTAAAGAGCTAGACAACACTGATAGGTTTTATTTATTTACTTTTTTTTGGATTTGGCCAGTAAGCTAGCCTATAAGACAACATCGATAGTTACCTCAATATAAGCCTCTAGCATGCCAAAAATAAAATGATTAGTACATCTATCATCATACTTCTTCCATTCTATAAATATTGTGACATTTGGACTTTTCTATTATTTACACACTACTCTTTGATCATATATTGTGATTTATATACAAGAAAAAATGTAGTCGTATTGGATCTTGTTAGATTCGTCTCGATATATATTTTCAAAATATAACTCTTTTTGAGAGAAGAATTTTGTGAAGATTAACCGGTTTTGGATTATCATAGTAAATCTAGGGGAGATTTTCTTAGGGTCCTTTTGGTATTAGGTAGATGCTTAAGTTAATCTTGTGTCTTTGAAGAAAATTTTCCCCTCCAAATTAACTTTATTCTTAACAACAGAGTAAATTATTGTGGATGTCATCTAGCTTAGTTGGTTCTTGTGGTGGGACTGGGGGTGGTACCCAAGACATGGAATCAAATCCCATCTACAACACCGCGATTAGTCGCTCACTTACCCACAAAAAAACAGAGTAAAGTTCCCATGCCTCGTCAAATTTTCTATATGACGCGAAAATGAAAAAGACTTTTTTTAGAGGATACTAAATACTAATTGACTAACAAACTTACATTGTCAGTTGTCACTACAAATAAAGTCAATTTGGAGAGGGAATTGTTAATCTCATATTTACCCTAGTTATCACTTATCACAAACCCAAAGAAACAAGGGGTTAGCCCCCTCTCTTTTTTTCTCTCTCTCAAACCCTAGCCTCCCCTCCCCCTTCTTCATCAATTAGGGGCTGCCATGGATGATTTCATCCATGGTAAGCCCCTTTTCTCCTTTTATTTTCAGTTTTTAGTTTATTTTCTTGTTTTGTTTAATAAATTAGTATCTCTTTATGAGATTTTCTCAAACCCTGTTATGGGGTTTTTAGTTTCTGTTTTGGAAATCTCCTTCTCCCCTATGAGAGTTGTGAGTATGGTTCTTTTGTTTTTAGGTATGAGAAATTATTCTCATTGGTTGAAGTTCGAGACTCAACATGAAGGTATTGGAATCTCGGATGCGGTCAACCTGACTCGATCAAGAATGTTCTTCCCAAACTATATCAGAATGATAGACTTTCTCATCAATAACTGTTTGATTCAGCAAATACAAGGGGGCTGCGCTGTATTGCTCGATCTGGTTCATTGTAGTTTCTTCGAAAACGAATTTGATCTAGTCTTGTTTAATTGTATCTTATTTTTCTTTAATACCTATTGTAGATGACGTTTGGCCTTCAATTAATGAAATTTCTCTTTAAAAAAAAAAACAAGGGGTTAAATTCAACATTTTGCCTAATAGAGTTGCATTGCATACTTGAGAAAGTTCCCCAAATTTTATTTATGAACATTATAGGCGGGAAAATTAAAAGTACTGTACTACTTTATCTTGTCGCACTTGATTTCCAGGTCCCCTTCTTCCGTCTCTCTCCTCCATCGCCTGCTATTATTCTTTCCTTTCCTAAGGTATGTTAAACATATTCAAACCTACCCAATTTTATTTCAACTTTTATTCATCTGCTTTTCAATTTATTTCAGATTGTACATTAAAGCTTCAATTTTTTTAGAAATCTTGGTAAAGTAATTTTTCTTTGTCCCCTTTGATCTGATGCTGCTGTGAATTTTTATAATTCGTTCTTATTAAGAGAATTAAGAAAAGGAATAAAAAACCCTAATTGAAAACCCTAGCTAGGACTAGAATTCTTCCGTCTCAGTTAAACTTATTAATTATGCATAAAAAGCGTTGATTTTGATGAAATGTTGGTTGATTATGAGTGGAAAACATTGGGTAATTGAGTATTTTTAAATCATAATCATAATAAGCATGAATTTTATAATTTCACCCCCTTTCCTTTTTGCCCAAACAATTAAAATTCCTGGTAGTTGAATTGTGGGTCCTCCTCGTACATCATGCTCCCGAGTGTAGGATCTAATTTGCGGGTTTGTAAAAGGTTGAATATGGTTTGACACAATGTTACCTAATTCGCTAATTCCGCCGTGAATTGCGAACTGAGACAATCGAATTATTGTCGGTTTTTGGTTTATATTTTTGGCCCATTTTAGGCGTATTGGCGAATGCAAAAAGGCAAATTCGATAAAGAATAGGTAACACTGGTTTGACAAGGGTGGATTTTCTAGAGGAAGGTTTGACGTATTTTCCCTCCTTCATCTTCAATTTTCCTACTCTTTTTTTGGTAAGAAACCAAACAACAAAAACCATTGAAAATGTTTTCCCTCCAACCAAACGGAGCCTTATATCTTACATCATGTTTCTTTCGAAGTCTGAGAGATATCTGAATCCAAAGGGCTGAGATTTGATCGTTTACAATGCATATTTTATATGACACTTGGTTTAAATTGATCACAATGCAGATTGAATTCTCTGCAAATAATGGTCTACAACCCTTAAATCATGGTCTATTCATGAGCTTTTGAGGATTGGAGCAATATAGGTGCCAAATACACATAATCACATTGCATATCTTCTCCATTCTGTAGACATGCTTGTTTATTTACCAAAAAATTATTATTTTGGTTCTAAATTCACTGTTGTGTTTGTCTATGTTTATCTAATTATTTTTTGGATTTGACTCTGGTAATTGAAGTTCTTCTTTGTGACAATGTATCATTTTCACCATTACTTGATGAAGCAGTGGATTTGGAACAGAATGTGACTGCAAATTTTGTGTTGATATTTCAGATACACCACACATTTAATTTCTGGGTTTAGCTTCAGTTGTAGATGTAGTAACTTTCTTTTTCTACATTGAATTAGAAGTCTTTACATAACTAAAGGACTTCAATCTTCTTATTTTTCTGTCCCATTGTTTGGTGAAGCAATAAGTCTGATTGGTACACGTAGAAAATTGAACATATGGATTCAGAGGCTGCACGCACTGCGCGAGACTCTTTGGAATTGTCATTCCAGATGTCAAACATACTTGACACTGGATTAGATCGTCACACTCTTTCTGTCCTCATCGCGCTATGTGACCTTGGCTTGAACCCTGAAGCACTTGCTGCTGTTGTCAAGGAGCTTAGAAGAGAATCCTCGCCTTCTTCAACTATTCCAGCTGATACATCCGCTCATTCCTGAGTAATTTTGTTTGGTATTATTTTCTACATCCTCCTTTTCTTTCTTGTTTCTTGTGTAGAGTTCATAAATTCTTCTTTCCATTTAAGAGATCCGCGGATGTATCAGCTTTAAATGTGTGCTTGAATTAGCTGGTAGACTAGTCTTTTGATGTATAAAATTGGTATCTTATTATTTCCTTTGTATGATCTTTAAGGTAAATTTTCATGCTTCTTGCCAGTGTTTCCATCTTTTTTTGGCGAACAAGGATGCATAAATGGATAAGATAACCATAGTTCTTACAAACTTAAGTGTTGAAGATAATACATTCACAATTACAAGTAGTCATACACTAACTAGGGGATAGGGAAACCACTTAGTTACGTTCAGATTTAAATCTCTTCCCTTTTCTAGGGGGATCTCGACAATTAGTATTGTATCCAACTATCCAGCAATTTCATCTACCTTCTTACTCTGGACTTCCTTTTGTCTTCCCAACGATCTTCTCCGATCTCGATCGCGCCTTAAGCCTCCTACACCCAATTGGAACGAGGCTTGGAATAACCATTTGAATACCATGAATCTTAAGGTCACCCTGAATCTTAACTTCCTCTATATACCCATCTACCTCATTATACCAAAATAAATCATAATCATTCTCGCCACTAACACACAATGATAACAAGTATCTTTTTTGCCTTTTAGAATAAAACAGAACATTTAAACTTACTAAACTTCCCCCAAATAATGGAAAAATCAATAATCTTGTCCATGATTCTGTAACACCGTATTCTTTCATAACCCATAATTGTTGATAAAAACAATGTTGTTGAGGAACAACAATCAACGTGCTTAGACATCCCTCCAAAACAAACACATCGTTGACCTCATATGTTTCATCTAAATCAGGGAAATTCATCTGACTCCATTCTTCATCATGTAGATTAAAGCTAATAATCGCATTCACATCGTTACCGTTCGTGTAAAAATGTAAGCAATTGTTTAAGAAGGCGAAACCAATATACGTCCATTGTCCTCCTATGTCTGCAGGAGGATCTAAGAGTTTCCAAGATCCTAATTTTAAGCTATAAATCATTCCTTCAACTCCTAAATAATCATAGCTGTCTTTCCAGTACCAAATATACACGATCTTGTAATCGTTGTTCTTTTCATCATAACCAAAAGCTGAACCAACAGATATATAACACCTACTCGAGTAACCATACCTGCTTATGTCATTGTCTGCAAGAGGAAGGATCTTTACGGCTGTCGGGTTTGTTGGGTTGAACAGAAAATAATTGTTCTGAAACAAACCACTGCTAATGCAAACTAAGCCGTTGCACGAACCGACTAATGTTGGGGGCGAGACGTGCTGGAATGCAGGAGGTAGAGCGAGTTCGATGGGATGAGGTGATAAGCTTCTAAGATCATCGACAAGGTAGAGGGAACGTCCAGAAGTAAAGATGAGTAGAGTATTAAATTCAGTAGGGTGTTTTAGGGAGTTCTTTAGATGTTGTTGGATGAAATGTGAGTTGTTGATATAATTTTGCCATTCCTTGTTCATGGATTTGAATCGAACAAGTGATTTCACATCTAGTTTTTTGACAATGTTGGAGAGAATATGATCTGGAATATGTGACATATTTTTTTTGGTTATGATTTGTTTAGTTTTGGGGAGAGTTTTGTGGGAGAATAGGAGGATCAATTGATTCTGCCTCCAGAATTTATAAAGCACTACTTACCTATAACATGTTGGGTTTGTGATTGTGTCACAAATCCCACATTAATTAATTCAAGCTTGCTTTGTAAGCCTTAGAGGAAATTCACACATACCATATACTTGGCCTCCAAGTCTTTTGAAGACCCTTGTCCTCCAAGGTTATTACCCATGTCCTTGGGCTCTAAGCCTAGTGCTAATATGTTTGGCCTCCCAGCTTACTTGTACTTAGAGGTGATCATGGGCCGGACTGGGCTTGGCCCATAAAAAGTGGCCCATTTCGGGTCAAAGCCTCGGGTCGGGCCAAGTCGCGTGCCGAAATTCCCGTGCAAAAACCCGCAAAATCGGGTCGGGCCAACAGACTTTTCGGGCCAGGCCAAAATTTAGACTTTTTTGAATATTTAAGTTGTCTGTGGCCCGGAATTTTTGCCCAAAAAATCGGGTCGGGCCCGACCGCGGGCCGAAAATTTGTGCCCAAAACCTGCACATTTTCGGACCGGGTCCATGTTGATCACCTCTACTTGTACTATAAATTCCCACTTAGCATAGAATTACATGTTGACTAAGAGTTGGTTGTTTGAGCATGTCAATAGCCATTTTGCAATATGAAAACTGAGTACGTAAGAGTATTATTTTATCTGTTTCCCACCTCTAATCTCCTTCTTAAATTGTGTTCCCAATTTTAACATTACAAACTTACAAGCATTAGAACGAGTAAGAGTTAGGTTTTATCATGGTCCTTCTCCTTGTCAAAGTGCTGTAAGATTCATGAAATTACACCCTCATCCTCAGTGAATCGACCTGAACCCGAGATTAACTAGCTCTCCTGATCTAACCCTCGCACAACTCCTAGCCTCCAACCTTTCAAATTATCAGAAATCAAATGGTTAAAGTTACTAAAAAGGGCTTCAATTCTTTCAAATTATCAGAATTTCTCTCTGTTCCTCATTCTAAAAACCCAATAAATATAATGGCATCCTCTCATAATTAATCTTCTTCTTGAAGTTGATATCTAATTCATAAATGGAAGATAAATTGGCTTGCATATAATAAGCATAAATACAAACGAGAGTTAGTAAGATACAGACGATCCACTTTGAAATTCTTTTTTTCTTGGATACAAGTATACAACCAAGAAAAACGAAAGATCTATTATATTCTAATAGAGTGATGGACGTATAAGATAGAATCACATACTAAAATTCTGAAACCAGGTGAGACTTGCCTTACTTGGCAGGACTCTTAACCTTAGATCTTTAAGTTTTAAGGTTCAAATCTTTTTTAAGTGGGGACGTAATTAGGTGAGGATACCTCTACCCTTAGCCTCAAATTAGATATCGGACCTACGAATACTTAACCAAACAACCTTCAAGAGTTAAAGTCTAATCAGAGTCATTTTCCATACTATTTAAAAAAACTATAGACTCGTGAAATTACACCCTCGTCTTCGGTTAATCGGCATGAACCCGAGGTTAATCTTAATCAGCCCTCTAAGGCTTTAAGCCGCGCCCAACTCCAAGTCTCCAACCTTTCAAACTATTTCTCCTAAATTTAAACGGTTGAACTTTTGAAGTTGCTAAAAAGAGGGTTCGTATCTTTCCAACCGAAATATATACTCTCCAAATTGAACAAGAATTTCTCCCCCAAAAACCCAGAAAAATCACTAACCCAGAATTCTCCTTGTTCCTCATTCTAAAAACCCAGTAAAAATGGCGTCTTCTCAAAATCTTGAAGACGAAGAAAACGATTATGAAGACACTCAAACAGACCCCCAACTTTCTCTCTCCTCCTCTTCAGAAACCTACATGGTTGGTTTCGTCATCGTCAACATCGTAGGCCTACAGTATTACTCCGGCAGAATTAGCGGCCGAGAAATGGTGGGTTTAGTCCGTGAACCCTTGAATGTTTACGACGAAAACGCCATTAAAGTGCTCAACACTCGAGGATATCAAGTGGGTCATATTGAAAGAGCTGGTGCAAAAGTTTTAGCGCCATTAATGGATGTTCAGATGATTTCTGTGGAAGGTATTGTTCCTAATTCTCCTAATAAGAACCCTAAGTTTAAAATTCCAGTTCAAATTCATATCTTTGCTAGAATTGAGGATTTTCAAGATGTTCAATCTGCCATTTTAGGAGGTGGGTTGCAGTTAATTTCTGGGGATAGTGCTAGTTTTGCGTTATCGGATGCCGAGGTTGTGAAGGAGAAGAAGAATAGTAAGGATGTTAAGAGTGTAGATGAGATTTTTAAGTTGGTGGATGAAAATGTGGGTGAAAAAGAGGGTTTGTTTGTGAAATTAGAACCTCCGAAAGATGTGATTATACCGGAGTTGTTCGATCACCAGAAAGAAGCACTTGGGTGGTTGGTTGGGAGGGAGAATTCTGAAGAATTGCCCCCTTTTTGGGAAGAAAGAGATGGGATGTATGTCAATGTGTTAACTAATTTTCAGACGAATACGAGGCCTGAACCGATTAAAGGTGGGATTTTCGCCGATGATATGGGGTTAGGGAAGACCTTGACTCTACTTTCTTTGATTGCTTATGATAAAAATTGTTGTGGGGGTATGGGTGTGAGTGTAGATAAAAGAAGTGAGAATGAGGTTTATGGGGGTAATGTTGATGATTGTGGTGGTAAGAAATCCAAGGGAGGCAGAAAGGGGAAAAAGGTTACCACTAATACTGCAAGGAAGAAGAGGAAAGTTGGTTTTAGTGATGTGAGCAGTGGTATTAATGGAATCTCGGAATCAAATACGACATTAGTTGTGTGTACACCTTCTGTATTTTCGGTTTGGATATCGCAGCTGTGTGACCACACTTGTCCTAACTCGTTGAAGTTCTATATGTATCATGGTGGGCAGAGGACACGTGATGTCGAGGAGCTTAAGAAACATGATATAGTGCTAACCTCATATAATACTTTGTCTGTTGAGGAGAGCCAATCTGGATCGCCAATCAACAAGATGGAGTGGAGGCGAATTATCTTAGACGAGGGGCATTTGATTAAGAATGCCGATGCAAAGCAGAGTCGTGCAGTCAGAGCTTTAAATGGTAAGAGAAGGTGGGTTGTGACAGGAACACCTGTACAGAACAGCTCCTATGATCTGTTTTCTCTTATGAGCTTCTTGAAATTTGATCCCTTCTCTACTAAAGGCTACTGGAATAGACTTGTGCAACGTCCATTAGCTCAGGGCGATAATAAAGGTCTTGAGCGTCTTCAGGTAAATTTTTTCTATTGTGTCTTTGTCTTTTGAATAATTAGTCTTGCACTAGAAAATGGTGCAATTTGCTATAAGTAATTGTTATAAGAGAACCCCAGTTGTTTTGTATCTGCCACTCGTTTGTGTCATTTGTTTATAATCCTTTGCTCCATCCCCATTTCTCCGTACCATAGTTTTTAGGGAACTTAGAAGTATAGTTTACCATTCAATGAGTAGGATTTGATATAGTGTGCTTTATTCTTTTTTTTTTTTTTTCTGTGTTTTAACATATTATAGGTCTTAATGGCAACTGTCTCATTGAGAAGAACAAAAGAGCAACTTTTGATTGGCTTGCCATCAAAATCAATACAAACTTGTCATGTGGAACTTTCATATGAAGAACGTGAACTATATGATCGCATGGAAGAAGAAGCCAAACAGGTCGTGAGGAAGTATATCAATGATGGGAATGCGACACGTAACTTTTCGACTGTCCTCAGCATTATATTGAGGCTTCGCCAAATCTGTACTGATGTCGCATTATGCCCACATGATATTAAATCTTTGCTCCCTCCTGACGATGTTCAAGGTTGGTACTCTTTTGATCATTCTATTTCTTTGCCCTCTTAGGATCATTATGTTATTATTCTTGTTCTGTTGTATCGTAGCCACTCTCCTCATGCATGGCATGGCTGTCAACATGTTAATATTTTATACTCCCAAGACAAGCTTTCTTTGAACTATATCCTTCTCCATGTGAACCTACATAGGCCTTCTGTTATTTTATTTTATTTTTTTGTTATATATAGCTTGAACTTATCAAGCTTCCACTTGGATACCTGGTGCTAAATGTCTTGATGGGCCATTTTCTGTAGCTTGAACTCGTGAATATCCCACCTGTTATTAATAGCGATTGTGCTATATGACAACAAGCTTTGAATTCTACTTGAAGTATTTGGATGAGGTTAGCCGTCATCTTTTATTTGCTCCCCAAATCTAGGAGCTGTACAAGGGTTCGCTTCTCACCTGATTAAAAATACGTCTTTAGCTAAGTTGTTGGATCAACTCTTTGGCCTTTTAGTTCTGTCTTTATCCTAGGAAAGAGGGGGGATGAGAACCTCTACCCTACAGTGGGTTAGGGATAGTATCAGTCTTACCCCTGGCATAAAGGTCGTTGCTTTTGAACATTATCATAAAGTTTAGGTTGGGCTGTTTCGTAACAAACAACTTTACAAGACATGATATAGTTTATTACTTTCCGTGTTTCTACATAAGTGCAACACTTGCCTTTTCATGGTCTTCATTGTACACCTTTGACCATTAATATCTTAATTGTCATATTAGTAAAAATTATTAAAAGTTGATATTTCAAAACACACAATGAAGCAAAACTAAAATGATCCTGTATGACTATGTTTTCTCTTATACTTCTTATTGGTAAAAATATACACTGTATAGTCAATGCTTGTGAAGTTTGATCTTAAGAAATAAAGTGTTATAGTTGTTTGGAAACAAAGGAAGTATAATTTGAAAAACATTGTCAAGAAAGACTGTCAAGTCTGTTTTCGATAGCCAAAACATAGTTTCAGCTTAAATATAAAAAGTCGTCCAACGCCCAGTGGTGCAACTCAAAAAACAAAAACGCAATTAGTTACCTCTGAAGCCACTTCAATGCCTTCACTTTTTCATTTACTTCCCCATCATAGATGTTCATAAGAATTCATTATTCTGTATGCTGTATGAGCCTTTTTCTGCATTTTTGTTGTTTTAACATATCATGAATTTTCATCAGTTAAGTATAAAAGGGAGATGTTCACATTCTGCACACGCTAGCATTAATTTGTTGGAGTTTTGAGGTTTGATCTTTTTTTTATGTACTGAATTTCTGTTTCGTAATGCCAAATGCCTCTTAACTACTGTGTTTCCACTCATTTTTTTCATGTTGGGGTGAGTTGTTTTGAGTGTGCCTTCACTTTACGTTCTTGCACTGTTATGACTCCATCAATGCTTTCTATTTTTTGTTTTTTTTTTTTTTTGAAAGGGCCTTCAATGCTTTCTTTAGATAACAATAATGGAGGGAAAGGTAGGGGAGGGAAGAAAGCAAGGGGAGGGAGATGAGCTTGTATCAGAAGGGACTTGGTTTGGTTGTTGAAGAGGGTAAAGAAAATGAATCCGTCCAACTTCCTTCCCTTCCCTTACTTTCCGTTCTCCCATGCTATATCCAAATAGGGGAAAAGGGGTTCCTGTTTTCCTTCCCTTCCCTTCCTTTCCGCCCAGATTCCCTTTCCAAAGAAGGTGTAAATAAATCTTTGCTTTTCCCTCTAAATTCCTTTATCTTTATAGCTAAGGTATGTTCTATTCTAGTTTTGACTTATACAAACTCACTTGAACTTATTGGAATTTATCTTTATAGCTTATCGAAGCTCATCTGAACATGTTTTTATCTGAAAACGTAAGTTTACCTAAAAGCTAGAGGGAATATAGAACATCAGACCTTTTTTTTGTAACTCTGGAACTCAAATATGTTTGCACAAGAAAGGATATATAGAGAGCTAGTTTCGAAATTAAGGCACAACTGATGTCCATGTCCTTTTACTGAACAGTTTAGTTACTACCCTGCAGATGTGTCTAATAATCCTGAACTCCTGGAGAAGTTGGTGTCACTGCTGCAAGATACTGAAGATTTTGACTGTCCAATTTGCATTTCTCCACCAACAAATGTTGTAATTACATCTTGTGCTCACATATTTTGCCGTGCCTGCATCCTTAAAACCCTGAAGCACACAAAAGCCAGCTGTCCTATGTGCCGACATCCCTTGTCAGAGTCTGAGCTTTACTCGACACCACCAGAGTCATCAGATAACAGCAATACATCCTCATCCTCGCCGAAATCATCTTCGAAAGTGACAGTTTTACTGAAACTCCTCTCAGAAAACAGAGGTGTTAAATCTGTCGTATTCTCACAGTTTCGGAAGATGCTTTTGTTACTTGAAGAACCCCTAAAAGCGGCTGGGTTTAAGACAGTGCGTTTGGATGGCACAATGAGTCCAAAAAAGAGAGCTCAAGTGATACAAGATTTTGGTGTTTCTTCTGAACCTGATTCACCAACTGTTCTGCTTGCCAGTCTTAAAGCTTCGGGTACAGGTATAAATCTTACAGCTGCTTCTGTGGTGTACTTATTCGAGCCATGGTGGAACCCAGCAACTGAGGAACAGGCTATGGATCGAGTTCATAGGATTGGTCAGAAAAAAGATGTGAAGATCATAAGGATTATTGCTCGAGACACGATTGAAGAAAGGGTGCTGGATTTGCAGGAGAAGAAGAAGGAGCTAGCTAAGGGAGCTTTTGGAAGAAAAGGAGCAAAGCCTAAGAAGGAAACTAATATAGGAGATCTTTGCGGGCTCATCTCACTGTCAGCTTGATCTGGTTTTCATGAAATTGTGGATACACTTGTATAAAATGAAGCCCCTAAAATGGTTATAACGCTCTATGATGCATATTTTGGGGGCAATTTTGTGCAGATTTGAGGTGTAAATATCCTCAGTTTTTGGCTTTTTTTAGCATCCAAGAAGTATTGTCTGATACTCTTGTTGTTTTGCCAATGATTGTAAATAGTCGAATCTTCATAAAGGGAAGCACCAGCTCTGGGCCTGTGGCAGGGGGCGTGCGAGAGCGCGTTATGTGTTCATAATTTAAACCAAATGGATCCATGTAATGGGGGCGTAGGGTAATTAAGAAAGAATTAAACGTCTATAGAAGATGAATGAAGTAAAACAAGAATGAACTTTATGAAAACGAAAAGACGGTGTACCATTCACTTGTATGAGCCAATTTAAGTGCCTGTTGTCTTCTGTTACTAAATGGTGGTCTTTTGATCCTTGAAAGCTTACAAGTGTAAATCAAGTTTAAGGTGGATTCCATGTCGGTAAATCAAGTTTGGAACTTGGTTGATTTGCGAGATGGGGTAACACGTATAGGATGCAGGTGAGTTTTCAAGTTGAAAATATCAAGGATACAAACGAAACTATTTTAAAGGTAGGTGATGAATCACTGTAATACCTTATTTTGCTAAATTTAGAGTCATTGAGTTATTTGTAGCTTATTTATATATATTAGTTATTTTGGCTATTTTTAAAGGGTTTGGTAATATTTACTTTGTCTTTGATGATGTAAGCTTGCCTTTAATGTTTCCATCCCGCACATCGAGCATAGAATGGAGCAATTTTAGCAAAATAAGACTTTATGGAAGGGTTTGTGCACAATGGTCAACTTCTAATGGACATACCTTTCGGCATATTTTATTATCTTTGAGTGGTTAAGTTGGATATGTAAATTTGGCTCAAATCGATAGTTTTCCAACGCCTGGTCATAAACCTATTTCCGATGAAAAACGAGGGAGATATGGTCATTCGAATTTAGACATGTCTGCCAGAACAAACCGCCCGCTCCCGATTGGAAGGCCTGAAAATTTTCTCTCTAAATTGTATGGAGCGATCGCTTCATATTATTTAGGATTATCCGCCCCACTTAATCCTTGCGGGAGTCTCTATTTTCGACCCGTTTAATAATGTTATGTTAAACCTTTAAAAGGACGAACCCATAACTTTTCAAAGGGGGGAAAGGAGGGCTAACCCCCATCAGTTTTTGTTTGAGGTTTTAGTAAGGGTTTTTAGAGAGAGAAACTCTCATTTTCTAGATAAATAAGTGAGACAAACTTGTTGAAAGTTTGGATTTTTGAAAAATCTAAGAAGAAAACTTGAAAATTTGGAGACTACTTGCTTTTCAATAAGAATTTTCTATTCTCTCTCACATTTTACTGCTCTATTTACTTATTGTCATTTCATTTTCACTTTAATTACTTGTTTATCTTAGATCAGTGTAAATATTATGAATGTGATATTATGAATGTACACATCAAGATGAATCTAACAAGACCACACATGACTATATTTCTACTTATAAAAAAATCAAAATAATCGGTCATAGTTAGTGGCTTCATTATCAAAGTAACAATATAAGAAATAAAAACAAATAGAGGGAGTTATCTGTTTAAACAAAAATAAAATTATAATTATTTTTTATCGCAAAAGGAAAAAATGACCTTCAATGCGTAATCAATGACTCCGAATGAGGATTTTCCAGTGAAAAGAAATCGCTAAGTAAAATGTGAACAAGTTGAAGAAAATCAAAACATCCTCACACCTTGAGGCTTGAGGCGTTGACCAAGTAGTCTGTCTCAGTCTCCAGCAATTATGTCAAAGTAGTTGACAGTAATGTCACGCTTTGACTCCTTAATTGGACGCTTACGGAAAAAGGTAACACTCCTGAGTCTAGTAAGTAGTGCTAGAGTTGCCTGTCGTGTTAGTGTACACCTAGTCAATAGTCATCCTTCCTAATTCGGCATAGCCATCTAGGCATCTAGTAGCAATACTACAATTGTGACACGTATACACGCATCAAAATTTTGCATCAAAATAAAACATAGGTGATTGACACAAAGAGAGGATAGAGATAGAGATAGATATAGAGAAGAAAAAAAAAAAGGTCTAATGTAGGCTGGCAAAACTTAACCCAACACGATAACCCAACCCAAACCTAAACCGAAATAAGCGGGTTCCGGCTGAATTTTTCTACCTGTTTAATTAAATGGGTCAACCGAACCAGACCTGAAAATTAAATGGGTTTGGTTCGGGTTGAAAAGTTCAACCCGAAAATAACCCGCCTAACCCGTTTAATTAATTGGGTCAAATTCAGGCATGGGCAACAAAACGATTTTTCTAGGCCAAGCTCAATGGAAGGATGCATAGAAATGAAAACCCCTAAAAATAATTGTTTTATTTATTCCCCAACCGTTGCTCAATCCTCCCCTCTTTCTATCTTTCTCTCTCCACTGAATTTATTCAACTCTGCTCACATGTGATCTCTGATTGCTCATTAATAGAAATCCATAAAAAAGAGTATATATCAATATAAAACCAGTCATCTTGGTCTTGTAAAGCCAGACTCACGAAGAGAGAGAGAGAGTGAGAGATAAAAAGGTGGAAAAAGAAACTCATAAATTAGCCAAAATCATATAATTGAAAATGGAAGTCATTGATGCTGCAGCTTGAAGTACTAAAGAAATAGAAGAAGATATATGAAGGTTATACAAAAGGACTCAATATATTATTGATAAAAGTTATTGGAGCTTCATACCCCCAAATTAGTTATACTTCTTTTTCTTGCATAATTCTCACCATAGAGAACTTGCCCACCTATTCTTGGACTTTGTAATAAATTTTTAAAATCAGGTTACACGGGCCGGGTTTAGGTCAAGCCATTTATAAATAGGCCAAGTTTGGGTTGGAACTTCTGACCTGTTTAGGTAAACGGGTCGAGTTCATGTTTAGGGGGTGCTGACCCGTTTATGTAAACAGGTCGACTTAAACCCGACCTGATTGCCAGCTCTAGTTTCATGTAATGAGGAGAGAGATAGAGACAAGTAAATATCAAATAGAGTAATGTTTCATTTATTTTGAAAAGACCTAAAATTGTAATTGATTAATTTATTTTAGAACGGATGAAGTATATCTTTCTTTGTTTTCAAAATTATAATTTTAACCTTTGTGAATAAAAAGGAAAGTAATGATTAATTAGTATAACTAATATTCAATCAATTGAAAACAAATAGTAATATATGGGAAGGTTACATATAATAAAATAAATTATGTCAGCTATTTTTTATATTATCTTAAAAATCCTATTTATTATTATTAAATACTAATATTATGGAAATAACGGAACATATGATAACTTATATCAAGTACTTCCTTTGTTCTTTTAATTAGTTGAACCATATGATGCACGGAAACAGAAATGGGAAATGAATACGGACACGAAACAAAACCGGGGAACACCATTTTCTAATAAAAAAAACAGCTAGAAAACAAACAAAATGTTATTTTAAAGAAAGCTCTCTCATTTTTGGACAAAATACTACAATACTAGAGCTGTCAAATTTAAAGCTTATTTTCAAGGACATGTTAAAGGACAAAACAATAATAAGCTTATTCATTCTTCACTTTTTTTTTTATCGACCAGTGATATAGTTATTTTATATGTTCTAAAAAGTGAAGATTGGGACTAGCTCATCAGTTCGGTCCACATACAAGCCCAAAGGACGTTCCATACTAAAATCAATTGGCAATAGTAGGACTAGGCTCCTCTAGCTTATATTGTGGTATTTTCTCTCCTCTTTCTCCAATGTGGGACAACTCACATGTGCACAATATATATGGGGTTCAACAGATAATGATATCAAAATCAATTATGTTGCAGTTATCTTAGAATCTTAAACTCTATATGGACACCTTTTTAAACTTTTGTTTATTCAGCAAGGAGGACTAAATCGAGTGTTGAGTCCTAAACTCCTACTCCTAGACAGTAATCAACAAGGACTAAATCGAAGAAGTTGGAGAAAGTAAATTTCCAACTCCTTATTTACGTTGTACTAATATTATGTGGTTAATATTGCTTCCTGTCGAAGTAATTCACGTCATCACTTCAAGCCTAAAGCTTATAAGAATGCATCTATCTCTTGTAAGTTAGCATACTAAAAAAAAGAGAAGCTAACTAGAAAACTAGCTTAGACAAACAAAGACATACACAATGTCCTTAGTTCGTTTGTCATTGTTTGCATGTTCCATCCTTCTTAAACTGCTAGTTTTTTCCTCATTAACTTCTTATTATCCCTTAATCCTTCTTGTTGAGTCGACTCGTTCGAGCATCGACTCAGACAAGGATGCCTTAATATCAATTCGATCCCAACTAAGCCTAGATAATCCTTCAAATCCTTTATCTTCTTGGGACAAAAACTCATCCCCATGCAATTGGACAAGAGTTGTTTGTAACAAGTTTGGGCATAGAGTTATTGGTCTTAACTTGTCTAGCTTACACCTTGTTGGACCTATTAGTCCTTATATAGGTAATCTCTCCTTTCTCCGTTCCTTACAACTACAAAACAACCAATTTACCAACACAATTCCAAAGGAAGTATGTAATCTACTTCATTTGAAAGTTCTCAACTTGAGTTCCAACCACTTAGCTGGTTCGATTCCATCGAATATAAGCAAGTTACGCGAGCTCAAGGTTTTGGACTTGACAATGAACAAGATTATGGGGAGGATTCCGGATGAAGTTAGCTTCCTCCCAAAACTCGAAATCTTGAACTTGGCAAGCAACTCATTTTCTGGCCCTATACCACCATCTTTTGGAAATCTTACCTCATTGATTAACTTGGATTTGGGTACTAATACTCTTAGAGGCACCATTCCGAAAGAGTTGAGCCATCTTCGGAGCCTCAAACATCTTGACCTCAGCATCAACAACCTCACTGGAATAGTCCCCGCGCCTATCTATAACATGTCATCTCTAGTCTTTTTTGCCTTGGCATCAAACCAATTGTGGGGTGAGCTTCCTTATGATGTTGGAGAAAGGTTACCAAATCTCCAAACTTTTTATTTTTGCATTAACAAGTTCACAGGAAGAATTCCTGGCTCGTTGCAAAATCTTACGAACATCCAAGTGATCCGTATGGCTCACAATCGTCTCACTGGAACCATACCACCGGGTCTAGGGAACCTTCCATTCCTCAAGATGTACAACATTGGCTACAACTACATAGAAAGTTCAGGTGATAATAGTCTTGACTTTCTAACTTCATTAGCTAATAGTACTCAACTTAACTTCCTTGCCTTTGATGGAAATCTATTAGAGGGCTTCATACCGGATTCTATAGGAAACCTTTCAAAGGTTCTCTCGAAGTTATACATGGGGGGAAATCGCATTCATGGTAGTATACCAAGCTCAATAGGTCAACTTACTGGCTTGTCATTGCTAAACATAAGCTACAATGAGATCACCGGTCCAATACCTAGTGAAATTAGCCACTTACAAGATTTGCAAGTCTTGGATTTGTCTAAGAATCATATTTCTAGTGTCATTCCACAATCCTTAGGTAATCTCATAAAGCTAAATAAACTTGATTTATCTAGCAACAATTTGATGGGTGAAGTTCCTAGCTCCTTTGGAGGTTTTAGCAATCTCATTTATATGGACTTATCATCCAATATGCTTAATGGAACCATACATAGAGAGATCCTTAGCCTCCCAACTTTAAGCAATACCCTAAATTTGTCTCACAACCATTTTGATGGGCAATTATTAGAGGAAATTGGGCTACTAACCTTAGTGATTACCATTGATCTTTCGCATAATCAGTTGTCTGGAAACATCCCTACCTCCATTTCAAATTGCAAGAGTTTGGAGACATTGAACATGGCTCAAAATCTTTTCTTTGGTCCTATCCCAAGCACTTTGGGAAACTTAAAAGCGCTTCAAACCTTGGATCTTTCTCATAACCAACTATCCAGTGTCATTCCTACCAACCTTAATCTCTCGGATGCTATCGAATCCTTAAACCTTTCCTTCAACAATCTTGAAGGAGGACTTCCTTGTGATAAGCTCTTTAGAAATCATTCTAAAATCCACTTACAAGGCAATCCGCGGCTTTCCTTGCATCTGGAGTGTGAGAATAAAGCTCAAGTTGCTCACCATACACGACTATCTAACAAAACTGTCATCATAGTTGTTGTAGTTGTGGCTATTTTTGTTTTATTCTTCACCACTTGTACATTCTTTTTCACAACAAGGAAAAGGAAAGTCAAGTTGAATAGAACTCCGGAATCCAAGATGGACGGACATTACATGGTCAAATATGATGAGCTTCGTCAAGCCACAGGAGGTTTTAGTGAAGGAAACTTAATTGGAAGTGGGAGCTTTGGATCAGTTTACAAAGGGTGTCTAAAAGATAACATGGTTGTTGCAATTAAGGTCCTTGACATGAAACTAGCCGCGTCTTGGAAGAGCTTTTTCGCAGAGTGTGAGGCTTTAAGGAATGTTAGACATCGGAACCTTGTTAAGCTTATAACATCTTGCTCAAGTTTGGATAACAAAAACATGGAATTTCTTGCTCTAATTTATGAGTTCCTTAGTAATGGGAGCTTAAAAGATTGGATTAAGGGCACAAGAAATAAAGAAAATGGAGATGGTTTGAGCATTTTAGAAAGGTTGAATGTGATTATTGATGTTGGTAGTGCACTAGATTATCTGCATCATGATAGTGAAGTTCCCGTGGTGCATTGTGATATAAAGCCTAGCAACATTCTCCTTGATGAAGATATGACTGCGAAAATCGGAGATTTTGGGTTGGCAAGGTTGTTAATGGAGAATATGGGTGAACATTCCATTAGTTCGAGCCATGTTTTGAAGGGTTCTATTGGGTACATGCCCCCAGGTTAGTAGTCCTCAAATAACTAACATTGTTTTATTTGTTTACACTTCTAAGGTTAAATTATATGGCATTGAAAATATTTTGTTGTTGTGGATGTTCGATAATATAGTTAGTTAGTATGTTGATGTAAGGTTATATGTTAGATTTACATTTATATATGCTTTCTCCTCTTCTTTTTATGTGAGATTATTTGAACTTGTTGACAAGATCATATTATAAAATGATAAATCATGCAGAGTATGGTTTAGGAGTCAAACCATCAACAGCTGGAGATACATACAGTTTTGGAGTAACAATATTGGAGCTATTTACTGGGAAAAGCCCAAGCCATGACACTTTTACAGGTGAACAAGGTTTAGTTGCGTGGGTTCAAGCATGCTTACCTACTCAGATGAAGCAACTCTTGCTAGATCCCGAGCTGCGGCGACAGCTTCTAGATCATCCTGATGATGGAGATGGCTACAATCAAATTGAAGTCCCGGAAGAAAAAGATTTGGATTATTGCTTGGTGAACATTTTCGAGGTCGGATTATCATGTACTGCTTATCATCCTGACAAACGCATTACTATGAGGGAGGCTCTTCACAAGCTTAAAGCTGTGCAAAACAAGCTCCTCAAGACTTAGATATTGGAAGGGACAAAGCTTATGATGCACATTTGCAACTATGTCCTATTTTATATTTTCTGTCATGTAACACATAGTACTAAGTGATATATTTACTTATCATATGTGACATCAAAACAGCACAAGTTCTTTTTGGTTATCTATTAGTTCCACAAAAACATTAGTAATAGTAGTTAAGTAAGATACTTAGAAGTTCCAAGAAACTAAAAGAAAGAGTAAACTTATTGCCGATTTTGCTTAATATTTTATATTTTTGTGTAATTAACATCTGGTATGACCAAATGTTTATCTCAATTCTCCTACTCAGTAACTCCATGTACAACTCATTTTCCCGCGCACTCGCTCCCTAGATAGAGCATATCTATCTCATATGAAGTATACTAAAACAATACTTCTGTTTCTTAATACTTGCAACATTTGTGAATAGCACATGAGCCGAGGAAGAGCAACCATGGCATATGTGCTTAAATAATAAAATAAGGTTTTCTTGGTGTAAAAAGTAGCCAAAAAGCAAATGTTGCATATTGCAAAACATCTCAAAAGACTATATTGCAAGTAATAAGAAACAGAAGTACTCTCTTCGTTCCTTACTTCCCTAATATTAGTGGAAAGTGGATTCATTTTTAACTTTTCTGGGTAGAAGAGAGAAAGGTTGATAAAAATATAAATTATGTTAATGGATCAAGTGAACTCATTTAGTGGAGTAAACCGCCAGAGAGGGAGAAAGATAGATAAAGTTACCAAGACAATGTTGCATGAAACGAAAATAAGCAAGAATAGGAGCAAGATTAAAAAAAGTGCCTCTTAATCCTTATAGACTGTTCTCACAAATGTTGATAGCGCACAGTAGAATGCGCCAATTCATTTTCTCCTACAAATCTCATGGATAACAAGGCACATTTGATCAATTTAAAATTTATTGACATTTTATACAAAGATCCTTCAAACAGAAGGGCTTTTATAGGGAGCCTTCCAAAAATCGGACCACCGATAAGTAATCTAGCTCGCTTAAGCTGAAACCCAAAGGTTGCTCCTTCACGAGCTGTGGCTTGTAGCTTTACCCAAGGATGTAAAGCTGAGCCTGCCAAGTGCACAAAATATTAAAACCATTTGAACTCTGGTAAGTGAATATAACATCTTCAACGCCACATCAAACACGTAAAAAGGAGATAGGTTACCTAATAAGCGGCTTATTTTGTACAGGAGCCGGAATTATATGAACAGGTGCTGGCATTGTTAGTTCAGCAGGCTGCATAGAAGGAACATGCAGTGTTGATCACTAAGCTCTAACAAAATGCTAGCCATGTTTATCAAATACACAAGCACAAAACTAACCAGAAATGGGCATAAGCAACCAGAAATTACCATTTCAGAGGAAAGATGCAGGAAGAGAAGGTAATATATTCTCTAAATTGGACCTTATTTAGCAAGCCCATATATGCATTATGAATATTGTCAGTAAATTGCATCACACCATCAATACATGGTGTGGCACATTGCATACAAAATTTTGTAAGGGAAAATCACATCGCATCCCCTCTCTCTCTCTCTCTCTCGCTCTCCCTCCCTCCCTCCCCCTCCCTCCCTCCCTCCCTCCCTCGCGCTCGCTCACTCTTGCTCTCTCTCTCTCTCCCTCCCTCCCTCCCTCCCTCGCCCTCCCCCCTCCCTCCCTCCCTCCCTCCCCCTCCCTCCCTCCCTCCCTCTCTCTCTCTCTCTCTTCCCTTTAAATTCTCCAATTCTCCTCCCTCGCCTCTCCTAACACAACTTATCATATGATATATGACCTCTCATTCCCCTTCCTCCTTCCCTCCAAATCCTCTCATATCCACACTGCTAAGTTCTACTGAAACAAGTTGCCAGAGGGCACATTTAATAACAAATGTGGCATTGAAGAAAACAAATCACTCCCCCTACAACAAACAAAATTTAAGAAACTTACTAAAGATACACTATCTATAGCAACACTTGGCTCTTATCTAAGTTATCTCTTCAGTCAAAGATTATTTTTAACATTGACAAAGATAAGCATAGACATAGTATAAATAGAAGGTTCACATTATTAGATATGAAAGGAGGCACTCATGAACAGTAACAAACATAAGAGTAGACATCACAAAGAGATTTTTTTTTTGGTGCCATTCATTAGACCATCTAGAGGCCCTACAGCATGTTGCAATGTGCATAATTTACTGAATAATTAAGTGAGCTTTAAAGGAAAGATCAAGGAATAGAAAAAAAAAACCTCAAGCTCCTCCAAACTCCCATTAGAAAATGAACTGAAGTGGGCTGCAGTTGCACCAAGATTTCCGATTTCTGGTGATGCCTTCACAGGAGAGGGCTCCTCCAACAGCTTGGCAGCTTTTCCAGAATGTTCAACTTGATTTCCATTTTCCAAGTCATTCTCTAGCTCATCAAGCTCAGGTAAAACTTGGTGGGAACCATATGGACCTAACATCATTTTCTCAATTGCCAACTTTTCTGTCTCCTTGGTATCAGATGAAGCAACAGGAGCTGATGAAGTCTTGAGAGGAATACTTTGGTGCTCAGATCCATTGAGTTCACCATTTTTTGTAGTATACAACATTTCTGTATCAACAATCTCGGTCTTTGGCTCACTATATCCATCCAATTCTAGATGGTCTACCTTTACTGAAGAAGTTGCAGTGCTGATAGGACTACCTGTGTGACCTCCCCCACTTGAAGAAGGCAAGGAAGCCGTGTACCTGGGAATTGCAGGACTGGTTATCATTTCATTTTCTTTTTTCCTCTTCCTCCCATCATCTAGCTTATCTAAATCAGACTTCGTCTCAGAAGATCGCTTACTTCCACCAGACGATTTACTAGGACGGGAAGGTCTAATACCCTCAGGAAATACAAAAGCCGGTATACTTTTCCGTTTAACATGGCTTACGCGGATCTCCATTCCAGGTTTCCATAATGTATACATATTAACAGTTTGCTTAAATTCATCGACAGTCATCCTTATATCAAACTGTTCGCCTTCACCAGCTGGGACCTCCTTCTTACGTTGCAAACCCATGAAGTAACAGCTGTGAAATGGTTTGCAGTTATCTGTGAATTCTCCTGGGTGAGGATGGCACTGAAGCATATTATACGTGTGCCTCTCAATCTGGATTTGAATCAACAGCCAATTTTCAGGAAAAGTTTCACCAAAAAAACACAGTAGAAATTTCTAATAATGTCCAAAATTAGCTTTGCTGCTTCATTACCTTTAATGTAAGTGTACGGAGACGGGACTCCACCCAGCCCTTCCATTTACGATAGTCATCAGCATTTTCAGCGTTGATGTCTATCTGCAGATAGTTTCTATATGCTTCGAAGAAAGGATAGGGCTCAAAAAGAGTATCCCATTCAGCCTTGTTAGATTCCATAGCCTGAAAGTGCATGCAGTCACCCAGCAGAAAGAAGTATACATGGGAAGAAATAATATACTAAAAAAGCCCAGCATTAGTCAAAGTCCAGTGCAGCCACAAATCAAATGCTAGAATAAGCGCAGTCCAGGACAGCTGAGCCACCCACAAGCTTCAGGAATCAAAGATCAGCTACTAGTATAGACAAATGCTAAAAGCATGCCATGAATCAAGATACAATATTCCATTAACACAAAAGCAGTTTCAGAGCATTACATACATACTAATCAACATCACAACATGAGCCAAATTAGTTGACAGAAAAATAAAAGTTAACCAAATTGGTGAGCCTCCTAAAAGGTGCAACATAATACACAACCCTTCGCAATAAATTAGGAAAAAGACTATATGGTGAAAGAAAACAAAAAAGAAGTGCACCCCCAAATCAGGGCCCAGGGGATACTACACTAGAGATATATCATAATATAAAGCCTCACAAGATTTCAAATTTCCATAATTCTGATTGGACGAGGCATGATAATCTGAAATCAAGTATGAGAATAATCCATGACTGTCCTTCAAGGCTATCTTAGATCTGGTTTCATTTATGGTCTCCCACCGATATGGAACCCAGAACATCCTCCAAATATGCTCGGAAGCTGGAGTGGCGATCTCCTTGATGGTCTGAAATAGGGGTGCTAATGAGATGAAACAACTCATGAGCTACTCCAGATCAAGACTTGGCTCGAGTGAGCTCGAGTAGAGAAACTCCATGGACACCCAATCCATGAGATGAAACGACTTATATATACAGATTCTAAATTTTAGGTTGTAAACTTCATTATGATATAACATCTGGCAGCTGCCACGGCACTCAATCTAGGGAGATAATGACATATAAGGTCAATCTTGCATTGGAGAAACAAGGACATTCAATTTTCATTGACCCCCAGCAACAAATTGTTTGCAAAAGTAAAGTGATATGATACAGACTTCTAAATTTGCTTTGACAAGATCCAATCTCATTTATCATCATCGTTGCTCATATGGATCCTAGACGACCATCGGAGACTCATTCGACATCAAAAGTTACCTATTTCCTTAATTTTCCATCACCATCCATAAACAAATTCCAGCTATGTTAATCCAAATCAAGAGTGGCCTAAAAAGGCCTTTCAACTTTTTATTGAGATTTCCAACCCCATGATGTCTCAAGGGTGTCTGCTGTATCGTGCTCTAGAAAGTTTTGTGTCTTCGATTTTGGGTTATACGTGACCTCAACTCCCTGTCTCCCCATGGCTATATAATCTTTAGAGATCCTAGGTTACTGCTCAAGATCCGAAGAGACTTCCTTCCATGACCATTTCCATCCGTCAGTGAACAAGACATCTCAAAGATCAAAGCCATCATCTTCATTGCTTGCAGGACTCCCCAAAAAATACTCAAAACAAAAAAAGAGTCTCCTAATGCGACATTTCACAAGCTACTCAATATTAATTTGGCCAGAAATCAGCTCAAGTCAAGCTCAACTTATGCCAAGTCTGATTCTAGTTCAAATCATAACATGCGGAGGTGAACTGACGTAAGCTCGAAACAATTTCTATACTTTAATTTAACTATATCAACATCAATGTTTGACACAAAGCATATCCTAACAAAGAAGATCATTGCACATCTTTCTTAAAGAGAAACAATATTTCCCAAAAAAACTGAGACAAGAATTGGAGTGGGCCAAATGTCACTGGGGTAACGGAAGATAAAGTGCCAATGTATTCATATCAAACTTTGGATAGATCATTGGCACCAAAGACAGTTTCAGGTCAAATGTTACCTATGGTTCCATAACAATTTCAAGTAAACTTGGGAGACTACTCTCAAAAACAACTTACGACTTCCACTGAAGACAAATTTGGGTCTTGTGTATATATTATCCAGAATATAACATCAATTACGCAAATTGAAGAGACCAGCGAGTTTCTACTAGTAATTTTCTTGTTCAATTTTCTGCAAGTGCAACAGATAATTCTGAGATAGACTTACAACTTTTTACTATAAATCTTAATTCTTATGTGTAAAGTTAGCTATGGTCTAGTTAGCCATTGTGTGACCTACCATAATACCATGACTTTTATTTAGAATCCCAATAGATTGTACAGTTTCCCCCACTAGGCTCTAAAGGTCGTGAGGATGACCAGAAATAAGATGCAACGACAAGTTCTGTGCGCCCATGTTTTCAGATTGATGATCTTCTCCTATAGACTAAAATCATTATTAGTAGTGGGCCTTGCAACAAAATACTACATTGACCAACCAAATGCAAAATTCTATAAACATATATTTTCTCAATATATGCTTCATGTACTAATTAGCATCAGAAGATAGACCAAATTATACTTTGCTAGACATACAACACTAACAGGAACCTCCCAAAGAGTTCTTGTACACAATCCTCCCCGTCGCTCTCCAAAATCTGAATTGATTGATAAGAGCAAGAGGACAAAAAGAAGAAAGAAAGAAAGAAAGAAAGAAAGAAAGAAAAGGGCGTAGGAATAGGAGACATCATACTAGAGAGAGGTGATTTCATACACGAGGAGAAAACATGGCATGAACATAAAGCAAGAAACATTACCTCACACAGATCATGTCCCCTCTGGAACTCTTCTGTCATGATCCGCAGAGTACTGGATGAGACATTATAACTAGAGTTCATACTTGGATATGCAGGAGTTATTATAGGCATCAGGTGATATCTATCCTTCGGATTCTTCCTCGGATCCCAAACTTGCAGACCAAAAGATCCCTCTTCAATTTCACAGAGCATGACAGGATTGGGCCACCTCCATTGAGTATAAACCCTAAAGAAGCGAGATACTAACATATTGGGCAGTGAGTTTGGATACAACTGACAAATGCGAGCAACTAGTATTGCCCAATTAATACCACCAAGAAACCCAGCAACCTGACCATAAAATGAAAGGGAGGATTATTAATCCCCACAAATCAAATACAAAAAAAAATGACAAGTTTGTAAATAGTAATGAAAAGATATTATAAGACCCTACTTCAATACGTTAATAGTTTGCTCATTTTACCGGAGAAAGGACAAAATTATGTACTTACATTTGAATAAACACCACGACGTTTTGCCCAAAATTTCATGCATCTAAGAGTTGTCCGGAAATTCTGCAGCATAAGGTACAAGTTTATTAGATATAATTAATTTCGAAGACAAAAAAAGCACAGGTTTCCCAGCTCCAGACAGCAACGGAAAAAAATGGCACTTTATGTAAAGGCAACTTAAACATAGAATTCCAGACTGAACAATCATCGCAGACCTGTATATTTGGCACCAAGCGCAAAATTTGATCTGTAACTCTACAACCGTTAAGACTGCGAACAGTCTGTTCATCTGCATTTTGCAAAATTGAATCTTGGGAGATATCCAAATCCTACAATTAAATATGTAAATTGAAAACACCGCATGTAAGCATCAGATAAGAAGAGCATATACTGAAGTATGACACTTAGCAACATTAAAAACTTATGCAATTAGCCAGATGGCCCAGATCTCAGTATCTGGACGTTATGTATCTCCTATATGATATTGACATTATCGACATAAATTTGCCTGTCTAAACAAATATCAAGACAACTTCGCATGCATTTTCTGAGATATAAATGACAATAATACATATCAAACTTTGAGTTCTTTAGTAGGCCCCAAGTCCATAGAAAATAAAATGTTATCATGATATAACTAACACTGTTACACGACACCCCACAAATACGAAATCTGGAAAGTAACAAAGTTCATGAGTACACAATGCGTATGAGAGAACAGCAAATACACAAGAGTTATACTCACTTCAGGAATCACCCAAAGTGACGATTTTGCATAAAGAAGATCTATGGACACCCCACTAAACTTGAATTTCATCACAGGGACATAAGCATCAGGCACAGGATGTAATTCTGTAACTTCTGGCATCTCAGACAGCATCCTGTGAAGCTCTCCAAAGAAATCTTCCTACATCCAATAATATATTATGATTAAAGAGGGCCCCTTAAGCAGAAGACAGTATATAGAAGCTGACAAAGACCATATCTAACCTCTCGTGTAGCATGTCTAGGCCCAACGCATAGCGTATCTATATCAGCTCCTGGACCATGCACCTTATAACGAAGACAAATAAATTCAAGTTTCAGCATAGTAGAACAGTAAGACTATGCTTGAAACAGAGTATGCTCACATAATGATACATATCTGCCAAGGAACAAAGCACCAACCTACTAAACAATACCCAAAGGATCATAGGTTTAGTTTCTAGAGCAGGACAGGAAAAGAGATGCAAAGTTCTTGTGGTCATCAAAAGACAGTATCATTTATGTTAGACCAACATCGAGAATAAATAACATACTGATTGAGTTTCGTAGGAAAAGAAGCAGTCAACCTTAATGCTTAGGAACAAAGACTACAAGGTTGGTTCCAGGAAAAACATAACATATCATCCTTTTCTGCACACAAACTTGAATTTTCCCTACAGCTTAATTGATTCACGAAATAACAATCACCATATTCTGGAATCGGCACGAGTATACATATTCTAGAAGAACCAAACAATCTACTTTTCTCAAATTGTTCAAAAGTAAACAGTACAAACTTAAGGACATACTACCAGAAACCAAATTGAATTCACCCATTGACAGAAGTAGCACAAACGGTACAATTACTATTGGAATTATATCCCCATCATTGATCTAGCCATTTCCATCAGTTTCAAGATTATATAGCTGTGTACTGAAGATCATCAATTAACATCATGTCATCATGTATACCTATTTCCACTACAAGTCATAATAAAAGACCACACATTGGACATGCTTAAGAGCTAGTTATGATACCCTTAAGCCACTTCCAATTGCATGAATGAATCGACTTTCCAGCAATGAAGTTATCCTTTTAATCATCTTCCAAATCAACAGAGTGTTAACTCCACTACAACAAAAGTAAGACATATTTCAATATAATTGAAGACTGTGTCATATACTCAGGAATCGGTCTTATTTACACAAGACCGAAAAGGAGGTCCTGCTAACATAATTCAATTCTCCAATGCCAGCAATAAGCCAATATGAAAATTTTGATCCAAAAGAGAAACTAGAGACTATTCTTAAGAAGATTAGGAATATAATAAAGCTGATCAAAGTAACTAATCGGTCCATACCCCAAGACGGTACGATCCAAAAGTGAAGATTTTTGCATTTGCATCTTGCACTAATTGCTCATTCAACCCCTTGGCTCGGCTAATTGTTTTCACCCAGAGCTTCACAATCTACACAATACCCGATAATTAATGAAACACCAAAACAACATTAAATCCAAAGCTGAAAACATATTAACCAGCAAATCGAAACAAAGAAAAAGCACCAATGACAGCTTAACCAACCTGGTCTAGTCTCCCTAGCACTTCCTCCCTACTGACAGCTTCTTCCTGACTCTCATACAAACCCACATCTTCCAAGTACTGTAAAACCGCGATTCTAAGTTCAGTACCAATTCACAAAAACGATGATCAATACAGCAATAAATTCTGCAATAAAATCATGAATTAACCTTTTCAAGTTCGTGGCTTTTAGTTACATCATACTCTGTCGGTCCACCGCATGAGATCGGCTCAGTTATGCCTAATCGTTGCCCATGATATCGAAAGTTGGCTCCAGAACCAGCCATTTTTATAGCTCAATCTACAGTATAATCTTTTACTATTTTTCTCTAACAAAATTCTCTTTTTTTCTCCTCAGCTATAATTTTATTACTTATCAAAAATAAATGTTCACTCTTTTCTATTTATTTCATAATCCATTTTGTTTTTTGTTTCTTCTTTCTTTTCCTTTATTTTTCAGAATATAATCCTTTGAATATGAATTTAATCAACAACTCAGATAATTGAATAAAAGTAGTTAAAGGGGAAAAAAAACTACGAAATAAAGAAGAAAGAGCGAAAATCTGTTAATGTGTAGTATAGGGATACAAGATACAATCAATCGAATAACCAAACAAACTACTACTACAACAAAATCGAAGCATGAATTGAGCTAAAAATCAGCGAAAATCTAATACAAAAGCAAAACCCTAAATCCATGAAATTGGAAATTTGAAACAACAAAAATTAAGATTTTTAGGCGCAAATGGAAACCCTAACACACAGATCGACGAGCGGATTACAGATAGAAATCTTGAGCTTCGTGCTGCCTTAAATCTCGAATTGAATTTCTGTAAACAGCCATGCGAAAGTCGGAAATTCTCTCTCCTCAATTTTCTGATAGGAGGGAGGAAGGCGAAGAACGATAAGAAAAAAGGGGTGGAGATAACTAGAAAGGTGCCTACTTGCCTACTTTCACTTCATAGTGTTGCCTACTTGCCTCTTTTGCTAAAAAATATATTCCATTCTAATTTGATGAATTAGCCTAGACCTTTTTTTGTTAATTTTGCTAAACTAAATTAATTTTCATGGAAATTGTTAGGTAAAAAAAATTATTTATGTGAGAGAGTGACTAAGTACGGTGATATAGATATGATTTGATTTGATCAAAGTTCTTGGGTATTGCTTTACCAGTTTAGCTACATGGCACTAGCATTTTTTACATGTTATGTGTGCATGTTATATTAACGTTGTTTTTTTCTCAATTTGTTATTCATCGGTGTTACAAAAAAAATTGATTCAAACAGACATTTATAATTATTTTTTATTTTTTTATATGTTTTTCTTAAATTAATATTTCGTTGGTTTTTTAAATCATTATTCAAATATAGTATTGAGAGAAGGAAATATAAAGCAGAAAAAAGCATGTGCTCAAATAAAGTGAATAATTTGTGTATCAGGTTCAATCATTGAATATTAATAAAATGGAATAGTTTGATTTATATAATAGAGATTACCGAATAATAATCAACATTTAGGTTTTAAAATATTACCTATATAATTATTAATATGAAATTCAAGTTTATATTTTTTTCTTTTAATTGTGTCAATCAAGTTATATTGTCAATTTAATTTTTTATCAGAGTTTTTACACATATGTGTAAGAAGAGGAAATCATTCTCCTTAATTTAATATCTAATTAAAATTTCAAATTCAATTCTATTATTAAATTGTTCAATATATATGGCAAATAGGAAGAAGAAAAGGTTATTTAATATATATATATATATATATATATATATATATATATATATATATATATATATATATATATATATATATATATATATGGCAATATAAATTTATTATCGACTTTTTGTAAGGGGAACACTATCTTCCTCCCCTTCACTTATATAATAGAGATAAGCTGTTATAACATAATTTATGTTTGTTATTGGATCTTTTCATGTTAAGAAAAGGGTTAACTTATTTTTTGTTAAATTAACTTGTTTCGTTTGTCGTCAGTCGCATTGTTAATTGAATAGTGGACCTAGCATCTCATTGTTCAAAATATAAGACGTGAAACCCAAAATTTAAGATGATAAAAATTGAAGCTTGAGGCAAAATATGAGATGTCAAGCCTAATATTTATGACTCGTCACCCCAATTTGTTGGTATGGATGCCTCATCCGATACTTTTGCATGATTAGGAGGCAAAGAAGGGGAGAATAAAAGGAGCTTAAGGGCCTGTTTTCCCCAACTTATTTTCAGTTTAATTCAGTTCAGTTCCTAAATTATTATCATTACTATTAATTAGTTATAATTTAGTTCAGTTCAGTTCAATTCAGTTCAGTTCAATTCAGTTCAGTTCAGTTTAGTTAAGTTGTATTATGTCGAAGAGAACAGGCCCTTAGACAACTTATAATTTTGCCCTATTTTAGTCAATTGTAAAAAAAAAGCAAAACATTAAAATTTGCCTCATTTGATAAACTTTTTAAAAGGGAATCATTTCTGTTCTTTGTTTTTTTGACTGGGCATTTTCTCTCTCGAAAGAACCAAAATCATGCAGGTTCATTCTCTCACTAAAAAACACAAAAACTCTCTCTAAATCCATTTCTTTCTCTCAATTTCGTTCTGATTTTCTTTGATTTCACACTTCATTTCGTTTAATTTCTTCAATTTCTTTACGCTTTATCACCAAAATTGACTTCACTCAATTTCTTCAATTCACTCAATTTCACGAAATAAACGCAATATTCAACTTTCACAGGAGTTCAAATCGAATTGGTTGAAAGAAAAGCAAGCGAAGGAGGAACGAATCGATTAACTATTGTTAATTTGTGAGTATTTTCAATTTTCCCTCTCATATTCACCGCTGTCTGGAAATCGCAATTGTTTAGTAATTGAATGATGTTGATAATTGCATATTTCTTTAATAGGTGATGTTTTGATTAATAGTTGTAAATGATTACAAGAATTGCGTATTTTCATTATGCTCAGCGTATTTTGAGTACCTTGTTGCTGAGGTAGTACTTTTTTGAGATTTTGTTGTTGATTATGAGATTTTACTTGGAAATGATGTGTTGTGTTGTTGACAATCGATGATTAGAATGATTTGAGTTCATTTGTGAAATTCAGCATTCATTTGCTTGTTTACTTTTTTGCTTTCGAGCTTACGATTCGTCATGCATGTGTTCGCTTCAAATTTGAAGCTTATTTTGTTGTTTGGTGATAGAATACTTCAAATTCAACTTATGTCTAGAAGATTTTCGCTTCAACTGCTTTTTAATGAAAGATTATATAAGTATGCTCAAATGCAGCATCCTGATGAATTGTGTCGCGACAGTGAGAATGAACCGAATGGTGGCAATGAAATTAGCTTAATTGAACGAGAAAATATGGGATGTACAAGTAATTTTAGATGATCATATTAGTTTGCAATGCTCTTGTAATATGCATTTCTGTACCACTGTTTTGGATTTCTCTAATGGTAGGTAATTTTGAACTGTATGGTCTTCTCAAGCAATGAGGTGATTCATATGGCAAGATCTTATATTTCATTTTGACCATGTTTCTGAACTTATTATTGTGATATTATCTTTGTTGAGACAACAATCGATTTGTGGTTATAACTGGCCAAACTGTGCTTTTTGGTTTGCAGTTAGCTCTGCATTGCATTGTGTAACTTTGGAACACTTGATGTTATATCTCCCCTATTACACTTCAAAGTCTCATAGTGTTTCCTAATTCGTGGTATGAAGATATGTTAGATTAGCCCAAAAGTACTACACTACTACCACTTGCATCAACCAATTCGCCTCTGTCCATAGAGGTTTAGCGAATTAGATAACACTAATCTTGCATAATACAATTGCTTCTATATTGAATCGTATTTCAAATTAATAAGTATAGCAGTTTTTGATATTTGTCAAAGAAGTTATTGTCAGCTACTTGATATTTGATTAAAAAAATGTCACTTGATGTACATATTTCATTCATCCTAGAGGAACTAAATAATATCCTTACATTATAAAAAATGAAGGGGTTGGTTGTATATGATTGACATTCTACTTATTTTCTTGCATAAGTACAAGGTTATTTAATAGGGTTAGTAATACAGATTTCCACTGCAACCATTTGCTTCTAATAAGTTATATGTTTATGAGGGAAAAATTAAGAGTGAAGATGTATACTAGTGGCCTCTACTTTAGTATGTAGCACAGATTTCCTCATATGGCTTTCTTTTTTAGGATGACTTTTTTCAGACAAAGTGAATAGATTAGATCTTGTTTATGATGAAATTTGTGACTATCTCTATAATACTATTTAATAGCTACTGGATTGAGAGGTTCTGCATTATTTTACAGGTAGTCAAAACTAGTGATCAACCCATGAAGAATCAAAGTCATCATATTAAAATGGAGGAAAAACAGTTGAAAGTAGTGATGTATCCATGGTTGGCCATGGGGCATACAATTCCATTTATGCACCTAGCTAACATACTAGCAGAGAGAGGCCACAAAGTCACTCTATTGCTCCCTAACAAGGCAAAACAATTAGTTCAATCTTCAAACCTCCATCCATCTAACCTGACACTCCACACAATCACTATCCCCGCAGTTCATCCACTCCCTCCAGGAACAGAAACCGCCTCAGACATCCCCTTCCACCTCGAGACCCACCTCGCCACCGCTTTTGATCTTATCCGACCCGAGTTTGAGTCCATCATTTCCAAACTCCAACCCAACATTGTCCTCTACGACTTTGCCTACTGGATCCCGGAGGCAGTAGCTGCCTCTAGGTCGAAGGCCAAGTGTGTATCCTATTGGGTAGTCTCTGCAGCGCGCTTGGCTTTTACTCATATCCCATTTCGGGAACCACCAAAAGATAGGGATGTCAATGACGAGGATTCATGTGTTGCTGATATTCCCCCTGGTTATCCTATGTCCACGACAGTGATGATGGACAGGAAGACGAGGTTCGTCTTATACATGCCCTACGGTGAGGGGGTCACCTTCCATCAGAGGATCACCAACTCGCTCAAGGGTAGCGATGCTATCATTGTCAAGACCTACGGTGAGATAGAAGGCAAGTATTGTGAGTACTTGTCTAGCCAGTACAACAACAAGCCCGTCCTCCCACTCCTACTTGTTCCAAAGCCTATGGAGGCAAAGCTCGAGCCCCGTTGCGCCGAGTGGTTGGGTCGGTTTAGGCCAGGAACGGTTGTATTTTGTGCCTTTGGGAGTCAGGTTGTGCTAAATGTGGCCCAATTCCAAGAGATCCTGCTCGGGTTTGAAATGACTAAATTACCCTTCTTGGTGGCATTCAAGCCCCCCACTGGTTGTACAACCGTGGAAGAGGCGTTCCCCGAGGGGTTTAAGGAGAGGGTTGGAGAGCGAGGGTTGGTGACCGGGGATTGGGTGCAACAGCCACAGATACTAGCGCACCCATCTGTTGGGTGCTTTGTGAGCCATTGTGGGTCAGGGAGTATATGGGAGTCTTTGATGAGTAAAAATAAAATAGTGTTGATCCCACAACAACCTGAACAAGTGTTCTTTAGTAAATTTCTTGCGCAGGAGTTGAAAGTGGTTGTGGAAGTTGATAGAGGGGAGGATGGGTCATGGGTGTCTAAGGAAAGTTTGTGTACATCTGTTATATCTGTGATGGATCAAGATAGTGAGATTAGTAGTTTGGTCAAGAAAAACCATGAAAATTTGAGGAACAAATTAGTTGACCCTGGTTTTATGCATGGTGAAACTGACAGGTTCATCAAGTATTTGCAAGCTCTTGTTGGTTGACCTTATTCCATATTTTTCAATGGAATAAGCTAAGTTATGGTTACTCCAGATTATCTTAGGTGGTTCAATTATATGAGTTAAATAAGGATTCCACAAGCGTTAACTCTCAAACAATCTGTGTAATATGTTGAGTTAAATAAGGATTCCACAAGCATTCTCTCAAATAATTTATGTAATTCGTTGATGTTGTTCTATATAATTCTCCATGTTTACTCTTTTATGGCTTTCAATGTACTTTTTTTTTTACAATAAATCACTCTAGTTACTTATGGATATATTTTTAAAAAGTTATGTTTTGAAAATACATATCAAAACAATTCTAACGAAATTTCGCACATGATAGCATATTTAGTTATTTACTATGTTTATTATATACTTCCTCCGTTCCAAAATAAGTGAAACACTTCTCTCATTTATGTGAGAGCTTTTTGAGACAAGTGTTTTACTTATTTTGGAACGGAGGAAGTATGAAAAGGTATGGTATAAGTTTCCGTAGTTCACTACAAGAAAACACAAGCAAAGAGGGCAATTTGTTTTTATTAAAAGGGCAACTAGTTAATTGCCTTCTATAATAGTCTCAACAAGGACAATATATTTCCCCCTTGTTGATATTAACTAAGAGGACACTATTATAATTTTGCCCCCTTTGATATCACCTAAGAGGGCAATTTTAAGTTTGCCCTCTATAGAATATAATATCATCTAAGAGGACAATATTATAATTTATATCACTTAGGCCCTGTTCTCCCCATCTTATTTTCAGTTCAATTCAGTTCAGTTCAGTTCAGTTCAATTCAGTTCCTAAATTATTATCATTACTATTAATTAGTTATAATTTAGTTCAGTTCAGTTCAGTTGTTTTATGCCGAAGAGAACAGGCCCTAAGTCTATTTTAATATTAAAAAAATGAAAGAGAATTGAGATAGGCCAAAATGGAAAATTTTCTTGTGTAAATTTGTAAAGCTTTTCACATAATAGATCAAATCGTAATTTGTGGTTTATTTTACTTATGTCTCATGCCGCATACAATTGGACCACAATTACGAATATATTTATACTGACCATGTATTTGTACACTAATCTGGTAAACCAACCCATAAATGAAAAGCCAATAATTGCTTCCAAAAGTATTTGTCTAATTGTCTTCATCCCAAGCCGATGTTACTTTCAGAGTTCAGCCCATTCTTCTATGGATCTTGCTAGGCTTTGGCCCATTGCTTTATGCGATAATGTAATTCCATATCACTATCCACAAAATTTGATCAACTTGATTCTTGTAGGCTATTCCCTATTGATTTCTTTTTCATGGATTTCTTATTTCAGATACACTTATAGTAAATTATAAAGCACTTATTTATTATTTTTTCAAAAAGGGATGATTTCAAAAAGAAAATTCCCAAAGATAATCTTGATTATCATTAGATAGGTAAAAAAAGACTTGACTATAGAATTTAAGGAGGTCTTGAGAAAAAGTGTCCTAAATTCTTTTTCCAAAATAAATAGCAACTAATTTCTTGTATTGTATACTTTTGCTATGCTTTTTAAATCAAAATTTTTCACTCCCCAATATAGGATACTTATATATTATATAGTTTTGAAGCCCGTGCGTTGCACGGGTTGTTCTTTATTTTATGTTTTTGCAAATTTTTTGTTAACATTGTTGATTTTTTTGTTGACGTGAAATGATATTTTTCAACACCATTGTATTTATATACTTTCTCCGTTCTTTTCTATTGCAACAATTACCACTTTGGGTAGTTTTATCTATTTGAATCATTCCACTTTTGGTAAAAAAAAATAACTATAGTTGACAACATCACATTTACTTTATGTTAATAAAATCATCATTAATTACTCAAATTACCTCATAAAGTTGCATTTCCTTTATTAAAGTTGACAACTTCAACTTTTAATGTAGCACATAAACACTAACGCATATAGAATAGAAGATGGGAAAGCCAAAAAGAAGATCATAATGATGGTATCATGAATAAAATAAACTAAATATAAAACTAACCTCTATTAATAATCGAAAATACTATCTTTATTGCATATGAAACTATAAATATATTTTCATACGTTGTAAAACTATATTGTATATAGAACTTATTTCGAAACATATTTTGAGCACTCTCCGATGGTAAAAAAAATTATATTATAGCGAATTATGTAACAAAAGTTATATTCAATTTACATAGTTGAAATAATTTAGATGGTTTATTTAAAATTAGAGTGTAATGTTCACTTATTTAAAACACCTTATATGTATTTATATCTATGTTGAATACTAATTTTTTTAAAAAAATTAAAGTTAAAAAGAATGACATATCATGCTTAGGTGGAGCTCTCTATAATATTCTAAGGTTGTTTTTTAAAATCATACTCTAATTTTTTCATCATCCAAAACATATATATATATATATATATATATATATATATATATATATATATATATATATATATATATATATATATATATATATATATATATATATATATATATATATATATATATATATATATATATATATATATATAATAATTTGTAACTTTATCGCTATACATTTTAATTTGTGTTCTAACAACAAAGTTTCCTTTATAAATTTTATTGCAATACTAAATTATTTTGGTTCAGTTGAGTAAGACTGGTGTTTGGATCCTCTAGAATTCTAAATAAACTCTACAATGTAGAGTTTGAGCAATATCAACCATTCAATAAAAAAATCAATGGCTCATATATTATCATTCCAAAACCCCCTCTATTTTTTCTCATCCAAATCCACCCCCTTATTTCCCCCTTCCACCAATATAAGCCCTTGGTTTTAAAATGTATGGTTCATACACAACTCTACCTTGTAGAATTTTATTAAAATTCCAGAGGATCCGAACTCGTAAGGTTGAGGTTTAATTCTGTAAATTGGACTTATGATAAAATGCTATCTATCTATATAACACTATAAAACAATAAGGATTTGCTTATGTGGCAGAAGCAAGTTGATTTGCTGATGTGGCAGTCGTTTGTTAAACTATCTATAAGCTTCTATCTATGTGTGTATAGCATGTTCACTTACCATAGATTTAAATATGAAATCTTGCTGATTTGGTAACAATATTAATGGAAAAAAATTAATTCCTTATTTCAAGCAACTGATTCAATATGAATTCAATGGTCTAGAAAAAATTGCATTTTATCATTCATCATCAACGGTTAAAATTTGGAAGTGTGTGATGTTGATTGAATCAATCATAGGATGGAAATGTTAATTAGCACTACAAATCCGGAATTTTAAATTAGTAGCATAATTTTCGGGAAAATCATGTCATCAATAATATATTGTATACATTCATATGAACCAAAATCCGACACTATAAATATCTTTCTCATATATGTTTGATTTCTCCATCCCTCCACTGCACAAACAAAAACGCAAGAGAGAACACACCCATTTTGATATTCCATCTTTTCTTCAAAAATTATGTTGCAAAAATGAAGAAAAAAAACTATTACACCACTAAATAAAGAAATTAAATAAAACTCTCCGTATGACAAACCCTCAAAAGCTTTTCAAGAAGATTCACTAGTGGGAAGCTTAATTCTAACCTCATAATAACTTACCTCTAATTTTTTTTCATCTTCATCAGCTAAATGGATTCATAAGAAACCGCAATTGATCACATATATGTCATTATTAGACCCACTTTGTAAAGAAAAAGAGGTAAACTTTGTGGGAAAGATTTTAGGGGAAATTCAGAAGCCATTTTTGAGAGAAGATCAAGAGGGAGAAGAGGTAGAGAGATTTAATTAGGAGGCGAAGAGAGCTCGAGAAGATAGAGAAAGTTACATGTGTTGTAATTTTTACAAAAAAAATTGTAAAAATTGTGGCTCTGAGATTTTACATAGATGTTTACAAGAAAAATTGTAATCTTTGATATCATAGCTTTAATAATCAGCTTTGTGAAAGGCAAAAAAAAACTTGCATGGATCGGGTGCATAATAATTTATTGTGCACCTAAAACATATGATATAGTCATTTTTAATTTGTTATAATCAGTTTTCGTTTGATACAATACAATCAGTTTTTGTATGATATAATCATCTTTTATATAGTCAGTTTTTGTATAATATAGTCAATTTATGATATAGTCATTTTTCGCATGATATAGTATTTTTTTTTCAAATATAGTCAGCTTTTTATGTGATAAAGTCAGTTTGGGTGCATACTAAATTATTTTAAATCCGATCCACCAAGACGTTTTTGCATATCTATATGACTAAATATTACAATATCTATATTCTATCTATCTATCTATATAAGTATATAAGAAGAAAAATGCAAACTATGAAACAATTTCCAATATTAAACTTGGTGAACTTTCAAGAGATTTAGCTTTATGCTACAATGCATAACATCATATCTTTTCTTTACCTCAACAATTTTGAGAAACATAAATGCATAGATATAATTTATACAGATAATATCAAACATAAACTGACCTAAATATGTAGAAGTAAGATCAAGTATTTTAGCTTCGTACTTATAAGTTATAAGGACAATCAAACAACAAAAAGTTCCAATATTATATACATAAAAGGATGAAAGTTGTGTGAACATATACTATAAAATAATGTAAACAAAACATACAATAGTATAGCCACAAGCAAAATTTCACAAAGCAAACAAACGACATCACCACAAAGAGAACGCCACTATCTCAACTTATAGCATATTACAATTATTATTGTTTAGTCTTCTTGTCCCACAAGTAAGCTATAGGCTGAGCTTTCTTATCTAGCAAGTAAACTAGTATCCCTTAGATGTTCTTCAATTGGAGACTTGTGCAACAATGGCTAAATCTACTTGGTCCGAGCCTGAGCTTCGTTCCCGAACCTGCAAAAAGGGACCCACCCTGGAGGTTTGGGTGGTGGTTCCCCCTCCGAAGCTTAAGTCAGATATCAGGAGTGGTAAGAGAAAGTAGAGATAGAGAGAGAAAGTGAGAGAGTATTTTTTCAGAGTAACTTTACACTGTTTGCATTGAATGAATCTTTCTCCTGATTTCAGGGGTATTTATAGTGATAGTTAGATGACAGCTATCCTTAAAAACTGCCCTAGAATAGTGGCATCTAATTGGCTAAGCAATCAGATTATGACACGTGGCAGACCATGATTTGTGAGGGTTTATCAGCCACTCTCTTGCAGCCACCTCCAAGGGGCTGGGCTCTGACTACCTTTTGGGCCAGAAAAGTAAGCCTTTTCTCCCAACTAAGTTTAACCCAAGGGTCAAACCTTTTTCCTTTATTTATTAGGAGAGGACACGTGTACGGCTCTGATGAGCCCAAGTGTCTTCAAGGGAGCCGTAGATTTTTAGGCTACAACATTTGCCCCTAAAAGGGTTTTCACTGTTGGCCCATCTAACGGTTAATACCCTTTTACCCAAGGTAGTTTATTCAAATTCAAAATTGAAGGCAACAACGCGCCTTTTCTCGGGTTTTACCGGTCATAATTGACCGGTTTACACCTTCTTTCGGTCGTCCTTGACCGACTCAACAGGTTTCTTACCCCCTTATATATATCCTTGGTGTGAGTACATTAAATCATATCACACCTTGAGAGAATTTTTCTAGAGAGAGAAACTCTACAAATTTTTCTAGAGAGATAAAGAGATCGTCCAGTCTCAGCCTTCTTCACCGAATCGTCCAGTCGTTTCAGCAGGTATCTTCTCTTTGTTCTTTTTACTTCTCTTTATTCTTTATTTTTTCTTAGAAAATCAATAAAATGGAATCTTCTTCGTCAAATAATCCTAGCCGACCAAGAGCTTGTCATGACCCTAGAACCGATACTTCTTCTTCGGCACATTCTAGAGTTGGGCCTCTTCTGGCCGAGTATATATTTTTTTGTGGTTTTGGCCGAGAAAGTCAGACGACCCAGTTTTTACCTGTGCAGGGTAATCTGGCACGCATCAAGCTAACGGTCCGTCTAAGACGAAAGGCAATAATCCCATCGAATAGTTCGGACATGGAGGAGTCTACTGGACGAGTTCCAGATGAGGCGAGGGAGGTCCAAAGTGTTGGGCCTTTGAGCGACCCCCTTTCTCTTGGCCGCAGTTTTGAGGACTCCCAAATAAATCCTGAGGCCAGTCCTTCCGGTCGGGACGTCGATATGGAGGAAACTGGCGAGGACAATAATGGCAATGACTCTGGCACTGCAGATGAGTCGGACGAAGCCTCTACTACCTCGTCTGAGATTAGGAGACGCTTAGGTTCCCTTTTTGACCCCGCATTCATTTTGGCCAATCGCAAATGGCTAGAGAAAATAGGACCGGACCCTAGTTATTTGTCCAATTTCATGCCCATGCCGGGCTTCTCTTTCATCATCCCCGATAAAGAGGACACCATTTTGAGTACTCCTCAAAACCACTTCGCCGTCTACAAGCTGGCCTTGGACGCGGGATTAAGGTTCCCCCTTCACGATTTTATAGAACAAGTGCTTCAATATTACAACATCGGCCACAACCAACTGGCTCCTAATGCCTGGCACAACATCCTGACGTTCATAGCCGTCTGCGTGTTGCACGGCCTGGCTCTGTCTCTCCAAGCCTTCACCCATATCCATTATGCGGCTAAGGTTCCCGGGGCCGTGGACGGAGCGTGGCTCAGTATCTGCAACCGCCCCGACTTTCTAACTGCTTGGAATAAGCCGTCGAAGATGCATGATTGGAAGGCAGACTTCATCTTTCTAAGGGCGGCCAACGACTCCGCCACAGAAGGCTACCGCTTTTATAACCGAGTCGTCACGAATACCGGACGAAAGCAGTCCTGGCTGGAGTTGGAGGACCAATTTGACGAGGATGTCGTGGAGTGTTATAGAATAATGGAGTACTCCAGGCCCGACCAACGATCCTTTAAGGGGCCAGCTAACTGGATACCCTTTAAAGAAATATTTTACAATGATGACTTCTTGGTCGCCGCCGGCTTGCGGTTGGCCGAAGATAGAGGTATACATTCAAATTCCCCAAGTAAAACTCTTCGTCTATAGTCCATATCGGACTAACCTTTTTCATTTCTTTTTTGCAGACTCGGCCAGAACACGTCTCAAGCCTTCTTGGACGGGAGATATAAGTATGTCTAAATTTACAGACAACTTATGGAAGGAGTACGCCAAGAGCAGTGCCGAAAAAAGGGCTGAAACACTGGTAAGCTTTTTTTTTTTTTTTTTGGACGGGGATCATTCTGACTCGTCAAGAACTTACTTCAACCCTTGGACGAGAATCACCCAAAGAAGGAAAGCGTCCAAGCATGGACGTCGACCTTCTGTGGGCCATTCTTGTCTGAGATTTTGAACGACTTTGGACGAGTACCCACTAGTGGAAAAAACGCTATATGTCACAACAAAACCGCTGCGGTCCTTAAGAGAACCGCAGCGGTAAATCGTCGAAATTTGGGTGGGAAATTTGGCCTAACAAACCGCTGCGGTTATCATAAAACCGCAACGGTTAATAGTTAACCGCTGCGGTTCTCTATTACCCGTTGCGGTTTTATGAACCGCAGCGGTTTATTTTGTTTTTTTTTCGCGTCAAATTCCCTCCCTTGCTTACACGCACTGTTAACTCCCTCCTTCAATTCTTCCTTCCTTTCAAAAAAATTAAAGACTCCCTCAGTCCCTCCAATTCACGCAACCCCGACCCCACTGCCACCACTAGGTTCCACCACCACTGCCACCACTGGGTTCCACCACCACTGCCACCACTGGGTTCCACCACCACTGCCACCACTGGGTTCCACCACCACTGCCTCCACTGGGTTCCATCTTCCCCCAACCCTGACGACCACCAGCTGCTGCGTCCTCCTCTCCAATTCGGTGGGTTTGAACCACAAACCCCACCTGCGTCCTCCTCCGTGGCTGCGTCCTCCTCTGTGGCTGCACCACCACCGTCGCAACTCCACCATTCCTTCTCTACCTCTTCTTAGGTACCTACATTCCTTCTCTACCTCTACCTCCACCATTCCTCATATTTGAAGCTTCAAGTTTATAATTAATTGTTCTTTTATGAATAATTGTTAATTAAATTAGGTTGTATAATAGTTAAAGGTTGTAAATTTGATTGATTTGAGTTAATTATTTTATTTAAAGTAGTTAGTTTGATTTTTAGGTTAAAAAAACTAGGGTTTGTTGTGGTTGCTATTTTTGTGGTTGTTGTTGGTAGTAGCTATTGTTGTTGTTGTTGTTGATGTTGTTGTTGATGTTGTTGTTGTTGTTGTTGTTGTTGTTGTTGTTGTTGTTGTTGTTGTTGTTGTTGTTGTTGTTGTTGTTGTAGTACTTACTAACTAGTTAGGTTTGAACTTTAAAAGTTGTTGTTGATTATTGGTTTAGATATTTAGTTTAGTTTAGCTTAGTTTAGTTTTGTTTTGTTTGAATTGCTAATTTATACTAATGTTAACATTTAAACTTTGTTGTTGATTATTGAAGCTAGCTAGGGATGGATTGTTGAGCTCGATTTCCCTATTCACAACCTTGATATTGGTATGTTATCACTCATATTTAACTTTCTTTCATAGTAAATTGGTATATGTATATGTATATGTATATGTATATGTATATGTATATGTATATGTATATGTATATGTATATGTATATGTATATGTATATGCTAATGTGTATATATTTATCGTTGAATTGAGATTAGATGTAAAATGTTGTTGTTTTTAAAAACCTATGTTTGCATCATCATATCATATGTATTGAAACCCATTTTGGGTAAGTGAATGTCATTTCGGGCCAATTTCGGCTTTTCAACCTCAATTTACTTAATTTCTCGCTTTTAGCCGCTTGTTAGGTCATGTATAGTTCTTATTAGTATATATATATGTATTACAATCAACTAAACTCGCTTCACATGTATTGAAACCCATTTTGGGTAAGTGAATGTCATTTCGGGCCAATTTCGGCTTTTCAACCTCAATTAACTTAATTTCTCGCTTTTAGCCGCATGTTAGGTCATGTATAGTTCTTATTAGTATATATATATGTATTACAATCAACTAAACTCGCTTCACATGTATTGAAACCCATTTTGGGTAAGTGAATGTCATTTCGGGTCAATTTCGGCTTTTCAACCTCAATTAACTTAATTTCTCGCTTTTAGCCGCATGTTAGGTCATGTATAGTTCTTATTAGTATATATATGTATTACAATCAACTAAACTCGCTTCACATGTATTGAAACCCATTTTGGGTAAGTGAATGTCATTTCGGGCCAATTTCGGCTTTTCAACCTCAATTAACTTAATTTCTCGCTTTTAGCCGCATGTTAGGTCATGTATAGTTCTTATTAGTATATATATATGTATTACAATCAACTAAACTCGCTTCACATGTATTGAAACCCATTTTGGGTAAGTGAATGTCATTTCGGGTCACATGATTTGAAAACCGAATTGGGTAGATGAATGTCGTTTAGGGTGTAATTATGGATTTTTTTTGGGGGGGGGAGGGGCCGTGCGGGGAGGGCGAGTCAATGGGGGGAGTGAAGGGGGGGGCATGCGGGGGGCAAGAAGGGGGGCCGTGAAGGGGGGTGGGACAGTGAAGGGGGGGTGTGCGGTTCGGGGGGAGTGCGGGGGGGGGGAGGAGTGTGGGGGGCAGCGAGGGGGGCATGAAGGAGGAGGCTGTGCGGGGGGCAAGTGAAGGGGGGGACAGTGAAGGGGGGAGTGCAGGGGGAGTGCGGGGGGGAGTGTGCGGGGCGGGGGGGGAGTGTGCGGGGGGCATGCGAGGGGGGAAGTGAAGGAGGGTCAGCGGGGGGCGAAGGGGGGACAGTGAAGGGGGGGGAGTGCGGGGGGGGGTGCAGGGGGGGAGTGTGCGGGGGCGGGGAGGGAGTGTGCGGGGGGGGGGCAGGCGGGGGGGCATGAAGGAGGCAGTGCGGGGGCGGTGAAGGGGGGGACAGTGAAGGGGGAGTGCGGGGGGGAGTGCGGGGGAGTGCGGGGGGGAGGGAGTGTGCGGGGGCGAGTGAAGGGGGGACAAGTGATGTGATTGTTTAATCTTTAAAGTCGATTAAAGGAAGTCGATTTTGCAAGGAAGTCGGGGATATTGAGAAGGTATATATATATATACATATAAAACTAATATACGTAGCTTAATTTAAAGTCGATTTTGCATTGGCCTCTTAAGCTCAATGCACTTAGTTTTGTTTTCTTTCCGCCTTTAGCCGCATGTTAAGTCATATATAGTTCCAATAGGTACATATATAACTATAAGAGTCAATTAAAATTCACTCATATGCTTTGAAACCCATTTTGGGTAAACGAAGACCGTTTCGGGTCGATTTTAGCCTTCGAAGCTCATTTCACTTAGTTTCCTGAATTTAGCCACATGTTAGGTCATATATAGTTCCAATAGGTACATATATAACTATAAGAGTCAATTAGTCAATTATAGTTCACTCATATGCTTTGAAACCCATTTTGGGTAAACGAAGGCCATTTCGGGTCGATTGTGGAATTCGAAGGTCATTTCACTTAGTTTCCCGCATTTAGCCACATGTTAGGTCATATATAGTTCCAATAGGTACATACATAACTATAAGAGTCAATTATAGTTCACTCATATGCTTTGAAACCCATTTTGGGTAAATGAAGGCCGTTTCGGGTCGATTTTGGCCTTCGAAGCTCATTTCACTTAGTTTCCCGCATTTAGCCACATGTTAGGTCATATATAGTTGCAATAGGTACATATATAACTATAAGAGTCAATTATAGTTCACTCATATGCTTTGAAACCCATTTTGGGTAAATGAAGGCCATTTCGGGCCGATTTTGGCCTTCGAAGCTCACTTCACTTAGTTTTCGGCATTTAGCCACATGTTAGGTCATATATAGTTCCAATAGGTACATATATAACTATAAGAGTCAATTATAGTTCACTCATATGCTTTGAAACCCATTTTGGGTAAATGAAGGCAAGCTTTTTCGGGCGATTTTGGCCTTCGAAGCTCATTTCACTTAATTTCCCGCATTTAGCCACATGTTAGGTCATATATAGTTCTAATAGGTACATATATAACTATAAGAGTCAATTATAGTTCACTCATATGCTTTGAAACCCATTTTGGGTAAATGAAGGCCGTTTCGGGCCGATTTTGGCCTTCGAAGCTCACTTCACTTAGTTTCCGGCATTTAGCCACATGTTAGGTCATATATAGTTCCAATAGGTACATATATAACTATAAGAGTCAATTATAGTTCACTCATATGCTTTGAAACCCATTTTGGGTAAATGAAGGCCGTTTCGGGCCGATTTTAGCCTTCGAAGCTCACTACACTTAACTTCCCGCATTTAGCCACATGTTAGGTCATATATAGTTCCAATAGGTACATATATAACTATAAGAGTCAATTATCTAAGGTCTTACTCAAACTAAAACTGATATTATGTGTGTTTCCTTATGTTTAAGGTATTCAACCAAAGGGATAGTTCTTTCACCACAACCGAGATAAACGAGGTTCGGGATTTGCTAGCACACTACCTTACCGAAGTTTGCATGTGAAGATGATGCCGCGACTTTGAGTTTATTTGTTCTTATTGTTCTACTTGCTAGTTATTTAGGTACAACAATATAATTGATGTTTATTTTGGATTTTAGTACCTAATACAACTTCTTTTGTAGTACATTCTCCAAATTTTATATTTATATACATATATATATTAATTTGACTTGTATACGACGCGCTTCTGGGATTTGTGTCAACTATAGCAAGTTAGATATAATAAAATACGGATATTTCACCAAATACCCCTGACAAATAAATTTATTCACCAAATACCCCCACTTTTTTTCGAATTCACCATATACCCCCGACTTTTAAAAAAATTCACCACATGCCCTTATTGACTAACGGAGTTAACTCCGTTAGTCATTAACCCTAATTAATCCTAAAAAATCATAATTAACCCTAAAAAAACCCTAATTAAACCTAACTAAACCCTAAGTAAACCTAAAAACCCTAACTCTCTCTCTCCCTAACCCAACCCCACCCCCCAACCCTAGAGCCACCAGCCCACCACCCAACCCCAGCCCCACCAGCCCCCCCCCCTTCCCCTCCCCCCGGCCCACGCACGCAGCCCCTCCCCCCTCGCCTCCCCCACCCGGTGCACCCCACACATACCCCCCCCTCCCCGCAGGCCCCCACGCAGGCCCCCCTCTCCTCCCCCTCCTCCGCCGCGCCTCCCCCTCCCGACCACCCCAGGCCTGCATCCCCCTCCCCTTCCCCCAAGAAATCGGTTGCCCTTCCCCCTCCCCCACCCCTCCCCTTCCCCCGCGAACTCGGTCGCTCCCCCTCCCCTCTCCCCGCCGCCACCCCCAGCCCCACCGCGCGTCCCCCTCCCCATCTCCCACCCATTCGAATCCGCGCCTCCCCTCCCCTCCCCCACCCCTTCGAAGCGAATCTCGTGTCTCCCCCTCTCCCACCCTCGTTTCAGCCTTTCAAAAAGAAACGGAGGATCGAAGGTGCCGAGAAGTGAGAAGGTCGACTTCTTTGGAGATTGAAATTGCGCAGGTGCGGGGAGGAGGGGGCCGTGGGCCGCCGACGAGAGCGAGTGAGGGGAGGAGGGGGACGAGTGCGCCGGCGAGAGTGAAGGATGGGGAGGCGCTGGGGGGGCGTGCGGGGGGGGAGGGGGAGGGGCCGTGGGGCCGTCGACGAGAGTGAGGGAGGAGGAGGGGGACGAGTGCGTCGGCGAGAGTGAGGGATGGGGAGGCGGGGGGGCTGCGTGGGGGAGGGGGAGGGGGCTGCGTGGGGGGGGGGTGGGGGTGGGGGGGGCCGGGGTTTGGGGTGAGGGGGGGGGTTGGGTTAATTAGGTTTTAGGATTAATTAGGTTTATGGTTAGTTAGAGTTTTAGGGTTTTTAGGTTTAATTAGGGTTTAATTACGGTTTTTTAGGTTAATTAGTTAATTAATTAACGGAGAACTAACGTCCGTTAGCCAAAAAGGGCATTTTTGGTATTTTTTGAAATGTCAGGGGTATCTGGTGAATTTTTTTAAAGGTCAGGGGTATTTGGTGAATTTTGAAAAAAGTGGGGGTATTTGGTGAATAAATTTATTTGTCAGGGGTATTTGGTGAAAAATCCGAATAAAATATTATATATATACAAATATAATATATATATATATTATATAACATTAACGGATGCGGTTTACTAAGAAAACCGCATCAGTTAATGTTCCAATGCATACAAAGAGGCTGGCGGCAAAGAACAAACCGCTGCGGTTCCAAGGCAAAACCGCAACGGTTTTTCCCATTAACCGCTGCGGTTTTGCCTAGGAACCGCAGCGGTTTGTTCTTTGCCGCTGCGGTCCTCAACCGCAGCAGTTTCTTTATGAAAACTGCTGCTAGTCCAACCATTGCGGGCCAAAACCGCAGCGGCAAGCCCGGTTTTGACCGCAGCGGTTGGACTTTATTCTACTAGTGACCGTTTGGGTTCGTCCAAGTTGGTTACTAATCTTTGGACGAGAATCACCCGAAGAAGGAAAGCGTCCATGCTTGGACGGCCACCTTATTTGGGCCCTTCTCGTCTGAGATGCTGATCGTCTTTGGACGAGTACCGTTTGGGTTCGTCCAAGTTGGTTATTAATCTTAGGACGGGAATCACCCGAAGAAGGAAAGCGTCCATGCTTGGACGGCCACCTTCTTTGGGCCCTTCTCATCTGAGATGCTGATCGTCTTTGGACGAGTACCCTTTGGGTTCGTCCAAGTTGGTTAATAATCTTTGGACGAGAATCACCCGAAGAAGGAAAGCGTCCATGCTTGGACGGCCACCTTCTTTGGGCCCTTCTCGTCTGAGATTCTGATCGGCTTTGGACGAGTACCGTTTGGGTTCGTCCAAGTCGGTTTCCATTTTTTGGACGAGAATCACCCGAAGAAGAAAGGCGTCCATACTTGGACGGCCACCTTCTTTGGGCCCTTCTCGTCTCAGGAAATTTGAGTTCCAATACCGGACGAAGATCTGATTTCCTGTCCTTAGACGGAAATCATTTTAGTCCGTCCACTTTTGGACGGCTTCCTTCATTGCATCTCCTTCGTCTGTGTGGAAATTACTTTGGACGAGGTTCCCTTAGAAAAGGGGGTGTCCATTCTAGGACGATTTCCTTCTTTGGGTGTGACTCGTCTGAAGCATTTTGAATATTTTATAGCTTTTGCTCTTTGGACGATAAGTATGATAACTTGTTCATTTTTTGCAGAAAAATGCCCCTACCAACAAACTTCCTCCTGGTAAGTCCTCCTCGTCCAAGAAGAGGCCTACAACGACCGCATACCACCCTCCGGCCAAAAAGGTCAAGGGTTTTACCCGGAAGAAGACGGAGAAGACTACTCTGGCTGGTGGAGTTGGAGAGAAGACCATGCCTCCTCCGAAGGACAAAGTCCTGAAAGAGGAGCCTTCCACTGCTGCCCCTGTCGAGGGGGAGAAGAGTTCTGAACCTGCGGGTCAGGTGGACGCTTTGCCTGCGGACACTGCAGAAATCAGGACAGAGTCGGCCTTGGCTTTGGTTATTCCGGAGCCGGGGACGACTATTGAGAACTACCCGGGCTTCAGCGGCTCGGTAGCGAAGCTGGTTTCTCAGATGCCACTAGCTGTTAGGACGGCCTCCATCTCGTCTGGTGAGTCGTATTATCCAAATATAGTTAGGACGGTGTGGGTCGACGGACGGTCCATGAGTCCGTCCAATAGACAAGCCATTGTCTTACCCATCAAGATAACTGACTCCCCCCTTCTTTCAGATAAGGGCAAAGGACCAGCTTTACCCACAGGTACTCCCACAATATACTCAGACGAGGAGTCTTCTGCTGCTTTTGCCAAAATGTCAAAAGCTGAGCGTGATCGGCTCAAGCAGGAGCTGTTCAAATGTTACCCCGAATCCTACATAAAAGGATTGAGGGGGGCATCAGCTGGGCATGTGGGCTACATGTCACAACTTGCTGCTGAGGTATAATCTGTTGCCGCTTTTGTTTTATACTTGTAAGTAAATTTTTTATTTTGTAACTCGTCTAATGACTTGCTTTGTTTTCATTGTTCCAGCTTTTTGCTCGCAGTATGCTGACTGAGGAGTGGGCGAGGGAGCTAAGGAAGGAAAATAAGCAACTCGTCCACCTGGCTACGACGGCTGGTGACAAGGTCATTCATGACATTGAGATGGTTAATACCCTCCATCGTCAATCCCTGGAGGCCTTGGAGAAGAGATCAGCTGTTCTGGAATCCGACAACAAGAATTATCTTGTTCCTATCAACCAGTTGTACACGGAACAAGACCGACTGAAAATGGCCTTAGACGCCGTCGCAGCTGAGTTGAAGGGCGAAAGGGATACTGCTCTTCTGGCCGCTGCCCAGTTGAGGAGGGAGAATATCATCCTAAGGGCGAAGAATGCCCGCATGCAAAAGGAAGCGGCCCAGGCCTTTAAAAACGCCAAAGAAGGCTTGGCTCAAGTCGTCGAGACGTCTAAAGACTGAGTCGTCAAGGCTTTTAAGATGCTGGCTGAGTCTAGTGAGGTTCCTAGCTTCGTTCGCCGTCTGGAATTTCAACAGAGCGTTCATCGTGCCATGATATGTGCCGAGGAGCCTCCGGAATTCTTAGACTCGGACGACGAGGTTGTGGTCGAGGAAGAAACCCCTGAAGACGGCCAAGAAACTCGCACTGATGATGATGCCTAGTTTTAGGTTTATTTTCCTTAGTTTCTTGGCTTGTTTGTCGTCATAGCTTTGTCCCTTCTAGTCTTAAGCTGTAAATTTTTGCCAGATATATATATATATATATATGAAAAGACTTTTTGCCAATTGCTTGTCCTTTCTTTTCTTGCACTTCAATTTTTATCGAGTATTAATAAGCCTCGTCCTGAATATTGGACAATCTACAAACATGCTTAAGGAAAGAACATCGTCCTTATCTTCAGACGATCGTGAATCTTTCTCGTCCTGGACTTGTGGACAATCTACAAACATGTTTAAGGAAAGAACATCGTCCTTGTCTTCAGACGATCGTGAATCTTTCTCGTCCTGGACTTGTGGACGGTCTACAATATTTAAATAAGGTAAGCTTGATAACACTGATAACACTGATCATTTAAATAAGTACAAGACGAGGCTCGTCCTGGAACTTTGGACGGTTTGCAAAATAAAGATAAGGGAAGATTACCATCTTTGTCCTTGGACGATCGTGAATCTTTCCAAAAAGTAGCAAGTACTTAGTGAAATTCGTCTTGGAACTTTGGACGGTCTGCTTACTCTTTAGCTCGTCCTATGGGCTTGTCTCATCCCCCCCTTCTTGGGCTTAGCTCAACCGTATATGATGGACGAGCCATGGTCCAAGAAGGAGAGCGGCCAACATTGGCCAAGCCTGCTGAAATTGCTAAGGACGAGCTTTAGATACATGTTCAAACCATGTCTTAGTCGGCTTCCTTGAGGGAGCAACACTCGTCAGGAAGTAGTGATCCCTTAATAGGGTCTTAACTACTTAGCTGACCGTGCGTTTGAAAGTAAGTATCCTTTACTTAGGACTTATTTCGGGTCAGCTTTCTCTTAGAGACTTTGACGTTTCTCTTACTAGAGATTTTGTCAATTTGTTGGCCATTTATGTGTTGTTACACTTTGGCCGGTCTCTTTGAGGGAGTGATGTTCGGTAGAGAAGTGAGCATTTTTGACGCTCTATTGCTCTTTGTAATTTTGTCCAAGTCATTGTCACTTTTAGACTAATAACTAATTTAATGCCCCAAAGTGAACCAACTTGGTAAAAAATAAACGAAGGCAGTAAGAAAGTAGGAATTGTATTATATGAATTTTGCTTGACGAAATGCCAAGATACATGTATACAATTCTTTTTCTCTAGCATGTACCGTGGCACTTTGGAGTGATTACAAACTACTGGCCAGTTTCCTGACGATTAACTGGGTTAGACGTGGTACTTCTTCAGAGTGTCTGAGTTCCAAGTGCGCTGTATTGGTCGGCCATCCAGATCTTGGAGACGAAAGGTTCCGTTTCGCACCTTTTGGACAATCAGATAGGGTCCTTCCCAATTTGGAGTTAGTTTCCCCAGCTCTTTAGCTCGTCCAACCGCCTCCATATTTCTTAATTAGAACCAAATCCCCCACCTTGAGTGGTCGTCTAGCGACTCTCTTGTTAAACTCCCGAGCCATTCACAACTTGTACAATTGCATTCTTAGCAAGGCATTGCGCCTGACTTCTGGTACTTGATCCAAAGCCGTGCGTAATGCAGCCCAGTTGGCATCTTCCGTGTACAACATGACTCGCAGGGTGGGTTCTTCAATCTCAATGGGCAAGACAGCTTCAGCACCATAAACTAACATGAAGGGTGTCTCCCCTGTAGAATTTTTGGCGGTTGTTCTGATGGGCCATAACACTAGCTGTAGTTCTTCAACCCATTGACCCTGAGCATTATCCAACTTCCTTTTGATTCCATTGGATAGAATCTTATTGAAGGACTCTACTTGCCCATTGGCTTGTGGGTGGGCGACTGCAGCGAAGTGAGCTTTGATTTCTCTTTCTGCCAACCAATCTCTCAGCTTAGGCGTTTCGAACTATGGACCATTATCAAAGACGATGGACTGTGGCATGCCAAAGCGAGTTATAATGTTTTTCCAAATAAAGCCCTTGACGTCGCTCGTTGTTATACCTCGCATAGCTTCAGCCTCTATCCATTTAGTGAAGTAGTCCATAGCTACTATCACAAACTTCTTTTGCCCGGCGGCCACAGGGAAAGGTCCTAAGATGTCCATGCCCCATTTGGCAAAAGGCAGAGGGAACAAGATGGGACTTAAGTAGTTGGACGGCTTCTGATGCAGATTCCCATGCTTCTGACAACTGTCGCACTTCTTTGCATAGACGAGGGCATCCTCCTTTAAGGTAGGCCAGTAATACCCCGTCCTTAAAGCCTTTTCTTCCAATGCTCTTCCCCCAATGTGAGATGCACAAGCTCCTTCATGGAGTTCCTTCAGAACCTCTAGGCCATCTTCTCTGGTGATGCACTTGAGGAGAGGACGATTGAATGACTTCTTGTAAAGGGTCTCATCCCATAGTTCAAACCATTTGTCTCGAGCCTTCACGTACTTAGTCTCCGCAGGGTCCGAAGGCAGTCGTCCTGTCTTCTTGTATTCTATTATAGGCTCTATCCAAACTGCCCCTCGGCTAAGAAACATAATTTGCTCTTGGTCAATGCTCTTCTTTGGTTTAACTTCCCAAAACACTGTTCTTGGCGCGTCACATTCAGGCGAGCTGGCCAATTTTGATAGAGCGTCGGCTTGATGATTTTCTGACCTTGGCACTTGGTCCAGAACAAATCGCTTCAAAGGCTCAATCTCATCTTTGATCAGACGCATATATTTGCCCATCGATGCTTCTTTGCATTCAATGTCTCCATTAACTTGACTAACGACCAAGAGAGAGTCTGATTTGGCCTCAATTTTCAGAGCTCCTGCCGCTTTGCACATCTTGATTACAGCTAGAAGTGCTTCATATTCCGCTTCGTTATTGGACGCTTGGAATTGGAATCTTAGCGCATATTCAAACTTGTCTCCTTCTGGAGATTGACAAATGATTCCTGCCCCACATCCATTGACAGTGGACGATCCATCAACCATGAGCGTCCAATGCTTTGGTTCTATAGTTGGCCGAGTAAGCTCAACTATAAAATCTGCCAAGGCTTGCCCCTTAATGGCTTTCCTTGGTTCAAATGATATGTCGAACATGTTAAGCTCAACAGCCCATTTTAACATCCGGCCGGCGGCTTCCATCTTTTGCAAAACCTGCTTCAAGGGTTGGTCAGTGTAGACGAGTATACTGTGAGCCAAGAAATAGGGCCTTAACTTTCTGCTGGCCATGACGAGGGCCAATCCAAACTTCTCGACTGGAGTGTACCTATTCTCCGCATCCTTGAGCACATGACTTACAAAGTAAATTGGCACTTGCACGGACTCTCTTTCAGCCAGCAGAACAGCACTCACAGCCTGAGTGGACACGACCAAATATACAAATAGTTTTTCCCCATCGGCTGGACTGACCAACCTAGGCAGCTGCCGAAGGTGATCTTTGACCTGCTGAAGCGCTTTCTCAGTTTCTACTGTCCACTCAAACTTGGCCTTTTTCTTAATAGTAGCGAAGAAGTGATGGCACTTGTCGCCCGACTTAGACAAGAAGCGTCCAAGGGCAGCCAAGCAACCCGTCAGTCGCTGAACTTCCTTTATCTTTGACGGAGATTTCATGTTTAGAATAGCTTGGATCTTTTCGGGGTTGGCTTCTATTCCCCTCTGATCTACTAAGAAGCCTAAGAACTTCCCTGACAAGACTCCAAAGACACATTTGCTGGGGTTCAGCTTTAGCTTGTACTTCCTGAGAGTTTCGAAGGTTTCTCTCAAATCACCAACATGAGCTCCCTCTTGCTGGCTCTTGACTATCATATCATTGATATATGCTTCCATATTTCTTCCCAACTGTGGCTGAAAGACAATATTGATCAATCTTTGAAAGGTGGCCGGCGCATTACGGAGGCCGAATGGCATCCTCAGTCAACCATACAACCCTTTCTCGGTAATGAAGGACGTTTTGTCCTGATCCTCTGACCACATGGGGATTTGATGAAAACCTGAATAGGCATCCATGAAGCTTAACAAAGCATGGCCGGCTGTGGAGTCCACTAGACGATCCAACTTAGGCAAAGGGAAACTGTCCTTGGGACAAGCCTTGTTGAGATCAGTGTAGTCCACACACATCCTCCAAGTGCCATTAGGCTTTAGCACCATGACTACATTTGCTATCCATTCTGGATAATAAGTTTCTCTGATGAATTTGGATTCCAACAACTTCTGAACTTCCTGGTCGACCGCCTGATTCCTGGCCGGTCCTAAATGTCTTTTCTTCTGACGAACATGCTTTAAATTTGGATCAACGTTCAACCAATGGACGGCTATCTCTGGATCAATTCCAGGCATTTCTTCAACACAATAGGCAAACACGTCTTGAAATTCTTTCAGCAGGCTGATTAAAAGGCCTCTCAAATCAGGAGAGAGTGAAGACCCAATCTTGAGGGTTCTTTCTGGACGAGCTTCATCCAAACAGACATCTTCTGGAGCTTCCACCGGCTCTAGACGTTCTAATGTCAGTCCCATAATGGCCATCACTTCCTCAGACGAGGGTGGCTCCTCCTTGACGAGCTCATACTTCCTTTTTTTGCTGGGGAGAAGTTCAGACGTTTTCCTTGAGGGAGCGACAAGCGTCTGAGGACTCTCAATTGCCATCCTCAACGAGGCCCACTTGGTCCTTCACAATTTCAGACGTTTTCCTTTCGCCAGCAACCCTCGTCTTATCTTTCCCAATTTCAGACGTTTTCCGTCCGCCACCGATCTTCGTCTGGTCTTCATTGTATGCTTTCCATGACGACGACTTGAGGGTAGTTAAATAACATTCCCTAGCCGCCTGCTGGTCTCCATACAAGGAGCCAATTTTGCCATCATCACACTCAAACTTCATAAGCATCAAGTGAGTTACTATTACAGCTTTAACATGATTCAGAGTTGGCCGTCCAAGTATGACATTGTAGGCTGTCAAATATCGGACAACAAAGAACTTGATAAACAGAGTTCTTGAGGCATCCTTCTCTCCCGCTCGGACGGGTAAAATAACGGTTCCCATAGATGAATGATTCCTCCCCCAAACCCTATGATGGGATGGTGGACGGGAACCAAGTTCTTTTCATCAAACTTCAATCTGGACAAGCAATCAGCACTAATGATGTATGTTGAGCTTCCGGTGTCAATCAGAATTCTCCTTACTCTTAAGTTTGCTATCTTCATTTCCACAACCAAAGGGAGGAGTCCTCAGTTTTCCCCGATCTTGTTCACTAACCACCACTTTTGGGAAGGGCTCGGCATTTGTCTGATCAGCTAGTAAGACTTGACCGAGCTCCCTGAGGTAGTTTTTGTGCCCTCTATTGGTTGGTCCTCCAGCAGTAAATCCTCCCGAAATAACGAGGACGACATCTTCGTCTGTGCTTTCACTCTCCTTCTTCTTGCTTTGACGATCATCTCTCCTCTGAAACTTCTTTCCCCCTTGGGGTAAGTATGAATTCATCTTTCCTTTTCGGGCTAGATCCTCCAAAGCTCTCTTAAGGTGCTTACATTCATTGGTTTCATGACCGCAATCCTTGTGAAAATGACAATACTTGCTCTTGTCCCTATTCCTGTAAGGAGTCTTCATCTCAGCTTGAGCTTTCAGCTCATATTGGTCCTTTATCTCCATGAGAATAGAGTATTGGTCCGTGCTGAATTCGATGGGTTTGGATGAAGCAGGATCGGATTCTTTCCTCTTGCTTCTTCTGGACGAAGTAGTGGTGGAGGTTATGGCCCAAATCTTAGCCTTTTTGGGGTTGCTCTTTTTTGGCTGGGCAACCTCTTCAGGCTTCTTGGACTCGGGATGCTTGGCCTCCGCACATACTTCAGTGGCATGTATAAAGGCTTCGGCTTCCTTTAAAGCTTCGGCAAGAGTAGTGATTTTCTTCTTCACAAGGTCAAACTTAAAACTTCCTGGCCTTAGTCCCCTGATAAAGGCGTCAAAGGCCACCCTGGCATTAAGATCTTGAATATGGAGGGCTTCTAGATTGAATCTCTTAACAAAACTTCTAAGAGCTTCTTTAGGTCCTTGGACGACCTTTCCCAAGTGCATGCTTGTTTTTTGCTCTTGCTTATTGGCAACAAAGTGACTAGTAAATAAGAAACTGAGTTCAGTAAAATTGTTGACTGAATTGGGTGGAATATTGTTAACCACTTCTGAGCTACTCCCTTGAGAGTTGCGGGGAAGTTCTTACACCAAGTAGCATCATCTACTCCTTGGACGTACATCTGATGCTTGTAAGCGGACAGGTGATCATCTGGATCAGTTGTTCCATCAAAAGACTCTATTGTTGGGAGTTTTACCTTTGGGAAGGGGGGCGCCTCCATGATCCTGGCCGAGAATGGAGTAGGCCAATTGATCCGGAGGGCTCCCAGCTGTCCCTCAATGGGTATGAACTCCTTGCGATATTCTTCCAACACTGGATTAGATGAAGTGTTTACTGGTACTGGCCGCTTATAGACCATTGGTTGAACCACCGTCTTCTCTTGTCTCGGACGAACTATCGAAAGACCCAGACTCCTTCCCTCTATTCTGGATGGTATCCTTAAAGGAGGATCTCTTAAGTACGGGGTAGAGCCAGTAGCCGACTGTTGCAATGATGCAGCTCTCTTTGCCTCTAAGTAATCCCTGGCATCTGTTTTCATTCGATGCCCACTCGGACGAGCTTGATCTTGGGTCCTAACCACCAGATTCCAGTCCATCTTCCTTCGCTGCTCACTGCCTTCTGGCTGCTTTCCTCTGGCCGTCCTCCAAGAAGGTTCCTGACGAACAGGTCGACTAGGACCTGGACGATTTTCTTAGGAACGTCCCCTAAGAGGAGCTAGATTGTTAGCGGCTGGCTCAGGGTTAAGATGGAAAAACAGCATGTTGCTCTTGATCTGTTCCTGGACGACGGCTGCCATCTTAGTCTGAAAATCATTCAAGACATTCTCAAGATGGGCAGCAGTAACTGGACGTTCAAGATTCTCCTGTATAACAGGCAATTGGCTTTGTCCAGGAACATTGATGATGGACGGGGGTCTATCCCTTCCTCGAGGCGGTCTCTCATGATCTACTGTGTCTTCGACATTGACATGAAAACTTTAATTTCTAGCCACATTGGACGATTGACAGTCAGTCATCGTTGCGTCTCCCCACAGACGGCGCCAAATGTTTAGTCTTCTTGTCCCACAAGTAAGCTATAGGCTGAGCTTTCTTGTCTAGCAAGTAAACTAGTATCCCTTAGATAATCTTCAATTGGAGACTTGTGCAACAATGGCTGAATCTGCTTGGTCCGAGCCTGAACTTTGTTCCCGAACCTGCAAAAATGGACCCACCCTGGAGGTTTGGGTGGTGGTTCCCCCTCCGAAGCTTAAGTCAGATATCAAGAGTGGTAAGAGAAAGTAGAGATAGAGAGAGAAAGTGAGAGAGTATTTTTTCAGAGTAACTTTACACTGTTTGCATTGAATGAATCTTTCTCCTGATTTCAGGGGTATTTATAGTGATAGTTAGATGACAGCTATCCTTAAAAACTGCCCTAGAATAGTGGCATTTGATTGGCTAAGCAATCATATTATGACACGTGGCAGACCATGATTTGTGAGGGTTTATCAACCACTCTCTTGCAGCCACCTCCAAGGGGCTGAGCTCTGACTACCTTTTGGGCCAGAAAAGTAAGTCTTTTCTCCCAACTGAGTTTAACCCAAGGGTCAAACCTTTTTCCTTTATTTATTAGGAGAGGACACGTGTACGGCTCTGATGAGCCCAAGTGTCTTCAAGGGAGCCGTAGATTTTTAGGCTACAACAATTATCACCACCATTCTAGATATCTTGATAAAGATCTAGATCATCTATGAGATGAACCAAATTTATAATACATTTGTAATGAAAATAATGTCACTAAAAAAATTAAGGTAGTGCAATAAATTAAAGTGATTCTAATTCATGAAATATATTATGGACACTTATAAAGAAAGACACAAATTGGTTGTGCTACATGAAACAAAGTTTGGAAAATTTATGCCATTACACCCTTTTGAGGATCTACAGTAATATGGTCAGTGTTAGAGTTTATAAATTAATGCTTATAGTAGCATAAATATATTATATGGAAACATTGCATTACAACGAGTTGTAAGTATAAATATCTAAATTTTTTATTTTGAAAAATACAACAATAATGTTAGACTTACCTTACAAGAATACTTGACAATATTAGGCTAAATGATCTAAATTATACAATTGGTGAAAGTGGAAGGGCTCGATGATATGGTAATTTTTTATTGCACGGGAAATTTTTTATTTTCAAATTAACAATAACAATATTTGGCTTTCCTAAAAATATACTTGATAATATTAGGCTAAAGGGTCTAAATTATACAATTGGTGAAAGTGAGAAGGCTATGTTTTGGATCAGTGCAAATTACATGGGTTATTTTTGTTTTATAAGTTTAAGATTTTATGATCAACATTTTCCCAAAATTATTGTGTTAATATTAATAAATTATTAATGAAATATTATGGACATCAAATTAATAACATAATAATATTCTAGCCCATGTAATAAATGTATATAAAAAAAATTAAAGAGGAAATGCATATAAATTTTAGAATGGAAAAATTAGACTGCTAATCATTTATAAAGAACACGCATGCATGTACAACTTTCTTAAAGCGCTATATTGGAATAAGAGTCATATTGTTTTCTTAACCGAAGTGGATAAAGTATTTCCTCATTGAATTTATTTTTTTATATTTATACATAGTCGAAACTCGAAACTATTAGATATGTCAATACTTTTATCTATATAATATTTCATTAATTATTTATAAATTTTGATACCATGATTTTAGCTCAGTTGTCCATATCAACAGTTACCAGCAAAAGGGGATTGAAAATTTAAATTTGTGATAAAGATCACGGGATCTCGAGTATAAGTGTGTAACCACTAACATAGTGTACAATGAAGTATTTTAAAATGTGTAATCAATACTCATGAGTCATTATATTAATCTACTTGAATATTTTATTTTTTTTGCATTGTCATGCATAGTCTAATTTATGTGTTGTTTATTCAATCTGATTGGATCCGTTCCTATTGTTCATGAATTGATCTTTTGTTTACATGAATTGCACAAATTTCAACGTTTCAAATTCTGTACTATTTGATTTAATGAAAAAATGTACCAAAACATATCTACATAAAACTTCCCGTGCATTTTTGCACAGGTATAAAACCCAGTTATAACATATAGTACACTATATATTATTATATTTATCTATAAAAAAAAGACTAAATAATGTCTTACCATCCATCTAAATAATATAAAGGTTCTCAATTCTTTAGTTGAACATAAAATTTGAGCACCTAAATTAACCTACCAATTGTTCATGTCATCTTTCCAAGATGTCCATGACGTTATTCTAGTTGACATTAATTTACTAGTTGCCAACAACCTGTCATAAAAAGGACTCCGGCAGTATTACTGTATTAGCACTCATTTAGCAGTACATAGTATTTTCCTAAAATTCTAATTAAGTTCGTTAGTTGACTATCGTTCTCATGCATCCCCTAGGTTTTGACTTAGCCCTTGATCTACCTTTCCTGCCTCAATTAATTAGACTTTAAAAGGTCAAGTGTGATTTTACAAGCAACTCGTTTTTGCTTACTACATGAATGATTTGGTCAACTCTCTCAGTAGCCAAACCCTTCTACTATTTTTCTCAATCAAATTATTACATAATCTTTTACCATCTCAGCAAAGAAATAATAAAATACACTTTGACAATAACAACTTCATTGAATTAGTCATACTGTACTTAATGGCTATAAATATATCAAGATGCAAGTTGAATGGGAATAGTACTAGTTCTATCTAGTTTGACGGTCAAATTACTAGATGGGTAATTTTAAATACCCCTTTTTCACATGTGAATTTGGAAGAAAATTCAACGACAAGAGTTTTTAAAAGGTATTGGTACCAAAGTGACTATTTCGATACCAAATTTATTGTGATTTAGTACTAACTTATACTACCTCCAACCTCTAAAACTACTTTATAATCCAACAATGAGTTACCAAACCTTTCTCTATTTCTATTTGGCTTAAAAGGAAATTGTTTAACTCTATGTAATCCACGTATAATAAAAAACAGAAAATGCGTTGTATAAAATTCGACCTCATAATCACAAGCATATGTATTAAAGTTTTAACCACTAGACCAAGTGATACTTGATATTATCATTTTAAAGTGAAATATTAATAAATAAAAGATATAATTACCCGGGGCGTACCCAGGCCTAAAAACTAGTTGTAAACTATTATGGGTATATCACTTATGAGTAAAATTTGGAGTGCGCCATCAGTGCAAATGTGCAATGGTGTAATTGCCTTAAAGTTGGGTCTTTGAAAGTTGGTTTTGGCTCAATCTCTACAATCTACATGCTATGTCACCGCTTCAAAATTTTAGTTTGAAGATGTTGATTATAGGTTTTGGATGATTATTTGAGCTTGCAAAATCGACAATCATATTGAAAGATGGATAAACCTTCTATTCTACTTCTTCCATTGTTATCGGCTTATTGCAATCAGCAATATCACCCTGTGACACATTATTTAAGAAAACCATGTGAAGAGAAGAGAGATAGAGATAGATAAATAGTGGCATCCACGTGATTTGAGATATATAGAGTGAAGATATTACCAAATAAAGAAATATTGCAATTAATTTGAAACTTCCAAATAATGACATAGATTCCAACAAAAATTACATGACTATACAAATAACGACATGGATGTTATGTCATTTATTTCATGTCGTTTGAGTTTTTTTTTTTACAAAAAAAAGTGTTGGTTTTTGGATTATTAGATGGTGTAATAGGTACACCCAAGAATTTGTATTACCTTGTTCATCATGATGCTAATATCAAATCATCCATTATGTATATGTGTACATTATATACTTAATTAGGAGTATATGGCCTATCATCCGTTATTTTTGAGTAAGTCTATCAAGAGACCATCTCATGTTAAGACTAACGCGAGATGTAATGATTCACACGCATTTGATTATGTTCTAACAGTGTAATTTAACTAAGCTATAAAAAATATTAACTAATTTTAAAAATGTGCAACTATTTCTATAGAATAACTTTTCATGAAATTATGTTAACCAATAAATTAAAACTCATAACTATTAATCAATAAACCATAGTTGTCAACCCAAAACTATAACATCAACCAAACCACCATAATCATAACCCAAAACAATAACTTTTTATCTAATCCTATAAATTAACAATAAAAAAATAATTATTATTAACCCGAAAACCATAACAAATAACAAGCAAACCATCTTATATAAAAAAAAGTAAACCATAACTATTTAGTATTCATCCAAGACCATATTTTATATCGAAAACTATAACTAATAACATGAAAACTATAATTAATAACGTGTAAACAGTCACTAATAACTAAAAAAACGTAACTATTAACCTTCTGAATATAACTATTTACCAGAACTATAACTATAACTAATTACATGAAACTACAACTAATAACGTGTAAACATTACTAATAACTGAAAATCATAATTATTAACCTTACAAATATAATTATTTACCCACAACCATAACTATTTACCTGGAAACGATAATTAATTACCAGAGAACCATAACTACTTACCTAAAACATATATTACGATGAAAATTGTAACTAACTACCTGAAACTATAACTCATAATAAGAGATACATTAGAGTTTAGACCCATTGATAGAAAGAAACAATGAGCTTTGAGAATTAAGAATATACTTACTTAACTTTGACACAACAATGTCGTTGTTTAAGCGGAAGAAACTAAACTAAGCATCATCAAATTCTCATCATCAAGATTCAAGAAGATGCGAAAAAGGATATTAGTTAAAAACTTCAAATGTTTCAAAAAAACTACATTCAAATATGATTTGTCCTACTTTAGCTCAATGTCGCACAAAAATAGCAACAACTGAGCTAAATTTCTAACAAATATGGATGATTTTGGTGTTTTAGCTCAAAGAAAAAGTGAAAGAAAAAAAAGATAATTAAGTAGGCTTTAGGTTCCCAATTTAATTATATACGTACAACAACAAGAGACATAAATGGAAGTTGGGTGGAGGAGAGGGAAATGGCAGCGCAGATGAGAGAGAAACGGGAAGGGTAGCGGGGAGAGAAATGACAGTTGGTAGAGCTGGCAGAGGGGCACATGAGAGAGAAATGAGGATTGTCATAGGAGAGAAATTATAAATTGAGGGGGAAATGTGATGGTCTTACTAGTATAACTAATAGGTCCAGGAGCTTAACTAATTTCCTTGCTATTCCCAACCAAGATATGTGGTTTGATGCACGTACTTGATGTTGGCATGACATCTCCTGGTCTCATGTTAACACTAACGTAAGACCGTATTTTCCAAGAATTTGTGTTTTTTTTAATAGATAAGAAGATATCTTCTGGACTATCACTAGGGGATATGGGTATGAATTGAACCCTAGATTTCGTTAAGAGAGATGGTAAAAGCTCACCACATGAGTCAACCCTAATTTCTGACCAATCATCCATATGTATATGTGTATTTGCAGCCACTGGCCCTTTTGCAAGGAAATTTATTTTAGTACTTTCATGATACGATAGGGAATTATTGAATCAGAGATGTTACATTCATCCGATTTATGAACTTTGTGAATGTGGAAATACGAATCAAAATCGAAGATGCAGAAAGTCCTACTTTAGATGATATGCCTCGCTGAGCTCTCTCTTGGGCTGTGAAAGCAGCGCGAAAGAAGTTGGGCTACTTTACCTTATTGCTTGATGTTGTATCTAAACAATTATACATATGGAGAACTCGCATAACCTTAAAATTGAGAAATTTTATCATTTAGTGGTAGGTAACCAAAGTCTTGTGTGAGAGTGGAATGATTGAAACATTTATGATTTTAAGCCAAATATCTATCAGTTTAATCCAAATTATATCAGTTTGGCGCATACATGTAATAATTTAACCCATAAATCTACATTTTAAGCCCATACACTAATAGTTTTATGCTCATAATTAATAAACTAATAGTCAAGACGCTTTGTTTTTTAAATTGGAACATTTGATCTTTTTTCTTTACATGGTAAGTTGACCCTTATTCTCTCTATCTTTTTCACTTTTTACTTACTTTTACTCTCATTCTTGGTACCTTTTACACTTTTTCCTTGGTCCATGTGTTAAGTCAAATGTTAATTTGAGATAATCTTTTTAGAGCTTTATAAATATTTTTTATATACTCATAACATTAAAGAAATAATGACAACCAAAGAATCAGTTTAACAATAAAGAAAATCCCATTCTAAGTTCCCTTTTCTCCCACAATTTTGTGTTAGATTCGACAAAAATAATTGGAAACAATAACACAATAACACGTGACACTCGTTGCATTGTTGTTGTTGCCAAGGTGGAACACTAATGCATAATTCATTAATTTGTATGTATATGAATATAGGATAATATGTACTCTCTCACTGATTGCAACACTCTAACAAAACAAATTACGTGCTTTGATGAATCTTTATAGTGTAAAGCACATCCCCCAATTCTAATGAACTTGTTTCTAGGAGGAAGACATAAAGATAAGAACAATGTCTATATAATAGCTAAACCGAGCAATGATAATAAGGACAATATTTTATCGAAATAATTAAATCACGGATCATTGACACTAATCTTTGTTAAGTATGGTGAAAGGACCCACCTAACATATGCTAAATAAGGCTCTACCTAGTTTGACGAAATCAATTTAAAGAAATATAATATTTCATGGAAACTAATGTTTAAGGAATAATACAAAAAAAAAACAAAGAATAAGAAGGAAAATGTGACATTTTTCATTTTGAAAGAAAATTATTTTCCATTCTTGAAGGAATCGTCTTAGCTTATATATTAATTAAAATAAGAAACATGGGAAAAATAATTCTCCGAATTTTTTTTTTTGTTGATGCTGTGAAAATTTGAGATTATTTTCCTTTACCTTGGGGATATTGTTCTTTTACCGTGTAATCTTGATTAGCTAGAATAATATGTGCTAGATCTTATCCATAATCTTGACTTTATGGACCTGATTAAACAAAGTAGTTTCATTAATAATGTCAGTGTCCATCATGAAATTTTGTGCTTCAACATAGAACATAGAAGTATTGTTTGGTGCGTATATCAAATCGTGTCGTAGCGTATGTACTCTGCTTAATGGAAGTTAGGTTTATTTTTCTGAAAGGGAAATGGAAGTTAGGTATAGCACACACTGTAGTTCTCATGCAATAATTTGTTAAAATATCTCAGTTGAGTAGCCATGTGAAATAATCAACCTAATAAACACTTAACTTGACAATTGGAGATTTTATCTATGGTTTAGTTTTAATACATCTATAGTTTACCTATTTTTCGCTTTTTATTAAATTATGACTTTTAAGATTTTACTTGTTTTTGGACTCTTATGAAACTATGTTACAATTAATTAATGCATTTCTCAATATTACACTAAACTTGACTTGGTTCACTTGGTGGGAATTCCACCTCATGACCTTAAGGTCGAGGGTTTGAATCTCACCAAGTGAAGTGTGTGTACTTGGAGGAGGAATTCCTTTATAGTTGTCCTATCATTCCAAGTGCTTTGGCCTTTAGTTCGGTCCCTGTGCGAGGGCAGCCTATAGATTATATATCTTACCAATCAACAAAAAATTCTCAGTATTCCAAGTTCCAACATGAGACCAAGCTAGCACAAATTTAACTAATATTACTATATTTTACATTACAGTCAGTATCCAATTCATGGTTTTAAACTTTTTGAAGTAATAGAATATATGCAATTTACTGAACTTATGTTAACCTTGTCAATTTGGAAACTAAAAAAAAAAAAGGAAACTACTTTATAGGATTTCCGCATTTTAATATTTAGTTTTCAAAAAGCTAAAAACTAAAAGTTTGGAAACAAAAAATGATAACAAACAGACTTTAACCTCATAATAACTTGCCTCTAATTTTTTTTCATCTTCATCAGCTAAAGTTTCTATGGATTCATAAGAAACCGCAATTGATCACATATAACTCATTATTAGGCCACTTTGTAAAGAAAAAGAGGTAAACTTTGTGGGAAATATTTTAGTGGAAATTCAGAAGCCATTTTTGAGAGAAGATCAAGAGGGAGAAGAGGTAGAGAGATTTAATTAGGAGGCGAAGAGAGCTCGAGAAGATAGAGAAAGTTACAGGTGTTGTAATTTTTACAAAAAAAAATTGTAAAAATTGTGGCTATGAGATTTTACATAGACGTTTACAAGAAAAATTGTAATCTTTGATATCATAGCTTTAATAATCAGCTTTGTGAAAGGCAAAAAAAAACTTGCATGGATCGGGTGCATAATAATTTAATGTGCACCTAAAACATATGATATAGTCATTTTTCATTTGTTATAATCAATTTTCGTTTGATACAATACAATCAGTTTTTGTATGATATAATCATCTTTTATATAGTCAGTTTTTGTATGATATAGTCAATTTATGATATAGTCATTTTTCGCATGATATAGTATATATATTTTTTTTCAAATATAGTCACTTTTTATGTGATAAAGTCAGTTTGGGTGCATACTAAATTATTTTAAATCCGATCCACCAAGACGTTTTTGCATATCTATATGACTAAATATTACTATATGTCTATATCTATATTCTATTTATCTATCTATATAAGTATATAAGAAGAAAAATGCAAACTATGAAACAATTTCCAATATTTAACTTGATGAACTTTCAAGAGATTTAGCTTTATGCTGCAATGCATAACATCATATATTTTCTTTACCTCAACAATTTTGAGAAACATAAACTGACCTAAATATGTAGAAGTAAGACCAAGTATTTTAGCTTTGTACTTATAAGTTATAAGGACAATCAAACAACAAAAAGTTCCAATATTATATACATAAAAGGATGAAAGTTGTGTGAACATATACTATAAAATAATGTAAACAAAACATACAATAGTATAGCCACAAGCAAAATTTCACAAAGCAAACAAACGACATCACCACAAAGAGAACGCCACTATCTCAACTTATAGCATATTACAATTATTATCACCACCATTCTAAATATCTTGATAAAGTTCTAGATCATCTATGACTTGAACCAAATTTATAATACATTTGTAATGAAAATAATGTCACTAAAAAAATTAAGGTTGTGCAATAAATTAAAGTGATTCTAATTCATGAAATATATTATGGACACTTATAAAGAAAGACACAAATTGGTTGTGCTACATGAAACAAAGTTTGGAAAATTTATGCCATTACACCCTTTTGAGGATCTACAGTAATATGGTCAGTGTTAGAGTTTATAAATTAATGCTTATAGTAGCATAAATATATTATATGGAAACATTGCATTACAACGAGTTGTAAGTATAAATATCTAAATTTTTTATTTTGAAAAATACAACAATAATATTAGACTTTCCTTAAAAGAATACTTGACAATATTAGGCTAAATGATCTAAATTATACAATTGGTGAAAGTGGAAGGGCTCGATGATGTGGTAATTTGTTATTGCACGGGAAATTTTTTATTTTCAAATTGACAATAAGAATATTTGGCTTTCCTAAAAATATACTTGATAATATTAGGCTAAAGGGTCTAAATTATACAATTGGTGAAAGTGAGAAGGCTAGGTTTTGGATCAGTGCAAATTGCATGGGTTATTTTTGTTTTATAAGTTTAAGATTTTATGATCAACATTTTCCCAAAATTGTTGTGTTAATATTTATAAATTATTAATGAGATATTATGGACATCAAATTAATAACATAATAATATTCTAGCCCATGTACTAAATGTATATAAAAAAAATTAAAGAGGAAATGCATATAAATTTTAGAATGGAAAAATTAGACTGCTATTCATTTATAAAGAAAACGCATGCATGTACAACTTTCTTAAAGCGCTATATTGGAATAAGAGTCATATTGTTTTCTTAACCGAAGTGGATAAAGTATTTCCTCTTTGAATTTATTAATTTATATTTATACATAGTCGAAACTCGAAACTATTAGATATGTCAATACTTTTATCTATATAATATTTCATTAATTATTTATAAATTTTGATACCATGATTTTAGCTCAGTTGGCCATATCAACAGTTACTAGCAAAAGAGGATTGAAAATTTTAATTTGTGATAAAGATCACGGGATCTCGAGTATAAGTGTGTAACCACTAACATAGTGTACAATGAAGTATTTTAAAATGTGTAATCAATACTCATGAGTCATTATATTAATCTACTTGAATATTTCATTTATTTTGCATTGTCATGCATAGTCTAATTTCTGTGTTGTTTATTCAATTTGATTGGATCCGTTCCTATTGTTCGTGAATTGATCTTTTGTTTACATGAATTGCACAATTTTAACGTTTCAAATTCTGTACTATTTGATTTATTGAAAAAATGTACCAAAACATATCTACATAAAACTTCCCGTGCATTTTTGCACAGGTATAAAACCCAGTTGTAACATATAATACACTATATATTATTATATTTATTTATAAAAAAAAGACTAAATAATGCCTTACCATCCATCTAAATAATGTAAAGGTTCTCAATTCTTTAGTTGAACATAAAATTTGAGCACCTAAATTAACCTACCAATTGTTCATGTCATCTTTCCAAGATGTCCATGACGTTATTCTAGTTGACATTAATTTACTAGTTGCCAACAACCTGTCATAAAAAGGACTCCGGCAGTATTACTGTATTAGCACTCATTTAGCAGTACATAGTATTTTCCTAAAATTCTAATTAAGTTCGTTAGTTGACTATCGTTCTCATGCATCCCCTAGGTTTTGACTTAGCCCTTGATCTACCTTTCCTGCCTCAATTAATCTCTATATATATCTAAAACCCAAGACAAATAAATGCCATGCTGCCACATGTACTCTTCCATCCCCCACACAATCAAATGAGACATTAAACAATAAAAATGTGTGTTTCAAGACTCGAACCCATGACCTCTCATTTGATATGCTAATGCACTAACCAACTACACTACAATGCTCATGTTGGTCTTTGTAGGGGAAAAAATCATTTAAAGACAAATATTTCTATTTTTGAAGACTTCAAATGCACATCGGTAAATAATCCGCCTAATGTTAATAATAGCATGTCCTACCCTTTCAGTAATTTTATAATTAAAAAAACAAAAGCTCTTCAAATTTTTATAACCTTCGTAATGAATATTACTATACCATTTCATTGCATCGGTTGTATTCTTACACATTAACCTACGTTAAAAAAAATTGTATTATATTTTTTATAAGTAAATATATATTTATATATATGTACTCTCTTGAAACCGATTTAAAAGGTCAAGTGTGATTTTACAAGCAACTCGTTTTTGCTTACTACATGAATGATTTGGTCAACTCTCTCAGTAGCCAAACCCTTCTACTATTTTTCTCAATCAAATTATTACATAATCTTTTACCATCTCAGCAAAGAAATAATAAAATACACTTTGACAATAACAACTTCATTGAATTAGTCATACTGTACTTATTGGCTATAAATATATCAAGATGCAAGTTGAATGGGAAAAGTACTAGTTCTATCTAGTTTGACGGTCAAATTACTAGATGGGTAATTTAAATACCCCTTTTTCACATGTGAATTTGGAAGAAAATTCAACGACAAGAGTTTTTAAAAGGTATTGGTACCAAAGTGACTATTTCGATACCAAATTTATTGTGATTTGGTACTAACTTATAATACCTCCAACCTCTAAAACTACTTTATAATCCAACAATGAGTTACCAAACCTTTCTCTATTTCTATTTGGCTTAAAAGGAAAATGTTTAACTCCATGTAATCCACGTACAATAAAAAACAGAAAATGCGTTGTATAAAATTCGACCTCATGATCACAAGCATATGTATTAAAGTTTTAACCACTAGACCAAGTAATACTTGATATTATCATTTTAAAGTGAAATATTAATAAATAAAAAATATAATTACCCGGGGCGTACCCAGGCCTAAAAACTAGTTGTAAACTATTATGGGTATATCACTTATGAGTAAAATTTGGAGTGCGCCATCAGTGCAAATGTGCAATGGTGTAATTGCCTTAAAGTTGGGTCTTTGAAAGTTGGTTTTGGCTCAATCTCTACAATCTACATGCTATGTCACCGCTTCAAAATTTTAGTTTGAAGATGTTGATTATAGGTTTTGGATGATTTGAGCTTGCAAAATCGACAATGCATATTGAAAGATGGATAAACCTTCTATTCTACTTCTTCCATTGTTATCGGCTTATTGCAATCAGCAATATCACCCTGTGACACATTATTTAAGAAAATCATGTGAAGAGAAGAGAGATAGAGATAGATAAATAGTGGCATCCACATGATATGAGATATATAGAGTGAAGATATTACCAAATAAAGAAATATTGCAATTAATTTAAAACTTCCAAATAATGACATAGATTCCAACAAAAATTACATGACTATACAAATAACGACATGGATGTTATGTCATTTATTTCATGTCATTTGAGTTTTTTTTTTTTTACAAAAAAAAGTGTTGGTTTTTGGATTATTAGATGGTGTAATAGGTACACCCAAGAATTTGTATTACCTCGTTCATCATGATGCTAATATCAAATCATCCATTATGTATATGTGTACATTATATACTTAATTAGGAGTATATGGCCTATCATCCGTTATTTTTTAGTAAGTCTATCAAGAGACCATCTCATGTTAAGACTAACGCGAGATGTAATGATTCACACGCATTTGATTATGTTCTAACAGTGTAATTTAACTAAGCTATAAAAAATATTAACTAATTTTAAAAATGTGCAACTATTTCTATTGAATAACTTTTCATGAAATTATGTTAACCAATAAATTAAAACTCATAACTATTAATTAATAAACCATAGTTGTCAACCCAAAACTATAACATCAACCAAACCACCATAATCATAACCCAAAACAATAACTTTTTATCTAATCCTATAAATTAACAATAAAAAAACAATAATTATTAACCCGAAAACCATAACAAATAACAAGCAAACCATCTTATATAAAAAAAAGCAAACCATAACTATTTAGTATTCATTCAAGACCATATTTTATATCGAAAACTATAACTAATAACATGAAAACTATAATTAATAACGTGTAAACAGTCACTAATAACTAAAAAAACGTAACTATTAACCTTCTGAATATAACTATTTACCAGAACTATAACTATAACTAATTACATGAAACTACAACTAATAACGTGTAAACAATTACTAATAACTGAAAATCATAATTATTAACCTTACAAATATAATTATTTACCCACAACCATAACTATTTACCTGGAAACGATAATTAATTACCAGAGAACCATAACTACTTACCTAAAACATATATTACGATGAAAATTGTAACTAACTACCTGAAACTATAACTCATAATAAGAGATACATTAGAGTTTAGACCCATTGATAGAAAGAAACAATGAGCTTTGAGAATTAAGAATATACTTACTTAACTTTGACACAACAATGTCGTTGTTTAAGCGGAAGAAACTAAACTAAGCATCATCAAATTCTCATCATCAAGATTCAAGAAGATGCGAAAAAGGACATTAGTTAGAAACTTCAAATGTTTCAAAAAAACTACATTCAAATATGATTTGTCCTACTTTAGCTCAATGTCGCACAAAAATAGCAACAACTGAGCTAAATTTCTAACAAATATGGATGATTTTGGTGTTTTAGCTCAAAGGAAAAGTGAAAGAAAAAAAAGATAATTAAGTAGGCTTTAGGTTCCCAATTTAATTATATACGTACAACAACAAGAGACATAAATGGAAGTTGGGTGGAGGAGAGGGAAATGACAGCGCAGATGAGAGAGAAACGGGAAGGGTAGCGGGGAGAGAAATGACAGTTGGTAGAGCTGGCAGAGGGGCACATGAGAGAGAAATGAGGATTGGCATAGGAGAGAGAAATTATAAATTGAGGGGGAAATGTGATGGTCTTACTAGTATAACTAATAGGTCCAGGCGCTTAACTAATTTCCTTGCTATTCCCAACCAAGATATGTGGTTTGATGCACATACTTGATGTTAGCATGACATCTCCTGGTTTCATGTTAACACTAACGTAAGACCGTATTTTCCAAGAATTTGTATTTTTTTTAATAGATAAGAAGATATCTTCTAGACTATCACTAGGGGATATGGGTATGAATTGAACCCTAGATTTCGTTAAGAGAGATGGTAAAAGCTCACCACTTGAGTCAACCCTAATTTCTGACCAATCATCCATATGTATATGTGTATTTGCAGCCACTGGCCCTTTTGCAAAGAAATTTATATTAGTACTTTCATGGTACGATAGGGAATTATTGAATCAGAGATGTTACATTCATCCGATTTATGAACTTTGTGAATGTGGAAATACGAATCAAAATCGAAGATGCAGAAAGTCCTACTTTAGATGATATGCCTCGCTGAGCTCTCTCTTGGACTGTGAAAGCAGCGCGAAAGAAGTTGGGCTACTTTGCCTTATTGCTTGATGTTGTATCTAAACAATTATACATATGGAGAACTCGCATAACCTTAAAATTGAGAAATTTTATCATTTAGTGGTAGGTAACCAAAGTCTTGTGTGAGAGTGGAATGATTGAAACATTTATGATTTTAAGCCAAATATATCTATCAGTTTAATCCAAATTATATCAGTTTGGCGCATACATGTAATAATTTAACCCATAAATCTACATTTTAAGCCCATACACTAATAGTTTTATGCTCATAATTAATAAACTAATAGTCAAGACGCTTTGTTTTTTAAATTGGAACATTTGATCTTTTTTCTTTACATGGTAAGTTGACCCTTATTCTCTCTATCTTTTTCACTTTTTACTTACTTTTACTCTCATTCTTGGTACCTTTTACACTTTTTCCTTGGTCCATGTGTTAAGTCAAATGTTAATTTGAGATAATCTTTTTAGAGCTTTATAAATATTTTTTATATACTCATAACATTAAAGAAATAATGACAACCAAAGAATCAGTTTAACAATAAAGAAAATCCCATTCTAAGTTCCCCTTTCTCCCACAATTTTGTGTTAGATTCGAAAAAAATAATTGGAAACAATAACACAATAACACGTGACACTCGTTGCATTGTTGTTGATGCCAAGGTGGAACACTAATGCATAATTCATTAATTTGTATGTATATGAATATAGGATAATATGTACTCTCTCACTGATTGCAACACTCTAACAAAAAAAAACACGTGCTTTGATGAATCTTTATAGTGTAAAGCACATCCCCCAATTCTAATGAACTTGTTTCTAGGAGGAAGACATAAAGATAAGAACAATGTCTATATAATAGCTAAACCGAGCAATGATAATAAGGACAATATTTTATCGAAATAATTAAATCACGGATCATTGACACTAATCTTTGTTAAGTATGGTGAAAGGACCCACCTAACATATGCTAAATAAGGCTCTACCTAGTTTGACGAAATCAATTTAAAGAAATATAATATTTCATGGAAACTAATGTTTAAGGAATAATACAAAAAAAAAAAAGAATAAGAAGGAAAATGTGACATTTTTCATTTTGAAAGAAAATTATTTTCCATTCTTGAAGGAATCGTCTTAGCTTATATATTAATTAAAATAAGAAACATGGGAAAAATAATTCTCCGAATTTTTTTTTTTGTTGATGCTGTGAAAATTTGAGATTATTTTCCTTTACCTTGGGGATATTGTTCTTTTACCGTGTAATCTTGATTAGCTAGAATAATATGTGCTAGATCTTATCCATAATCTTGACTTTATGGACCTGATTAAACAAAGTAGTTTCATTAATAATGTCAGTGTCCATCATGAAATTTTGTGCTTCAACATAGAACATAGAAGTATTGTTTGGTGCGTATATCAAATCGTGTCGTAGCGTATGTACTCTGCTTAATGGAAGTTAGGTTTATTTTTCTGAAAGGGAAATGGAAGTTAGGTATAGCACACACTGTAGTTCTCATGCAATAATTGGTTAAAATATCTCAGTTGAGTAGCCATGTGAAATAATCAACCTAATAAACACTTAACTTGACAATTGGAGATTTTATCTATGGATTAGTTTTAATACATCTATAGTTTACCTATTTTTCGCTTTTTATTAAATTATGACTTTCAAGATTTTACTTTTTTTTGGACTCTTATGAAACTATGTTACAATTAATAAATGCATTTCTCAATATTACACTAAACTTGACTTGGCTCACTTGGCGGGAATTCCACCTCATGACCTTAAGGTCGTCGAGGTTTGAATCTCACCAAGTGAAGTGTGTACTTGGAGGAGGAATATAATTCAATTCCTTTACGGTTGTCCTATTATTCCAAGTGCTTGGGCCTTTAGTTCGGTTCCTCGTGCGAGGGTAGCGCATAGATTATTTATCTTACCAATCAACAAAAAATTCTCAGTATTCCAAGTTCCAACATGAGACCAAGCTAGGAAAAATTTAACTAATATTACTATATTTGACATTACAGTCAGTTTCCAATTCATGGTTTTAAACTTTTTGAAGTAATAGAATATATGCAATTTACTGAACTTATGTTAACCTTGTCAATTTGGAAACTAACAACAAAAAATAGGAAACTACTTTATAGGATTTCCGCATTTTAATATTTAGTTTTCAAAAGGCTAAAAACTAAAAGTTTGGAAACAAAAAATGATAACAAACAGACTTTAAGTTGTTGGATTGGTAATGATATTTTATATGAACTATATAGTATCAAACCAAGGGCATTCATGACTTTAGGATTAATTTCAAGTTTTATTTACTAATAAGTACTCCATCCTATTTTATCAATTGCAAAGTTATGATCTATACACTTGCCAATGCATGATTTTGGCCATTATTATATTTATGGGTTTTCTATGTTATATCCCTATGTTTATTCAGTTTGTACATTGTACCCCAACCTTTTCAAAATTCCACACAATATCCTAAAACTTACCTTTTTAACGAACAATGTCCCCCACCGTTAACTATACGTCATTTATTTCTTTTTTTTCTTATAATCAAGTGAAACTAATTTACCTTAACTTTTATTCCCTCCAAGAGTTAAACTATGTATAAGTGAAATTAGTTCTATTAGATTGAAAGTAAATAAAACTAACGACATTTAGTTAAGGGGGGGCATTATGTGTCATAAAAGGTAAATTTAAGGATTTTACGGTGAATTTTAAAAAGGTTAGGATATAACGTAGAAGCTGATCGAAGACATGGGTATAGTGTATAAAACCCATGTATTTAATAATCTATTACTAAAAAAATGATATTTTGTGAGAATACAGTGAAATGGATACAACTTAATTCTTACATACTAAGATATTGTACTTGCTCTTTTTTATCAAAATTGAAAGGTAAAAAGGTAAATTTAAGGATTTTACGGTGAATTTTAAAAAGGTTAGGGTATAACGTAGAAGCTGATCGAAGACATGGGTATAATGTATAAAACCCATGTATTTAATAATCTATTACTAAAAAAATGATATTTTGTGAGAATACAGTGAAATGGATACAACTTAATTCTTACATACTAAGATATTGTGCGTGCTTGCTCTTTTTTATCAAAATTGAAAGGTAAATTTAAGGATTTTGCGGTGAATTTTAAAAAGGTTAGGGTATAACGTAGAAGTTGATCGAAGACATGGGTATAATGTATAGAACCCATGTATTTAATAATCCATTGCTAAAAAAATGATATTTTGTGAGAATACAGTGAAATGGATACAACTTAATTCTTACATACTAAGATATTGTGCTTGCTCTTTTTTATCAAAATTGAAAAAAAAAAACTGATGCAATATATTAATATGTTGATCCGTGTGGGGTAAATTTATCCTCCATAAATTAAATTTAAAAGTTATGTGGGGTAGATGTTTAGAACCAAAGCCTAAGAAGACCCTCAATGGCCAAAATGGGGGCTTTCACGGTTTGAATTGCACCTGAATTTGGTGCTGACATGTGTAGTTTTTTCAATGGTTCACCATTTAAAACGAACCAAACCGACCAGCGCCGTCCACTTTGCCAATCGTTGTATAATATGGTGGATGAAGGTGAAGATGATGGGGGAGTGTTAGCTAAACACTATGTTTAGATTTCGAGAGGCTGAACTCTTATGCAATAATGTGAACATGATTTTACTTGATTCTCTTTTCAAGACTCTATCTAGAGGTGGGCATGGACCGGGCCAGCACGCGGGCCGACCCGGCCCGGCCCGTCGTCCGCTCCTTGGACCGTGGGCCTGCCACTGTCAAGAAATTTTATTTCAGGCCCGCACCGGCACGAGTTCGTGGGCCGGCCGCAGGAGGCACGAGCCGGCCCGCGGCCCGTGAACAAAATGTGGAAATTTCAGGCTCGGGCCCGGTCCGTCATTTCCTCAAGGCCGCGGACCGAGCCCGTGAACAAGCCCATGCCTAGGTCTAACTCTATCCAACAATTGCTTTTTTGTCCAATTAAATTGCTCCACCGTCACTAGTAATGATATTCAACTTTTTTCTCATGAGTTTGAGGGATAAAATACAAAACTGGAGTAAATTTTATGTGTCTCAACAATAAAAAGTTAGTGAAACTTTAATATGACATATATATATATAGTATCTAACTAGAAGAGAGTTTGAGGAATAAACACACCTTACACACCTTGATGTACATTGCACTATTTACATATTTCAACTATATATACTTCCTCCGTTCTGAAAAAAATGAAACACTTCTCTCAAAAAGTTCTAACATAAAAGAACGAAGTGTTTCACTTATTTAAGAACAGAGAAAGTATATATTTTTTTTATACTTATAATATAAATGAATAATAACCTTTTGTCTTATTATAATTCCTCCGTTCTGTTTTAAATGAAACGTTGAGTGAAATGACACTATTCATTAATCAATTTTGACTCCAATTTATCGCCATTATATAAAGAAAAACATAGTCAAGTGGGATCTTGTTAGATTCGTCTCGATGCATACTATCAAATTATGACTTTTTTATATTTTCTACGAGTGCGCAACTAAAGATATTAACGATTAAAGAAGCGAGTTGGGTTGCGTGAAAAAGAAACGTTTCATTTAAAACGAACGGAGGAAGTATATACATTTTCAAGATATTCAACTTTTTGTAGCTTCGTTTAATTGATTATTAAACTTATCAATTGATAAAATTGTGCATTAACAAATCTAAAAATTAAAGTAATACTAGTAGAAGTGAAAAGGGGGGCGGATTATATGCTAATAAAGTTAAATTGTTATCTAAAAGTTGATGGGGGTGGAAGTAGCATAATAATTTGAATAACTTGTGTTTTGAATCGTATTTTTCATGTTTAACTTACCTTAAACTCAAATTAAGTTTCAACATTATTTTCTCCATTTTTAAATTATTACTTACAACACTTTGACTTTACATTATTTGTATACTAACTTTTGACAATTATAATATTTTTGATCATTTACAAAAAATTATTGTTATTATGCAAAAATTTTGTTGGATTAGTCTTAAAGCATATCTAAAAAATAATTTTACTAATAGATATTTAAATATGTAGTATATATTAACGGTTATATTTGTGTTTTGCCAAGTGTGAAAATCATAGTGTTGCAGGTTTTTACATAAAAAGAAATTGAGTTAGAATTAAGTTTTTATTTTTTTTTGAAAATTCGGTTCATTTCATTAGTTTACCCATTTGCAAATTGCATATTACAAGGCAACCTGGGCAAACCACGAGAAATTGAGTTAGAATTAAGTTTAAGCTACTTCTTTTTTATTTCTACCAGTTTGGCTTTTAGATATCAAATTTTTTTTCATTAGCTAATAGATAACAAATTAAAGTTTTCATAATTAATTCTGAGATTTTTACCAGTATTTTGTACAGTATTGCTAACATGCAAAGCAAAATAGCTAAAATTATTTTGAGTCTAATCATGAGGTTCTCAAGTCAAATTTTGATTTGTTCAATTCATGAGACTTTCAAGTCGAGGTCAAGTAGTTCACGAGTCAAATAGCATTAGCACCCCTAGTACTTAATATGCATTTTTACTAGAACTCCAATTCAATCGCAAAACAATCTATAAAATAGCTAAATCAATTGAATTATATTTTTTGCTCATTTGGGCTTTCTTATTCTGTTCGGAAAATAGTTTTGAGTTCAAAGGTACACCTGAGAACATGACAAAATTAAAGTTGAATTTTCTTATTTAAAATAAACCTCCAAATTTAATAGAGAAAGCTAATACTAAGCATGAAGAATTCTACAAAAATGATTGTTTTCACTGTATATCATTAACCACAACCACTCAGGTGACTCGGATATGTTTGGCTTATTAATGTCTTCTTTTATTTTTATTTTTGTTTTTAATGAAGAGTTTTTTTTATATATAAAATGGGCTATTATTTGATATTAAAAAGAAAACCTTACAAACACCAAGCTTGGCTTGATATAGTGGCGGCAAGACTTGCTTCCAAGTTCCCATGACCTTAATCAAGTCTCATATTAAGGATACTTTAGGAATGAGATCCCTTAACCTTTCCTACCCTCCGACCTCCAGGCATAAATATGGATTATATTGTTGTGATGGGTAGTTTATCTCCCGAAATAAAAAGCCCAACCCGAAATAGGAGTAGAGGAAGGAGCCGAGGTTTTCAAAGAAGTCAATCGGATCATTCAATGTTTATAAGGAGGTCGAAGTCAGAGGTTGTTCTCACGCACATAGAACGAAAGATCTCCACGGGACGAGAAACTCAATTCCGCACTGCTGACTGCGGGTATCGGAGAAACAACAACTGCCTACCGGAAATAGATTTCTACGTTAGCTCGCAGGGGTGGGGCTTTCCGGGCGTAGTTCTCTTCGGTAAAAAACAACTGAACTGAACTGAACTGAGTTGAACTAAACTGAACTGAATTAAATTATAACTAATTAATAGTAATGATAATAATTTAGGAACTGAACTGAACTGAATTAAATTATAACTAATTAATAGTAATGATAATAATTTAAAGCGAACCGATGGGGAGAACAGGCCTGTAGTCCCACTGCGGCCTCTAGCCGTCTGTCCTGTTTCATCTCCCATACTCATATCCCATAAAAACAAAAAAGGAAAAAGAAAAAAAAGACCCTTTACAAAGAAACAAAAAAATTTATCCTTTGTTAATACTTGGACACCTATCGCAAGAGAGTCACACTCATGCAACAAGAAGAAGCGCAATAATACAGCTAGCACAGTATGTAGCTTCAATCCCAAACTTAAAAAGAGTGAGAAAAGGAAAGAAGAAGGTGGAGCAAAAAGCAAAACTACAAATTTACAATAATACTCCGACTGGTGGTCGAGGAGAATACATGTGGTTAAAGATTACTTTTAGATTAGTATGATTATTATGGATGGATTTGACTATTCAGGTTGCTGGAATCGCACCAAACTTATTTTATCATCAACCATTTAACCTTATTATTACTTCTAAATTCTCAATTAATTAATTACCATGTGTAATGTGGAAATATTGTCTAGCTTGATTAATTCAATTTATGCAAAGTCTTACAAAATTGTATCAAGAATATAATGTTTATACTATATATCATGATGTATCAATTTTATACGTACCACTTATCAATGGAGATTTTTTATTGTTGTTTCAAACTTTTAAAGTGGATGAAGGAAGTTACTTAACCATGGAAGTTACTTAAAGTGGATGAAAGTAATTGGTCCGAAGACCAACCCTTGCTAGGCTACTAGCCTGCAAGGCACACCAAATTACAGGCTGAAAATTCGAGGTGATCACACTCTACGGAGCTACCACTTCTCCCTTATGGTAATATCTTTGCCAAAACATATTACCTTGATTACTTCCCTTTAAGAAATATTAGAAAATAAAGTTGGAGTACTAGCGTTTGACTTTTTGGGCATTCGAGTTACTTGTGTTGTAGACTTAGCTTGTAGCTCATCATCGCAGAATATTGTAGATACCCGAATAACCATAAAGGCATAAACTAGTGGCATACTGGCATGTGCATTGAGATGATAACACGCTAATTAGCGATGTGCTTATCTAATTAATAATGTGATGAAATATATTTTGAAGATAAGTGTTTTTTTTTTAAACTCGTATGGTGCACAGGCTCGAGATCGAACCACCTACCTTCAAATGATCTAGATTATCCCTCCACCAACTCCTCTAATTTGTTGTTCAGGTATATTGTGAGGTAAACAAGAATTAAATGTAAGATACACTTAATTTGAGAATAACTCATTAACTAATAATATACTTTTATTTATTAGTTGCACCATTTATTTTTTTCACGTATTCTAACACATGCTTCTTTGGACATTGATATTTCTAATTGCGTATAAGTAAAAATTATAAAAAGTTGGTATTTGAAATCTTTGTATTGAGACAAATTTAACAAGATTTGACTATATTTATTCTTATATAATGGTGAGAAAACTTTTCAAAGCTGGTTGATGAATAGTGCATATATGCCAAATGGTGCAAAAAAAAACAGATGAAGTACATGGTTATTACATTTGGACGAAACTCATGAAAAACACATGTTGAATTGATATTAGTCTATTAAGAGTAAAGACATTTCTGGACTAGCAACTTTTTTTTATTAGGGAAGAAAAACACTAGGTTAGCAATTAACATAAGAGTAATCTTACTCATCCTTTTAGATGAATAGCAACAAATCAATATCGAAAGCTTTAAATCCATAAGTGATGGATGAACAGTGCCGTTCAAATTATAAGAAGAGAGTGAAGCGGATAAGAGACTCTACCCCCACCATAAAAAGCCAAAATTTAAAGATTTAACCTCAAAATCATCTAGCGGGTGTTTGTTTAGAGGGATAAAACGAGAGGATTATGGATAATGGAGAAGGGATAGAAGAAATGTTATGTTTCTTTAGAGGGATAAAACGAGAAGAATATGGATAATGGAGAAGGAATAGAAGAAATCGAAAATGTTATGTTTGTTTAGAAGGATGGGATTAGAAAGGGTATAGAGAGAAGGATGAAAAACAATCCTTTATCACACTAATCTCTACCTAGGAGGGTGGTATAAAGGGAGAGATAAGAAAAGGAAGAACATTACAAATTTACCTTTAATGAAAAGAAAGAATAGAAGAGTTTATTAATTTGCCACTTTTCCAATCTCATTTTCAGTCCATTCCAAACAAGTAAAAAATAACTTATCTTTACCTTATCTCATCCATCAATAATCAATTTCTTATCCTTATTCCACATGTTTATTCTCATTATACCTATCTCTCATACCAAACAATCTACAGAAGTCAAGTATTACGAGGTAACCATTTTGAATTGATATAATTTATCAATGTCCCATAGTCCATAGGAAATACACCGATACACACATATGGTATACCGTCTACATTTTTCTTAGATGGATAAGTTGAAACCCTTGCAAGGAGGGGGTAAATTAGGGATCCTTTTTTTAAGAGGTGAAATTCGATCTCAGTACCTTTGGGATGTCAGGTGATGGTCCGAATGATGATGTCAATACTAGTAGGCTATCATCTGTTGGTCTACGTTTCCATGTGAGTTAGGTAACAATTAGCAATTGAGTGAAGCATTACCTTTGCAAAAATAGGAAAAAAGTTATCCATTTGTCAACCAATAAAGTGCTTGTTCTTTACCCCTAGAATAAGAAAAGAGCAAAATCCTTAATCATATAAATGATCTATTAAAAAACATGTCGGAATTTTAATTTTTTTTCAAGTTTCGACACCCATGACTTATCACATGCGTCAGAGTCATAGCATACATATTTTTCAGGTTTTTACCATCAGTGTACACGTCAGTCATATATCCTAACACGTGGCAGCATTTCCTGTGGTCCCTTATCTAAGACAGTGATCCAAACCATTCATTGTCTTAGCTCGATTTGTACGACTGACTTTGGCATTTTTGTCAGCAAGCCGCCGAGCCCACTAAGCGGCTAAGCCCATACAATATTTGGAAAATCTAGTTAGAGAAACAAATTTATTCAATATAGTACTTATACTATTTTTTACAAGCACTCAAAGGAAAACAACTTATTCCATCGTTTTCATTATTATTTGTTTTTTAAAAACATTTGTATACTAATAATGTTTAGTCGATTTTACTTTAGTCTTTCCTATTTATAAATATTAAGATTTGGGATTTAAGTAGGAAAGATTTCAAGTCAGCCGTGTGAACACAAAACTTTCCTATTTACAAATATTAAGATTTGGAATTTAAGTAGGAAAGATTTCAAGTCAGCCGTGTGAACACAAACAAATCACAACAGACTTCATAAAATATGATTAGAATTTATTCGCACCAAAAAAGACATTAGTATTTTTTTAGAAATAAAAAGACAATAGTATTTGTATGTCATTTTATCAATAAATTTTTTTGGTACGTAAAATGAAGGGCCCCACCGGACCGGAATATCTCACAAGTCAACCCCACTCGGGTGAGCGGGTAGTACTTTTATAACTTAATTTCGTCTATATTAAATATACTCTTTGTGGCTTTCCATACACCTTAAAAGAATATATTGGTACATTTAATCAGGTTAATTGGACCATTGATAGTAACATGTTCAGTCTAATATAGCTTATTTAACTCAGAAATATAAAGTTTGGATAAGTTCATACAAATTGTGATTTGTTTAATTCAATGCTATAAATTAGAGATTTGTTGATATAAGTTTAGATAAATTTAGGTAGGTCAAATTTTGTTAAATAAAAAAGAACCTGAATTAAAACTCATAACTCAGAAGCCATGACAATTGACACCAATTGGGCAATATTGCTATCATCCAAACAAAAAAAAGAAACAGCCAACAACAAAAAATTTACTGTTAAGGAGTAATTCACTTCGTGTAAGATGGCGTGCTAAATTTTCATTTTATTATATAAACAGATATTATAAAATCAAGTGAGATCTTCATATCCAAAAAAAATCATCAAATAATATAGTAATAAATCAAGTGTGATCTTATATTCAAATCAATGCAAGCATAATAGCATATTTGAACGTATATTTTATTTGTCTAGGGTAAATTCTTACATATATACTTTTTTTTTGAAATAAAAATTCTTACATATACTTCAGCAATGGGCAAATCTAAGAATGTGTTTAAATTGGATAAAACTCAGAAAAGGAATATGATTAACAAATTGAGTGGTACGCTAATCTCTATTATATAAGTGAAGGGGGGAGTAAGATGGGTTCCCTTTACAAAAAGTCTAATATACCCTTAATGAATTTAAATTGCCATATATATTAAATAATATTTTCTTCTTCCTACTTGCCATTTATATTGAACAAGTTAACAATGAAAATGAATTTGAAATTTTAATTAAATATTAAATTAAGGAGAATGATTTCCTCTTCTTGTATATGTGTGAAAAACTCTCATCAAAAATTAAATTTACAATATAACTTGATTGACACAATCAAAAGAAAAAAATAAAAACTTGAATTTCATATTAATAATTATACTGATAATATTCTAAAAATTAAATGTTGATTATTATTCGGTAAACTCTATTATATAAATCAAACTCTTCCATTTTATTAATATTCAACGATTGAACCTGATAGACAAATTCTTCCACTTTATTTGAGCATAAGCTTTCTTCTGCTTTATATTTTCTTCTCTCAATACTATATTTGAATAATGATGAACAAATAACAAAAAAAAACCAACAAAAAATTGATTTAAGAAAAACATAAAAAATTAAAAAATATTACAAATGTCTGTTTGAATCAAAAAAATTATTACACTGCTGAATACTTAATTGAGAAAAAAAAAACGCTAATATAACACGCACGCATAGCGTGCAAAAAATGCTAGGGTTTGAACCTCAATATCTCACACAATGTAAAGCTACCAAAATGTCCAAAACTCATGACGAAAAATTTATCTAATTAAAATTTAAATATGCAAATAGCCCCACTCTTCCAAGAATGAATTATAATTTGGTTTCCTCCAACCAAAAGCATTCTATGGACTACAATGACTTCATCTGAGTTCATCACGACTTGCTCCCCTAAAACATTTGTCTAATTAAAATTGATCTCCTTTGGTATCTTTTTCTTAAGCAATTAAGCGACAATGATTAGATTTTTGGCAAATAAAGATCAAGTCTTAGGTGGAGCGGGTTTAAAATTCTTGTACGGGCTTGTTCTCCCCAGCTTATATTCAGTTCAGTTCAGTTCCTAAATGATAATCATTACTATCAATTAGTTATAATTTAATTCGTTCGGTTGCCGGTTCAATTCCGTTCAATTCGGTTGCATTCAATTCGGTTCGGTCCGGTTCGATTCGGTTGTTTTATGCGAGAAGAGAACAGTCCTAAAAGTTGTAATAAAATGTCAAAAATTTATCTTGAAAAACAATAAGAACTCATTTTCAATAAGACTATCATTTATTCTGACTGTAAGAATGCTACTGATCTCATTTTCAATGAACACTCTGACTTGTATATCAATGTATTAAACCATTGCAGGCGGTGGCTTAAGAGATGCCCAGGGATCCAGATCAAGCATTGTAATAGAAGGTTTAACCAAGTAGCGGATCGATTAGCTAAGTCTAGTAGGGCCTTGGAGCCGGATTGTAATGTAACTAGGTTTTTTCCCACTCCCCCTAGTTATTGTTTGGAACTTCTTATTGCGGATTGTAATATTTTCGAACCTATTAACTAATGAATGAAATGCTATGTTTACCAAAAAAAAAAACAATAAGAACTCACTCCTTAAATTAGAAAAGTTATTTAGTTCTTACTACTATATATATATTATTGTAAATTCACCTCATATAAGATATTGTATCTCCTTTCCCCTTATTCTTTGTGATTACTTATTCCATACATCAAGAGTAATTACATTGAAAAGCTTAAACTATTTGCCAAAAGAGAGTGTATAAAACTAAATTAAGCAACTCGATCAATGATAAACAAGGGAAGTACTAAAATTTGCAATCACTAGTCATTTGAGATAAGAATCTATCTATTAGTTACTACCATGTCGTCCTTTTTTTATTTTGAGGGAAATAACCTATATATTTTGTTCCAACATAAATGATTAATTGTAGGGTTTTTCCACATAACAAATTTTTTAAAAGTTTTTACCAACAGTAAGTTAAAATCTTTATACTGCGTAAGCTAATAGTAATGAGATCTTTATTGCAAATTGGTGATCAACAAGTATCTTTCCTTCTTAATCACTAGTTATTTGGCATCGGAATTAGAAACTTGCCTCATGAAACTCTGCTCTATTTCAATCGAAATATGAGACGATCTCACACTGGTTTACAGATCAGTATATCATCAATTCATCAACGTTCGTAACCAATGTGCAGTATGAGATTTGTCAGACAAGGAAATGTGGCACTTGACATGCTTATTATAGGTTGTACATGCATCTCACGATAAATAACCTAGCATTTAAACATACTTCATATAAGATTAGATGTTAGAGTTATCATGAAACAGATAAAGTAATACAATTTCTTAACTGTAACAGTTTCATGACGATAAAGTAGTAGAAAAACAATATAATCTTAGGGATTTTTGTAATTACTACCATCTCGAGTAATTACATTAAATAGGTTGTCCAACTATTTTCCATAAGATAGTGGATAATATTATGCAACTTGATAAATAAAAAAGGATTTAGGCCCAGTTCTTTTGGACTTATTTTCCGTTCAGTTCAGTTTCTCGCAGTTCAGTTCGGTTACTCTCTGCCTTTCAGTTTATCGCAGTTCAATTCAGTTCAGTTTCTCGTAGTTCAGTTCAGTTCAGCCCAATTCAGTCCAAAAGAACGAGGCCAATTGCAGTATACGCCACATGACAACTTTTTAATAAAGTTCTTTCCAACAATATATACATTAAACCTTTACACTACTTACAATAACTAGATCTGCAATTTAAATTAGTGATGAATAGGTATCATTCCTTCTTAATTACTAGTTCATTGGCATCATATTCAGAAATATTCCAAAATAATCTTTGTTCTCCTTAAATTGTAATATCAGACAATCTCACGTTACTTTACCGAAAACATCTTCAAACGGTTCATAACCAAACTGCTTACTAGGTCTCCTTTCGTATCCAGCATGCAGATCGAGATTCTCATACAGAATAATGACGACACTCAACATCTTGAGCTCTTGACATACTCATTAATAGTTGGTCATTCCACCATAACACAACCAACCATTTAAACACGACACTCCAATCCATACTACTTTTATACAGTGTTAAAGTTATGGAAGTAACACTTCCATGAAAGATATACATACCTAATACTCCAATGAGTTCTATCAATAATTTATTTTTTCGAGGGAAAGAATCTCTATATATATACACACATACACACATACACATAAGCGATCAAAATGTAATGTTCGCCACATGACAACTCTTTAGTAAAGTTTTATCCAACAATAATATATTGCAATCTTTATACTACTTTAGTTTGTAGTAATAACTAGATCATCTTCAACTTAAATCGGCGACAAATAGGTATATTTCCTTCTTAATTACTAGTTCATCAGCATCATATTTAGAAACATTCCGCATTAATCTTCGATCTCCTTAAATTAAAACATCAGACAATATCACATTACTCTACCGAAAATATCCTCAACACTTCATAACCAAACTCCCAAGTAAATCTCCTTTCCTATCCAACGAGCAGATCGAGATTCTCAGACAAAATAACGACAACACTCAACATCTCGAGTTCTTGACATCCTCATTATAACTTGTTCATCCCACCAAAACACAACCCGCCATTTAAACACAACACTCCCATCCATACTACTTCTATAAGGCACAATGTTAAAGTTACCATGAAACACTAGAAGTAAACACTTTCATTGTTCATCCCACCAGAACACAACCCGTCAATTAAACACAACACTCCGATCCATACTACTTCGATAAGACAGTGTTAAAGTTATCGTGAAACACTGAAAGTAACACTTCCATGAAAGTTACTTATACATATAGTATGATACATACTATTTGAATACAATAAAAATTTCCCCACGCGGTCCCAACTCTTAACTCTCCCGCCCCCATAGAAATAATTATAGTATACTACAAATTTGTCTCTTCTTAAATCAATCTTACCTTTTTACCCCCTCTTATCGCGCTTGTGCGTGTTTTAGAATTGTCGATGCTCTTTCCCCATATCTTTCTCTCTAGATCTTCTCTCTTTCCTCTCCTTTTCTCCTCATTTCAACAATATCATTTATAACCCATTTTACAATCCTTTCTTTTATTTTTTTCTCTTTTTAAAAAAGGTGGGAGAAAAAGAGGAGCCAAATTTATTATAGAGAAAGAAAGATCAAGTCAAATTTGAGGGGCCATTTTCCATATTCTCAATTCCCAATTTCTTTTTTCTTTTTAATTATTTTATTATTATTATTATTATTATTATTATTATTATTAATTCTACTAGTATCATAATTTAGTGTTATTGTTATCCTTACTTTCTCTCTCTTCCTATCACTTTCCTCTTCTTTGTCAAATTCCCCCACCTTTTTATTTTAATCACATTTTCTTATTCAACCCAAGAATAAAATACAGTCAAAAATTAAAATTAAAAAACATCAAACTTTTGCTCCTTCTTCTTCTTCTTCTCTCTATCTTACCATCTTACAGAGGTTTTCTGAAACTTATAATACCATATTAAAGAACTATAGTAATTACTACTATATCAACTAATAAATATTCTCATTCACATTATCTTCTCTTTTTATTATAACTTTTCCAGATTTTTATTATTTTTATTTTTAATCTTCTGGGTGGTTTATTGCTTGCATTTGTTGTTCACCTGCCCCTTATTTTTTTTTAATCTTTTTCTTAAAACTCACTTCAATCTTCTTATTCTTCATCTTCACACAGAAGAAGGAGATACAGAGAATATTTTTTTTAATTTTTTTTTCATTTTTAATATTGACCCTAAAGTTCAGAAGAAAAAAAAAGGTATTTTGATTTGAGATTTCAATCCTAAATCAGAAACCCAATCGAGTTTATTCTATTCCGATTCTCTTTTTATTTTTTCTGATCGTGTTATCTTGATCGAATAATTTCACCCAGAATTAGGCATTTTTACCCAACTTTTTCCTTTCAATTTTTCTGCAAATTAATCATCTGGGCAATTTCATTTGGGGATTTTAAGAAGTGGGTATTGATCAAAAGAAGTTTTGAGGATCTGGGTGAGTGAGAATTCGATCAAAAATGGCGTCAAAATCAGGTGGTCATAATAATAATAATAGTAGTAGCATCAATGGAGGTGTGCTTGAAAATTGGAGAGATTATTTCAGAAGAGCAAATTCTGATATATTTGAAATAATCGAGCACGCAATAATGGTGGCAGCTTCAGATTGCCCTAAAGAGTTCAAAGTTAGGAGAGAGAAAATTGCTGAACTTCTGTTCACATGTAGATTGACTAGGTGTTTGGGTTGTGAACGAGTTGAGTTAGCAGTTTCCGAGGTTGATGATGATGATGATGGGTATGAAGTTAAGGGGATGAAGATTAAAGGGGTTGATCAGTTTAATGTGGATGATCATGTTCATGGATGTCATGGTGATGGTGATGGTGATGGTGATGGGGATGGGGATGGTGATGGTGGGAGTAAAGGGAGTAAAGTAAATAGTACAACTAGAGATGGGGATGATTATGATCTTGGTGATGTTGGTCAGATGGAGATGAATGTGAATATGATGATGAATAATCATGAGAGTAATTTTAGTTATGATGATGCTGAGGCTTTGACTGATGAGATTGAAGAGGCTAGAGAAGTTGTTGAAGAGGTTTTGAGGATTAAAGATATAATCCTTAATAGTCAAGATGAGGTTGGTTTTGAAATATAGTCTTTAATTTTGGGTAATTGTTGTTTTTGATTAATAATTGAGTTTTTCTAATGATATGTGGTTGTTCTTGTAACTGTGTTTTTGGCAGTCTGATTCGGTGTTGTTCGAGTCGTTGAGGAGGTTGCAATTGATGGCTTTGAATGTTGATATCTTAAAGGTTTGAGCTTAATTTCTTTGTTGTTTATGATGTTGATCAATTGCTTAGTTTGTTGAGTTCAATGTTAGGATTAGGTTGCTTAGTTTAGTCTTGTTTGGGGTGAGTGTTCTGATTGAAATTTTGTTGATTTCAGACAACGGAGATTGGGAAGGCTGTTAATCGCATTAGAAGACATAGTTCAAAGGAGATTCGTCATCTTGCTCGGGCGTTGATAGAGTATGATCCTATCACTTTTAACAAAAAAAAAACTCAATTGTCATTGCACATTTGGTGTTTATGAGTTCTTGCTACCGTGGATGAATAATGAGCAGTTCTGATATTTTGCAAGAGATTTACTTGTTGGTTAATAGTGTTGCCACTAATCACTATGATGGACAAGTGGTGTTGCTTTTGTTAAAGAGTATGGCTTGTTAGTTAAAAGTCTTTCCATAATGCATATGTAGACCCATCTTTATCTATTTAATGGTGGGAAGATTGAAGGTGGCACGAATTCAGTGCGCAAAAGTGCTATATGATGCCATCGATTTTTAAAGAGCTCCAGTCATTTCTGAAACATTTAGGGACAGTAATTTTGAGTAAAAAGCTGTTTGAGTTTGTTACTGCTGTAATTTGCAAATATGAACACGGAATTGTTGCCTATTGTGATGTTTGCACTTAGCTCTCCATTATAACCTTTGCTGATAGTGTTGTCATTCATCATTTTGTGTTGACAGTGGATGGAAGATTATCGTTGATGAGTGGGTAAAAGCTACCCAAGAACTTGCAGGTTTGATTCTGCTCGTTGCAGTGTTGTTATTCTTTTACCAGTATCATATCTCTCCTTTTACTACATGACTCATCTTTATTTCTTTTTATTGTAGAAGGAGGTACCCCTGATTCTGTTAACCCATCCACAGTTGATGAAGAAGAAGGGCTTCCTTCTCCTCCAATGGATGAAGGAGTGTTCTTCTCCACGCAAACTATGGATTTTACGCAGGTACAGTACTGCAAGTGTTTGTCTATGCCATCTAAATTATTGTAAATCGTTTGACAGCTGTGGTATTGATTATATTAAATTATTAAGTCTTGAATTTTTTGAGACTAACTGTCTTCTTGTTCGTTTGGGGTCATCGTGTTTCAAACATGAAGTTCTTTGATGGCATGGATGATGATGGAAGTGAGTGAAACTTCCTCTCCTTTAAGCTTATTTTATATAGCTTTTGGTATTGGGTTCTTTTTCTGAATTCCCCACTTGTAAAAATCATGATGATGATGATGATCGGGGGAATGCTGTTTCAGATCCTCGAAACTGTGGGGAATTCGACAAGAACCTCGAAGTTCGGGAAGCTGTAAGAAAGCCCTCTGTGGCTAAGCAAGGCCCTCCAAAGAGGAGAGTAGAACCTCCTAAACAGATGACTCCACCAATTAAGGATAACAAGGTGCAACAAGTGAGAAGGGTGGAATCCAATCCAAAGCCAAACAAGCCCGCTATCATCCAATCTGGCCCTGGTAGACCTGTAAAACCTAATGGTGAGCTGAGTACCAGCAAAGATTCTAAGCTTCAGCAAAAACCTGTGATCCAGAGAAGGCCACCTCCTCAACCCGAGGTATCATTAAGTTACTAGATTTAATGCCATAAGTCCATAACGTCTCAGGTTAAATTTTCTTGGAAGTTCAGAGCTTTATCTTGTTTCTGTTTGCTTGTTGTATCAGAAGATGAGATCTTCGAGTGACAATGCAGTCCAAGAGAAACTAGAAGCCACAAAAAGGAAACTCCAGGAGCGTTACCAACAAGCTGAGAATGGTATGTTCGGATTCCCCTTGAAATTTCTATCATAAGATATGATGGGACTCATTTACTTTGGTTGTATATTTTCTGCTAATACTAAGTTTAGCATCATTGCCGGTTTCCAGTTTTAAGATTTTGAAAGTCATATGGTCATGAACTTATAAGTCGCACTCATACTAATCAAGCAAATTACCTTTTCTGGTTTATCCTGATTTAACATATAGATCTTTTTATCTCTTTTTAACTGAAGATTTATACCGAAGCTCACTTCTGAATGTCAGTCTCATTCTTTTCCCTGTTGTTAAACAGCAAAAAGGCAGAGGACCATACAAGTAATGGAGATACATGATCTTCCCAAGCAGGGGCTTTCTAAACCAAATGCATTTGGTAAATTTGGCAACAACCACCGGCAATGGGCAAATGGAAGGAGATAATTTTGTCTGAGAGAGATTCATTCGGGCTCGTTAACATGAGACATAAGGTGGCTGACATGCTTTCGATTCGAGAGTTAGTCATAAGTTTTTCGGCAGAAGTTTGAGCTTCATGCTAACAAGGCTGGAAGCTTCAATTCTTCGATTGTTTGGGAACATTCTTTCTTGAGCAGTTGATTTAGCAGTCATTTGAGCACCTAAGTATCAAGCAAGAGTTGTGATTTAAACTTACTCCCTATGTTTCAATGACTGTTTGCCACAATTCCTTTTGTTCCATAGCCTGGATTATACATGAAACTCTGCACAGAAAAATAATGTGCATTTTCATACTCTCACTTTGACATGTAACACAAAAATAATAAAAGTACATATGTTACTTCACAAGATTTATATGTGCAAAGTGAGTTCTTGTATATTTAGGGGTATTTTTGGTGATTCCCCTTAAAAGTAGGGTTACTTTTAGTCCTATCTGATCTTTGCTTAACCTTCCTGGTAATGAGATTAAGGGTTTCAGTAAATTTTCATTGTTATAAGATCTAGACAAAGATACAATTTACAGATGTGTAACAGAATTTATGATTCTTGCAGTTCTGGTGATATAGTAACATGGGTAGTTATTAACTAGTATGGCAGCAATCATAGAAAGCAGAACAAAGATAATAGTTTGCATTGGTTATATTATTGATGTTTTACCTATATGATATGGCTCAATGCGACAGGGGGGGACCTAAACAATTTGCACTGTTTTATTGGTGTTACAGTGGTCGGTTGGAATAATTTCATATCTTCTCCCCAAGTGTCAGCGTTTCGGTTCTTGTTAGGAGGTGGGGTGGGATTATATGTAGGTTGTACATAGAAGTATAGAACCATAGCATAAGGATATTTCATAATTTATATTATTATTCCTACCAACTTTGTGAAAACTGGTTTTGGATAAAATTTGTAAAATTATTAATATGTTTGATGGAAACTTATAAAACGTGGTAAAGAAAATGATGTATTGGACTTGAAAATGTATATACTATATCTATATGATCCTCGAGATCATCAATTGAAACCTCTACCAACTACATCAAGTACACATGGTTATATTATGAAGAAATTAGTAATTAAAATTTGACTTTGAAAGTGAGAGAGTTTATTAACAAGGAAGGTAGTATATTATTGTTAGTCGGAAAGGGAAAGGGAAAGGGAAAGGGAAAATCATAGACTTATGATTATATGGAGTACTAGTACCTTTATACTAGCAAAGAATCTTGATAAATGTTAATGTGGCTCTAAGAATTATAGAAAAAAATACTAAAACTCATAAATATTACTCCTCCGTTTCTTTTTAATTTACTCACTTCACTTTGGGGAGAGCCGTGAGGAAGTGAAAAGTATGAGAGAGAAATTGAAAAGGTGGAGAGAGAAACTGAAAAGTGAGAGAGAAACTAAAAAGTAGGTTAAAATATTACAAAGTGGATGATATGGGTGGAAAAAGAGGAGAAAGTATATGTGACATGTTACCAAAAATAGGTTAAGCAACAGTGTGTAGATTAAAAAGAAACAGACCAAAAAAGAAAGTAGATTAAAAAGAAACGGAGGGAGTAGTATTTATCGACCGTGATTTTGCTATGAACCTCCAATTTGAATTTTATTATAATTTTGATAAATTATGCACTTAGGATTCATATAAATATGATGTCAAGTCTTAATTTTTTTTTTTCAACGTAAATAAAAAATTGCCTGATCATAGTAAAAAAATAGTGCATCATATCGTTAGATGAAATGGGAGTGCCACTGAAATAACTCTAGCTTTTAATGGTCTGGATTATGTATTTTTATGTGAATTGGATAAATATTCTGCGTAAACTGAGTAAGCAAAAAAGATATGCTATTCTATTTGCTTCCTTAAATGATGATGAAAACGGTAATTTTGGCAATTTCAACATGTAAGTATAATACTATATGTGAAGTATATATAATACATAATTTCGTCCAATTGATGTAATTTTTTTATTACTAAATTTGGATTTTAAGATTTTTTGTCCTTTTTGATACAAATATGCGGTGCTAAAGTTACCAAACGAGCACCTCAGTTTTTTTTAGGAAAATTGGATTTTAATAATCCAACCTTTGACCGATCTTCTTAAAACAGTCTCACTTATAAGTTTTTTTTTAATAATCCAACCTTTTGTTTTTTTTTTGTTTTTAAAGAGAAATTTCATTAATTGAAGGCCAAACGGCATCTACAATAAGTATTAAAGAAAAATAAGATACAATTAAACAAGGCTAAATCAAATTTATCTTCGAAGAAACTATAATGAACTAGATCGAGCAATCTGAATACTATACCCCTTGTATTCTTGAATCAAGCGTATTGATGAGGAAGTCTCATCATTCGACATAGTTTGGGAAGAACATTCTTGATCGAGCCATGTTGGCCGCATCCGAGATTCCATACCTTCGCGGGTTGAGTCTCGAACTTCAACCAATGAGAACAATTTCTCATACCTAAAAACAAAAAAAAACCATACTCACAACTCCCATAGGGGAGAAAAAAATCTCCAAAACAAAGACTAAAAACCCCATAACAAGGTTTGAAAAGATCTCATAAAGAGAGACTAATTTATTAAACAAAACAAGAAAATGAACTAAAAACGAAAATAAAAGGGAAAAGGGGCTTACCATGGATGAAATCATCCATGGCAATTTCCAAATTAATGAAAAAGGGGTAGGGGAGGCTAGGGTTTGAGAGAGAAAAAGAGGGGGAGAGAGAAAAGAGAGAGAGAGGTATCCAACCTTTTGTTAGTATCTTCTCATGTGGTCGCACCTGTTGTGGCCATATAACAGGTCAAGTGTGACACGCGTCACACTATCATTGGTCGATCCATTTTCTCCCTCCTCTACCTCTTTTCCTCCACAAACACCACCACCTAGCCACCACGACCACCACCCCATGCCACCCCCTTACCCCCACCCCCTGCAGCCCTATCCCAACCCCACCCCGGCCCCACCCCAACCCCACTTCCCACCCCCCACCCCACCCTAGCCCCATCCCACTGCCCACCGCACCCAACCCCCCCCCAACCCCAATGCCCACCCCACCCCAACCCTAGCCCACTGCACCCCATCCCCACCCTAAGCCCCCGCAACTCCACCCCACCCCACCCCGCCCCCACCCCCCCCCCCCACCCCCACCCCACTTCGGCTGCAGCCCCCCCCCCCGCCCCGGCAAGCCACCCCACCCCATTTCGCTGCAGCCCCACCCCACCCCGCGCAAGCCACCCCCCCCAATTTCACCCCACCCCCACCCCAAACTTGTTCTTGCCCACTCCCCACCCCACCCCTCCCCCTTCTCCTCTTCGCTCCTCTCCCGGAGCTTCCCGTATTGTTAAGGACGACCACAACCACCACCACACACAACCACACACGATTCGAGAGAGAAGTGACGACGAAGAGAGAAAGGGGTGGGGGGCTAGTGGCTGCGGCCGGGGAATAGTGGCTGCGGCGGGGCCAATGGAAGGGGAGGGGGTGGGTCAAACTAGATAGGGAGGTGAAGGGGAGGAGAGAGAAATGAGTAGGAGGGAAAAAAAATTGCCTGAAGTTCAGGTCACAAGTCACCTGGGACCATTTTGAGAAGATACATCAAAAGGTTGGATCATTCAAAAATATCTCATAAGTGGGACTGTTTTAAGAAGACCGCTTAAAGGTTGAATTATTAGAATCCAATTTTCCTTTTTTTTTTAAAAGGAAAGGTACCAAAAGAATTGAGATACTCTCATAGATTTTAGCATATAAAATAATATATAAAAATTACCATTATGTTTTTTTAATTTACGAGCTGAATTTTTAACTTTTTAATTATTTTATAAAGAGGCACAAAAGACTGTGGCGTAGAATGAATTATAAAATTAGTACCAACCTGATCATGTTTACAAACATCAAATATTATCTTTTAAACATTTGTCGGAGGTCTGATGGTCCTTGAAGAATATACTTTTAGTTAAGAAATATTAAACCAAAAAATTGAATTTGAATTTGTTTATAAGCTGCCATTGTTTGAGTGTATAGAGTGTCACGGATAATAATAATAGTAATGTAAACGAGATTCAATTCCAAATCTCATGAGATACCAATCTAAAATCTTAAATCAATCAATTAAGTTAGCTGCAAATGTAGATAGAGCTTGATGACATAATGACTAACATGTCATTTTGCTCCCAAAAAAAAAAAAAAAACAGCCAACAATTGGGAGCTAATCTTTGGAAGAGGCAACAGACAACTTAAAAAAGAAGCATATTAATTGGATAAACAAAATGCAAAGCGAAGCATCATTTATCACCATTAATAGTAGCGTTGTTGGTAGACTTTAGCTATAATTCAGACACCTACTCACAAACTAACTGCTTAAGCATTTACTCTACTACTACAAATCTACAATTTGTGGATGCCACTTCTTAATTTTTTTGCTTTCTGTCACTAGGTGGGTGCCTGGGTGGGGACTCTTTTGTTCCAACCAACATGTTTAGACTTTTTTCCTTCACAATTCACAACGAAAAATAATAATATTAAAACACCCTTTACGTTTTGGATATATGTATTACTTTTGACAATAATATATGAAGTACAAAGGTCAAACGAGACTAATATTAATTTGACTATACAAGTGAATTTGACTCCAAAGTAACTCAAAAGTAACTCCAAAGTAAATTGGATCAAATAAATACGTTCAGATCACATCAAATTTGAACAAATAAGTTTAGATCATATCTGTACTAATATATTAAAAGGTGATCCTAAACGAGGACGGTCTTGCGTGGCGGCTTCTCCTTAAGTTGAGTTGTACTCCATATAATAAAAAAATTAAAAATTGCATAGTATAGGGTTTGATCCCGTGACTTCAAGTTTATATACTAAAGTCTTAACCCTAGACCAAGTGATATTTATTGTTATCATGTCAAAATATAATACTAATAAATGAAAATTTTTCTTACCCGGGGAATAGTCCGCGCCTAATAACTAGTTAAATTAGGAAAAAAAAAGCTCAAATCATGACATCCATATGACATGAGATGTATCATGACTTCATGAGAGACTAAAATGTAATGAACAATAATACTATCAACTAATTATAACTTATTAGAGAAGGTCTTCTTGTGAAAATGCAATGAATTTGCAGGGAAGATATAGAATATGTAAAGCTGTAATGCTAGAAAGAAATACCAATACTACTCCATGCATGTCTCCATTGACTAAAATGAAGTAGCGTGGTAGGCTGGTAGCGTCTCAAATCGACGCGGGAATATATGCTTTGACCAACTCGGTCAAGTTTTAGGAAGAACTATTTTCTTTTCTTTAGAATGTGGATTATTATATATTTTGTGCCCTTAATAAAAGCGCAAAGTCATAAAAAAAACGGTCAAATCATCAATTAATTAAATAGATAGTAGTAAATATTATTAAAAAAATACGTAATAAGTTAAATAGTACTCCTATAATCTATATAAAATATCTAAAAGTTAATTCCTTCATAACATAATAAGTGCAACAAATGGGTATTATTTGTAATGTATAAAATATTCATTTGTTGCACTTATTTTTTTACGAAGGAAGTAAATAGTTATAAAATAATATTCAAAAGTTAAGTAGTCTGATCAAAATGAATTTGGTCAAACCATCTAATATAAGACTTGCTCTATAAAGAGTTAAACGACTTAGTGATTTGTTTTTGCATATATATTTTATACTTGGTGAGTGATGAACAATGGTTGTTATCAATTTATAGTGGTGCGAATTTAGTGTTTAAAGACATTAAATTTCTACCCAATTGAAATTAATAAAGATTTCAATTGTATTCCTCATCTCTCCAAATTATGTTGAAAGATATCAAATGTCCTACCTACTAGTCTACTATATTTATTGAGCAATGAAATTTTCTATCGCTAATCCTATTATCATTGAGGACCTTGTCTTGGCTCAGAAAAACTTGTCGAATATGCAAGAACCTATATGTATAAAAAAAGAGAAGAGAAAATACATAGAACTTGATGAGTACACTCCTACAAAAATTCTTTCTGATCGGAGTTAAGTATAAATACGAGCCCTAAGTTTTGGTATTTTTCACCAATTGGGGACTCTAAGTTTTTTTTTCACCTTTAGAATACTATGACTACTCTTCACGTTATGTTTTAATTAGTTGGGGTTAAAAACTTAGTACCTTGAGTTAAAAACTTAATACCTTGAGTTAAAAACTTAATACCTAGGGTTATCATTGCTTTGGTTGTTATTTGCGTCGGGAATTGATCAAATTGCAAAATATCAAGTTTCACTTTCTTTTACTCTCCTCTGTTCAAGAAGCTTCCCAAAGGTCAGACTTTTGTTAATCCAAACTCACTTTTTGCTTCCTCCATTTATGGCTTTCAACGAAGACGATTCCGCACTCTTTGCTGCACCCAATTTAGGTAAGGTGCTCTAAAATTATTTTTTTGGTTTCAATTACTCAACTTTTTCAATGCTATATGTTAGGGTTAGGGTTTATTAATCGTTTTTTTCTATGAATTTTAAGTTTTATTCATGAAAATATCATTGAACTATAGCAATTCAGTTGATGATGAAGTTGTTCGTTTTTTAATTAACTAAGGTTTTCAGTATAAATTATGCTTTATATTGAAGAAAAATGGCTAACTATCTATGAGCATAACAGAGGAAGGGGAGGTTAAGGGTGTTTGAATTCATCTTTGGTCTGGTATTCAAATCTTAATTTACATGAGTTAGTTCTCATCATAATGCATTAAATTACCTTAAAAAAGGGATTTTATTGCGAAAAAGGATATTTTGATATACCCAAGGATTCAACAAAGATTAGAGAAATCCAAACTTGATGCTAGGGGTTGGTCAGCCTTTTGGGATGGTAATTTCTCTTATGGGGTCAGAGAGGGTGCAACACAAACTAGATATGTGGTGAGCTTATTGAATAGGACATGTAGTTGCAATGCATGGCAGTTGAGTGGAGTCCCATGCAACCATGCGGTGGCGGCAATTTGGAAAGCAGTGGAGCACCCAGAGCACTATGTTGCTAGCTGCTTTACAAAGGATGCATATTTAAAGGCATATCAATTCCCTTTGGAGCCGTTAAATGGTCCTCAAGAATGGCCAGCATCTCCTTATGCTGCAATTGAGGCACCTCAGGTCAAGAAAGTGCAAAGTAGACCAATTATGAAGAGGAAGCCATCTCTGGGAGAGGTAGAAGGAACTAAACTATCAAGGCAAGGACAACTCCATAAGTGTAGTAATTGTGGTGAGAAAGGACATAACAAAAGAAAGTGTCCAATGTCATTAATCGATACACCCACAACACCACAAGGGTCGTCAAATCAACAACAAGCTAAACAAAAGGCACCAAGAGAGAAGCAATCAAAACAGAAGCAACCAACAAAAGAGAAGACAATTGCACCCTCAACACAAGAAAGTCAAACAAGTGTTCTAATTCACAACTGAGGTGTAGGTGTTTACACCTACCCAAATGGTTACCAGAGACAGGCCATGGTAAGTTAATATGCTCATTTATTCTTCATATTCATTTTTCTTCCATACTTAACATTTTAACTTCTCAAGTTGCTTGAATTGGCAGTACAAAAATCAAAGTCAAACTCAATTCAACATGAACTCAAATCTAACATCATTCAACCTTGATTAGTAGGTGACCTTCCTTATTATTGAGTTGATTTATTTACATAACTGTAAGTTTGAACAAGTACATGATTTTAAAAGTTGTTGGTTGTTCCATTTTATGCAGGTGTTGCTCTTTTGCTCTTATACTGATGCATGGGGATAGGATGATGCAAGCTAATTAGCTTTCCTGTTTGTTCATAGTTGCATGGTGTTGTTGGGCCATTTATTAGTTTCTTTTTTGTTAAGATTTTATTCCCAAAACTTTTAAGTTTTTGGTTGTTGCAGTTACATTTAATCAAGTTTTTGCTTTAGGGACTAAGTTTTTGTAAAAGATACTAAGTTTTAGATTTGATGGTACTATGTTTTTGCATTTTTTGCTCATGTGAGTTAAATCAAAGTTAAGCCATCGGAAACTTAACCACGGTACTCTAAGGTTGAAAAAAGAACTTAGAGACCCCAATTAGTGAAAAATACCCAATTAGTGAAAAAATGATTTTAGAGCAACTTACCTAAATTGGGAGCAACAAAGATAAGTGCGGAATCGTCTTCGTTGAAAGCCATAAATGGAGGAAGCAAAAAGTGAGTTTGGATTAACAAAAGTCTGACCTTTGGGAAGCTTCTTGAACAGAGGAGAGTAAAAGAAAGTGAAACTTGATATTTGCAATTTGATCAATTCCCGACGCAAATAACAACCAAAGCAATGATAACCCTAGGTATTAAGTTTTTAACTCAAGGTACTAAATTTTTAACTCAAGGTACTAAGTTTTTAACCCCAACTAATTAAAACATAACGTGAAGAGTAGTCATAGTACTCTAAGGGTGAAAAAAAAACTTAGAGTCTCCAATTGGTGAAAAATACCAAAATTTAGGGCTCGTATTTATGCTTAACTCTTCTGATCGTTATCAACTTTAGCTTCTTGCCTGATAAGAAAAGTAACCTTTTGCATTGATTTTCATTTTCACCATATATTAGTTCAACTTTGCCAAATCTAGGATATATGCATATATCGAGTGCTACTATCTCGGAATAATGTTCTTATGCTCAAAGATTCTCGAAACTTTGTTTCTATCAAAAGAAAAAAATACTACTATCTTTTGTCTTCTTTTTTGGGGTAATAGAATATCAATGCTTTAGGTATATAATCATGATTTATGACGAATTAGAGGCAATTCGGTTATTGTACTTCTAATATGGCCATATGGGTTAATGAATTTAGATACTTATAGTATGCCTGTTTGTTAATTTTATTTTATTACTATTAAGTATGTAAGTGCATTTTCAAATGCATGTTTTTATTATTAATCCTTTAATTATATGTTAGTGAAAACTATAAGTAGTTGATAGTACAATAGCTTTGCACAAGAATTTAAGAAAGGAAAAAAAGTATAGTAGATTACCAAAACTTTATTTGCGCACGTGCAGATTGAGGAAGTGAGAGAAATTCCTTTTAAAGTTAGTCGATCGTCCTATTTGACTACATTGAGTGATTCCCTCTCCTCCACCTTTTCACTGTCTAAATGCTTAGCCTCCTATACAGAATATTCGCTGTCATTTCTTTCTCTCTAATTCGAATTATTGATTCCTTTCTTACCACGTCTTTTTTAGTTGTAACATTGTGAAATGAGATTATGGGGTAGAGATAGATGTGGGTATGGGACGATCAGCACGCGGCCCAGTACGAGTCCGCCTATATGGACCGTGGACCGGTCAGCGGGCCGAACACCCGTTTCTCTGTTTTTTAGTCTAAAACTGTCAACAATCCAAAAAAAACATACAACGCGGGCCAAGCCCGCATGCCAATGGATAAAATTTGGAAATTTCAGGCCCGCCAAGGCCTGACCCGCCACTCACGACCCCGACACACCATTTCCCCAAGCCCACGGGCCGAGCCTGTGAACAGGCTCGGCCCATACCCAGGTCTAAGTAGAGATTATTTTCCACGTTTAAAAATAGTTGCACAATTTGCATGATATTTATGAAAATCAAGGTTGGCCTAGTCGTTGTAAGACTCTCCTTCCACCCTTATGACAGGGGTTTGATTCTCAACCCTTGTAAGAAGGATCCCCAGTTTATCCCCTTCTTGCAAAGGATTTATCCTTACCTTTTAAAAAAACATAAAAAAATTACATAGTAATTATTACTCCCTCCGTTTTTTTTTGTTGTTCCTATTTGGAATATTTTTGTAAGAGAAAATTTGTCAAAGTAGGAATAGCATTCGAAAACGAAGGGAGTATATTGATTTATATTTAAGGAAACATATTCATTTGAGATTTCATTAGATTAGTCTCAATGTATACTTTTTAATAGGAGTATCAATTTTTTTATGATTTTTACTTATTAATAATTAAATATATTAATGTTTGAAACCATAGATCAACAGGCGTAAAAATATAAAATGGTGCAATTATTTCTAAACAATTAAAGTACATGAGAAGGTGGTGGAATCTGAAAACTATTACAAGTTTTTTTTTTTTTTTTGAAGGATGAAAACTATTACAAGTTAAATAGGAGCAATGATATATCTACCCACTAACTCTATCTCTAGTTAGATGTCTAATAAGATCGATCATGCTGTAGATTAGGAGAAATAAAAGGTAATTGACAAAGTGAAGGTAATATATATAGGAATAATATTGGACATCATAAGCCAGTAAAAGTAATTTGATACATCCATTTATATTATAATTATACTATGTATCAACTATAAAGAAAGATGGAATATTATACAATATGTTAATTACCACAAATCTAATTCCCCCACATCTCACAATTTTTTTGTCCATTTTTATTATATTCACTCTTATTAGATAGAATTGGTGACGTTTCGAAATCGTGTGTTTTTTATGCTTTTATGAGTAAAGTTTGTTGGGTGTGGACGGCTGGTGAATGGGTGGGTAGGGCGACAAAAACAGAATGCCGACATAAATATACCTAAAAGGATGATGATGAACAATTCAACTTTGCTCATATTTTCACATCATATTTATCAACAATCCAAAATTAAAACAAAGATATTAATACATATAGTGCTAACGCCTTTTTCAGCCACCTTTCCATCCTTCTTTAGTCCTTTTGCTAGATCACAAAGTGTCAAAGTTCTGAATTGTGCATTTTATTTTATATCCTAAAATATACGTGATGTAAAACAAAAATTATTCCGAACCTCAATTATACGCGATGTATTCTACACCGATATACCCTACTTCACAATTCTTACTTCTTAGCATAAGGAATGAAGAATTGTAAAATCCATTTTTGCCAACTTGTTTATAATATATATATATATATATATACACTAGTTTTTGGACCCGTGCATAATGCACGGGAATTTTTTAGTTTATTAAGTAGTTCTTTCTGTTCCAAATCTATTAAATGCGTTATTATTAGAATGTATGCATATAAAGTTGAAAGAATATAATATGTAAAATTAAATTATTAGCTGGTGATTTAAAATCTTATGATATCGTATTGTGAATAATTTAAAACTGACTTACAACACAACCCATGTGTTGCACAATTATGATTTATGATACCCATGCTATATCTTGTTATATTGTATAATATAAACCATCCAAAATATATTATACTAATGTTGTTTATCGTTTTCTTCTATTTACTAACAATTTAGTATTGAAATAAAATTTAGTGCTCGTAAAGGTAATATAACCATGCTATAATGCTATATCCTTATTATATCGTACAATGTATTATGTTAATAAAATTTTACTAAAGAAGTAATATAATTTAGGGAAAGATTTTTAGTATATAGTTTAATCAAATAAAAACCCGCACCTTGCTTAGAGTAAGTTAATTAACTTTGAACAACTATTTTAATTTAGAATAATTTAAAATTGGCTTACAACCCGTGAGTGTCGCAATTATGACTTGTGACTTATTTGTAATAATCAGTACTGATCACATTGATTAGGTTGAAATTGGCTTACAACCCGTGAGTTGCACAATTATGACTTATAACTTATGGCTTACAACCCGTGAGTTGCACTGGTAAATTTGAAGTCCATAATTTATGATCACATTGATTCTGGTGATCCAAATAATTACGTCATTTAAAGTTTTTGGACCCGTTCAAAATGCACAGGAATTTTTTGTTTTATAAATTTAAGATGTTTATCTTAAAAACGTGGTGTCATGTTAGGTTGTGATTTAAATTTTTATAGTCATATCATGTATTAAAATGTTCAAAAACTGGCTTATGACCCGTGCGTTCAGTGACTAATGTAGTTAATATCATGGTGGAACACGTTATCAATCATTTTTTTTTAGAATATCAGATAAAATCACAATTCATACCACTACTAATAGTCAATCATAGAACCACTTCCGCTCCCGCTTTATGCAGTCCTGCTCACTGCCCCACTCTCTTGTTTTCTTACACCACCACTGCACTGCACCAGGCCATTGATCCTTGTGCAAGCTATCTCCATCCTCAATGGTTAAAAGGCTTGATCTTAGATAATCATAATCAATTTGCATCAAAATAACCTGAAAATCATCGAAACACGCAAACGGGGAGTAGTAGAGTAAAACTTGAGTAAATCATGCAAATATGCACCTAAATGATCTAATATGAACTAGAAATGCAACCTTAATGCACCTAAAAATCTATATAAAACCATATCATCAGCCATCCATTGGCCACCACCCATCAGACCACCACGCCACGGGGAATTTTGACAGGTGTTATCTACAAAAAAAAATATGGCAGATTCTACGATGTAAGGGAGTAATTGCACATAAATGAGAATTCAATGACTTGTCACAAAAGTCTCATCATATTATTTTGTTATATATACTTGTCTTATAGTCTTGTATCATTGTATGTTACGTTGCAAAATTAATGTAAATTAATTTCTAATACTTGTTAGGAATGCTACAAAGATGTTACAAGGATCTCGAATATGACTACTAGAAACAACAATGAACAATCTTCTAGGCGCGATACGCTTTCCCAAAAGCAATATTCCGACCCTTACTTTGAGCACGGGTTACACGGAATTCACTCTCGAGATACAAAGAAGAAACAACGATGATCACGCTCACTATGATAATCGTCAAATGAGAATAAGTGTGTGAATGATTTTGATGTGATGAACAATGAACTTGTGCTTTTCAAGAGAGATAGTTTTCTCTTGTTGCTTTCATAAACATGTATAGGATAATGAAAATTAGAGTCTTTGAAACACAGGAACATCCGGTATTATATGACAACTAACCGTCATAAACTAACCGAAGAGACGTGAAAACAAGCTAAGACAATGCAGAGGAGGAGCTGGCGCTCCTTGCTGGAGCGGGCGCTCCAAGCAGGAGCCGGCGCTCCAAGCAGGAGCCGGCGCTCCTCGCGCACTCTTGTCAGTTTTCGCGTTCCCTGCCAAATCTGTTCGCTCGCTCTAACCGAGCGAACGCTCCTTCATCAATGTAATAAATACATTAATATACTCTATAACTCATGTTGATTCGAGTCACGCCACCATAACCATTGCGACTCAAAACCACGTGACATGAAACCAATACATCTAATACTCTAAATCTCCAACAATATTCCCCTTGTTCTAGAGTAATCCTAACACTTTTCATTCTCTTTTGTCTCATATATAGTACTATGTACACTTTCATAGTTGGAGTGATCTTTCTACTTAAAACAACTTCTGATTTTTCATCATGTTTTTTGTCATCTTACATTATGTATTTTTTCATTTTGTATTCATTATCTTTTTCAGTTCTTATTTTTTTATCATTCATTACTTATATTTATTAGAAAGGATCAAATATATTGTTTATTTCACATACCTTGATATTTATTAGAAATTATCAAATATGTTCTTTATAACTATATACTAATGTTCAACATTGTCACTTTCCATAAAAAAAATCATTGAAAAATTTATTGTTTGAATACAATACTATTTGTGGCCATAAACATTGTAAAAGGTTAAGTTTTTTACTTAGCTTTTTGTAATGTTATCAATTCTTTGTTTATATATTTGTTTTGTAGTCTTGATTGTATGTTTTTACGTCAGAGTTAAAGTAAATTAATTTTTAATACTCCCTCTGTTTTCTTTTGTTGAACCTGTATTCTCCATTGGGAAATTTCATTATATTGTTCCCATTTTAAATCTTTCCATAATAGTGTAATTTTATGACTTAAATTTCCATTAGTCTTAAGGTGCAAAAATTGTATTCACACTATTTAATAGTCATTTTTTAACTCACCATTAGTAATGCGATAAATGTGTTCAATGAAAGAAAACATATGGAGTGTTCAGCTCTATAAGAAGGATGAAGTTCAACAAAAGAAAAATGTGTTCACACTATTCCTATTTTGAGCAAAAAATGTGTTCAGCTCGATATCCATCATCACCATATGGAAATAGAAAATGATATTGCAAGGCAAAATAAGAAGGATGAAGTTCGGATATATGTCTCAATCTTCCGCAATTTGTTTCAACAAATTTATCTCTTTTTTCCGCACTATCCATATCTCCAATTATTAAGGCTCTGTGCGATGAATTCTTCTTACCTATTATATAATGTTTTAAAATTAATAATTCTTCCAAGTGAATATACACGTAAAATTGTTTGTTTTAATATTATATAACACGTTAAAAATTACAACTTTTATCATACACCCAGGTGTACTATGAGCATGGTACATCCAAGGATATTTTTGTCTCATTGCTCATTTGAAACCTCCAAATGAGCAAAATTCGTACAATAGGGAGAGCTCCAAATGGGCAAAAAAAGCTTTGGGTGTACCATGCATTGTGGTACACCCGGGTGTACAATGAATGCTTTCTGCTAAAAATCTATGACGTGAAATATTAGTATCTAATGAAATTAAATACTTTCTCCGTTTTTTTTTTACATTTTACACTATTCACAAATTTCACTTTGACCATCGTTTGTGATTTATACGTGAATAAAAATGTAGTCATGTGAGATCTTGTTAATTAGATTTGTCTTAATATGTACTTTTTATAATTTTTATAAATACAAAATTAGAGATATATGTTCTCAAAGTTTTGTATTAGCATGCGTGAAAAGTGAAAGTGTAACATGTAAAAAAACGGAGGAAGTACTAAAAAACATATTTAGTGTACTTTAGTTAAAGAATAAATTGTAAGTATACATCTGAAATAGTTCATTTATAAGTCATATGTAAAAGAAAGATATGGATGGTTATCTTATCTTTCTATATACTTCAACAATATTGTTATAAATCCTTACTTTCAAATTAGATGCTTTCTTTTTAATAAAAAAAGAAAACAAAAAATCATTTACAAAAAATGCTCCATCTGCCTATTAAATCGACATGAAACAATCACACTTGTAATTTCTTATTAAACTTTTCGCCTCCGTATGCCAAACATTTATCTCTTTCATTTCTCTTTCTCATTTATGCCATCAAACTTTGTCAACCTTTGAAACTCCAAATAGACTTCTTGCTTCATGATCATTTGAGGAATGCAAATGTATATTATACTTGTTTCTTTTTTGTTTCTCACTCAAATACAATTCTGACCATGAATTCTTTTCGATAACATCCGATTTTTTTCAGCTTTTAATTATGAGAGCTCAACAAATTTTTTTAACCAAAATATGGAGGTGAATAACTTCATGCATGTGGATGAAATCCAATTATTCAACCACATCCATTGTTATACGGTTTGATTTGGGAAAATTTTAGTTCTTTTCATCTTGCATGTCTCTTCCGATGTTGAAAAACTCATGGGTTCGAGTCCTAGAAGTTCAATTTCTCATCTTCAACCTCTCAACTTTCTTGATCAAGAAATGCAATGGCGAATTTTCGTAGTCTATTAACTATTGCATGCAAATCTATAATTGAAATTCCTCTTTTTAAGTTGGTAAGTTTGTATGATTTTTTTGTGCTTGTTTGATTTTTTATAATTTTCATATCTTTTTAGGAAATTGACGTTGAAATTGGTTTTTAAACCTACTATCTATATGAATTAATTTACATAGCATTAATGTTTCTTTTAAAAAAATCTGAAATTAAGCTTGATTGACAATTAAGATACCCAACATCAAAATTGATTGAAATTTTGAATTACTTACCATAAGTTACGTTTTACATATCAATCAAATAAATCAAAAAAGGCAATGATTTACTTGTGATTTATGTACAAAAAGATTTGAAGATACTAATTGCCTAATTAGAGTCATCAATCACCTAAAATCATGCTAATTAACCATAATCTTGGTCGATCTTGTGTGATTCTCTCTCATTTCGAATTTATTTGTGCCACTTGTCCATTACTTAGGCCTTGTACACTTAGCAAAAATAGGTATCTAATAACTGCTCCAAATATCAATATCATACGATTCATATCCCACTGATTATGACAATCATCACGGGATTATGTCAAGTGAATTATGACATTTATATTTTGCTAAGTTAATAATTTTTTGTATCTTTTTATTTAATACAAAAAATAAATGTAAGACTATACAACCCAAAACAAAATAGTATTCGAGCATAAACAATTCTATTCAACCATAAATAAAAAATCGAGGATAATGTTAAAACTATAAAGATCAATCTAAAAAATGTAACAAATTAGCAATGGACATATATCTCGAGCATTTTTTTTTTTAAATGCATAACATAGAGTTGTTGCTACAACCTATTATGTAACAAATCAAAATTGCTAGATAACAAAATAATGTGCTTGCTTCCTAATCATCACTAGCTAGATAATGAAGCAAAATAATATTTTTAAGCCGAAGAACATCCCCATCGTTCAAATCAATATCTTCAAAATAATCGTCGCACACTTTATAAGCCCTTGGAGGAGTGTATTGGAGGCCGTATAACATCATTTTATAAAAATCAAAATATCTAATGTGAACTAATTGGATACATTATGCAACATAAGATGACCTATTTACGAAAGAGGGTTGAAACCATAACATCAACATCAAGAAAATCCGAGTTATCCACCTTAGGAGGCCACATTTTTTTTGCTCATAGGTTTTTGTGTAATCTCTTGTGAGGGAGATGATGTTTCTCTTAAGAGAGATGATGTTGCCATGATGATATTATATTGAGAAGAAAAAAATATAGCTTCGGAAATATTAGTCCACGGATTGGAGTGGTGGTAAGCTATGACGTGGTCCCTATTTATAGTTGCAATATTGTACACATCATTGAATATTTTTTAAAATCCAAAAAGATGCATGATTGACAATTAAGATACCCAAAGTTAAGGTTGATTGAGAATTTCAAATCCTTATCATAAGTTACGTTTTTGATATCAATCAAAAAATAAAAAGGCAATGATTTAGTATTAATTATGTACATAAAGATTTGAGGATACTAATTGCCTAGTTAGAACCATAAATCACCATAAATCACAGATTTAACCCTAATCTTGGCCGATTTTGTGCAAATCTCTTCCAATTCGAATTGCTTAGTGCCACATGTCATTACTTAGGCCTTGTACACTTGGCAAAAAAAAATCGTGTTTAATTTACACATTGGATTTCATGACCTTGCCTACATGACACCTAAGCAAATTTTTCTAGCTTTATATAATATAATGATAAATTAAATTCGTTAATTATTAGATGGATTTGGCTGCACTCATAAAATAATGAGATTTTAGACCACTCAAGTTCAAAGATATTCAATCCCGAAAATCCCGCTTCTCGAGGCAAAAAAACCGGCCCGAGAATTTGGCATGAAACATGCACCTTTTTTTTTGCCAATATCCTGCGAGGCTCGCCCCATGATGACCTCTAATAAGGACTGTCAAAAATCGACCCAACCTGACAACCCGACCCGAACCTAACCCGAAATAAGCAGGTCAGGGTTTGGATTTTTGACCCATTTAAGTAAATAGGTTGACACGATTAACCCATTTAATTAAACAGGTTAGGTTCAGGTTGACATTTCCGACCTGAAAATGACATGCTTTGACCTGATTAACTTAAACATATAGAAAATTCTCTAAAAATATATTGATAAATCTAAAATTTGGTTAAAATATATTAAAGTATCTCTAAAATAGGTCATAATTATTCCAATAAACCTAAACAAATGCATACTTTCAGTAGGGAACTTGCTCATTTAGCTGTTTAAGAAAATAATTATTTACCAATATAATGATAATAATGATTCAATGGGTTAAACGGGTTATACGGGTAACCTGTTTATTAAACGGGTTGTACGAGTAACCTGTTTATTAAATGGGTCGGGTCAGGGTTGAGGGATTTTCGACCCATTTATTATTGAACACGAACCCGACCTGATCGTCAGCCCTACTTCTAATGAATAGATTACTGGATTGTTAGGGGATTAAGGTGGTATTATGAGAATGTAATCTAGAAAGTTTAGGTGGCTTATTTAGGTTTCTCACTTAGGGGGCAGTTATGTGCCCAAAAAAATCCATATTTATTTTTGTATTGTAGCATTACTTCATCCCTACCAAGATTCATGAAACACTTGCATTTTTGCAGTCCAGTCTCCTACATCTAAAGAATTGTGAAAAAATGATTTTCTAAAACTACATGTTGTAATAAATCGAACAATTTCTATAAGATAATTATTTTATTATATATGGTGAAAATTTATGGTCAAAGTTTAAAAAGCCTAACCGCAAGTGTTGCAAAATTTTTGTAACTGAGGAAGCATAATGTTTTAGTTATTTATTTTTTGGGATAAGATGAGTATTTCTTGATACACCAAACATTGATATGTCTGTTATAGCACATTCTCTCTTATTTTTTTTCTCGGTTTTAATTTTTGACGAGAGTGTTTTGCATTTTTGACCTTTTGACTTCAACTGATTCTAATGGAAAGTTGTTGCATAAATGCAAACAGTTAGTAAGTTTGGTAGTCACTGAAAGAATGATGTATTAGCATAACCTTAACAGTCAAAACAGAGGCTAACAACCTGAAGGAAAAAGAACTCCACTTTCACACCTCAATTTCCAAAAGTTAGTAGACTAAAAAGACTAAAGGCCTAACTAAACCCACAAGTATACCACGACATTCTTGTTGAGGAATGATATTCTTAGCCCTAAATGCTAGAGACATTAAACATTACCATCATTGATTGATGGATCATTTTGTTTTGAAATTTTAATATTTTGTGAAATTTTATACTACTACATGTTTATAGCCATTTCTACTCATAGAATTGGTGAACATTTTTATTCAAACAAAGAGATACACGTTGATGTTTACAGTTGCATATGATTGGTTTTGGATCTCTGCTGAAGATTTTCCTATTCTTAAACCCTAAATCCTTGACCCTCATTTGTTGTGCGCATATGAGTCATTCCACATTGAAGAAGAGTAGAGAAAATCGTGGAGTAGTACTCCTCTCGTTGCCAATTGATTTAGGATGAAATTTCTTCTAAAGTCCTAACGGCCCGTTTGGTTAGTGGTCATAAATGGTGGTAATGGTAATGTAATTTAGTGTAAATTTGTAAAGAAGTTAAATGTCGATGACCAGTGGTAATGAAACTTCATCACAAAAATATGGGTTTTCCATATAAATTTTCAATTCTGCACCCAATCTGGCCTTCCCAAGTGGTAATGGATGGTAATGAGATTTTAGGAAGAAAATGGATGTTTTGGGATCAAGTAGCATTACTATGGGTAATGATGTGTGATTTCCTTTTACAAATTCTGTTATAATGCGTTACCATTCTGCCATTTATGACATCTAACCAAACGGGCCGTAAGTGGTATAAAAAATAATTTCTTCCAATCTTCCTTCTATCTAATTTTAAGCAAGTTTAGTCGGTGGTGGCTTACTGGCTTTATTATTTAGTACGGGTAACTTTTTCTTTTGTAGTTTTGTTGGAGTGGTGTCTCTAAAATATCAATTATTTTGTAGTGTGGGCTCTAAAATATCTTTTGTAGTTTTGTTGGGGCGGTGTCTCTAAAGATAAAAATGCGGCATACTATCACAGGATGAAGTATTATTGTCTCCATCATATGATCATATCAACTTTTTTTTCTCTATTAGTACTCTACCCATATGGTAAATGAAAATACTTGCAATACTTATAAGCTTTGTGATAATCAGCCCAATAATTGATTCTTTTTTCACCTCAAACAACGGTCCATGTCAATATCTGCAATGGAAACAATTATTCTTCCATAATATGTATGGACTGGAGAAATTGAAAGAAAATAAAAACATATATGTGGTCAGGAAATCACAGAAATATATGAGTTTCCTTCACATTACAATGTAAATACCACGAGGAATATGTGATTCGACATGGATTCTTAAGCAAAGTGGGCCCTGTCAAGAAGGACCACTTTCAATTGGATCTGTCAACGTGTACGTGAGGATGGTTTGTTGTGACAAAGCCCATACATTACTTGGCTTGGTCGGCATAGTTGATGTACCATTTTCCTCTTCCCTTCTTTCTTATTTTTCCTCTATATAAATTTTTTTCTACCATTAATAAAGTTTAAATTTGTGGATATAGTACTACAAAAATTATTAATTGATTCCAAACACTAATTTCCCACAAGGACTTTGTGAGTATGTAGTCTTAACTCTTACTAGTTAAGAATGATTTGTTAAGAAAAAATAAAATATTACTCGTATTAGGCTTGATTGGTTTAGACGATGCACAAATAATGTTATGCACTCAGGTAGTCAGGTGTGTAGAGTATTATATTGTACATTCATATATGAATACATTACATGTGCTACATAGTATGTCTTAGATTGTACATTATATTGATCAGTTGTGTGTTTGCGTTATGAAACATGTAACGTGTGAGCCTGTAAGGTGAATGTGTGTTGAACCTCTTGTTTATTGTGTGCACATATGAGCTATCCCATGACAGGTAAGAGGGGGGATTAATAATTACCTTATAAGTTTGAGGAACTACTCCTCTCATTGTCAATTAATTCTGGAATAGACCATTTTTAGACTTGTAAGTGGTTTGAATACTCTTCCTGCCTAGATACCTTAGGCCCTTTTTTATAAATTTTATGATAATTTAACAATGTGCAGAAGGTATATGGTTTATACACATCATAACTATAAGGGGCCAATTATTAAAAGCAAAAAGATATGAGATTAACTACAAGGGGCCCTGAAAAGATTTAATTGTAGTGGAGCAAACTAGTAACCACTACGAAGTTTGGTTGATTGGTTGGTAGGACTAACCAAGATGATCAGTTAATCGTGTCACCAAAACAAAAATATCATGAAAAACAATCCTTTTTCCATCATTTGTGTGCAACCATACGTGGAAAGCTTTTCTATTTCATAGACAATGAAATTGATCAATCTAATGTCAAAAGAATGGAAAAAAGAAGAAGAAACTTATCAATGACAATGGTTCACATAGATTATATAAATGTTATACACAAACTATTAGAATAGACAGTCTAATTTTGACATAAAATTAGATAAGCTGGCCTGCGTTCTCCCAATGTGCTCAATGCATCTCACTCTAATCCAATCTTATCCCTAAAAATCTCGCGCCAACCTAGCATCTCTTTCTCTTCTTCCTTCCTTTGTTTCCTTTTGAATCTCGAACTACAAAAATAACTTTGAAAAAAAATAACCCGTTAGCCTACCGAATGGATTAAACTAGTCACTGAATGGATTAAACTAGTTGCCAAATGGATTAAAGAATGTGATTAAACTAGTCACTAAATAGATTAAAGTAGTCACTATGTTATGAAAGATGACCCGTTCTCTTTTTAATATTGGACTTGGCCGTGCATAATTTTAAACGTAGACAGTCTCTTACAATACTAATTGAATGTTATAAGCCATGGAAACATAATACATCGTTCGTTAAATCATCTAAAACATTATATTTTGTTATTATTTATGAACATAAGATAAATAACATCCTAACATTTGTTACTCTTTATGTAGATGACATAACCATAAGCCACGGTTTAGGAATTTAAAAGCGTACCGTAGTTCCTATGGTATGTAGGCATAAATTTTAATTCTAATGAAATAGGTCTTGCGGATTAACTGAACTGGATCACATCTGTCCGAAGCAGCAGAGATGACATTAATGGCGAATGAGGGTTTATGATTAGGGAGGGTTTTTTTTGTGATGTTAGGCTGAGAGTCATTTGGTTTATTGGAGATGGATCCCAGAGAAAGTTTTCCATCATCCACAAGATTTTGAATTTGATACTTTAGAGCCGTGCAATTTTCAGTATTATGCCCCGGGCTTTGATGGTATTCACAGTTTTGATTTGGATCATAACCAGGGTAAGGATTTTTAGGAGGTGAGCGCGGTCACTTATTGATGGAAAATGAAGGAGGTTATGACATATGAGAAAGCAAAGACCAAATACATGTAGATATAATTTCAATGCTAATCAATTACTAAAATTGATTATGAATGCTAATTATAGTTAATGTTGTGGACCAAGAGAATGGATGACACAAATACAATTTTGGTATCCAGCAACTACTTTGGGCTATTGAAGAGTTCAGCCCATGTACTTCCAAATGGGCTCGCAAAAGGAGATTTTCAAATACAAAAATTGGGAAACACAAAGGAGTCAGTCAATGAGTAAACAAAAATAAATTACGCACGACTTACGAGGATGCATTTCAGGATTAATCTAGCGCATATATTTCACTGTTGAAATCCAATTATATATCCATATTCAGGCTTTCCAAGTTTAAACAACACTAAACTTGCAGCTCAGCAATCAGGAAAAAACAGTATTACAAAAATCTCAAAACTAAGATACAACATGACCAATTACTTTCCACCTCGCTCACACCATCTCGCCCCTCGTTTATACAAACATCAACTGGTATAAACATCAACATATGCGAATTTATTCGAGCTCTTCTTCCTCACACATGATCCAGGTCTTCTTCCTCACACATGATCCAGGTCTTCTTCCTCGTCCTCGTACTCTTCCTCGTCAGCATAGCATCCTGATACAGTGATAGTGCTGGTTATCAGACACAAGATCATTCATGTTGCGCTCTCAGCAAACTCCATCTCATCCATACCTTCCCCAGTGTACCAAGGCAAGAAAGCGTTTCTCCTGGCATAGCTGTGATCTGCTCACTCACCCTGAACAACTTCTGGAATGAAGTAGAATTCCGAATGAAAGTTGAGGGCAAGCTCAAACCACGAGATGGGATGTCACACACTCGACTTCGCATTGTTCGGACTCCACTCAAGAAACTAGGATGACTTGTTCTGGACGTTGATCATCTGCTCATCCACCTCCTTAGTGGACATCTTACCCCACAACATCCCTGAGGTGGTGACGTACTGCTCATGCCTGGGGTCAGCTCCCTCAGCGACACACATCATGTTCATGGTGTCCTGCATTTGTTGGTGAGTTCAGGGGTATGATACTGCAGAGTTAAAACAAATAACGAAAAAGTGGATACAGGGGAATATACTTAAAAACATGTAGGTAAAACCATTATTTTAAGGGAAAAAAAGATCTGAAAACCTAATTGTAAACACCTACATTTGGCCTCTTGTCCCGAACGATAGATTCAGTGATCAAGATTTAACCAACTTGTTGAAATCAAGTCAAGCTTGCTCTGAGTTGCTCAGTATATGGTATTTCAATATTTAAGACCCACAATGAACTAAGCAAAAAGGTATTAACAAAAATTGAATTGGGTAACTCAGATAAAAATTTCCCCATTAATTTTCATCACTAGCAGTCAATGTGCAAGGATAACAAGAAATTTACTCATCACGGAATCCCCAATATGATAAAACAACAAAGATGTGAAAAAAGAAAATCTCCGAATGAGAATTTTTGCAGAAGGGAAAACTTGGATATCAGAGTACTATAAATTTTCTTCAATTCCTCGAGAGGAATTTGCAGATAGATAACGCAGTTTGTATCACATCATTTATCCATTCCAAAGCAAGACTCAAAAAAACTGTTGAACAGAAATCGGAAAATACATTCAAAACATGATTGAAACGTATTAGTGAAAAGGTAGGAGAAAGAAATGAGAGAGAGTGCAGTGGATGAACACCATTTTAACTAACCTCAAAACCGTAGATGGTCGAACACAAGAAGGCTCTTCGATATTGAATTTCAAAAGTACAAAGGTGTAATAACAATAAACTCATAAATCAAGGTTGTTGATCCACTATACACCTATATCATGTGACCTCCCAATAGTAGCACCAACAGAAGCTGATACTCAGCCACTCAGGAAATTCAAATACGACTAAAAAAAGCTTCAAATGTACTTGAAAACCGATCACTTCCACTCACAAAAAAGAAATATATGCAAGAACTAAGCTCACATCTCACTCAGTATACTTGAAAACAAATCAAATTGACAACAGCACTAACATTATCTAGATCAAAGCGTGAAGCTACAAACAACATTTCAGAGCATTATGTTTGTTGGAAATACCAATCAAGCCTAGTAGACAGAGTCATATCATCAAAATCACATACCTCTTGTGCGATCATATTCTAAAAGAGATAAAACTCAAAAGTAACTCTATCTTAACATTTCTAAGTAAGTTGCTAGTTTGAAGTCTAAAACCCTCAAATCTACCAATACCATAAAACTTTCCTCGTACTTAGGGTTGTTCAAAGAAATCAAGTTCATGATAAAACTCAAAAGTAACTCTATCTTAACATTTCTAAGTAAGTTGCTAGTTTGAAGTCTAAAATCCTCAAATCTACCAATACCATAATACTCTCCTCGTACTTAGGGTTGTTCTAAGAAATCAAGTTCATGATCCAGTCATAACAATCAGAAAAATTGGATTTTTTATATGCTTTTTCAGGTTTCGGAATTTTTAAATCATGTATAAAAAAAAGGGATTGAATACAGAGCACAAATTTATCTGTTAAGATATCCAAAGTATCTCTATTTGTAGTAACGTTCCACAACCGCTAGTCATAATCTACTTCAACTGCTACCCGCTACTTCAACCACTACCTTACCAAACGCTCATAATTTTCTTAAGTAACGTTTTAATCTTGTCCAACCGCTAACCGCTACCTCAAACGCTAGTGCCAAACAGGACCTTACTCTCAGAAAAAGATTATCCATTTTCTTATCAATCAAAAAAAAAAAAGGAAGAGACCCCTAATTGTAAACACCTACACTACGTCATATATATCTAATATAAGTACAAAATCAAGATCAAGCTTGCACAATATATGGTTTTCAAAATTTAAGACCAACAATGAACTAAGCGAAAACGAAGAAACCAAAATACAATAGCGGGCACCTCAGACTAAAATTTCCCCATTGATTTTCATCACTAGCAGTCAATGTGCAAGGATAACAAGAAATTTACTCATCAATGATGCCCTAATATGTCAAAACAACAAAAAACATTGTAAAGTACATTTCTAAAACAATTTTTTTGCAAAAATAAGATAAATTCTTGGATATCAGTGTACTATAAATTTTCTTCAATTCCTCGAGAGAAATTTGCAGATAGATAACGCAGTTTATATCACATCATTTATCCATTAACGAGAAAATCTTAAAAATTAAGTAAATAAGATTAAAACATGATCGAAACCCTAAATTGTAAATTGGGAGGCGATTCTTAATTATTGATTTACTAAAATCAACAAACAACGTGTAACAACAATAATAAACTCATAAAAACAACGTTGTTTGTCAATGAAATTTAACTTAAAGTCTTAAAATCACATACTTCAAATTTTAATTACTAGCTAAACTAAAGATAAGCTTCAAATCACACAAAAAAAAAAAAAACAACGAAGCAAAACCGAAATCGCGAAACAAGGATATGACAAATTTAATGCAGATTCAAAGATAAAAATTAAAAATAGAATGCAGATTTATAAACAAATAATGTAAATTTATACCTGTTGCTGAAGATAATTGAAGAGCTCGAAATTAGAGAAAGATATAGAGCACGAAAAGTGGCGCTTGAGTTGTTGTAGGTTTTTAGGGTTTACTTCGCATTTGGGCTTGGCCCAAAATTTTCACTGTATGGTTGAAGTTGGAAACTAAGACTATTTTCTTTTAGGCGAACGACTAACTTAATTTGTTTGAATTGAATTAATACTTGTGAGAAACTAACTAAATCGAATCGAATTCTACGGGCCGAACTAAATTTTCATTAATTCAGTCCAAAAGAACAGAGCTTAACTCCCTCCCGCCTTTCCAAATCTATTTTAGTAAATTTTCAGAGATAGAAGCGGATTTTTTTTATGTTGAATAATCAGGTTGACTAGAGTTGTTTTAATTAAACGGATTGAAGCGAATTATTTTGGATTGACTTGGTTAACCTCAATCTAACAAGTTTAATTCCAGGTTGGATTTTAGTTGACCCATGAACTTAAACAGGTCAAAAATCTTAACTTCAAATCCACCCGTTTTAGGTCGAGTTTGCACAAGGCCGGCTATTTGCTCTGTGCAACCAGACCCATAGTACAGGGGCCCCGTAATTTTGGGGCCTCCATATTCTAGAGCCCATTTTTCTCTAAACTGCATTTACTCTTCTCTTTCTCTTAATACTGGTGCTTTGCCCTTCCTCTTTGTCACGTCAAACATTTTCTTTATCTTGTCTTCCTTTAATTACTCTACAATTCCCATAAAGACTTCAAAACTCTCCATATCGTAGTTCTTTTGTTTTGCATGCATTGTCAGACAACTCATCTCCGTAAAAGGTTTATATAAGACAGTTCAACTATGTGTTTTTCAAGTTTTCAATTCTTGAAAACATAGTAATTTTTATTAACCAAATTAGAGAACGGATTTGGCAAATGAACTGAAGCTGACTAATCAGTCCATGGATTCAGATTGTGTTTATATCATTTCAAATAAGAAATTAATGGATGCGTACCATGAGAACGAATTGCAAAAATATTACAATTAGACATAGTGACCATGAGAAGGAATTGTGTAACTACATATGAATGTAGCTCGACATCATGATTATTGTCTTCATCATTCTCAGATGATTCTACTATGGCTCAATTGATCACCCATGCAAATCCCAATTCCCACAGTATTATTTTTTATTTTGCATGCATCATCAGAGAACTCTCAATTCTCAGTAAAAGGTTTAGTCGTGTCAGTTAGCCGTGTTTTTACAATTTATAAAAACCATAATTGCCTATTAGTCAAATTAGAGAATGAATTTTGGCAAATGATCCGAATCTGAATGCTAAGTCCATAAAACTGAATTGTGTTTAAATCACTTTAGATAAAAAAAAATATCATTGTGGACCATGAAAAAGAATGCCACGATTACGATTGAAAAGTTCCCTTCTTTAAGGCAAACTTCCAATGGCCCGCAAAAGTGTATCCTCCAAAAATTATGGGAAATTTAAAATGGGAGTCAAAGACTAAAGAAAAATAGATGAAAGATCCAAATTGTACTTTACATGTGGCCTTACTGGTAGGGGTGTAAGTGGATTGGACTGGATTGGACTTTGCCAAATCCAAATCCAATCCAAAGTTTTTAATTTCGAGAATTGGTCAAGTCCGATCCAAATATTTTTTGAGTCCAGTCCAGTCCAGTCCGATAATTATTTCTTGAGTCCGAATCCAGTCCAGTCCAGTCCAATTATTATATATTTTTTTCCCCCGATTTAGATTCAATTATTCATAACGTTTTTTTGAGATGCTTGAGCATTTGACATCTGATTCAATTATCAATGTCCACAAATTAGATTGAAAGCTTAAATTAAAGTAAAATACTATGAATAAAAAGTTGAATTAGATGCCTACCTTGATCTAAGTTGAGAGGAAGCAGAGAGACTGATAATATAACCTGAGAGAGAAATAGAGAATGCGAGAGTCGAGACAAGAGGTAGAAAGAAAATAAAAGAGTGAGAGGAAGTGAGTAGTGAGGAGTGAAGTGAGATAGAATTAGTGGGCCATCTTGGCCTCTTTCATAGCATCTTCTTTAGTATCATTTACTTCTTATTTAACAAATGAAGCCAAGTGAAATTGTGCGGCGCCAAGTGAAATTGTCTAGCGCCAGTTGACATATTTAGAGAGGGAAGGTTGAAAACTCCAAAATTTTAAAAATAGTATATATATATATATATATATATATATATATATATATATATATATATATATATATATTTTGGGCTTGGGCTTTGGACTTATTGGACTCCAAAGGAGTGAGTCGAAATCCAAATCAGAAAATATTGGACTCGAAAATTTGAGTCGAGATCAGTCAGAAAAATTTAGTCAATCCGACAAATTTTGGGTGGGTGGATTGACTTCTGAACTTTTCGCAGTCCGCTTACACCCCCTACTTACTGGTTATGGGGATACATTTGAGGCTTAACCTAACACATGGATTTCATTGCACAAACCTACTCATCGGTTTATATTCAGGCTTTCCAAGTTTAAGCAAACCTGAAGTTGGAGCTCAGCATTCACCATTCAGCAACAATGTAGATCATACCTCAATTTCAAGCAAAATACTACCAACATTCAAACAAAAACCAATGCGAGAATGAAAAAAAATACTTGACAATTGACAATGAATTGGCTGTAGAACAAATAGAATCCCAGAAAGTAAATTGGACATAGCAACATCAAACCATGATAATATCAAACATACCAGAATTCTCAAAGCTAGCAGATATAACATGACCAAATATACTTTCCACCTCACCCACCCAATCTCTCTATCACTCTTCCCCCTCATTATACATACAAACCATCTACTGCAAAACACGTCAACAAATATAAGAATTCATCCAAGCTCTTCTTCCTCAAGCGTGATCCAGGTCATCTTCCTCGTCCTCGTACTCTTCCTCATCAGCAGTAGCGTCCTGGTACTGCTGGTATTCAGACACAAGATCATTCATGTTGCTCTCAGCCTCGGTGAACTCCATCTCATCCATACCTTCCCCAGTGTACCAATGCAAGAAAGCCTTTCTCCTGAACATAGCTGTGAACTGCTCACTCACCCTCCTGAACATCTCCTGGATTGAAGTAGAGTTCCCGATGAAAGTCGAGGCCATGCTCAAACCACGAGGTGGGATGTCACAGACACTTGACTTCACATTGTTCGGGATCCACTCAACAAAGTAGGATGAGTTCTTGTTCTGGACGTTAATCATTTGCTCATCGACTTCCTTAGTGGACATCTTTCCCCGGAACATGGCTGAGGCGGTGAGGTACCGCCCGTGCCTGGGGTCAGCAGCACACATCATGTTTTTGGCGTCCCACATTTGTTGGGTGAGCTCAGGGACAGTAAGGGCACGGTACTGCTGGGAGCCACGTGAGGTCAAGGGGGCAAACCCAACCATGAAAAAGTGGAGCCGGGGGAAGGGGATCAAGTTGACGGCGAGCTTGCGTAGGTCAGAGTTGAGTTGACCAGGGAACCGGAGGCAGCAAGTGACACCACTCATGGTGGCAGAGATCAAATGATTAAGATCACCAACTGCATCCAAATACCATGAATAGATTAGAGGATCACCCAAATTCAAGCACCGGTAATATAAATGCATGTGTCATTCTTAATTCACAATCCAATATGCAGAAGTAGAGCACAAAACATGGTTTCTTCAGTTTATCTTAACAAATGAAGCAAATATTAGAACACTGTGAAGTCTCACACTAAGTTGATAATGTCACAAACTAGAAGATTACAGAAGTGGGTTAGTGTGAAGTAGCAGAAGTTCAGCATTGTCCTATGATCTTCAGCCAATCAAACACACCTATAGTAGTCCGAATGGGGAATGGCAATTGCACAGTTTAGCATCAATAATGATAGAAGGAACATTTACATCATGCATGCATGCTGAATACTGAATAGCTAAACCCTATCACCAAGTAAACACAAACACCAACAATTTCCATATTGAAGCAAAAAAGAAACACACGGTAAGGTGCTTGAGATCCACGGAGCAACATGAAAATACTCACAGCTAGGTGTAGTAAGCTTGAGAGTCCTGAAGCAAATATCATATAGTGCTTCATTGTCCAACACCATACACTCGTCTGCATTTTCAACAAGTTGGTGAACAGAGAGGGTGGCATTGTATGGCTCAACCACTGTGTCTGAGACCTTTGGTGATGGGAAAACAGAGAAGGTGAGCATCATCCTGTCAGGGTACTCCTCCCTAATCTTTGAAATCAACAAGGTACCCATACCAGAACCTGTTCCTCCACCCAAAGAATGGCACACCTGGAATCCTGCATTTAAGGAAAAATGAAGGTCAAAAAGCCAAATCATAACCTATGAACATAAAAAAAAAAATGGAGAACTAATTAGCTAGTACTTACTATACAAAAGTGTGTTTTTATCTATCTATGACTGAGGAACGCATCTTTAAGATGACAAATATATTTACAGTGACTAAAAGTTATGTCCTAGAATAAATCAGTACTTACAATAAACACAAAAGCAAAAACTCCACATAAGACAATTGAATAAAGTACTTATTAAATAAGAGACGTATACCTTGAAGGCAGTCACAATTCTCAGCTTCCTTCCTCACAACATCAAGAACTGAGTCAATAAGCTCAGCACCCTCAGTGTAATGACCCTTAGCCCAGTTGTTACCAGCACCAGATTGTCCAAAGACAAAGTTGTCGGGACGGAAGATCTGACCATATGGGCCGGTCCTCACAGCATCCATGGTACCCGGCTCAAGATCCATCAGCACAGCACGAGGAACAAATCTTCCACATGAAGCCTCATTGTAGTAGACGTTGACACGCTCCAATTGCAAGTCTGATGTACCAACGTACCTTCCGGTGGGGTCAATGCCATGCTCATCACATACAACCTCCCAAAATTTAGACCCAATCTGGTTTCCACACTGACCCCCCTGAATATGAAGAATTTCTCTCATTTTTCCTAAATGAAAACTTGGATCATTAAAACTTGGATTAGTTAAAGTTCCGACCATCCTGAAACCAAACTCATGTAAGCCCATACTAATCACAATGGTAACAAGTTATAATAACAATAAACTCATTAAAGTAAATCAAGGTTGTTAATCCAGTATACAGCTATGTCATGTGTTCTCCCAGCAGACCACTAGTAGCACCGACAAAAGCGAGTCCCGTCAATAAGGAGTTTGTAAGGCAGATCAAAACAAAACATATTATATATATCCACGAACCGAAGCTCACATCTCATTCAATATGCTTAAAAAAACAAATTGACGATAACACCAACACTAACAATACATTATAAAATGGTGACGGTTACTATTTCTAGATCTAAGTGCAAAGCATACATTTCGGAGCATTATCTTCGTCGCAAATACAAATTTATCAAGCCTAGTAGACAAAATCATATAATCAAGATCATATAACTTTGATTGCAATCAATTTACAAAATTAATAAAAAACGCTCGAATTTAAACATTTTAATGTCGGTTGCTAGTTTAAAGTCCAACTCCTCAAATCTACCACACTACATTACTTCACTTCATGAATATCAACTTCGATTCAAATTACTGATCTAGCAGCATCAAATACACAAATTCTAGAACAAGAACTAGCGAAAAACACTATTCCTACACAAAATTCTCAGATCTAATTCAAAATACATGCTAATTTTCCAGTAATCTCGAATCATACACTACAAATCCACCAGATCTACACTAAAACATCACCAGAAGTTCTTCATCAACAATTGAAAATCAAATTCAACTCAAAATCAGTCAATCACATACTTGAACTTCAAATCACTAAACTTAAACACTTCAAATCACAAAACAACACCAAAATTCTTCGAAATTCACGATCAAATTCGACGATCAACAGTACAACAAATCAAATTCAAATTCAAAAAAAAAACAAAGATCTCACAAAATTTAAAGTAAATTTAGAAGTTAAGAGTCACAAATTTGATGCAGATTTAAGAACAAAAACGAAGTAGAGAAAAATGTAGATAAATACCTGTAGATGAAGATAAACTGAAGAGTTGGAAGTGAGAGAGAGGAGAGAGAGTGAAGAGTGAGTGAAATGGGTGAGAAAATTATCAACTCACATGTGACGGTTTATAAATAAGGGGAGATAAGATCGTACGGTTAGAATTATTTCCCTCCTATTTAATTACATACCGTTTAGATGCCGTCTGATTTATTAAATGGACGGTTGAGATTGTGTTTTAGGTTGCTGGTGATTTTTCAGTTTGATTTTCAAATTTTTTTTGAGGTGAATTCAAAATGACTGATTTTATATTGGAGAGACAAATATACCCTTTAAAGACTGTTGGTATTTTTTTGGATATGTTTGGGTAGGAGGGGGGGTATATTGGTCTATTTCATGCGACCTTGTATGATTGCACGGGTTTACTAATTTTGTTCGAGCTTTCCTTTATAGTCAAGTTGGCAAACAATTTGATACGGTAGGTCTGAACTCTGAAGCAGTCTTTTATAAGTAGAGCTATGCCTTCGAGGGGCTTCTTATAGTTCGAGTGCATTTATTATACACTTAAATAAGTCCGAGTGCATTCATTATGCACTCGAGTATATAATGTGCATGATATAGTGAGGTTAGCCCAAATGAAAAAAATAAGTAAAATTATAGTCTTTGATGTCTTATCTTTCGTAGTACCCGAAGTGTATGATAAAGATTGTACTCGAAGTTCTATAACGTATACCTGGGTGATATAGCTTTGAATATATAAGCTTAAATGAATTCTAAAATAAGTAATAATATATAAGAGAAATGTTGGAAATAAGTAAAATTCACTTTGAAACGGGTAAAAACAGCTTCGAAATGAGCAAATGCGAATTTTAAATGAGCAAAATTAATTTTGGAGATGAGCAAATAACTTTTAAATTAGCAAATGTGGTTTTGAAATGATCAAAAATATGATAAAAAAATTAGCTCCAGGTGTACCTAACTCTAAGTATGTGCGAGTGCATCTTATACATTGCGTTTTTAAGACGAGTTCCTAAAACATATTACATGATACATTTGTTTATATATAATGGTAAAACATACTTAAATTGGAATAATATATGAATAGTACCAAAAGTTCAAGTAAAACAGATAAACTTTTAAAAAATATTGAATATTAAATTTTTATAATTGTTTACTTATAGATGATTGAAGAGTATTAGAGATTAAGTTGTATAGGAAAACTTGTGAAACCCCATGGTGTTATGATTAAAAAGAAATGTGTGTTATATATAACGTATGCAAGTTTAAAACACACAAAAGTTCACTTGGGCTACTAGCATCCCCTAGTAGAAGATAGGGACATTTATTGTTCTTGAGGGGTTTCGAATACTGAAAACAGGGAGAGACTATGTCAAGAACAATAAGACCCTCATACTAAATTCTTCAAAACACCACTTGTACATATTCTAATAACGTAGTAAGCATATTATTACTGTTACTACTACATAGGACAAGGAGGAATGAAAATAAATAATGACATGATTTGATGGAACTCACGGCCATAACCAAATAATGTTTGGTCTAGTGGTGGGAAATGATAATTTCACTTGATGACTTGAAGGTCCTAATTAAGTTCAAATTTCACTTGGTGATCCATAAAAGGTTCCAAGTTCGAATTCCACTACTAGTGCTCGTAAGGAGTTTATCTCCGTGTGCGCACATTTTTTTAAAAAAAAAAATCTCATGGTAGCCCATCCCTTAGCTCCCTATCAAGCGATTGGTTTGGTTGGGAAATGAAGGACAAAATTCCAACATGCAAGTGTAGGCGTAGCAATTGCAGCCACATGAGATCAAGGGCTAGACACATGCATGTTTGTTGCTTGCACATGCGGCATGCCTACTGCTGCAAATTTTCCTTAATACTACTGGCAACTGGCTTATATCATCTTGTCCATCTTTTAAATTACACCATTTTAGAAGTATTCCCAAATTTATTACTGTTGCTTATTTTTGTAGTAGTATCCCATCCTTTAACACTAGTTAAGATTTAACCTTGGAAATTAGTTAACCAGTTAGTAGCAAGATCTGGATATCCAAATAAAATATGACACGGTGAGATGGTGACATTTGCTTATGCTCCAATTTAAGCATCCTTCTTCTGTCTCTTTCTTACCTAATATGGTAGTATAGTAATCAATACTCTCTAATTTTAATAATCAGAAAAAAGGAGTCTAATGATTTTGATTAAGTTTATCAAAGTATAAGTTAGAAAGGATCTGTTCTTTACCTGTCATTTGTGATAATTGATAGGAAAAATGGATCAGAATACCTCCAACTTTGGCCCGTCCTCTTTTAATACCTCCAACTATGAGTTATTTTTAAATACCCCCAACTATTGGGAAGGTCAAAAAAATCCAAATGACTTCAGCACTGTTAACGAGGTAATTTTTTTATTTTTTATTTCTCTTTTATTTTTTTTTTCAATTTCTACTCCCACCCACAACCATTTCACCACCCTCTCCCCCTCCACCCCAGCCCCTCCCCCCTCCCCACTCCCCCCACCCCAGCAGCCCCCTCTCCCCCACCACCCCGTCGAATTCGATTTTTCAGCTATTTCTCTCTCTTCAATTTTTGCATTCCCCCCCTTTTTACTAATTGTGCGCATTATAATTTGTAAGTGGGCTAATTAATTGTAAGCGGAGCAAAATGTTGCCGATTTGTTCAGTTAGTTTCTCGTGAATCTAGATCTGATGTTTGTGATTTTAATTTGACAACTTTTTGTTAGCTCTTGTTGTTCTGTTGCTCAATTTTACACACCAATGGTAGTTGATACCAGCTATACCTAGCATCATATTTGTTGATAGAGCAGAATAACTTGCAATTGCTTGAATAGCTAAATAATGAAACACCGCATTCACTAGATTAATGTAGAGTGTATCCTCGTAGATTCCGAAAACTGCGTCGTTTTGTCGGAGTGATTCAACTTCTGAGTTTGTGAGAGTGGCGGCGAAACCAGAGTAGGAATTCTCGTATGTTGTTGTGTTTTATGTTTCCTTAATTGTATTACTCAAGAGATTAGGAATAAATATACAACCTATATTTTGCACGTGGGCTTTTCATCCCCTCTACAACTAATATGATACAAGGAAAATGAACTACATACAACACAAGGCCCAAATATGTGCCTAACACCCCCCCAAGTAGGAGCATGGAGGTCACAAATGCCCAACTTGCTTAAGAGGTAATGAAATTGACGCTTCCCCAGTGCCTTTGTGAAAAGGTCGGCAATTTATTCAGTGGTCGAAACATGATGAGTGGAGATGACGCCAGCCTGGAGGGCATCACGAACATAGTGGCAATCCACTTCAATATGTTTCGTGCGCTCATGAAATACAGGGTTCTGAGCAATATATAAGGCAGACTGGCTATCACAATAAAGGCGCATAGCACGGGGATGTGCAATGCCAAGACTGAGTAGAAGGGCTTTGAGCCATATCAGCTCACAGGTGGTAGTAGCCATGGAACGATACTCAGCTTCGACAGAAGAGCGAGACACAGTATGTTGCTTTTTGGTCTTCCAGGACACAGGTGAATGACCAAGAATGACAAGCCACCCAGTAAGAGAACGCCGAGTGAGGGGACAACTGGCCCAATCAGAATCGCACCAACCTGTCAGCTGGAGATCACAATCAGCATGAAGAAGGATGCCTTGCCCAGGCGAGCCTTTTAGATAGTGCACTGTACGAAGAGCAGCATCCCAATGGGCTTGATGTGGAGCCTGCATGAACTGCGCAAGAATGTGGACAGTATAGGCTAAGTCCGGGCGAGTGAAGGATAAATATATGAGACGACCAACTAACCGGCGATATTTCTCAGCATCCTCGAGGAGGGAGTCAGAAGCCAGAGCAAGATGATGGTTTGGCTCCATGGGAAAAGTTGAGGGACGGGCCCCGAGAAGACCGGATTCAGCAACAATAACGAGAGCATACTTACGCTGACACAAAAATATCCCTTCAGAACTACGAGCCACCTCAATCCCAAGAAAGTATTTAAGGAGACCCAAATCTTTCATGTGAAAACAGTCTCCCAAATACTGTTTGAAAGCAGCAATAGCCAAGGAGTCATTCCCAGAGATTATCAAATCATCCACATAGACAAGAACATTGAGTTGCACAGAACCCTGGGTAAATGTGAAAAGAGAATAATTAGAGTAGGATTGAAGAAAGCCATACTTGTTGAGAGAAGAGGCCAGTTTGGCAAACCAACAACGAGGAGCTTGACGAAGACCATAAAGAGACTTTTAAAGGCGACAAACTAAACCAGACTTATGCCCATGAAAACCCGGAGGAGGCTTCATATACACCTCTTCGTCAAGATCACCGTGAAGAAATGCATTATGCACATCCATTTGATGCAACTCCCAATTTTTAGCAGCCGCAATGGCTAAGAAAGCACGAACAGTCACCATTTTTGCGACAGGGGCAAAGGTCTCATTATAATCAAGGCCTTCAATCTGGCGATTTCCAAAAATAACAAGACGTGCTTTGAGCCGTTCAACAGTACCATCAGCATGATATTTAATTTTGTAGACCCATTTACAACCAAGAGCATGTTTCCCGGGTGGAAGAGAAGTCAGAACCCAAGTATCATTGGCTTCCAAGGCAGAAATCTCCTTGTGCATAGCCTCACGCCACCCAGAATGGGTCATAGCTTCCTTGAAGCTACGAGGCTCATGTCCTGCATCAACAGCAGCAAGAAAGATACGGTGGCATAGAGAAAATTTGTCAGCATTCACAAAATGTGCTAAAGGATAAGGAGTACCTGAGGAACCAGAAGAAGGAGGAGAACTTGGGGATGGACTCGTAGTGGGATTCAAAGGAGTAACAAAGTCGCGAAGCAAGACAGAAGGCCGTTTGGCGCGCTTACCGCGGCCCAACTCGGTAGAAGATGAAGTATCACCAGCAGCCACATCATGATTCAACTCGGGCGAAGGCTGAAGCAGAGGGCGTGGGCTGGTCCATAGAACGAGGAGCATCGTGCGTGGGCGAAGGCCCAACAGGTGGCACATGTTGCGGTCCATCAGCAGGCATGGCATGCGGCCCAGCTGAGGAAGCTGAGGCGTGAGGGAGAGGAGGCTCAAGACCGGGCACGGGCCGCGACCCAGCAGTACTAGCAGGAGCGGAGGGTGCGGAGGGCCCAGTAACTGGAGAAGAAGGCCCAGCAGGAGTAGCCAGAGGAGACTCAGCTAAAGCCTTATCATTGAGAACTAAAACTTGTTCCAAATCATCCAAAAAATCGCCATCCACCCCAACAGAGTCACCAGAGAGAATAAGGGCATGTTCAAACGGAAACTCATTCTCAAAAAATTGCACATCCCGGGAAATAAAGATTTCATGAGTTGCTAAATCAAACAACTTCCAGCCCTTTTTATGAGGAGGATAACCAACAAAAACACACCGACGACTGCGGGAAGCAAACTTATCCCCCTTAGACCGTTGATTATGAGCAAAGCACAACGAGCCAAACACTTTCAATTCATTAAAATCAGGGACGACACCAAACAAGAACTCATAGGGGGTTTTATTATTTAACAAACGAGAAGGGGTGCGATTAATGAGATAGACAGCAGCAATAACACACTCACCCCAAAAAGAGATGGGCAAATGAGCTTGAAACATCAAAGCACGACTAACGTTAAGAATATGACGGTGTTTACGTTCAACGCGACCATTTTGTTGAGGGGTGCCAGCACAAGTAGTTTGAAAAATGATGCCATGAGTAGTGAAATAATCAAGCATGCAGGTAAATTCCGTGCCATTGTCACTTCGCACCATTTTAACATTCACGTCAAACTGACGTTCAATCATGGCGAAGAATGAGCAAAAAGACTTATAGACATCAGTTTTAGAATGCAACAAATATACCCAAGTAGCACGGGAAAAATCATCAACAAGAGTCAAAAAATAATGAGCACCACAAGAAGAGGGTGTTTTGTATGATCCCCATAAATCACAGTGAATTAATTCAAATATGCGACTGGCTTTATTATAACTAATAGGAAAACTAGGACGCGATTGCTTTGCTTGTGGACAAACAATACATGCCTTAGTCAATGATTTGGTGCTACTACAAGAACTGAAAACGGGAAGAAGCTTGACGACCTTATCCGAAGGATGCCCCAATCTGCGATGCCACAACTCAAAGTCACTGATCTCTGGAACTGTCACCGCGCAGATACTCGGAATCCCACGATAATAATAGAGTCCATCCTTACGTTCACCTGCTCCAATCAGGTTCCCCGAGCGAAGGTCCTGTATAACACAAAGAGAATCAGTGAAGCGAACAAAACAATTTGAATCATCAATCAACTGTGACACCGAAATTAAGTTGCAGTGAAGAGAAGGAACAACAAGAACGTTGCGGAGAATTAAGCCCCCAACGAGAGAGGCACGACCGGCTTGAGTAGCAACCACATGATGGCCATTAGGGAGACCAACGGGGCACGCAGGAATAGAAATAAGATCATCCAAAAGAGCAGCATGCCCAGTGACATGATAAGAGGCTCCAGTGTCAAGTAACCAAGAAGAAGATAGTGACTTACCCATCATGTGGTCTGTGGTTTTTTCATTTACCAGATTCAAAAGGACTTCCATTTGCGCGAGAGTCAACGAAGCGAGGGAAGAGCCCTCCCATCCTCGGCGGGGCCCGAAGGTGGGAGTGAGCGAAGAGCTGGCCGGGGAGGGCAGGGCGCTACTCACAGCATGAGCCCGCACAGCAGGGGCGGGTGAGCGACGATCAGTGGGTCCATTGGGGGCCAGGTGAGACGGGTCAGCCACGAGGGAAGCCGACGAACCATCATGCTTCCCAAACTTCTCTTCCCACCAAGCCGGTTTGCCATGTAATTTGAAGCATGTCGAGACCTCATGGCCACGCTTCTTACAGTGAGAACAATGAAGAGACGATTTATCCGGGCGAGCAGTAGGCACGCGGACAGCAAATGCGTGAGCATCAGCAGCCACGCCTTTGTCTCGGGCCATCTCGCGGACTCGTTCCTCTTGAAGGAAAGCATGATAGGCACGAGAAAGGTCCGGGGGAGGCTGTTGAGATAACAGATTGGAGCGAACTGTAGAATACATATCATCATCCACACCAATATAAAATTGATGAAGTTTTTCCTCATCACGGTCAGCGGCAAATTTGCCGGCAACATCACAAGTACAAGCACCGCAAGTGCAGCCATGAAGGGGTTTTAAACGAGAGAGATCATCATAGAGACTCATGAGAGTAGTGTAATAATCTTCCAGAGACATACCTTTAGTTTGCTTGCAAGCCGTGATATTAGCACGCAATTGTTGAAGCCGTGGTCCATCGGCAACACAGAACCGACCTTCCAAGTACAGCCATAATGCACGCGCCTCGTCGAAATAGGGAATAGAGGCCGCAAGTTTGGAGTCCATACTCCGAAGCATCCACGAGACAAGCATCGAATTGACCGTATCCCAATCAAGGAGTTTCTTTTTGTCAGTGGGTTTGTTAATGGTGCCATCAACGAAAACAAATTTCCGACGAGCTTTCAATGACAACGTGATGGCCCTAGCCCACGCAAGATAATTGTCACCCTTAAGAATCACGTGAGTGATGAGATTTCCGGGTTGATCACCCGAACCCAAGTAAAAAGGAGAAGCAGAATCAGTTTTCGTGTCTTCAGTCATGAGGCCGACGGTGAGTAGGCGGAGATAAAGGGCGGCGCAGTCGTGAGAAGGCGGCAGGGGTAAGAAAAAAAAAACGACAGTAGGGGTAGGTTAAGCTTGTGGCTCCGATACCATGTTGTGTTTTATGTTGCCTTAATTGTATTACTCAAGAGATTAGGAATAAATATACAACCTATATTTTGCACGTGGGCTTTTCATCCCCTCTACAACTAATATGATACAAGGAAAATGAACTACATACAACACAAGGCCCAAATATGTGCCTAACATATGTGTATAGTAAAGAAGGTGGGGAAGAAGAAGATGAAAGTATATCGAAGGAAGAGAGAGAGAATGGAGGTTTGAGGAGTACCATTCATGGTGGGTTTGAAAAATGGACCGTTTTTTATGGTGGTTCATGTGAACGATGTAAGTTTTACGAAGAGAAGAAGAGATGGAGGAAGGGAGGAAATGGAGGAGAGAGAAAATGAGGGGGGAAAGTGGCAGTGAGTGGTGGGGGTGGGGGGCAGTTGGTTGATTAAAGAGGCAAATAATGTCACAAGCAAAGCACGTGCTGTCCTTTACCAGTTCATCCGGTGATAACAGGTAAATGGGGTATTTTTGGCGGACCTCCCTAATAGTTGGGGGTATTTAAAAATAACCCATAGTTGGGGGTATTAAAAGCTGACGGGCCAAAGTTGGGGGTATTCTGATCCATTTTTCCTAATTGATATCCTATCCATAATGTTGCATAGCTTAATTCTGACTGTACAACCAGAAATTGGTTTATGTGTTGCTCCTATTCATTGGACAAATTATTATTAATGCTATAGCTAGGACTAATAATAAAACAAGTATAAGCAGTTAAGCACCTAATACTCTTTATATTCAAATGTTGTTCTTTTCCTTTTTCTTTAATACTTGTACATGGAAAACTCCAATATATCATGGCATTTAGAGTGTTTAGCTCTTCTACCTCACACGAACATAAAAAGAGCACGTATATTAGTAATCCGGTGCTTGAAGCAACTGTCATCTCTTGCCTCTTGCCCCCTCTCCAATTCCTGTACTGGGGTATGTATTGCCATTCTTAGAGTTATTCTCCTCAACTTATTAAAACAAAATTTCAACAAAATAAGTTTAATTCAGCATACGTAAGTTAATTAAGTTCACCAAATTAAAAATAAATTCATTTAAGCAAAGATAAGTTAACTTTAGCAAAAATAAGCTCAACAAATATAAGTTAAGTTAAAGTAAGTTATGTTCAGCAAAAATAAGTTAAAACTAAGTAAAAGGCAAGTGATCAAGTTCAACAAAAATAAGTTAAGCTCTATAAAAATAAGTGAAGTTCATAAAATATACGTTCAACAAATAAGTTAAGTTCAACAAAAATAAGATGAAGAAACAGCGTAGGAGAAATTTTGTTTTTAGTGAATTAAGTAGGAAGAGTTGAAATAAGTTAGTGGAAAATGATGGGTAGAAAATGGAAACTGTTGAGACAGATGCAATTAACGAAACAAATAACAATTTACAATCGACACAATAATTAACGTGGTTCACTAACAAAGTGTTAGCTACGTCCATAGGCAGAGGATAAACGATTTTATTAGGTTTAGGAGAGAGTACAGATTACAGAATACGGAGGCGAGACCCTGTGCTAGGTTAATCCTTGCGCCAGATAAATAATTCAAGGCATAATTCAACAGAAACATAGGAGGAAAATTTGGCGACCCCTTGCCAATGGATCACACCTCAATTAGTGAGGGAGGCACGCAGTAAACCTAGTTTACTTAACAAAATCTTTTACTAAACTGAAATTATTTATACTAACTTGATTGCTTTTTAATGATTGGAATTTAATCTATAAACGATAAAAATATGATATTTACTTTATGTTCTTTTCTAAACTTGAGGTGAACAAGGACTAGTAATAAGCAATAGGAGTCACCTCAATAATATGTTAGGAGGGCCAGCCATGCTCTTCAAATCGACCAATCAATTCTAAGTTCATATAGGAGGACTTAAACTCGACATGCAGTCTTTTAACTATTGTGAGGCCCACACAGATGAAATTCAACAAAAGAATATGGTGGGTAGTAATAGTAGTATAAGTAGGCCATCCCATTCCCACCAAGATCATGATCTATTATCTAATACTACTACGTTGCAACGAGATTGATGTGTTTTATGATAACCTGATTGCAAAAGGTCCTCCACTAGTTAGAAAGGGGAAAAATAAAGGAGGGGGTGGGGAGTTAATTCTAAAATCTAAGCTAAATTATATCATTAAGTAATTATATACTTAAGGATTGTCCTACAACGTCGGCTTTCTGAAGCCAAACAACTCTTTTGGTTGCCTCAATCTTATATGATCCTTCCTCTCAGACTGACTAGATCATTACCCATATCCTACTCTTCCGTAGTGACTAGTGAGGATGGTTATCATTTCTCTATGGAGTCTATGGATCCATAGGCATGACGGAGTCTTCCGCCCTTCTAATGCTAATAAGCTGACCATACATCAACTTTACCTCCATTACTCTAGATTTCAGCTTAAATGGAGAACTTATGGAAATGCCACCTCTGCTCTACAAGCTGAAGCCAAAGCTTGTCTACAAGCAATGTGTTGGGCGCAGCATCTACATCTCACACTAGATTGGTTCTCCTTTTGCAGGATAATTCTACTCCTAATGTCCACCTATTATGGACAATTAATAGGATAAAACAGGTAGCCAAATCTTTTAATTGGTGTTCTATTATCAAAGTGACTCGTACAAATGTGCAGGAAGCGAATAACATTGCCAAACAATGCCTAGCCACTATGACGGTTTCTTAGTACTTCTACTCCCTCCGGTCTTTATTAGTTTACCCGTATTCCTTTTTGGGATGTCCCTTATTAGTTTACCCATTTCTTTTGTTTCTATTTTTAGAATGGGACTACTAACTTTCTATCTCACATACATTCAACTTTAATATAAAATAATAGTTTCTCTTTTTTTCTATGTCCCACAACATTGTTTCTCCTAAAACTTTGTGCAAAAAAACGGGTAAACTAATAAAGACCGGAGGGAGTATTTTGCAATTAGTGTTTGACTTTCAGCTAAAGTGAAAAAAAGTAATTATATACTTTTTGTCATTTTAAAAGTAATACTTTCACTTGGGTGCGCTCCCTTCATCTTTGAAAAAAAGTTTCAAGTTCTAATAAGTTTAGATAATTAGATCAATTAAGTTTAGATAAGTTTAGATAATTAGATCAATTAAGTTTAGATAAGTTTAAATAGATTATGTGAAGTTTAGATATATTCAGATAAGTTATAAATTATAATACCTTAGAAAATAAACTTCAATAAGTTTCAATTAATTTAGATAAATTCAGTTTAGGCAAGTTAATTTTCTAAAAAATTCAGGTGAAAAGAACATCCTTAATCTTTCGAAGAATTCAAGTGAAGAGAATAGTCTTCTTGATTTTTTTTTTTTTTTTGACAGGAATAGTCTTCTTGATCTTGATGCAAGTATTATCTCCATTTAATAGTTTGTAATGTAAGGTCGCTTTCTCCAATCTTATAGTCCAAACAGTACATTTCAACATAATTCGTTGGTTTGCATTCACTTCTAATATCACTTCAACTGAAATAGGAAGTTACACTTTGGAAAATTGCAGTTTCCATCAAATTTCACTTATTGAAATTTAGTTAACTGTATTAAAAGTAGTACTTCTCATGTGGAACTGCACTAATATATTATATATAGTAACGTTATGTAAGCAATTTCATCTACTCTGTAGGAAAAGTAACTTTTTAAAAAGTTACACATTGTTTATTGTCAGCTTATCAGCTACACCCTTTTATCCCTTGCTAATGCTTTGAGAAGTTTTGGGTGTAACATTTCATATGTGTAAACTAATATAAGTATATAACTATTTCATGTCATTATTAGTGTGTTCTATATTATTGTGGAGCTATTTCATGTCTTATTGGTTTATTTCATATCATTATTATTGACTTTTATGTCGTTTTCAGCAAACTTGTAACATATTCCTCTATTTCATTATTAATTTTCAACCCTTTAAATACCTTATCATTACACAAACTGATGTCATTTATAAGAGAAATGATATCATTATTACTCACATTTATGTCATTTTTTAGCAAACTTGTATCATTTTCCCCTATTTCATTATCATTTATCAACTTTTTATATACCTAATTATTATTACACAAACTGATATCATTATTACTCAATTTTATGTCATTTTCAGCAAATTTCTGTCATTTCCCCTATTTCATTAACTTTTGTTAACTCTTTATATACCTTATCATTATTACACAAACTGATATCATTTATATGAAGTATGATCTAAATTCATAGGTCTATAATAAATGATAAATTTAAAATTCATACTACTTTTTATTATTAGGGCAGTCAAAGAATTGAATTATTGGCTCAACGGTGGATCTTGAACTAAAAGTTTAAAAGGGTCAAGTGTCAAACTCCAAACTTTTAGTATAACATTTGAATCATTGATCATTATGCTAATATGTATATACCTCTTCTGTTTCTTTTTAATTGTATACACTTTGACTTTAACACTATTCACACACTTCACTTTGACCGTATTATATTACTAATACATAAAAATAAAAATAATCATATAAAATGTTGTTAAATTAGTTTGAATGAATAATTCATAATATAAATTTCTTACAATTTTCACAAATACATAATTAGAGATATTAATTGCCAAAGTTGTGCATTTACACGCGTGAAGGTCAAATAGTTGCACTTATTTAAAACAACGGAATCACATAACATAGTAAAATTAATGTAATATTGTAATATGCCAAAAAGAAAACTATTACGGGTCAAGCTTTTATCGATCCCAACTAAGGCTTTATTCTTTTGGACTGAACTGAACAAAACTGAAACTAGGACAAGAAACTAGCTGAACTGAACTAAACTGAATTGAATTTGTCTGGACCGAACTAAACTGAACTGAATTTCAATTAATTTAGTCCAAAATTTTAGGGCCTAAGGTCATCCCCTGGTTGATTCCTAATAATTAATAAGTATTCCCTCCGTCTTTTATTAGTTTACCCGCTCCTCTGGGTAAAGAGTTGTACGACAAATAGGTATGTGAGTCATAGAAGGGAAGAAAAAGTATTAATATATTGTAAAGAAGATATGTAGATTATATAAAGAGAAACTTTATATTTAAGATAATAAAATAAAGTTGGTAAAACCATTCCAAACACAGAAAAAAGAAGAAGCGGGTAAACTAATACTTCCTCAATTTTTTTTGGTTGCAACAATTTCCACTTATTGGTGTTTTTATTTAGATGCAACATTTTCTTTCTGGGTAAAGGTTTTGGGGCAATTTTTACAATTTTATCCTCACTTTAATTAACTACCCCACATGCAAAAAGTATGGGCAATTGGCCGGGTCAAAATTTACTCTCTCTCCTCTTTCCTTAATATTTGTGCAAAAATGCATTTGTTGCAACTAAAAAAACTGAAGTAGTAAATGACAACCCAAAAAAAAAGTGGGTAAACTAATAAAAACTTGATGGAGTAATAACTAATAAGCAATAATTGATATTACTATCACTTCGGATCATCAATCTATATTATATATATATAAGCCAAGGGGGGAGCAATGGTGTTCCCCTAGGCATTTACTTAATTGCCCCTCAACAACAAAAATATTACATCACAGTTGCAGCCACCAACAATAAATCAACACTATTACTCGCATAAACTTGCCAAAAATAATTTCATTCAAATCTCTATTAAACCCAATCACCTTATATAATTGCCAATAAAAAAGATTCATAATTAAAAATTTATCCAAAATTAATACCACATAAAAATAACAAAAACGCACGACATTCTCATTACATACTACTCAAAATCATATTCACGACATTCCAAAAAATTATAAACACAAACTCAACACAAAATCAATTACAAATACAAACTCTAAAAAAAAAGCAGTTTTCTTCATTACTTGGAGCTTCAAGGCATTCTCATATTTGCGGATATTTCACCGTTAATCAGGTACACAGATTGTAAGTTGAAAATAAGAGTATGTATAATCTCTCGAGTAAAATTAAAATAACACTATGTCCGAAAAAAATCGTCAAATATAATTGAAATTCAAATTGTGTAGGAAAAATTTAAAATTCCATTTCAAATATAATTGAAATTCAAAGTGTTAAAATTAGAAAAGGAGAAAATTTCAAATATGAGACTGATGAACAATGGGGAATATTTCAGCCCATAAACAAAATTGATCAGTTTGTGAAATCAGAATTTAAAAGTTAGACAAGGGGAAAAAAAAACTGAAATTGATGTTTACTTTCTGGGTACAAAATTTGGGATCATAGGGGGAAAAAGGAAAAATGAAATCTATGATTTAAGAAATTACCTTTCTTTGCAGAAAATAAAATCGACCAATGTTATAAGGATCGGGATCCTACTTTGGATCGTAGGGGCTGGTAGGATTGAATCGGTGAAATCGGATCGTAGGATCGTATGATCCTACAATTCGGTAAAATAGATATAGTTATGTTAGAATATGGTGAGAACCTCATGTTAAAAATTTACACATGTTAATAATGACTTATTTCATTAGCAAATGTGATGATTTTTCAATACTATAAGATTGAAGTAACATGTAACCAAAATCTAATAGGAGAAATATAATGTGCGAAATTACTTTATCATTTTTTTACGATAGGATCGGATCGTGGAGTCGTGGGATCGTAGAATCGTATTAAGATCCTACCATGTGATTTTTTGTGGTTGGGTAGGATCGAAAGATCCTACAAAATTAAGATCCTACGTAGGATCGGGATCGTTGAGGTCCTTCCGGATCGTAAAATCGTAGGATCGTAAGATCTGGATCGCGATTTTAACAACAATGCGACCAAAGAATTAAATCTAGAAAGGAGATGATTATGCTTGAATAAAGTAGAGTGCATGCTTTCACTCGGTTGACCCGTCACCGGAAACCACCAAGGTTGATGATGTCGACCACACCGCCTCCACTCTGGGATTTTACCGGGCTATTATCGGGCTCAAATCAAATTGGGTGAACAACCCGGTGAGAGATTATGGTGATAGATTAGAGAGAGCATGCGTGAGAGGAGAGAGAGAAGGAGAGTAATGAGAAGCGTGAGAGGAGATACAATCATACAACAGTGTTGAAGAGTGGGAATGACAATAGAAGGAGAATGAATGGTTAATTGTTTGTTCATATTTTTAGCGGAATTGTACATCTATACATTTTGTTGTCTGCATTTGTACATTAGGTAAATTACCTTAGTACCCAATCAAAAGTGTTCTACTTTTTTTCAGTTAGCCTTTACAATATACTATATACCTTATATTAACCATATTTGTCGTTCATAAAAAAAGAGATACTATCATATAAAAATATTATGATTATGTATTTGTTATCTGCATTGTACATTTGTTCTTTTTCTAACTCCCCCATCCTAAAAATATGTAGCGGAATATAGCACTTCTTATCAAATTGTTTAGTAGTGTAAACTATCTGAAAGCAACAATACCGGCCTTTATAATAGAGATTTTTTTGGTTGAATGATTATTGTATCTAAATTGAGTTTTAAGAACTTGATAGAAAATTCAAATGCACAAATGGATGATGAATGGGAGTAACATTGATGAATGACCTAACTCAGCACATGCTGCGGTATACTCCGAGTGAAATCAAATCACAACTTCAACAGGTTTGTCAAGTGTTCCAAACATTTTTTATTTCATATCGTCTTTCAACAAAAAACTAAAATCTCTATTAATTGCTTCCTAATGGAAGAGCAACAGTTTTCAACAAAGTTATGAAAGTTTTCGAATTCAAAGAATACTCATGGTTTTTATGTCCACCAAGTAAGACCATGGAGATAAATCAGTTCCACACTGTTGATTACATATTTGTCCACCAAGTTTGAAGTTGATAACCAAGGATGTCTTGGCCTAGTGGTTAAGATTGAGGTGCTGTGAACGATAGGTCACAGGTTCGAATCCCCCCCTCCCCTTCTTTGTAATTTGTACTGCCTTCGTGGCTCATATGGATAAAAAAAACATATTTGAAGTTGACTGGGCTGATGAGTGTGCGTGGATTTTCAGGAAAATTAGTTAAAGTCAACAAAAAAGTAGTTAGAGATGCAATTTTATTACTTATACTTATTTATTAAAGTGTTTTAAATATTATTTTTAAGAATTTCAAAATTTTTATTCACAAAATGGAGGTGAACATAGATACAAACTTTCGTTTTTTGTTTGTTTTACTACTTAGTAATAGTTATGCCTAAAAATATTATCGCACGCATCGCGTGCATAAAAAGCTAGTATTATATAAGGGAAGGAAGGAGGAAGATGGTGTCCCCCTCTGAAAAATACTAAATTACCCTTAATGATCTAATGGAATGAAAAAAATTACAAAAGAAAACAATTAGACCCTTTCTCATTTCAACTTAGACAAGTTAAAAATGGTATATGTATCAAATATTTCAATCAAAAAATTAAATGGACAAAATATCTTGACCTTTTTTTTATAAGAGAAGATGGTAAACATGACGTCCCCCTAAAAAGTATGAAACACTCAATACCTTTGATACTCAATAATTCAGTCAAACCAACTCACTATGTATATTCTTTATGTTCAAAATTTTAAGAAATAAATATTAAAAATCACTCACGACCTTTGTTAGTTTTTATATTAGCGAATTAATATATCTAAATTCATCTAACTATTAATCTTTCACATTTTAAGTGTAATTATAACTATAGTACGGATGGAGTATGTATAATAGAATAACAAGTTTTGAAATTAACGCACACATCGCGTGCATATATATATATATATATATATATATATATATATATATATATATATATATATATATATATATATATATATATATATATATATATATATATATATATATATATATATATATATATATATATAACCCAAGACAAAGATACATGTACTCCCCACCTCCCAAACAAATGACACAAAGTAAACACCAAAAATGTTTGTGGAAAGACTCGAATCTATAACCTCTCATTTGAAATGCAAAGATACTAACCAACTAATCGACAATCTCATATTGGTCTTTGTGGAAAAAAATATATTTAAAGACATATAACATACACCCCACAATTATTGAATTAAGTAATTGATAAACAAATAAAAGAAAGTGTCCAAAATTACATCAGTATCCCAATTTGACAATTTTATATCTTAAAATACAAAACCAAATAGTTGAAATTAAATAAATTTATGATGAATCTTTTTTTTTGAAAGAATGGTGACTCCTTTAATTTCTTGCATGAATTTTTTTTTTTCAAATGACTATTAATCGTATGTTTAGCTTTCATCATCATGTTTAATTGAAATTTGGGTGTATTTGCTAGATTAGAAACAAAAAATGGATACAGTCTAATTAGAGGTACTTTTTAACTACAATTCTATAAGTGTGTATCAAATTGACTTATCGTCATTTCTTTGTTATTGAAAGGTTTTAGTTTGGCTTTAACCAAACCTAGATAAATAAAGGTTTTAGTTTGGTGATTGTCCCGTAAAATTAGTATCCGTTTTCTCTTTGTAATGGAAGATGACTGATTGGTTCAAGTTAATCTATTACACTACTGCAACTATCCCAAAATGTGATGTTTCAGGATTATTTTATAATGGTACAAAATCTTATCTCACGTACACATTAGTAAATAAAATGATCCGATGCATTGCCCAAGCCAACAACTAGTTTATTTCAAAAAGTTGGTGGATTACCGATTACCTAACTGGCGAAGTTGAGCTGCTTTATTTAGGTGATCTTTGGGCCTCTATTATTCCAACAGTGGCAGCTTGGTAGTGGCGTATCCAGGATTTCACCCACGTGGGTTCGGAATTAAAGAGACGTTAAACAAAAAAAAGATCAATTTAAATTGCTTAAAAATAAAATACATCAATTCAAGTTCGGAATTACAACCGATAAATACGAGAATAACTTCTTAAATTACAAGAAAAAAACTAAAAAATCATTCTACGAGTTTTCATATTTTGAAAGCATTCTAATACATCATCATCACTAACTCGAGAAAAAAGATCTCTCTCAAGAAAGGTGACTAAACTATCATTCAATAGTTGATCACCCATGCTATTACGTAACTTGTTCTTCACATAAGTCATTGAGGAAAATACTCTTTCCACACTTGCCGTCGCCACCGGAAGGATCAATACTAGTCTCACAAGCAAGTAAACTTGTTGATAAGAAATATGCTTACCCGTTTCAACAAGCTTCATAGAAAGTTCATTAATATCTTTCAAGTTTTCAAACCTTGCATCTTTCCGCATATCATCATAAAAGAACTCAAGTTCATGTCGAAGCCTTGTCATATCATTACTTGGAAACTCTTTTGGATAAAATTCGGCAAGTCTAACCAACTTTTAAGTATCAAATGCGGCAAATGAATTAACGGGATTCAAGCATGCCATACAAATAAGCAACTCCATATTTTCTTCATCAAATCTATTATTAAACTCTTGAAGTTGCAAATCAATGACACTTAAAAACATTTCAACCCGAAAGCGATGCAAATTGGTAACTTTGGCAAAGAAGCGTTTCGATCTTCCCCAAGGAACATACAAATCATCCATATTAGGAACTTCAATATCATGTTTAGCACAAAAAGAAGATACAATATTGCAAAAGTTATCCCATCCATGGTCCCTCAACTTTTGTAGTCTTTCTTTAGTCAAAGAAACGAATGACATAGTATTAACAATATCTTGGTCTCTTCTTTGCAAAGCTTGACACAATCTATCGGTTTGCCCAAATATTTCCAACATTAAATGAATCATGAAAAGAAACTCAAATGACTCAAAAGAAAACATAATAGCAATAGCTTTCACACGATCCTCCTTATAAATCTTATTTTCCCCAATTTTCACAAGAACCTTAATGATTGTAGAAAACAATGAAGTGACGTTGTTGATGGTTTTATAGTGTGAACCCCAACGAGTATCACCGGGCCTTCCCAAATCAAGCTCTTGGTTTAACCCTTGCCCACTTTCAATTTCACCCATTTCTAATGCTTCTAGCACTTCTTGAGTTTGAATATCTCGAATCATTTCCCTTCGCTTACAAGAAACTCCAATAACATTCAACAACATACTAAGTTGTTCAAAAAGCCAAATACAATCATCATTTTCTTTGGCAACGGCAACAAGAGTTAATTGGAGTTGATGAGCAAAACAGTGTACATAATAAGCAGAACGAGTATCTTTCATTATCAAAGTTTTAAGCCCATTTATCTCCCCCCTCATATTACTCGCTCCATCATAACCTTGCCCTCGAACTCTAGACAAACTCAATGAATGATCTATAAGCAACGCCTCAATTGCATTCTTTAATGACAAAGCAGTGGTATCTTCAACATGCACAATTCCAAGAAACCGCTCATGTATCTTTCCTTTTTTATTTACATAACGCAAGCAAAGGGCCATTTGTTCTTTTTGAGACACATCACTAGACTCATCAGCTAATATTCCAAAATAGTCATCCCCAATTTCATCTATAAGAAGTCTAGTAGTTTCTTTTGCACAAGAGTTTATTAGTTCCTTTTGAATATTAGGAGCTATCATTTGATTATTCCCCGGAGCACTATCCAAGACAACTTTCTTAGCATCAAGATTATTTTCGGCAAGCCATGTAAGAAGTGCAAGAAAGTTTCCTTTATTACTTGACTCATCACTTTCATCATGTCCACGACATGCTAGACCTTGACTCAAAAGGAACCTTACACATTTCAATGAATAAGTCAAGCGAGATTTGTAAAGGATCTTCGCTTCTATGGTGTAAGAGCTAAGAGACTCAATGATTGATGATTTAGGCTTTGTGAAAAAATTAAACTTCTCTTGAGCTTCATTGTGAACACTTTTTATACCACCAACATGTTTGTCAAATCTTTCAATCTTGTTCCAACCTCTAAACCCTCCATTTACAAAACTATCACCACCCGGGGAACTAGTTTTGTCCTTAAACAAATAACACACAAAACAAAAGGCGGCATCTTTCTCAACACTATACTCAAGCCAATCATATTTATCAAACCAATCAACATTGAAACGGCGCATACCTCCAATATCCCTTTGAGGAAAATGATGAGTGCGTGGGGCACAACGTTTCTTAGCAACATATCCTCTTCTTACGGCATCTTGATCATTTTTAGGATACTCTATGATCGGAATCCTCTTTCCCGGATCGTGAGGGAGAAGTTCAACATCATAAGTCTTATCTTCCACATTAGCATTTGAACAATTTGCTCTTTGTGGAGTGTTTTGTTGACTTTGTTGTGGAACTTGTGGCAATGAACTAGGGGCAGCGGGATGGGATTGAAGTTCATCCTCATCAATTGGAGACTCCCTTGTATTTGGTGAAGAACAAGCGGAAGACTTTTGAGACTTCCAAAAGTGTTCCAAACTTTTCATCCTTCATTCACAAATTACTTAAAATTAAACAACTTTCTTGGCAATTGACAATTTGACATCACCAAATTATACTCTAAATCTCTAATTTCAATTCATCCAAGCATGAAGCATTCCAATAATTTCAATTCAATTCATCCAAGCATGAACCATGAAGCATTCCAATAATTTCAATTCAATATTTCAATTCATCTAAACATTCCAATATTTAGGAAAAATTGACACCAAGGGGCTGAACTATACCGGTTTTCTTTAATAGGGACCAACTTTCAATATTCCGGTGGGGGCCCAAGTATAGCATGACCCGGTTTGCGTGGACCCGGCGAGGTAATTTAACTCGCTACTTTAGGTAACTTGCGTTGAGGTCCACAACGGGTTTTTAAAGTCACGAGTTCATTTAATGATCACGTGACTCCGATTTACCTAAAGTAGCGAGGTTAAATTACTGTTGGGTCCACGCAAATCCGGGTCATGCTATACTTGGGCCCCCCACTGGAATATTGAAAGTTGGTCCCTATTAAAGAAAACCGGATATAGTTCAGCCCCATGGTGTCAATTTTTCCTAATTTAATTTGTAAATACTAAATAACCATCTATCCAAACATTACTTGATTACTAAATGAATTAATAAATGAAAGTGAAAGAAATTAGTCAATTACCTTAGGCTAGAGGCTAGAGAAGACAGAACTCAGAAGAGCTGAAGAATGCCACGGCCGGCGGACGACGGTCGTCGGAAGTGCGAGAGGAGCCTGTCGTCAGGTCGGCCATCGACCGTCGTGGAGACGTGGACAGTGTGACCGTGACGGCGTGACAGCGTGACTCCGTGACTCCGTGTCGAGTTTTAGCCTTGAGAAACAAACCCTAAGTTTTGGTTTGTGAAGTGTGTCGAAGAGAGGAGAGAGAAACTGGGTCTAAATTATTGGGGGGAATTGGGGAAAAGAAAACAAGATTCAAAAAAAAAAAAAAATTGAACGCGAAGGCTCGAACTCCCGACGCGGGGTGTTAGAATTCATTAAGTTCTCACGCGGACCACTGAGTTATGGCTTATCTAACTTAATTCTAACGCGCTTCCTTTGTTTTAACCTATTTTTTCTTTTTTTTTTTCCAGAATCTTTCCTTTTTTTTTTCCAAATTTTTGTGGGTTCAGCTGAACCCACGCTAGATCCGCCCCTGCAGCTTGGGCCTAATGAACTTGGAGCCACTATTAATTACTGTTGCATACTTGCATAGGTTTGATGAATATTAGTCGTTGGACTTTTCGAATGGGCTTATCCGGCAGGAAGTGCAAGCTTGTCCATAAGAACCCACGACCTAAGTTGGTACAACATGTATAAGCTGTAAATTTTTTTTTTTGAGGGGAAAAACAGGTGCATATATTAATTAATGGACAAAGTGTCCATAAGTACATAGGAACTCACTTCCGGAGGACAGTGATTCTCCCATCTTTGTTCAACACCAAACGGAATAAGTCTAGCTAGGTGGTGGGCAACCCAATTCCCATCCGTAAGCACATGAGACCATGAAACAGAGAGAAAGTTTTTACTTAACACAAGCGCATCTTCTAAAATAGAATCTAAATCAGAGAAGAAAATTGCACCCTTTGAGAGACGATTAATTAGACTTTGGCAGTCAGACTCAATAACAATGTCCTTCAACTCGTGAGCATGAGCAAGTCTCAAAGCAAGGCAGAGAGCCTTGCCCTCAGCTACTTCCACGGGCCAGTGGCCACGAACCCGGCGAGAAGCTGCAAAAAGGACCGAGCCATGGTGGTCGCGAGCAACAACCCCGACACCCACCCAACACTCGTCCGACAAGGAGGCACCCGTGTTGAGTTTAATGCAGCCCACAGGGGGAGGAACCCATACCTTCGAACTCTTCGCTGCAATACCACCAGGAAGACCATAGATTTTCTTGGAGTACAAGCCATAGTCCTTTCGAGCCTTCATGGAAGAGCCCACCAATTGCACGTTGGGCCTATGCCTCTGCTCAAAAACCACTTGGTTTCGACGAAACCACAAGTGGTATGCCACATAGCTGAAGGTAGTTAATGCATCATCATCCCAAGCCTCCCACTCGTTCCATACATCGAGCCAACTGGTACAACTATCATGCGGGGCAATGCTCGGAAGGCCCACCATCCGCCACACTTCCTCCACTACAGGACAGAATAAGAAATCATGGAATGAAGTTTTCGGGGCTGAACTACACAATGGGCAGCTATCATCATCCATGATGTGCCTGAATTTGAGAAGGGCCCGAAGAGGCAATGAATTCGAGCAAAGGCGCCATAAAAAGTGGCGGATTTTTGGAGCCACAGGGAGGCTCCAAATCTTCACCCATACCTTATGGAATAAATCTAAATTACCACCTTTACTAACCATGTAAGTCGTCTTAACTGAATACTCGCCCGTCTTAGTGAAAGCCCACGAGATGGAGTCATTGGGTAGCCTATCACTTAGGGTAGTCATTGTAAATTCTATTTTTCTATTATGGGAATACCCAAGAACTTTTTACTTATTTCTTGATAGTATTCTAATATTTATTCGGAAACACATATTCTTAGGCTTGTAAAATCTCATAAACGGAACTGATACAATAGCTGGCAATGAAGTGATTATTTTGATAATGAAGTGATTTAAAAATGGTCTGTTTGTTTATTAATGTAATTATAAATTATCTTGTAGTGTTCGTGAATTCCAACTATCTTTGTAATGTGAAAAATTTTATTTGTAGGCTTCACACTCACCGACTATCTATTTTTGGATCATTGTCGTGATGTTTTCAATATTTCACTTAGTCATCATTTGTATGGGAGCTAAGATGAGAAAACTTTAGATTGTGAGGGCTAAACCCAACCCCGTGATAATGGCTATCAGTTCTACTGTAACTGCATTTATTCCCATAGTTTGCACTCTTGAATGCAGTCTTGACGATGAAAAAATAGATACGGGCGCATTGAAAATGATTATATTCTTAAAACTTGAGTTTTTCTTCACTCATTTGGCTATTCTTCACACGTTCGAGTATATGGTGGTACACACCAATTTGAGTATCTTGAACACCATAGTGTTGCCATTGACTCGAAAATCCCCGTATCAATCGTGGTGGATGACACTCAATGCGTTCGCCAATGCTTCTTTTTTGACTATACACCATTGGTTTACCACTCTTTCGCCCCCAGTGGATGACATTCATTATTTACCCCATATATATATATATATATATATATGTATATATATGTATATATATATATATATATATGTATATATATATATATATATATGTATGTATATATATATATATATATATATATATGTATGTATATATATATATATATATATATGCATATATATATATATATATATATATATATATGCATATATATATATATATGTGTATATATATATATACATACATATATATATATATATGTGTATATATATATATATACATACATATATATATATATATGTGTATATATATATATATATATATATATATATATATATATATATATATATATATATATATATATATATATATATATATATATATATGGGGTAAATAATGAATGTCATCCACTGGGGGCGAAAGAGTGGTAAACCAATGGTGTATAGTCAAAAAAGAAGCATTGGCGAACGCATTAAGTTCGATTTTGTTGTTTTATTTTAATGGAGTTTTTTCAATGTTTTTCGATTTTGGTATTGATTGAAATATATTAGAATTGATTATTGTTTGGTATGGAATTCTTGTGGTATTGATTGAAATTTTGGTATTCCACATTATTATCGTTTCGATTATAGTCACATTATCATCACCATACATGATCAATGTATGTAAAATGTATATCATGTATGTTCTAAATTAATGTATATCGTGTTCTAAAACAATGTATATCATGTTCTAAAACGATGTACTCATGTACATCATGTTCTAAAACGATATACATCATGTTCTAAAACGATGTACATCATGTTCTAAAACGATATACATCATGTTCTAAAACAATGTACATCATGTTCTAAAACAATGTACATCATGTTCTAAAATAATGTACATCATGTTCTGACCTACATCTATTCTCACATATGATATATGTTCTCACATAACGACCTATTCTCACCGGATCTCAACCCTATATATATATATATATATATATGTGACAAACTCATTTTTTTGACATTCATTATTTACTTATTGTTTTTTCGAAAAAAAGAAAAAAAATTGCAATAAAACCACGCCTACAATAATCATATTTTATTTATTATTTAAAAAATATAGCAATTAGTAATATACACTAATAAATGATATATTATCTATAAATAGTACATAAAAAAAAAGTAAAATTTAATTTTATATTAAAAAAATATGTCCAGCCAGTAGGCAACAAAAAATCAGAACTTCAAAAAACTTGGACCAACCACTAGTCTATTTTTCGGTCTGGACCAAAAAATCGAAATTTTAAAAAGTTGGACCTAATTAGGACCCCAATTTATAGGTTCGCTCTTAGGCTTGTAAAATCTCATAAACGGAACTGATAGAATAGCTGGCAATGAAGTGATTACTTTGATAATGAAGTGATTTAAAAATGGTCTGTTTGTTTATTAATGTAATTATAAATTATCTTGTAGTGTTCGTGAATTCCAACTATCTTTGTGATGTGAAAAATTTTATTTGTAGGCTTCACACTCACCGACTATCTATTTTTGGATCATTGTCGTGATGTTTTTAATATCTCACTTAGTCATCATTTGTATGGGAGCTAAGATGAGAAAACTTTAGATTGTGAGGGCCAAACCCAACCCCGTGATAATGACTATCGATTCTACTGTAACTGCATTTATTCCCATAGTTTGCACTCTTGAAGGCAGTCTTGACGGTTAAAAAATAGATACAAGCGCATTGATAATTATTATATTCTTAACACTTGAGTTTTTTTCACTCATTTGGTTTTTCTTCTCACGTTCGTGTATATGGTGGTACACACCAATTTGAGTATCTTGAACAACATAGTGTTGTCATTGACTCGGAAATCCCCGTATCAATCGTGGTGGATGACACTCAATGCGTTCGTCAATGCTTCTTTTTTGACTATACACCATTGATTTACCACTTTTTCGCCCCCAGTGGATGACGGTGTTGTAGAGCTTGATGTGAGACCTTCTAATCAACAACATATGAAATGGATCGAACAACGACGAGTGGATGATGCTCTTGATCGTGGGGAGGAAAGTTTATGAAAAAAAAGTATTATTAACAGGATAGTTGTTCGATGTGCTTATGTAGTTTGTTTAGTTATTCTTATCCAACTAATTTTGCGTCGGTATGAACGTAAGTAAATCAAGTTTGAAATTCTTCATATGAATGGCTGCACCTTGAATGTTCTTATTGCTAGATGAATGATTTTAATTTTCCACTTGATGTCTCATTTTAAGTAATGGAAATTCTATTTTTCTATTATGGGAATACCCAAGAACTTTTTACTTATTTCTTGATAGTATTCTAATGTTTATTCCGAAACACAAATTCTTAGGCTTGTAAAATCTCATAAACAGAACTGATACAATAGCTGGCAATGAAGTGATTACTTTGATAATGAAGTGATTTAAAAATGGTCTGTTTGTTTATTAATGTAATTATAAATTATCTTGTAGTGTTCGTGAATTCCAACTATCTTTGTAATGTGAAAATTTTTATTTGTAGGCTGCACACTCACCGACTATCTATTTTTGGATCATTGTCGTGATGTTTTCAATATTTCACTTAGTCATCATTTGTATGGGAGCTAAGATGAGAAAACTTTAAATTGTGAGGGCCAAACCCAACCCCATGATAATGGCTATCGATTCTACTGTAACTGCATTTATTCCCATAGTTTGCACTCTTGAAGGCAGTCTTGACGGTTAAAAAATAGATACAAGCGCATTGATAATTATTATATTCTTAACACTTGAGTTTTTTTCACTCATTTGGTTTTTCTTCCCACGTTCGTGTATATGGTGGTACACACCAATTTGAGTATCTTGAACAACATAGTGTTGTCATTGACTCGAAAACCCCCGTATCAATCGTGGTGGATGACACTCAATGCGTTCGTCAATGCTTCTTTTTTGACTATACACCATTGATTTACCACTTTTTCGCCCCCAGTGGATGACGGTGTTGTAGAGCTTGATGTGAGACCTTCTAATCAACAACATATGAAATGGATCGAACAACGACGAGTGGATGATGCTCTTGATCGTAGGGAGGAAAGTTTATGGAAAAAATATATTATTAACAGGATAGTTGTTCGATGTGCTTATGTAGTTTGTTTAGTTATTCTTATCTAACTAATTTTGCGTCGGTATGAACGTAAGTAAATCAAGTTTGAAATTCTTCATATGAATGGCTGTACCTTGAATGTTCTTATTGCTAGATGAATGATTTTAATTTTCCACTTGATATCTCATTTTAAGTAATGGAAATTCTATTTTTCTATTATGGGAATACCCAAGAACTTTTTACTTATTTCTTGATAGTATTCTAATGTTTATTCCGAAACACAAATTCTTAGGTGTGACAACCACAAACCACTGCTTCTTTTGTAAAAAAAACTCAAAAGACGTGAAATAATTGACAAAATGACATGAGATTCATGTCATTATCTATATGGTCCATATCATAATACATGTTATACAATATTGTAGAAGTCAACGGTAATTTTAACTGCTTATGTGACGGGTGGAAAATTACCTTGATTATCGTATTTGTACCATTTCAAGCTGAGTATCACAATATTCCAGTACATGATAGGAAAGTGATGAAGGGTCATTCACAACTTTCCAAAGTAAAGAAATAGTTGTGCGCACTGATCAACGGAAATGTGATTGTGACAATTGAGAACTCTAGCTTCTCCACCAAAAAGTTGGAAGTAGTATGTGAAGTCAGGCACCCGCCCATTGACATTGCTCCTCTACCACCACCCTCCTCCACCGCACTTTGTACATCTTCCGCAAGACTAGTCGTCTTCATGGAATGGAATGGAATCCAAATACTTTAAGATTGGAAAAACTCTATATTGCATACCAATACTTACAAGCCAGAAACTCATTTTTTTAGATTCATTGTTTAGTTACTGTTTTCTCGAAGAAAGAAACAAATTGCAATAAAACCACGCCTACAATAATCATATTTTATTTATTATTTAAAAATATAGCAATTAACAATATACACTAATAAATGTTGATATATTATCTATAAAAAGTACATAAAAAATAAAGTAAAATTTAATTTTATATTAAAAAAATATGTCTAGCCCGTACGCAACGAAAAAAATCAGAACTTCAGAAAACTTGGACCAACCACTAGACCGAAAAATCAAAAATTTTAAAAAGTTGGACCTAATAGGATCCCATTTTATAGGTTTGCTCTTAGGCTTGTAAAATCTCATAAACGAAACTGATACAATGGTTGGTGAAAACCAATTTTTTTACACATAGGAACACCGAAGCCAAAGGGTTGTCCTGTTGCTTGATAAATTTTAGTCATTGGTTGCATATTAATAACTCGAGTTCAGACTCCGTGGTTGCACATTGGATGACATATTTTGAAAATTACGTGCAGACTAATCGTGATGTTTTGTTGAATATCTCTGAAGATCCTTCACTAGTTTTGGTCGTCAACTTCTTATCAAATTTTAAGTTATTTTCACCAAGAAATGATAATTTTATAAGGGAAACAAGAAACGTTATTCAAATTTCATTGTGGAAAGAGCGTCTATACTATTCCATGTATAATTACCCTTACGTATAGTATGTACTAGTACTAGATCTCATATTATATGATGTTCGATAATTAGATTGATATATATCATTCTTCTTAATTGACATGCCAAAGTCTTCGTCGGTGCATTCGGTGTCTGATTCATCAGTCGTTGGAAAGACAGCAAATGGATAAATGCTACAAGTCCCAAGCTAGCTCATAAATTGTTATTATAATGAGCACATATCTTTATATATACTAGTAATATTACATCCATATTTAAATCAAATAACAAAATTAATAATAATGATAATAATAATAATAACAATGATAACGATAATAATAATAATAATAATAATAATAATAATAATAATAATAATAATAATAATAATAATAATAACGGTTTTTCTAACCTATGCACCTAGTGCAAAGGTTAAGGCTTATCTATTAAACAAATTAATTAACTAAAATAGAATATCCTCCCTACCATTATGCTAATGACTACATGTATAAGCTGTATGAGTCTAATGTTAATGGGTAAATATAAGCATATCTTAAGAAATTGCATAATTTACACAAAAAGTGTTTTCAATAACTACCAGAAATCCAGAATTATGTGGCTAGATGAGAGAGAAAGTGTAACACCCCGACCCATACGAAGTCGAGTATATCGTCACCAATGCGCATCCAGGGCCAACAACTGTCCTCAAGAACCAACACAAGTTCTTCCGGCGCATTTTGTCCTCACTCATGCGCACCCTGAGAAACTTCCCAGGAGGTCACCCATCCCTGGACTACTCCCAGGCAAGCACGCTTAACTGTGGAGTAACTAAGGAAATAAGCTCCCTAAAAGAAAGATGCATCTTGTTGGAATGAGTAGCCTGCTAAATCCCTTTAAAGCAATCATGAGGGGTATTACATACACCCCCACTTGAGAACAGCAACGCCCTCGTTGCGCCTGAGGACTCCACATATTCGGCCACAACGACCTGTGGGTCGCCCCAGGCTGGAAACTGATCGCTGGAGACTCCAGATATTCGGCCTGACGTCGCTCCTTATGACAATGCAGCCCCAGAATCCTCCCCCACTAGGCGCCTGAGAACTCCTAATATTCGGCCTGACGGCCTTAGGGTCGCCCCAACACGCGGTCGCAGGGTTGCTCTGATACCATTTGTGACACCCCGACTCTTCCGGAGTCGAGTCTATCGTCACCAATGCGCATCCAGGGCCAACAGCTGTCCTCAATAACCAACACAAGTTCTTCCGGCGCATTTTGTCCTCACTCATGCGCACCCTGAGAAACTTCCCGGGAGGTCACCCATCTCGGACTACTCCCTGAGCAAGCACGCTTAACTGTGGAGTAACTAAGGAAATAAGCTCCCTAAAAGAAAGATGCATCTTGTTGGAATGAGTAGCCTGCTAAATCCCTTTAAAGCAATCATGAGGGGTATTACAGAAAGACTTAGAAAGAGAAAGTCTAGGCAAAAAAGAAAACCCAGCTTGCGAAAAAAAGCTACCAAACCCTAGAATTTCCCCCAAATCAATTTGGCTCTTTTCCAAAGTGATTCCAGCTATTACCAGCGTTAATTCCTTCCGAAAATCTACTGCAATATCTTTTCTTCTCCTTCTTCTGTGTTCTAGCCCATTAGTAGGCTGCAATTATGTAGTAGGCTTTTTTCCCCCAATTCAATTTAAGGGCTATATTTATAGCTATAAATTAGAGAAATCATTACAATCTCTCTGTTTATCTCTAAGTTCTGCTAATACCTCGGGTTTTCAGACCGAATTTGTCTATAAATCGTCCCAAAGCAACTTTCTCTGGATTAAGGGTTTCGTGTTCCCTCCTAAAAAGTACGAGCCAGCTGGGTTTTTTAGGTTTGCGTTGTCTCAAGCATTTATGGTGATTGAGAGTTCTCGCTGGGCATGTGGAGTTCTATGTCAGTATAGAGTGAGATTAGTTGGTGAAGTTGTGCTCTTGCCGGAATTTTTGTGTGAGTTTCTGGCAAAGCATGCGTGGTGTGGCTATAAATTTCTGAGCTTTCCTGGCGAAGCATTTAATGCGATGGAATTGCCCATTCAGTTGGCTGAGAGGAGTAATTCTATTGTTAATTCTTGCATTCAAATCCATTATCCCTATAAAAGGGATACCCAGGTGATATCTCTTCATTCTCAAACTCATTCCTTTCTTCTCTCTTATTCTTGTTTGGTAGCTCTTAAATTTCCTGCAACTTTGTTCGCATTTATGATGGATAGTTCTGTTAAGTTTAAAGATGTTTTATTATCAAACCTAACTCTAATTCTGAAAATGGAACTCCTGTTCCTACTTCAGTGAACCCCTCTGCTGCCTTGAATCCTCAAAATGATCCCCCCACCCCCCTTCTTTCCCTGAAGCTCTAGTGCTTGATTCTCTGCCCCAAGTGCAGAAGGATATTATTGAATTGTCCAAATCTTGCCTATTTGGTAAAATGCTCTCTGCTCCTTTGGACTTGCGTATGATTATCGCAAGAACAAAGGCAGATTGGAAGGTAGTCAACGGTGAGGTTAATTATATGGAAATGGGTAATGGCTGGATTCTGTTGCGATTTGCTAATCCTCAGGACCTTTCCCTTGTTTGGAGTGAAAGGCCCTGGCATATTCAGGGTGACCTATTTGTGTTATCCCCTTGGAAACCTTTCTTTGATCCATATTTGGAGGAAATCAAGTGGGTGGACTTATGGGTTAGAATCCCTAGACTTCCCACTGAGCTATTGAATTTTGATTCAATTGCTAACTTGCTAGCTTCTAATGATATTGGTGCTCTTATTAAGCTTGATCAAAGATCTTTATTACGCAACAAAATTCGTTTTGCTAGAGCATGTGTTAGAGTTGATATTCAAGGCCCTTTACTTGAATTTGCTGAAGTCAGTAGAATTGGTGATTTAATTCATGGTTATGTGATATGGTATGAGGACTTCTCCTCTGGGTGTTCATTTTGTGGTGAAACTGAGCATGCAATTGAAGCTTGTCCCCTGCTGAATTCCCCTAAAAAGGAATTAACTATTCAACTCCTTAAGAATCCTAAACAGAAATCTCTTTATGATGCCCTTGCTAAGGCTGCTGGGCAAGCTTGTCATGCCACCACAGCTGAGCCAGCTAATGTGGTGCATGTGAAGCCCAAGCACCTTACTAAGCCATCTACTGCTAAGTCCCTGTCAAAGAAATTCTTGTCTAATTCTCTTGCTGCTGGTATTCTCCCTACCCCTTCTGGTAAGGGGGTGACTATAAATGATTATGTTAAGACCGATAACAAAGCTATTCTTTGTGTCGATGCCTTGTTCAAGGAAAAGGTAAAGGAAAATTGGTGGTTTCTCACACCTTCGTTACGATGAATCCTCTGATGATGAGGCTGAGCCTATCTTACCTCTAGTCTCTCCTTCTGCTGGCCCTGCTAAAGAGAAGATTGTAGGTGCCATTGGGTCTGCACCTCCCATTCAGTCCCCTCCTCCTACCCAGGTCTTCTGTGCTTCTGATCTGTTTGATGAGAATCAGTATCTAACCTTGACTTCCCCTGAAGTGCCTGCTCCTGATGGTTTATTCTATAATGATGTTGTTAATGCTACCTTCTGTATTGAAGAGCAGGATGATAATTCTCTTAATGAGGCTAATTCTCTTGCTGGGAATTCTTTTCATTCTCTACACTCTGGCAGCTCTATAATCAAGAAGATAGAAAGGATGGGAGTGGATGCTTCCAACCCAATGGAGCTCTCTTCCCAATCTGGGTCAGCTAAGAGGAGGATTGAAGACATGGAGGATGAGGATGATGCCTCATCTGCCCTGAAGAGGAAAAGGAACTAAGTTTTCCTCGTAAGTATGCTGGTAGCCATATTTCCACCATTTTGTGATTATAAATAATGTCTATTGCATGTTGGAACATTCGCGGATGTGCTAGAAAGAATGCTTTGGTAGAAACCCGGGATTTTTGTTTGCATAATAATGTCAAAATCCTTATGCTTTGTGAAGTGAAGTCACAATCTCCCCTCTCCCAAACAATGGTTAGCCAATGTGGTTTCCAATCTTTTGATGTAGTTCCAACTTTAGGTTATTCCGGTGGATTATGGATAATGTGGAAAAGCTGTAATGTTCAACCTTTTGATCTATCTATAATAATTAAAGCTTCTCGTTTTATCTCTTGTTTAGTTCATCTAACTAGTTCTAATGTTAAGTATATAGTTATTTTTGTTTATGCCCCTGCCAAGAAAGAGTTTAAGGAAGGCTTTTGGTTAGAACTTATTAATTATACTTTATCTTTATCCCTCCCCTATATTATACTTGGAGATTATAATGAGATATCAAATGCTGATGATAAAAAAGGGGGTGCTCCACTCTCCTCTGCTAGATTTACTACTATGAATAAAATTCTTAGTCAACTTCCTTGCATTGAAATCCCCTTCACAGGCCAACGTTTTACATGGCGAAAAAAGAGAGCAGGTGTTAACAATATTCATGAATGATTGGATAGGGGTGTAGCTAGCACTTCTTGGATTTCTTTGTTCCCTCAAGCACGATTGAATCATTCTGTTTTTACCTCTTCGGACCACTGTCAGATAGTGCTTAATTACCTCCCAAATAATAACTCTAAAGCCTATCCCTTTAGATTTGAAAAAATGTGGTGTCTTAGGAAAGATTATGACACCCTTGTTAAGAAAACATGGTGTACACAATTTGTTGGTTCTCACATGTTTCGTCTTGTCAAGAAATATAAATTGTTGAAGGAAAAATCTAAAGCTTGGAATAAATTCCAATTTGGTAATATCTTCCGTCAGTTAAGGAAAGTTGATGATTCTTTAAAAACTATCCAAGAAGATATTCTTAATAATCCTACTGATTCCTCGCATTAGAAAAACAAGAATTGTTTCTTAATAAACGCTCTAACTTATTATCATTTGACAATGAATATTGGAAACAAAAAAGCAAGACTAATTATTTGCTCCTTGGAGACACTAATTCTTCTTATTACCATTCTCATGCGTCGATAAGAAGAAATAGAAATCAAATTAAAGGAATAATTTTGCCTAATGGTGAAGCTGTTTCAAACCCTGTTGAGATTGCCCAAGAGCTAACAAATGCGTTTGTTGCTCGTTTCTCGTTTGACTGTTCTATTTCCTTTCACTCAGACTATGATTTTTCCCTTCTGGATCCTATTATTTCAGATGCAAATAATACTTTTTTTAACCTCAGTAGCCTCTGGTGATGAAATAAAAATTGCTACCTTTGATTTAGCCCCGGATAAATCCCCTGGGCCTGATGGGTTCCCTCCGTTCCTTTTCCAAAAATATTGGACTTTAGTAGGTAACAGTGTCATAAGAGCTGTTCAAGCTTTCTTTCACTCTGGTAATATGCTAACGGAAATTAATCATACTTTTTTGGTTTTAATACCTAAGATTGACAACCCTTCATCTGCAAATCATTTCTGTCCGATTAGTCTATGTTCTACCATCTATAAAATTATTTCGAAAATTCTCACTAATAGATTAAAGGATGTAATGGGTCAAATTATTCATCCGCTTCAAGGTGCCTTTGTTCCGGATCGCCTTATTCAAGACAATATTCTGATTGCTCATGAAATTTTTCAATCCTTTAAAACCAAATCTGGTTCTACTGGGTGGATTGCTATAAAATTGGATATGGAAAAAGCTTACGATAGACTAGAGTGGAAATATATTTTTACGACCCTCAACAAGTTAGGTTTCTCAGCCCAATGGATAGACTGGGTTAAGGCTTGTATTTCTTCTACTTCTTTCTCAGTCTTGGTGAATGGGATCCCGGGTAATAAATTTTCCCCCTCTCGAGGGATTCGTCAAGGAGACCCCCTCTCCCCTTATCTTTTTATTCTGTGTGCTGAACTTCTAGCTAGATTACTTTCCTCTGCTGCTGTTAGTCCTTCTAAGCCAATAGGTGTGCCTATTGGTAAATCTGGAATGAGAGTTCCTTTTCTTACCTTTGCAGACGATACTATGATTTTTGCTAAAGCTAATAATTATAGCTGTTTGGTTATCCGTCAAATCCTAGACAAATATTGTTCTATGTCTGGTCAATTAGTCAACTATCACAAATCTTCTTTCCAATGCACAGATAATGTCTCAGAAGAAGATAAGTGTAATTTTGCCTCTATCATGGGAATGCAAGAAACTAATAATTTGGGAGAGTACCTGGGTTGTCCTATTATCAATACAAAGGTCTCTAAAGAAACTTTTAGCTCAGTTCTTAATAAAACAACTAGTCAACTTCTCAAAAGGAAAGCCAATGCCCTTTCCCAAGCTGGTCGTTCTATCCTCCTCCAGTCTAATTTATCTTCTAAATCCAGCTACCAAATGCAGAGTTTTCTTCTTCCTAAGTCTATTCTCTCGAATCTTGATAAAACTTATAGAAATTTCTTCTGGAACAAAGACAATGCGAATTCTTCCCCCAATCTTATTGGTTGGGACCGAATTTGTAAGCCTAAGTCTGCTGGTGGTTTAGGCTTTCGCAAAGCTGAAGCCAATAATCATGCTCTCCAAATGAAACTACTTTGGAGAATTATTATAGATGACAATAATTTATGGGTTAAGCTGGTTAGAAAGCGTTATATTAAGAACAACAGTATTTTTTCCATTAAAGCCTCTAAGTCAGCTTCTTGGCAATGACGTAATCTTTTAAGTTTACGAGATACTTTTAAAAAAGGTCTGAGGTGGCAGATTGGTGATGGTAAAAGTATTAAGTTCTGGTCAGATAACTGGATTTTTCAGTATCCTCTTAAGTCAATTATTACTCATATTCCTGGTTCTGAGAATATTAATGTTAGTAGGTGTATCTCGGCTTCTTGCCAGTGGGACACTCAAGTCTTGCTTTCCTTGGTTCCTCCTCATATTGTCTCTCAAATCTGTTCTATTTATATTCCTTCTGAGGCCCAAGCCGACATTCTTATTTGGGGCCTCACTGCAGATGGAGAATATTCTGTTAAGTCAGGGGCTTTGCTTGCTCAAGGCCTGCTTCCCTCCTCTATTGAAAAAGTTGAGTATAACTGGATTTGGAATCTCAAAATTCCGCCGAAAATAAAAAACTTTCTTTGGAAAGCCTGTAATGATGGTCTTCCGACTAAAAGTCGTCTAGAAAAAAGCCACATTTTTTTACCTCAACATTGTGTGTTTTATAATAATGCGGGTGAATCTTTTGGTCACCTTTGTTTTGCTTGCCCTTATACGTTAGACATTTTCAAGCATCTTAATGCTAGTTTTGACTGGCCTATCCCTCCTTCTTGCCTTCAAAATATTAATCTTTCCTCTTTTAGATCTGTGTTGGAAGCATGTCTTAGTCTTTCTACTAAGGTAGATATTACTAAATTCTCCTTTGTCTGGTGGTTTGTTTGGTTTTTTAGGAATAAACTTATTTTTAATGATGAAGTCGTGTCTTCGAGGAAGGCTAGTTTTATTATTAGTAATTATGCTACTTCCTGGTCTAAGGCCCTTATTTCGGAAGAAGTGGGTTCCTTGCCCCATGGGGTTGTGATTCCTATGGGTAGTACTCCTCGTTCTGGGCCCGACTCTGTTTGGTCCCCTCCTCCTCTAGGCTTCTTTAAATTAAACTTCGATGGTTCTAAGCTCTCTAATGGAAGTACTGCTTTAGGCTTTGTTATTCGTGATTCTAAAGGTGATGCTATTTTGGCTGGGGGTCGTTCCCTTGGTCACAACACCTCAATTCTCCAAGCTGAAGCTTGGGGCCTCAAGGATGGCATCATTGCTGCTCTTTCACTTAACATTTTCAAGCTTGTTATTGAAGGCGACAATCTTGCTGTTATTAATGCTGTTAGAAAAGTTTGGAAAGTTCCTTGGGAAATTAATAATATTGTTATTGATATTAATTCTAATCTTCTTAAATTTGATGTTTTTCAGGTTCATCAGTGCTTCCGGGAGGCGAACAAGGTTGCAGACTTTATGGCTCATCGTGGTCACTCCTATTCGGCCCTTCTATATTTATACCCTCCTTTTGATGTTGATTTCTCTCTTTTCAAATACGCGAAGGATGTTTTAGGTTGACCTCCTGATTGAGGGTGCTTTCCTAAGCCTTTTTTTCCTTATCAAAAAAAAAAAAAATACAATAAAAAAAATCAAAGGAACTCAGTAAGCATGATATAAACTTCTCTGTAGTCTGTATTAACTTCATCACATATTGCTAATTGCCAACTACATATATTAGGATTATGGTTACAGATCAACATCGAACAGAATGATCAAGGGGAAGACATCGACGAGATCGCTATCGCTTCCTCACCAATTCCTGCATTAACATTACATCAATTGCATAGTAGGTGCCTCTTTTGTTAAACAGAATTTGGGTGCATTACAACAAATTCCTTGTGGAATATGCATATGATGATGTTCTGCCACTGATTAGTGAGAGAGATTAGTGATTATAGCTGAGTATAAATCTGGCGGTAAGAAAGAAGGCTACTATGCAGAGTATGCGAGACCCCGTGCTTGATTAATCCTAGCGCCAGATAATTGAAGGCTCAAGGCATATATCAACAGTCAGTATGCTCATTTCTCGGCAGGCAACTAAGCATGAACATACCATGCATGTGCTTCAGGTCCTTTACGGCATTAGCACTTCAATCCTTAACATGCCTAATTGCCTAGTTTGGGATCTACTCATCTAGATAAACTCAATGTAGATAATATTATCACTTCAGTTTGCATTGATTTCTTCTTACTTCTTACTTTGTGCTAGTTGAATATAGCTGGAGTGCGGATGATGTATTTGACTGACTTTTCATATATACGTACTATACAAGTATAATTTCAATCTAAAATATACACAGAAAATTATCAACTTGGAATATAATACTTACTATGAATTGAAGTGATACTTAAGTTGATTCAAGCCTTTAATTTCCTTAATTCATTGGAGAATTGTATAAATGTGAGTATGTGACTACATATTAGCACTAATCCAAATGAGCGTACACACATGCTTATGAACATGTCTGCCTTCATGTATTACCTCCCATTAATCCTATCTCTCTGTTTCTTCATTTCGCCGTCGATTTCACAAGACTACTACTCATCTCCTTCCTCAGCTCCAGTCCCTTCTTACCCACCTTCACTATTCCTTTTTATCAATCAAGGTGACTTTGATGATAACAGTGGTGAATTTGACTCCTACTTTCGACCTGTAGGAATAAATAGTCCAAAGTTCTCTTTATGCTTTTATACCAACACCCATGATTCTTTCACCCTTGGTATAGGCATGAACTGGCCATATAAATGGGTTTGGGCTGCGAACCGGAACAATCCGGTTAGCGAGGGGGCCAGTCTTCTCCTAGGAAAAGATGGCAATCTCGTACTAGCCGATGTTGATGGCCGTGTTGTTTGGCAAACCAACACGGCCAACAAGGGTGTGGTGGGATTAAAGATGCTTGATAACGGCAACTTAGTATTATACGATGCTAACAACAACTTTATATGGCAAAGTTTTGATTATCCCTCGGATACACTATTAGCAGGCCAATCTCTTAAGGCCGGCCTAACTAATAAGCTCGTAAGTCGTGCATCGCCTACGAGCGATTTCGAGGGGAACTACACCTTAGAAATGAGCCCGGAGAATGTGTCCCTTTACTACAAGAGTACCAAAAATCCAACACCACTTCCTTACTATAGAATTGATCAGAGATATAGCTCAACACCTTCCAAAGAATTCAAATATTATGTTGGAGTGACTAACTTCGTTAGTCATTTTACTTTCCAAGCCATTCAATACATAACCACAGATTGGATGACTAGTTCAAATCAGCAATTAGTCGAAACGTGGTACAATAGCACATATTCCTTCCTTCGACTCGACTACGATGGTAAACTACGTACATATAGTCTTGATCCTTTGAATAGGGTAGGAGGTATATGGAAAGTGGAGTTCACTCTTTTCATGGGAGAGCCATTGGTGGGTGATCAAAAGGGAGCAACTGAATGTCAAATGCCTGAAAAGTGCGGCGAGTTCGGAGTTTGCTACAAGAGCCAATGTGTGGCTTGCCCTTCCCCTAGAGGGCTATTGGGTTGGAGTGAAAAGTGCGCGCCACCGAAATTGGTAGGACGATGCAATGGTGGGATGATCAAGGCCAAGTACTACAAGGTTAGAGGTGTTGAGCATTTCAGTAGCATGTACACTGAAGGTGAGGGGCCTATGAAGCCAAGGAAATGTAAGGTTAAGTGTAGCCAAGATTGTAAGTGTGTGGGTTATTTTTATGATGAGGAGAGGTTAAGATGTTGGATTGTTCATGATCTCAAGACTTTGACGCAATCTGGTAATCCTAAGCACTTTGGTTACATCAAAGTGTCTTACTAAATACTAATAATCTGCCTAAGAAGATTTGCTTTAGCCTTTAGGGTATGAAATACTACACTGTACTAGAGTTGTGGCCCGTATTATACATGTGTGAGTTGTAAAAATATGATATATTTCTTTATTGAGAATTACTTCAATTGTAAAATTTTAAACAATGTAAGTGTAAGAAGTCATTAAATAATACAACAATTGATCGTGAATTAATAGGAGTATTATGGAACTAGCCTAATATGCATGATTAGAAATTTCAAGCACGACGGGTTGGCTTGCGAATTACCCGTCCTTTCAGCCAAAAAGAATAAAATGTGAATTTTAAGGAGGGCCGCTGACACGACACCTAGGTCGGATCATGCTTGGGTCCGACACAAGCTCGGTCGGCCACAATTTCCGTGGGTCATGCTGGCCTGACACATGATCCGGCATTACCTAGCCCGTGCGGCCGTGCCCAGCTATATCATCTATGAACCATCAATAGTTTATGGAGATATAAGATATTGAGTTGCGTCGCTAGAGCGAACCCTGGGCCTCATTTGATCGTCAGTGGCAACTCATTCGAAGGTTCAAACTGCACAATGGGCCTTTAGCAACCAAACATGAGTATATGAAGAAATTTCGTGAACAATTATAGATACTCATATCAAAACACACGGTAAAGAAATCTGGCACAATTCATATCAAAGCATCCACTGCTAATTAAAAATCTAATATTACACTATAAAGCAGTACTATTTATAATTATAGATCTATTGATAAATGAAGCTTGCAACTAATAGATGTAGTAATGCAGAACAATCACTATTTTGGACTTATAATCAATCAACTATTTTGCAACTTAAAACAAAAACTTGTGACCCCACTGGGAACCCCTTGGTAAGAAGGACCCTACTGGACCAGCACCTCTAGCAGGTCAGTCAGCCCAGCTACACAGGTCAACGCTTGAGAGTAGGGGGGATTAAGGGAATCCCTACTCCCAAGCACAAGTAGGTAGTGGAGCTCGAACTTGTGACCTCAAAGTCACAAGGTGAGTTTTCCACCACCTATATATATTTTCTCCAATCTGAGATAAGTGAAACACTTCTCTCTATTATGTGAGAGCATTTTTTAGAGAAATGTTTCACTTATTTCAGAACGGAGAAGTATAAATCAGATGGTGTCCAGAATGCACGGGTTATTTACAAATTTGATAAATCGAACGAAAATTAGTTTTTTAAAATTTACCAATAAAATTTCTTCAGGTAATTATCAAATAATGAAGATAGCTTTTTGAAATAGGGAAGAAATAGTCAAAACATCTCATTCTATAAACCAATATCTAAAGTGAAATTAGTCAATACATCTCGATCTATAAGTAACATGACAATATTTCTCAGCCACAATTTTCCGTTTTCTTGTGAGAGTGACAAATATGTACAACTTCAGCCAATTAATAGCTTCTTTATTATATTCATTCACCAAAAAGTAATGATGAGCGAAAGAAAAAACTTCTTAGCAAGATAAAGGGAAACATTCATTGATGTTGCAAAAGCTTCAAAGTGATGCCCCGTAATTAACGAATTTAATCAGTTGGGTTGGCCCTTTTCCATGCAAAAGACTGGGGCTTGCCAGCTGCTTCAACGTTCTACACTTGACAATGGGTGTGGCCCCACCATCACTACAAATGGTTTTTACAATTACCAAATTACTCCACTCTCATACTTCCTCCGTTTTTTAGATGCTAATATGCTACACATGCATATTAACTACTATTCACCATTTTACCTTATTCGATTTGTTATTCCTTATATATGTACGTATAAGAAGTAACATAGTCAAGTGAAATCTTGTTTGCTTCATCTTAATGCATATTTTTCATAATATCAACTTTTTTATTTTTTTCATATGTGTAATTAAAGATATTATTGATCAAAGTGATGCATTGGATGACGTGAAAACAAGAAGTGAAGCAACAAAAAAAAAATAAAGGAAATATGTTTTATGTTTACTAGAATACAATTTTCTATATAATCTCACTCTATAATTTGCATGCATAACCATTGGCAATTTGGCATCCCTTCCTCACTCCTCATTCCTCCCTCTTTACCTCTGTTATAGGCATACTGAATTAGGATCGAACAAAAGTTGATCCAATCTGATAATACAACCTCAACCTAACCCAAACTAGATAGGTTAGCATTGAAACTATCAAATCATTTACAATAGTGGATTGACACACTTGATTATTAAAGCGATTAATTTAACGTTGATATTTCTAGTCCGAAAAAAACTTGTGTTGATCCGGTTAATTCATATATATTTAAAAATTTCCGAAAAACTAAATTCATATATGTATAATTTGGTGAAAAAGTATCAAAAGCTCTAAAAATGAGTCATATATTATTTAAAAAACTCTAAACAAATAAGTGTGAACTTGTTCATTAGTTATTTTCAATAATTTATGTATTTGAAATAATGATTATGAAGGAGTTATACGAGTAACCTATCTGATAATTAAATAGGTCGAATTAGAGTAATTGAGTTTTCCAATTAATTTATTATATATGTTAAGTTTTGATGGAGAGATCTCACATATTTGCTACTGATTAAACCCGACCTAATTGACATCTCTAAGTATAATAGAGATAAGAATCGAAAGAAAACACGTACTCCTACAGTCCTACTATTAATCTATAATAGTAATAATGCATGATCCTTGCCACCTTGGTCCTACCCATGTGGCTGTGCTTCAGGTTTTGGACACTCCCAGACAATATGCTGTTACCATATACTTGTGCCTTTAGCAGGTAAATTTGGTCAAGCTTAGTTTCTTGAATCTTTGACTCGTTATAATTACCGCCTTAGGGGCATATGGGTAAGATCGCAGAGGCACATTGCTGTAATACTTGCACCGTAATCAACCTCTATGACATTCTTGCACAGATCCTAGTACACGGTCATGGGATGGTATCAAATCAAAATATTGGTAAAATATAATAAAACGAGCGCATTAGTAAAGAGAGGCAAAACAAAAGAACATTAATTTCATTAAAATGAGCATGATTTTATAATGAACATATAATGTTGTTGATTGAATATTTATGAATTACGAATGAACATACAATTAGAAAGTCATAAGAGGTTATTATCACCTGTTTTTCAAATTATTTGTGTTTAAGTTAATTAGATTATACTTCACACATAACAAAGAATGTGTTATTTATTTTGTATTTTGTTGGAATATAAAAATGACTAATATAATTATTGTTTCATTGATATAAAATGACAAGTGATATTTCTTCAAAATTAGGAAACAAATATAATATAATGTATGTAGAAGGGATAATGATATAAGACTTCACCTTAAATATAAATAAACAATAATAATATACAAGCTTCTTACTTTGAGATTTATTAGCACACTATTGAACACAATTTTTATATATATAAATTTGCTACTCTAAACTCTTCCAATCATATATTACTCATGTTCATACTATATATTATGTAACTTTCATGTTACATATTGAAAGAGAGATGAATATCGGATAAAGACTTGTAAAACAATAATATAAGACCACACATTAATGTCGATGGAAGCTACTTATAGATCTTTTTCTTCTCAACTCATAAAATCACATGAAATTTATACAAGATTTCTCATTATATGGGAAAAGAAATAAAAAGGGTCCATGCATGATATATAGAGACATATTGAGGGTCAGGGCAAAAGAGTTGACAGTTGGTACAAACATATTGGGGCTCAACAACAATAATTTCTTTGCAGACAAACATTTAGTATCTCCATCGACAAGGCATGAAAGATTCTACTTAATACATGTAATAATTATAGAATCATATTCGGATAAGAGGCGTCTAATTTAAGCTTCGAATGAAGCTTAGCTTGGAGCTAGTATTCATCACTGAAGTTGGAGCCTTGGAGGAGCATTCATATATAGTTTTTGTGCTAAACTTTTGTTAAACTTAAGTTTGTTTTGCTTTAGTCACACTAAGGGGTCGTTTGGTTCAATGTATGGAATGGAAAGGGAATGGAAACAAATAGAGGAGAGGAATGGTAACAAAAATGGTTAGCTTTATTAGGTGTTTGGTTGGTTCAAACCATGGAATGGAAATGGAATGGTAACCATTACCACCACATAATGTATTTTGTTACTTGAGGGGGAGGGAAATGTAACAAATTGGGAGAGTCATTCATTCTGCCAAGTAATGGTAATAGATTGATGAGAGGTTGAATCAAACAAAAAGAAAGGGAATCGGTAATTGATTCCGTTTCTTGGAGCCCAAAAATCACGAACCAAACATGCTCTAAAAATGATTGCATGCAATCAATTAAGTCCTTAAAAAACACTTAATCTAACTTTATATGCCATCAAATCTTTGCCCATGTTTTACTGAAACGAAAATCAAAGTTGCATTGTCTACTTCAAGTTCTGATAAATTATGGACAGTTTATGAGCCTTGGCGAGGAATGATGACCCAGTAGTTTTGTCAAAATTTTCTTTTAAGAAATTTGAATCTAGCAAATATATAATAAATTGATCCAAATAAAGGTTTTTGATCAAAACTATGATCATTTAGTAGATCTTGCATTGTGAAACATCTCTCGCACATATTGCTGGAATATACAACCTTATTGCAGAGACGATTGAGCTTTGTTATAGTCTGGAGGATAATTTTTATCTGATTGATCAGATGTATTTAAATTTGGTCACTATTGTGATCCCGCATAATTCTTTTATCAACTAATGCATCAGATCTGCGGTTCTGGATATTAAGCAAATAAGCAAAGTCTTTCTCATAGAGAGAAGAAAACCCCTTTCTTTTTAGCAAGAAAAGTTCCCCACAGAAGGTGGAAGCATCACTATAAACCTAAGAAACACACAAAATAATCAAAGAAAAAATAACACAAAAAATTAGGGCTTTCCATCGGTAAAAACCGAAAAAAGTCCCTCCAATATTACTAATAGAGGTCAGGGTTTGAGAGAGAGAAAAGAGGGGAGAAGAGTAGCGTTTTAACAATTGACTTTGAAACTTAACTATTTCTAGTTTTGTACTTTTTACGAAGTATTGACAAATTGTTTGTTTAGTATAATTTGAACAATAAAGCATGTCTTAATAGAACTCTTCATTTTCCCATAACCTTTTTTTTCATTCTTAATAAATAGATTGAATAGTTAATACTTATATTTGATAATTGTAACTGACTCAGGACATCCTCCGAGCCAAAAAGTACTAGTTATCAATTAAGCAGTCAAACAATAGTAAATTACTCCCTCTGATCTTTATTAGTTTACCCGTATTCCTTTTTGGGATGTCCCTTATTAGTTTACCCATTTCTTTTTCTATTTTTGGAATGAGACCACTAACTTTCCATCACACATATATTCAACTTTAATACTTCATCCGTTCCATAATAAGTGAAATATAGGGATTGGGCACAAGATTTAATAAACATCACTTTCAAAAGCCAAAAAGTCATAAAATACCCTTTTCATTATCAAAAGGAAGAGAGAGAAAAGCAAACCACACAAGTTTGTGATGGGTACTCTTGTCATTTTGTCACTTTCTTTTTTCCATTTAAGGTATGTTTCACTTATTTTGAAACGTTATAAAATAGTAAGTGTTTCACTTATTATGGAACGGAGGAAGTATAAAATAATAGTTTCTCTTTCTTTCTATGTCCCATAACATTGTTTCTCCTAAAACTCTGTGCAAAAGAAAGGGGTAAACTAATAAAGATTGGAGGGAGTATTTATTTATTTTATTCAATCACTATGATGTCTTACTTTAATAGCATACTTAATGTAGATATAAGAGAGTTGCATTACCATGTGGTATAGTGTAACAATTGTATACAAATATTTCGGTTTTTCTTTTTTGGAAAAATCTTTCACTTATAAAGTGTGTCTGATCAAGGTCAAGTCAAGTAGTAGTCTACTAGTCTATAAGAGTGCTGGGATGGCAAAGAGACTTATCTTCAATTTATTTGGGAGTAATCCCTTATATTGTTTTTTTTAAGTTCCATAAGAGCACCATTATTGATGATTGAAAAATAAGATCATCCCACTCTCTTTCTAACTTTCTCTCTCAAAAAAATTACATCCCACAATCTTTTCCCACTTTTCTTCTTACATGAGCAGTCCAAGCTAAATCGTTTTGGGTGGGGGAAAAGCAAAAAAATTACTTTTAGTCGAGATCGGGCGGTGGGTCCCACTCCCACGCCCGATCAAGTTTTCACTCGTCCGATGCATTTTTTTTTCCCAATCACTCATCAATCTTTTTCCACTCATTGTTAAGAGCTCCATTTTAAGATCAAGTACTTGATCTTAAAAATCTCACTCATTGTTAAGGGTGCCCTAAGTGTTAGATTCTCTTCCATTGATTGAGTTCAATGTCCAAAAATTGAAGAACTTAAAGTTCTAGGTACAATGCTATAACTACTTCTGCTCTCAACTTTGATGAGTAGATCTATCTCTAATCTACGGAAACAGATACTTTACAGATAGACAATTTGTCCTTTTAGCATTTGTTTGTATCTTTTCCCTTTTCGTCAATAATTGTTGCAATTAATTCATCAAGCTAACTCATAAAACATCTTTTATTAAGCATAATCCATTCTAGCCAACCTATCTTTGATTAAATTGACCTTCTCTTCAGGCACTTTTCCATTGAATAGATGGTATGATAGATCTCCTATATACTACTAGTATTACCAAGTAAGGTTTAGCCTTTACAGTTAAGCAGATTTCTTATGGACTTTGTAGGCCGTTTCAAAACCAGTGGGGGAGTGACATTAGGAGAAAACCCCCCTTGCAACACCCCCCCACAGGGTGTACGCACGTTCCGGGTGCCGGGCAAAAAGCGGCGTTTTAAATTCCTGCTACAAAAAAAAAAAAAAATAAATAATCCAAAAGTTTTGCGTCATAAAGATATCTCATAAAGATATTTAATTTCCATCAAATAGCTTGTTTCCTTATAAAATAATACCTAATCAAACAAGGAAAACTAATTTCCACATCTTTGCGAATGTCGTCCACTACTGAAGAGTGAAGACTCATGCTACACTTCTAATTGTTATCTCACCGTGTCACAACTTACAAGTTGCCATGTAAGACAGTAAAGACACATACAATTTTGCATAATCTTTTACCACAACAATTATGAAGCTAAACAACATATATACTTGAATATTTCAATATCTCATCAATATATATGCTCACACGTGGATTGTTCATGAGATCTCAATAATTTGTGGTGGGAATCCAAAGCACATCAATCTTAATATAAACACATTGATCATAAGCCATAACCTAGTTGAGTTATAGATCAAATTAGGAGTGAATTTGTTCACCTACTTCAGTACGAAGTTCAGTAGTTTGGGGAATCTATAACATAACTAGACCTAACTAAGCTCATTCCTTTTATTGCTTCTTCTGGAATAGAGTTGAGGGTAATGTAATTTGGTCACTTGGTGTCTTATCGTATAGAACATTAAAAACAGAAAGTTGCATTAGATTTGGGACTAGGCTATAACTTTAATCATTAGCACAACACTAAGGGGCGGGAAGGGTGGGGGGTCGATTAATCATGATGGATAATTAATCTCACCAATATCACCTACCAGATGTCCCTCCACAACCCAGTCAATCAATTAACTAAATCGAAAGTCCTACAAACTTAAAGCATTTAATTTGCCGTTACAACTAAATGGGGCTAACCAAGTAACCATTGCACCACACTAATAAGAATTAGGTTGAAAATTAGTTAGGTAATGATATATATTCGGGTATATCTAGAAACACGTATGTAAAAATAAACTTTAATTTCTACAAAAAAATTATAACGAATTGCAGAAGCGATTAAAAAGAAAAATGATATGAACAAATCTAAAGAGCAAATACTAAGAGACAATGATTGACACAATTTAACGTAAAAAAAAGTCTCACATAGTAAAAAAAAGTATCCCAAAACTATCACTAATCGAATAACAAATATCAGTAACTCATACTCACAAACTCCATGAATTACAATTGCCCTCAGGAACTCTAATTTAAACATGCAAGAATATTTGTAATCTCTCCTTGTGTTTGAATGCTAATCTTTGTTTGTAACGGCTATTCTCTCCTCACGTGTAAGATCCAATCACCCAACACCTCATTTATAAAGTACATCCATTCTCCACAAATCAAATGTTCTAAAACTCTTAAGAAGATATGGAATATGACATAAGATAAAAAGGAAACTAAATATATATATCTTCCTAATACAATTTTCAGCTAATTAGGAATATATATATATATATATATATATATATATATATATATATATATATATATATATATATATATATATATATATATATATATATTAGAATTTAACTTAATTAAGACTAGGAAACTCCGTGATAAAGAAGCAATAAACAAAACTATTGAATGAGGGGCTGCCATGGATGTTCTCATCCATGGTAAGCCCCCTTTCCCCTCTTGTTTTCAATTTTTAGTTTATTTTCATGTTTTGTTGAATAAATTAATCTATCTTTATGAGAGTTTCTAGAGCCCTGCTATAGGGATTTTTATCTCTGTTGTGGAGGTCTCCTTCTCCCCTATGGGAGTTGTGAGTCTTGTTTATTTATTTGTAGGTATGAGAAATTATTCTCATTGGTTGAAGTTCAAGACTATCAACATGAAGTTATTGAAAGCTTGGATGCGGTCAACATTGTTAGATCAAGAATGTTCTTCTCCAAACTATGTCAAAATTATAAACGGTTCTGTTGTAATCTAAAATATCTACGGCTCCTTTAAAGACACTTGGGTCCATTAGGGCCGTACACGTGTCCTCTCAGAATAAATAAAGGAAAAAAGATTTAAAGCTTGGGTTGTACCCAGTTGGGAGAAAAAACTCACTTTTCTGGCCCAAAGGTTAGTCAGAGCCCAAATCCTTAAAGGTGGCTGCAGGTGATTGGTTGATAAACCCTCACAAATCCTAGCCTGCCAAGTGTCATGGTTTGATTGCCTAGCCAATCAGGTGCCACTATTCTAGGGCAACTTTTAAGGATAGATGTCATACTACAATCACTATAAATACCCTTGAAATCAGGAGAAAGAGGATTCAATGCAAACAGTGCAAACTTACTCTGTAAAAATACTCTCTCACTTTCTCTCTCTATTTCTACTTTTTCCTTCCAACTCCTGATATCTAACTTAAGCTTCGGAGGGGGAACCACCACCCAATCCTCTAGGGTGGGTCCCTTTTTACAGGTTCGGGAACAAAGCTCAGGTTAGGGCAAGGCAGATTCTGACATTGTTGCACAAATCTCCAATCATCTAAGGGAAATTGGTTTACTTGCCGGACAAGGAGGCTAGACGCATAGCTTACTTGTTGGACAAGCATACTAAACATTTGGCGCCGTCTGTGGGGAGACGCAACGACGACTGACTGTCAATCGTCCAACGTGGCTAGAAATCGAAGTTCTCAGATCAATGTCGAAGATACAATAGACCATGAGAGACCGCCTCGAGGAAGGGATAGGCTTCCGTCCATCATCAATGTCCATGGACAAAGCCAAGTACCTGTTATACAGGAGAATCTTGAACGTCCAGTGACTGCTGCCCATCTTGAGAACATCTTGAATGATTTTCAGACTAAAATGGCAGCAGTCGTCTAGGAACATATCAAGAGCAACATGCTGTTTTTTCGTATAAATCCGGAGCCAGCAGCTAACAATCCAATTCCTCTTAGGGGGCGTTCCCAGGAGAACCGTCCAGGTCCAAGTCGACCTGTTCGTCAGGAACCCTCTAGGAGAACAGCCGTGAGAAAAGCGAAGAAGTTAGTGAGCAGCGAAGGAAGATGGACTGGAACCTGGTGGTTAGGACCCAGGATAATGTTCGTCCAAATGGGCACCGAATGGAAACCGATGCCAGGGAATACCTAGAGGCAAAGAAAGCTGCTGCATTACAACGGTCGGCCACAGGGTCTACACCGTACTTGAGAGACCCTCCTTTGAGGATACCATCCAGAACAGAAGGAAGAAGTCTGGGCCCTTCTCTTGTTCGTCCAAGACAAGAAAAAACGGTGGTTCAGCCCATGGTTTATAGGCGTCCATCCCCTGCAAACACTTCATCTAACCCTGTGTTGAAACAACACAGAAAGGAGTTCATACCCATCGAGGGACAACTGGGAGCCCTCCGGATCAACTGGCCGACCCCGTTCTCGGCCAGGATCATAGAGGCGCCCCCCTTCCCAAAGGTAAAATTCCTACCATAGAGCCCTTTGATGGAACTACCGATCCAGACGATCACCTATCCGCTTATAAGCATCAGATGTACGTCCAAGCAGTGGATGATGCTACATGGTGTAAGAATTTCTCGGGTACTCTGAAAGGAGTAGCTCAGAAGTGGTTTAACAATCTCCCCCTAATTCGATCAACAATTTTCCGAGCTCGGTTACCTATTCACTAGTCACTTTGTTGCCAATCGGCAGGAACAGAAAACAAGCATGCACTTGGGTAAGGTCGTCCAAGGACCCAAGGAAGCCCTCAGAAGTTTTGTTAAAATATTTAATCTAGAAGCCCTTCAGATTCAAGATCTCAATGCTGGTGTGGCCTTTGACGCCTTTATCAAGGGACTAAGGCCAGGAAGTTTTAAGTTTAACCTGGTGAAGAAGAAAATCACCACTCTTGCCGAAGCTTTAAAGGAAACCGAAGTGTTTATACACGCCACTGAAGTATGTGCTGAGGCAAAGCACCCCGAGTCCAAGAAGCCTGAAGAGGTTGCTCAACCAAAGAAGAACAACCCCAAAAAGGCCGAGACTTGGGCAATTACCTCAACCACTACTTCGTCCAGAAGAAGCAAGAGAAAGGAATCTGAGCCTTCAGCCAACCATATTGAATTCAGCAAGGACCAATACTCCATTCTTATGGAGATAAAGGAACAATATGAGCTGAAGGCTCCAGCTGAAATGAAGACTCCTTACAGAAACAGAGACAAGAGTAAATACTGTCACTTTCACAAGGACTGTGGTAACGAGACCAATGAATGTAAGCACCTTAAGAGGGCTTTGGAGGATCTAGCTCGAAAAGGAAAGATGAACTCATACTTACCCCAAGGTGGAAAGAAGTTTCAGAAGAGAGATGATCGTCAGAACAAGAAGAAGGAGAGTGAAAGCACTGACGAGGATGTTGTCCTTGTTATCTCAGGAGGGTTTGCCGTTGGAGGACCAACCAATAGAGGGCACAAAAACTATCTCAGGGAGCTCGACCAAGTCTTGCTAACTGATCAGACAAAGGCCGAACCCTTCCCAAAGGTGGTGGTTAGTGAGCAAGATCGGGGGAAGCTGAGGACTCCCCATGATGACCCTTTGGTTGTAGAAATGAAGATAGCAAACTTAAGAGTAAGAAGAATTCTGATTGACACCGGAAGCTCGACAGACATCATTAGCGCAGATTGCTTGTCTAGATTGAAGTTTGATGAGAAGAACTTGGTCCCCGTCCACCATCCCATCATAGGGTTTGGGAGAGGAGTCATCCATCCCATGGGAACAGTCACGTTGCCCGTCCGAGTTGGAGAGAAGGATGCTTCGCGGACTTTGTTTATCAAGTTCTTGGTTGTCCGAGATTTGACCGCCTATAATGTCATACTTGGACGGCCAACTCTGAATCATGTTAAGGCAGTAATAGTAACTCACTTGATGCTTATGAAGTTTGAATGTGATGGTGGCAAAATTGGCTCCTTGTATGGAGATCAGCAGGCGGCTAGGGAATGTTACCTAACAACCCTCAAGCCGTCGTCATGGAAAGCAGACAATGAAGACCAGACGAAGATCGCTGGCAGAAGGAGCCTGTCAGAATTTGGGAAAGATAAGACGAAGGTTGCTGAAGAAAGGAATGCGTCCGAAACTATAAAGGACCAAGTGGCCTCACTGAGAATGGCAATTGAGAGTCCTCAGACGCCGGTTGCTCCCTCAAGGAAAACGTCTGAACATCTCCCCAGCAAGAAAATGAAGTATGAGCCCGTCAAGGAAGAGCCACCCTCGTCTGAAGAAGTAATGACCATTATTAGACTGGGACTAGAACGTCCAGAGCCGGTGGAAGTCCCAGATGATGTCTGTTTGGACGAGGCTCGTCCAGAAAGAGCCTTGAAGATTGGGTCTTCACTCTCTCCTGATTTGAGGGACCTCTTAATCAGCTTGCTGAAAGAATTTCAAGACGTGTTTGCTTATTGTGTTGAGGAAATGCCAGGAATTGATCCAGAGATAGCCGTCCACCGGCTGAATGTTGATCCAAGTTTAAAACCTATTCGTCAGAAGAAAAGACATTTAGGACCGGCCAGGAACCAGACGGTCGACCACGAAGTTCAGAAGTTCACTAGTGGAAAAAAACGGAAGGGCTGCGGTCAAAACAGTCCTAAGGGCTGCGTTTTTGGCCAGCAGCCCTTTCCGTAGCAGCCCTTCACAAAGAAGGGCTGCGGTTTAGGCCCAAAACCGCAGCCCTTCCATATTGGAAGAGGCTGCGGTTTTGGGCCTAAATCGCAGCCCTTCTTTGTACAAAGGGTCAGGTTTTCACCATAACCGCGACCCCTTTTACCCAAAAAAATTTAATTTTTTTTTTTTTTTTTGCATTTTTTAACTCCTAAAAATCAAAAAATTAACAACTCTTAACTCCAAAATCAGTTCAATTTCCACAATTCAACCACTTATCAGACCAAACTCCATCAAAATGTTCAAAAACTCCACTCAACCGACTACTAAAACAAACATTCAATCAAAGTTAAACAAATTCAGCCCTATCTTAGCATCGAAGCTATTCATAATTCCAACATCAATCTCAAACAACATTCTTCATTTCAAATTTCCTCTCACAAACACTTCCACAACACACTAAAATCATCTCAATTGTCAAATTCAACCTTCATCACATCACAATTTGACCTAAAATCTCAAATCATGTACTTCAAATCCAAAACTACAAACAACCTAAATTCATCAAACATCCAATAAAATCAAACAATCAAACAAAAAAAAAACCTACCTTATCTTTAGAATTAGAAATTAAACCAAGGAGGAGAGAGAAAGCGCCGAAGATCAAGAACAGCATGAGCACCAGCATCGACACCACATGGGAAACTTCCGAATTTCGAGACCACCGACAACCTCGCCGGAAAACGCACAAATCAAGTCATTAGGGGTTCGAAAACTTCGAGCTCTAAAACCCCAAAAAAACGCACAAAAATCAAGCACAAAAATAAATCACCTCGTTGTGAATAGAAAAGCCGCGCATAAAAATAAATGGGGATGAGAGGCGACTGGTTTGTGGTGGTGCGCGAAGTGAAAAATCCGGCGAGGTGGTGTGAGCGAAGGAGACCCGAGAGCCGAAGGAGGAGAGACGAAGGGGATCCTAGCCACCGGCGAAGAATGAGCGGCGTGCGTCGGACCACCGGCGTGCGGCGGAGCGGCGAACATCAACCAACAAAAACTCTTGAAGCGAGGGGAGAGAGCGGAGAGAGAATGAGGGAGGGAGATTGTGAGAGAGGAGAGAGAATGAGGGAGGGAGATTGTGAGAAATAAACCCTAGCCCGCTCGACTTTTAAGCCCAACGCGCGAGATTGAATTCCCTTTTAAATAAAATTAAAAAAAAAAGCCCATAAAGGGCTGCGGTTAGCCCAAAAACCGCAGCCCTTTATTACTTATAGGGCTGCGGTTTTCGACTAACCGCAACCCTTCACTAAAAGGGCTGCGTTTTTTAAAAAAAAAACCGCAGCCCTTCGTATACGAAGGGCTGCGATTTTTGGGCTAACCGCAGCCCTTCATACACGAAGGGCTGCGTTTTCCAAAAAACGCAGCCCTTCCAGCGCAGCCCTTCCTTTTTTTTCCCCTAGTGGTTGTTGGAATCAAAATTCATCAGAGAGACTTATTATCCAGAATGGATAGCGAATGTGGTCATGGTGCCAAAGCCTAATGGCACTTGGAGGATGTGTGTGGACTACACTGATCTCAACAAGGCTTGTCCCAAGGACAGTTTCCCCTTGCCTAAGTTGGATCGACTGGTGGACTCCACAGTCGGCCATGCGTTGTTAAGCTTCATGGACGCCTATTCAGGTTTTCATCAAATCCCCATGTGGTCAGAAGATCAGGACAAAACGTCCTTCATTACCCAAAAAGGGTTGTATGGCTGGCTGAGGATGCCTTTTGGCCTCCGTAATGCGCCGACCACCTTTCAAAGATTGATTAATACAGTCTTTCAGTCACAGTTAGGAAGAAACATGGAAGCATATATTGATGATATGATAGTCAAGAGTCGGCAAGAGGAAGGTCATGTTGGTGATTTGAGAGAAACTTTCGAAACTCTCAGAAAGTACAAACTGAAATTGAACCCCAACAAATGTGTCTTTGGAGTCTTGTCTGGGAAGTTCTTAGGTTTCTTAGTAGATCAGAGAGGAATAGAAGCCAACCCTGAAAAGATCCAAGCTATTCTAGACATGAAATCCCCGTCAAAGATAAAGGAAGTTCAACGATTGACGGGTTGCTTAGCTGCCCTTGGACATTTCTTGTCTAAATCGGGCGACAAGTGCCATCACTTTTTCGCTACTATCAAGAAAAATGCCAAGTTTGAGTGGACAGCAGAAGCTGAGCAAGCACTTTAGCAAGTCAAAGATCACCTTCGTCAGCTCCCTAGATTGGTCAGTCCAGCCGAGGGGGAAAAACTATTTGTATACTTGGCTGTGTCCACTCAGGCTGTGAGTGTTGTTCTGCTGGCTGAAAGAGAGTCCGTGCAAGTGCCAATTTACTTTGTAAGTCATGTGCTCAAGGATGCGGAGAATAGGTACACTCCAGTCGAGAAGTTTGGATTGACCCTCGTCATGGCCAGCAGAAAGTTAAAGCCCTATTTCTTGGCTCACAGCATACTCGTCTACACTGATCAACCCTTGAAGCAAGTTTTACAAAAGATGGAAACCGCTGGACGGATGCTTAAATGGGCTGTTGAACTGAACATGTTTAATATATCATTTGAACCAAGGAAAGCCATTAAGGGGCAAGCTTTGGCAGATTTTATAGTTGAGCTCACTAGGCCAACTATAAAACCAATACTTGATCCAGCTGAAGGGGGGAAGCATTGGACGCTCATGGTTGATGGATCGTCCACTATCAACGGATGTGGGGCAGGAATCATTTGTCAGTCTCCAGAAGGAGATAAGTTTGAATATGCGCTAAGGTTCCAATTCCAAGCGTCCAACAATGAAGCTGAATATGAAGCACTTCTGGTTGGGATCAAAATGTGCAAGGCGACTGGAGCTCTAGAGATTGAGGCCAAATCAGACTCTCTCTTGGTTGTCAGTCAAGTCAATGGGGACTTTGAATGAAAAGAAGCATCAATGGGCAAATATATGCGTCTGATCAAGGATGAGTTTGAGCCTTTGAAACGATTTGTTCTCGACCAAGTACCAAGGTCATAAAATCATCAAGCAGACGCTCTCTCAAAATTGGCCAGCTCGGCTGAAGGTGATGCGCCAAGAACAGTGTTTTGGGAAGTTAAACCAAAAAAGAGCATTGACCAAGAACAAATCATGTTTCTTAGCCGAGGGGCAGTTTGTATGGATCCCATAATAGAATACAAGAAGACAGTACGACTGCCTTCAGACCCTGTAGAGGCTAAGTATGTGAAAGCTCGAGACAAATGGTTTGAATTGTGGGATGAGACCCTTTACAAGAAGTCATTCAATCGTCCTCTTCTCAAGTGCATCACCAGGGAAGATGGTGTAGGGGTTCTGAAGGAACTCCATGAAGGATCTTGTGCATCTCACATTGGGGGAAGAGCATTGGGAGAAAAGGCTTTAAGGACGGGGTATTACTGGCCTACCTTAAAGGAGGATGCTCTCGTCTATGCAAAGAAATGCGATAGTTGTCAGAAGCACGAAAATCTGCACCAGAAGCCGTCCAATTACTTAACTCCTATCTTGTTCCCTCTGCCTTTTGCCAAATGGGGCATGTATATTCTGGGACCTTTCCCTATAGCCGCTGGGCAAAAGAAGTTTGTAATTGTAGTTGTGGACTATTTCACTAAATGGATAGAGGCTGAAGCCATGCGGGGTATAACAACGAATGACGTCAAAGGATTTATTTGGAAGAGCATTATAACTCGTTTTGGTATGCCGCAGTCCATCGTCTTTTATAGTGGTCCACATTTTAAAACGCCTAAGCTGAAAGATTGGTTGGCAGAAAGAGAAATCAAAGCCCACTTCGCTGCAGTCGCCCACCCACAAGCCAATGGGCAAGTAGAGTCCTTCAACAAGATTCTATCCAATGGAATCAAAAGAAAGTTGGATAATGCTAAGGGACAATGGGTTGAAGAACTACAGCTGGTGTTATGGTCCATCAGAACCATCGTCAAAAACTCTACAGGGGAGACACCATTCATGTTAGTCTATGGCACTGAAGCCGTCTTGCCCATTGAGATTGAAGAACCCACCCTGCGAGTCATGCTGTACAGGGAAGATGCCAACTGGGCTGCATTGCGCACGGCTTTGGATCAAGTACTAGAAGTCAGGGGCAACGCTTTGTTAAGAATGCAATTGTACAAGCTGCGAATGGCTTGGAACTTTAACAAGAGAGTCGCTAGACGACCACTCAAGGTAGGGGACCTGGTTCTAAGGAAGATGGAGGCAGTTGGACGAGCTAAGGAGCTGGGGAAACTAACACCAAATTGGGAAGGACCCTATCTGATTATCTAAGAGGTGCGAAGCGGAACTTTTCATCTCCATGATATGGATGGACGACCAATACAGCGCACTTGGAACTCAGATACTTTGAAGAAGTACCACGTCTGACTCCTTTAATCGCCAGAAAAAACGGCCAGTAGTTTGTAATCACTCAAAAGTGCCATGGCACAAACAAGGGAAAAGGAATTGTAAACATGTATCTTGATAATTAGTCAAGAAAAATTCATATAATACAATCTCTACTTCCTTCTTATCTTTGTTTATTTTGTACCAAGTTGATTCACTTTGGGGCATTTAATTAGTTCGTAGTCTAAAAGTGACGGTAACATGGACAAAATTACAAAGAGCAATAGAGCGTCAAAAATGCTCACTTTTCCGTCGAACATCACTCCCTCAAAGAGACCGACCAAAGTGTAATAAACCTAAAGGTTAGATCACATATATGGTCAACAAATTGACAAAAATCTCTAGTTAGAGAAACGTCAAGGTCTCTAAGAGAAAGCTGACCTGAAGTAAGCAACCCTTAGTAAAGGAATCTTACTCTCGAATACACGGACAACTAAGTAGTAAAGACCCTAGTAAGGGTCCGCTACTTCAAGACGAGTGTTGCTCCCTCAAGAAAGACGGCTAAAGCATGGTTCGTCCAAAAATCTAAGGCTCGTCCGAAACAATTTCAGTAGGCTTGGTCAATGTTGGCCGCTCTCTTTCTTGGTGCATGGCTCGTCCATAATACAAGGATGAGCTAAGCCCAAGAAGGGGGGGATAACGCTATACACCATGAAATTTACTAGGACGAGTCAAGTCTGTAGGACGAGGCACAGTTATCCTTGGCCTCTTTTGAGGGAAGTCAAAGTCGTCCAAAGGCCAGGACGACCTAAGCAATAAAAGCCCTAGTAAGGGTTCGTTACTTCAAGACGAGTGTTGCTCCCTCAAGAAAGCCGGCTAAAGCGTGGCTCGTCCATAAACCGCAATATATTGGCCGCTTTCCTTCTTGGGGCAAGACTCGTCCAAGTTTGCAGACGGTCCAAAAGTCAGGACAAGTCTCATTTTTTACTTGGCTACATATTGGAATGTTTTGCGATCGTCCAAAGACAAGGATTATACTCTTTCCTTAACCAAGTTTGCAGACCGTCCAAAAGTCAGGACGAGTCTCATTTTATACTTGGCTACATTTTGGAATGTTTTGCGATCGTCCAAAGACAAGGATGATACTCTTTCCTTAACCAAGTTTGCAGACCGTCCAAAAGTCAGGACGAGTCTCATTTTATACTTGGCGACATTTTGGAATGTTTTGCGATCGTCCAAAGACAAGGATGATACTCTTTCCTTAACCAAGTTTGCAGGCCGTCTAAAAATTAGGACGAGTCTCATCCCGTACTTGATACTTCTTTGTTTCAGTAAGTTGTGAAGACATCCAAGAAGAGATGGACGAGTCTCAGTTATACTTGATGAAAATTCAAGTGCAATAAGAGAAAAGACAAGCAATTGGCAAAAGGTCATTTCATTATGTACTTGACAAAACATACAGCTTAAGTATAAAGCTAGAGGAGATAAAGCTACGGCGGCAAACAAGCCAAGAAACTTAGGAAAATAAACCTAAAACTAGGCATCTCCTTCTTTGGGAGTTTCTTGGTCGTCCTCAAGGGCTTCTTCCTCGTCCGCACCCTCTTCGTCCGACTCAGAGAATTCAGGAGGTTCTTCAACAGACACCAGTGCACGGTGAACACTCTCTTGAAATTCCAGACGCCGGACAAAGCTAGGGACCTCACTAGGCTCGGCCAACATCTCAAAAGCCTTGACGGCCCAGTCTTTGGACGTTGCAATGACTTGATTCAAGCCTTCTTTGGCGTCGTCAAGGGCCTGGGCCGCTCCCTTTTGCAGACGGGCATTCTTCGCCCTTAGGAGGATATTTTCCCTCCTAAGTTGAACCGCGGTCGGTAGAGTAGTATCTCTTTCGCCCTTCAACTCAGCTGAGATGGTGTCCAAGGCCAATTTCAGTTGGTCTTGTTCCTTATACAGCTTGTTGATAGTAACAAGATAGTTCTTGTTGTCGGACTCCAGGACTGCTGATCTCTGCTCCCAGGCCTCCCTTGATTGGCGGTGGAGAGTATTAGCCATCTCGATATCGTGTATGGCCTTGTTGCCAGCCATCGTAGCCAGGTGGACGAGTTGCTTATTTTCTTTCCTAAGCTCCTTCGCCCACTCCTCTGTCAATATACTGCGAGCCAGAAGCTTGAACAACGAAAACAAAGCAAGTCATTAGACGAGTTATAAAAGAAAGAAAAAAATTTGTACAAAACAACAGTGGCAACAAATTATACCTCAGCGGTAAGTTGTGACATGTAGCCCACATGCCCGGCTGATGCTCCCCTCAACCCTTTAATATAGGATTCGGGGTAACATTTGAACGACTCTCCGTTGAGCCGATCTCGTTCAACTTTTGACATTTTGGCAAAAGCGGCGAAAGACTCCTCGTCCGAGTCTATGGTGGGAACAGTTGTGGGGGAAGCTGGTCCTTTGCCCTTATCTGAAAGAGGGGGGGGGGAGTCAGTTCTCTTGATAGGAAAGACTATGGCTTGTCTGTTGGACGGACTCATGTACCGTCCGCCGACCCGCACCGTCCTAACTCTATTTGGGTAATATGACTCACCCGACGATAAGGATGCCGTCCTGACGGATAGTGGCATCTGTGAGACCAGCTTCGCCACCGAGCCGCTGAAGCCCGGGAAGTTGTCAGTAGCCATCTCCGACTCCGGAATTACCAGTGCCAAAGCTGACTCTGGTCTGGTTTCCGTTGGATCAGCAGGCAAGCCATCCAACTGACCAGCAGGATCAGAACTCTTCTCCCCCATGGCCGGGGAAGCAGTGGACGGCTCCTCCTTCAGGACCTTGTCCTTTGGGGGAAGCATGGTTTTCTCTCCAGCTCCTTTACCAGACGGAGTAGTCTTCTCCGTCTTCTTCCTTGTAAAGCCCTTAGACTTTTTTGCTGGAGGCTGGTCCACGGCCGCTGTAGGCCTCTTCTTGGACGAAGAAGACTTCCCAGGCGGGGGCTTATTGGTAGGGGCATTTTTCTGCAAAAATAAACAAGTTATTATTTGATCGTCCAAAGAACAAAATATATAATCAAACTATTGAGCTTCGGACGAGAATCACCCGAAGAAAGAAGGCGTCCATGTTTGGACGGCCACCTTCCTAAGCGACCCTCGTCCAAAGTATTTTTCATGACCAGACGAGAGTGATGCAAAGCAGGAAGCCGTCCAAATTTGGACGATCCAGGATGATTTTCGTCCAAAGATTGGAAATCAGTCTGGACGAACCACCAATGTTCCTCGTCCAAGGCTAATTAGAGTCACTCAGACGAAAAGGGCCCAAAGAAGGTGGCCGTCCAAGCATGGACGCCTTCCTTCTTCAGGTGATTCTCGTCCAAGGACTGGAAATCAATCTGGACGAACCACCAATGTCCCTCGTCCAAGGCCAATTAAAGGCACTCAGACGAAAAGGGCCCAAAGAAGGTGGTCGTCCAAGCATGGACGCCTTCCTTCTTCGGGTGATTCTCGTCCAAGGATTGGAAATCAATCCTTGACGAGTCAGAACGATCCTCATCTAAAAAAAAAATTATTATAAATATTTACCAGGGTTTCAGCCCTCTTCTCAGCACTGCTCTTGGCGAATTCCTTCCACAAGTTATCAATAAACTTGGACATACTGATATCTCCCGTCCAAGAATGTTTGAGGCGTGCTCTGGCTGGATCTGCAACAAGAAGTAAAAGAGTTAGTCTGATATGGTTTATGGACGAGGCATTTTACTTGGAGGTTTTGAATGTATACCTTTATCTTCGGCCAACCGCAAGCCGACGGCGACCAAGAAGTCATCATTATAAAACATTTTTTAAAAGGGTATCCAGTAAGCTGGCCCTTTAAAGGATGACTGACCAGGCTTGGAATACTCCTTTATTCTAAAGTACTCCACTACCTCTTCGTCGTAATGGTCTTCCAACTCCAGCCAGGACTGCTTTCGTCCAGTATTCGTGACGGCTCGATTATAAAAACGATAGCCTTCAGTGGCGTGATCGTTGGCCGCTCGTAGGAAGATGAAGTCTGCTTTCCATCGTGCATCTTCGACGGTTTGCCCCAAGCAGTGAGAAAGTCGGGGCAGTTGCAGATGCTGAGCCACGTTCCGTCCACGGCCCCGGGCACCTTAGCCGCATAATGAATATGGGTGAAGGCTTGGAGAGAAAGAGCCAGGCCGCGCAGCTCGCAGACGGCTATGAAAGTCAGAACGTTGTGCCAGGCATTAGGTGCCAGCTGATTATGGCCGATGTTGTAATACCTTAGCACTTGTTCTATAAAATCGTGGAGGGGGAACCTTAATCCCGCGTCCAAGACTAGCTTGTAGACGGCGAAGTGGTTCTTGGGAGCACTCAGAATTGTGGCCTCCTTATTTGGGATGATGAAAGAGAAGCCCGGCATGGGCATGTAAGTGGACAAATAACTAGGGTCAGGTCCTATCTTCTCTAACCATTTACGATTGACCAAAATAAATGCGGGGTCAGAAAGGGGACCTAAGCGTCTCCTAATCTCAGACGAGGTAGTGGAGGGTTCGTCCGATTCATCGGCAGTGCCGGATTCACTCCCGTTATTGTCCTCACCGGCTTCCTCCATATTGACGTCCCTGCCAGAAGGACTGGCCTCAGGGTTTATTTGAGGATCTTCAAAACTGCGGTCAGGGGAAGGGTTCCCGCCCAGAGGTTGAGCACTTTGGGCCTCCCTCGTCTCATCTGGAACTCGTCCAGTAGATTCCTCCATGTCGGAACTATTTGTTGGGAGTATTACCCTTCGTCTTAGACGGGTCGTTTGCTTGACGCGCGCCAGATTACCCTGCACAGGTAAAGACTGGGTCGTCTGACTTTTTCGGCCAAAACCATAAAAAAAATATATACTAGGCCAGAAGAGGCCCAACTCTAGAATGTGCCGAAGAAGAAGTACTCTCGATTCTAGGGTCAAGACAAGCTCTTGGTCGGCTAGGATTATTTGACGAAGAAGAAGATTCCATTTTATTGATTTTCTAAGAAAAAATAAAGAATAAAGGAAAGTAAAAAAGAAGAAAGAAAAGATACCTGACGAAACGCTTGGACGATTCGGTGAAGAAGACTGAGATTGGACGATCACTCTCTCTCTAGAAAAGATGCAGAGCTTCTCTCTCTAAAAAAAATTCTCTCAAGGTGTGAAATGATTAAATGAAGGCACACCAAGCATATATATAGGAGGGTAAGAAACCCGCTGAGCCGGTTAAGAATGACCGGAAAAGCTTAAAACGGTCGGCTATGACCGGTAAAGCCTAGAAAAGGGCGCGTTTTTGCCTCTTTTTTGAATTTGAATTAACCACCTCGGGTAAAAGGGTCTTAACCATCAGATAGGCCAATAGTAATAACCCTTTTAGGGGCAAATGTTGTAGCCTAAAATATCTACGGCTCCTTTAAAGACACTTGGGTCCATTAGGGCCGTACACGTGTCCTCTCAGAATAAATAAAGGAAAAAATATTTAAAGCTTGGGTTGTACCCAGTTGGGAGAAAAAACTCACTTTTCTGGCCCAAAGGTTAGTCAGAGCCCAAATCCTTAAAGGTGGTTGCAGGTGATTGGTTGATAAACCCTCACAAATCCTAGCCTGTCAAGTGTCATGGTTTGATTGCCTAGCCAATCAGGTGCCACTATTCTAGGGCAACATTTAAGGATAGATGTCATACTACAATCACTATAAATACCCCTGAAATCAGGAGAAAGAGGATTCAATGCAAACAGTGCAAACTTACTCTGTAAAAATACTCTCTCACTTTCTCTCTCTATCTCTACTTTTTCCTTCCAATTCCTGATATCTGACTTAAGCTTCGGAGGGGGAACCACCACCCAAACCTCCAGGGTGGGTTCCTTTTTGCAGGTTCGGGAACGAAGCTCAGGTTAGGGCAAGGCAGATTCAGACATTGTTGCACAAGTCTCCAAGTGAAGAACATCTAAAGGAAATTGGTTTACTTGCCGGACAAGGAGGCTAGACGCATAGCTTACTTGCTGGACAAGCATACTAAACATGTTCCGTTAATAGTTGCAAGATTCAGCAAATACAAGGGGTATGCGCTACTTTGGTCGATCTGGTTCATTATAGTTTCATCGAAGACAAGTTTGATTTAATATTGTTTGATTGACCTTTAATTAATGTAATTTCTCTTCTTTTAAAAAAAAACAAAACTATTGAAGTTGTGCGCAGAAGAGGCATAAGCGAGTGCTCCATGCATCTTGCTTGTTTTCTCTTCGGCCCTGTTCGTTTGGACTTATTTTCAGTTCCTTTCAGTTCAGTTTAGTTATTATTATTATTATTATTTATTAATAATAATAATAATAATAATATTAAGGAAAAATTGGCATGAACAGCACCAACTATTGGTTTGGTGCAAAAAACAACACGAACTAAACGAGGTGTGATGCACAACACAAACTTTATGACATAGGTGCGAGAATCAACATTCATGACGATATTGGCCTGAGATTCGTTTACCCAAGCCTTAAAGTTTGTGCTGTAGAACCATACCAAAATCATTGTTTATGTTGATTCATGCACTCATGCTATAAAGTTCGTGTTGTACATCGCACCTTGTTTAGTTTGTGCTGTTTTGTGCACCAAACCAATAGTTGGTGCTATTCACGCCAATTTTCCCTATTATTAATTAATAATAATAATAATAATATTATTATTATTAATTAATAATAATAATATTAATTATTATTATTATTAAATATTATTACATTATTAATTACATTTTTAATAATATTAATTATTATTATTATACTAATTATTATTATTAATTAATTCACTACTACAAAATAGGGTTATAGCAACGACCTAAATGTGTTGGCAAAGATCCATTAAATGTTGCCATAGACCTATAACAACAGTTTATATGGCGTTGCCAATAGATGGCGCTGCTATAACTTTATGGCAACAATTATGATGCCTTAGGCAACAACTTTATAGAACTGTTGCCATAGTTATCATTAGCAAAACTTTTTTTAGGCAACGATTTTTAACTTTTGCAAACAGTTTTATTATATCTAAGGCGACAATTATTAAGTTTTAGTAACAATTATTTAAGAATTAAAGCAACATTTTTAGTGTTTAGGCAACACTTTTATTATCTATAGCAGCACTATCAACAATTTATGACAGCATTTATTGCTCTAATATTACAACACTTTTGTAGTCTATAACAACATTTCGTAATACAACTATTGCGACACTTTTACATGAGTCTAAAGCAACATTTCTTGCTACACTATTGCGACATTTTTATGTAAGTTTATAGCAACGTTTCTTAATACAACTATTGCGGCACTTCAATGTGAGCTTATAGCAACAATTTCATACGCGTTTATTTAGTAACCCATTAGAATGAAAACATTATACTAAAATATCCAACTACTACAGAAAGAAAACATTTATTTCAAATTAAGTTTGACTTATTATTAAAATAAAATATCCATAACAATCAATCTAATAACAAAAACCATTATTATAATATAAATACATCAATTCAGAAAACTAATGAATCTCCAAAAAGAACTAATAGTTCAAGCAATCTAAAACCTATATAGTATTTAATATATTTGTCCAAATCCAAAAGAACTTCAATCTATGCCCTTCTTGCCATCCTTGTATCTGCCTTTCTCCTTTTATCTACCATCCTGTAAACAGAAAAATTAATAGTCAATATAATTCCTATAATCGACCGGTAGCAACCAAAGATTACAAAGCCAACCCCATATTACACAACCAGCTAGCAGCAGCCAAACAAAGACTAAATAATCCGACTTCAATCGGGAAGTGAACAAAAGAAGCAATGACTGTAATTTAGAGCAACCGACCATCAGAAAATCCCTCATCAATCGGGAAGTGAACAAAAGAAGCAATGAGCATGAGCTCAGTAATATAGTAATGTATAGAGAGTAAAAGCCTATTACACACAACAACTGTCAAACAAGTAATGTGCTATGCGTCTGAACAAGTTAGAAATGTTTCATGATTCATATACTACCAAGAGTCCAAGTTACATCAGGGACAACAGAGACAACCAGTTGAGTTTCCACATTGACATATTAAGAAGATATAAACAACAAAGATTTGCCATTTGATTCATAACTGCACACAAGGTAAGGCTTCATCGATTAAAAATAAATGTTACCACAAATGTATGCCCAACCCCCTCAATTGGCAAGGATTAAGCGAGACCATTAGCCAGCCAAGACTTAAGAGTGCCTTTAACTCAAAATAGGCATTAGCATGTAGTAACACAAATACAGACAACGAAATGTTGAATATAATCCTAACGAGTACTAAATTAAGCAAACTAAGCGAAATTACTAGCGGTCGGGTTCATGTAAGCATGTCAGATCCTAATGAGTCTAAGACTAGTGGATATTGCAATGAACGATATATCTGTGTGGGGTTCATGTAAGCATGTCATCCAACTACACAAGGCGAACTAAATTACTACTAGATCGAATTGATGAACATAATCAATCTCCCAATTAAACAAGGGACAATAACGTCATACCATTCCAAAAAATAATGTTTGCACCATGTATATACTCTCTGAGCTACGAATCAAAGGCCAACAACCAAGTAACCAGCTATTTCTCGTCTGTAGGCACTGGGTTTTCTGTTTTAGTGCCAAACAAACAAGTTAGTGTACTATAAAGGAGAATAGAGAGAGGGGGTGGGCAGAGAATTCATTAGAAACCAATTAGACGGATGAGATCTGGTAAGATAAAGCAACCTTCACAAGCTTCTATCCAATTAGACAGATGAGATATGGTCAGATATAGAAACCTTCAGAAGCTTCTGTGCGGGTTATGTTAGCTTTCAAACGCTTATGTGGGTAATACTAAAATTAATCAAACACTCTAAGTGGGAGTAAATATGGATATTAAAACTACCTGAAAATGGTATGCTAATAATTAAGGAGGGTACATAAAGCAATCAGTAAACAAGGAACTGTTTCATGACAACCAAGGCATGCAGAACTTCTAATTTTATGTTCAATCATCTTCCTTTTCATTGTACAGAAATAAAAATAGAGAACAAGTTTCAACTCAATCTATAACCAGTTGTGAAGTAATCTTTGTGCTTTATAACCCCAAATAACTGGATTACATTGTATCCGAGCTCCTTGATGAGAGGAAGAGTCTGTAAGTATCAAACAGAAAAAAAAGTTAAAAAAAAAATTTATCCGGGATGAGCACAAGTGAACTGCATAAGCTTGGTTTCCCTCCACATTTGTAACATGTGCACCAATCAACATAAATCATTTCCAGTGTCTCTAAAGATCGATATCGGAATAAAAGGTAAAGGGGTACAACTAGTGATGTATAAGGTCATACAACTGCTGAGTATGTTGTATAAGGTTTTGATATCCTACGAACTTCATAAATGCAAAAGAATTAGTGAAAAGACTATAATCGAGGAGGAGCAAAATAAGGTCCAAACTCCAGCAAATTAAATGCACATCGTAGTAGCGAAAAAGCAATCAACAAGAACAACAAGCCGAGAAGAAAGAACCAACCAACAAAGAAAAGCAACAAAATCATAAAGAGCAACATGTTCTAATGCTAGTACTGCATGATATGAAACCCTTCTAGTTTAGCGCGCTACTTAATTATGCTTTTTTGTTGTCGCGAAACTTAAAATATGATTTCAACTCGTAAGGGAATCACTAACTCACCAGTTCAGATGACACCATTCTAGTTTAGCTGCTTTAATTTATTAATCAAAATCATATTTTTGTATAAGTATGATACATTGTTCTTTTAATGTACTTGAAAATCACCTATGTATGTAATAATTAATTTCTGTTACCCGTTCATTTTCACTAGACCATCAAAATTTACACATCCAATTTTCAACTAAACCGTCATAACTCACACCCAATTTTCACTCAAACCATCAAAACTCACACCCAATTTTCACTCAAACCATCAAAACTCACACACTAATTTTTACTTAAACAATCAAAATTCACACATCCAATATCCAACTACACCATCAAATTTCATGTCCAATTTTCAACTAATTATATAAACCATCAAAGAGAAAGAGAAGTAGAGTACCTCATATTCACTATTCAACAGACGACAGATCATCTAATGGGTAGTGGTAGAACTCTGGAGAAATAAAGAAAACCTCAGTTTCACAGTTCAACTAATTATATAAACCATCAAATCTTAAATGAATTTTGCAAAAAGAAAGATGAAAAATTGAAGAAAATAGCAATATTCTAACCATCAATTGCAGCATAGATAGCCATCACCATTAAAAACAAACACAAACAATCAAGAAATTCAAACAAAAAGAGGTAAAATCGAGAAGCACTAATTCGATTTCTAGGGTTCCAGTTTTCGAACAAAATCAATCAGAAATCGGGAAAAAAAACAATTTGGAGTCACTTACTTGTTTTTAGTGAAGAGTGGGGCAAAATGCGAGTGAAGATTGAACTAGAAACCCTAGAAATGGGAGGTTGAGTCGAATCAGAGTTTCTACGAACGAATTTGTTTTTTTAGAATGAAGACGATGGTGATCATAAGAGAAGGAGATGGAGAGAGAAGGAGGGCAGAAACGGGGGTTGTATTGGTGTTGACGGCGGCGTTGTTCGGCGAGGAAGAGCCAAAGAGGTGAGAGAGTTGGAAGACATTGGACGAGGCAGGAGGGTGGTTAAGTGCGAGGAAGGAAACAGAGGCGTATGGTCTATGAGAGAGGAAAAGAGAAAAAAAAAGGTTTTAATTAAAATAGTCAAAGGCTGTGAAATTTAGCCCTCAATTCAATTACAATCGGTTAATAACTTAAACAACAAACTTGTGAAATTGAAGACCAAATTCGAAGAGATACGTACCAACTCACATTGTTTTTCTCGCCAATTTAGAACTAGATTTCGCCAATTTCGGTATTGAGGGCTAAACAACAGGCAATCTACAATCGTCGGTTGCTTCAAGAAATGATGATGAAAGATCAAAGACAACGACGAGGAGGGCGAAAGAGAACCAAACCACAGGCAGAAAGAAAGTGTCTGAAAGGGTCTTGGGTGAGAAAAAAAGTGGAGAGGGAAAACCAAAAAAAGAAGCGCTCTATTGAAAATATCTTACTAAATCTAATTTTTATTATTTATTTTTAACATGTTTTAGATGCTTGACAAAAAAAGCGTTGCAATATCTTATCAAAATATTAAAAAACTAAAAACTGTTGCAATAAAATAGTCATAATATATAATTGTTGCAATAGTTTTTCTATAGCAACGTTTTTCCAAAGTCAAAGTCTACTCAAATTAATAATTATATAACTGTTGCAATAGCTATGATATAGCAACGCTAGTAAAACTGTTGCATAAAAGGGCGTTGCTATAGCCCTATTTTGTAGTTGTGATTATTATCGTTATTATTTTTATCATTATTATTAATAATTATTATTAGTTATTATTACATTATTAATTATATTAATAATAATAATAATTAATTATTATTATCATTTATTATTATTAATATTACTAAGTATTATTATTATTATTATTATAGTATTATTATTTAATAATAATAATAATTATTATTATTATAAAAATATTATTATTATTATTATTTCGCGATTTCAGCTTCTCCTCGATTCAAAAGAACGGGGCGCCGTGTATGATAGTACAATTTAATATACAATTGAAAAAAAGAAATATAAAGTTTGTCTTAGGCCTACCAATATTAAAGTAAATTGTTGATGTAGATAAGGAATTTACCGAATTGTAGTATTTCCTAATTCTTACGTGCAATAATTTGCGCGGGTGTTTTTTTTTATAACTTTTCCATTTATCCTCGTGTGATTTTTTTTTAGGAGAAAGATAATTTTCATTAATCGAAAGTCATACCACATACGACATCTACAATCGATACTAAAGAAAAACGAAAAACAACCTAACTTAATAATTAAATAAAGTTTCTCTATGGTATAACGAACTATGATAATAATGAACCAGATTAAATATAACCATGATATGATATAACTTTAATTATTAGTTATATATATTATATTTTTTCTGTTTCTTAATAAGTTTAACAATTTGACTTTTACACTTGCCATTTGCCAACGAACAACTTTGAATTAATATATCTAACTTTATATTTGAAAAAAATAAAAAAAAGTTGATATTGCGATAACATTCATTGAAACAATTCCAATAATATTTTATATGATCATTATTATTTGTATCTATTAGTAACAAATATGGTTAAAGTGAGATATGTAAATAGTATAAAAGTCAAAAGGTTGTACTTGAAAAGAAACAAGGAAACATATCTTTGACAAGGATTACCGGATTAGTTATTGTAGAAAGCATTTACGTCATATATTTCTATGTATGACCTTAGTGCTAGCGTAGCTACTCAGCCTCTCTTTTCATGTTGACTTAATCCAATTTATATTGATCATGGAGTTGGACCAAACTCATTTGATTTGTAAATTTACTGTAATCGTAAAATTGTCAATTTTGTTTTGTAGACTTATAGATTGCTTGTTTGGTTTTAGCACATACGTCGCTTTATGATGATGACATGGATTTTTAAATGCGTCCTAAAAAAATTTTGGATACAAGGATGAAATTGCAAGAGATGACTAAATTTTTTGCATAACCTAGGATTTATATATAAGATCGAAAAAGCTACACTAGTTTATTGCTTTATGTATGTTACATTTAAATAACATATTGTGTTCCATTCAAACTATGTATTGATTTGTTCGTATCAAATTAGGGAATTTATTTTATGCATTATAAATATAGAACCGAGAACTATTGATGAGATTCCTAGTCCTACCATGTGAAATAAAGTTTGATATCTACTCCTCTAATATTGTACGAGGATTGATCAATAATAATTATTGTATAATATTTTGTCATTTACTGAATATAAAAAATTAGATAAAAGTGAACCTCACACATTCTCATATATACTATTACACGCTTTCTAAATACTACCAGAGATTGATATCTCGCTCACTATTATCAATAGTAACTAGTATCAAATATTTTGATAGAGTATAAAAAATAATAATGGGGAATCAATATTAGCTTAAGTCTTTGGTTGAGTTGGTCTTCGACACAGATAGAGCCAGCGTGACATAAAGGTCACAAGCTCAAATCTCATCCACCCCTCGTTTTTAAGTTGAATATTTAACACCAGGTATGAGGGAGGCATATGCTGCATCCATATTTCAAGCCCAAAGAGCTCTTGCGTGAGGGGGCGTGATGGAGTATAAAAACTAATCCTGCAGCTTCAACTATTAGAGCATGTACAATGGTTGGGTTGGTCTTTGTTAGTCTTAAAGTTTTTGTCATTCTCTCTCCTTCCCTCCTTCTTACACCTCACATCCCACTAAACTCCCACCAACTCATCTTTTTTTTCTCACAATGGTTTGGTTGGTCTTACTTGGTTATCCGATTTCTCTCTCCTATTTTTACCATACTCCACCATATACTCTTTCTCCTACCCAATGTTTATTTTTATATGAAATAGATTATTTGTATTCATATTTTAATTAGTGATCACATAAGCTAATTAAATTACATTAAATTAAATTACGTTAAATTAAATTACATTAAAAACTAATTAGCTAATTAGCTTATGTTATTTTGGGGATATTGTGGGTGGTTTCGATTATTTTGGGAGTACGTGTAATTAGGATTATATGAATCCATAATATTAGCTTAGTATAAGTATTTTTTTTTTGAGGGGATAGTATAAGTAATTTTAGGTAGGAGAGAGTGATTAGAAAAAAAATAGGTTGGAAAGAAGTGTGGTAAAATATATGAAATTTGGGCTCAATTTATAGATAAAATTATTTTATAGCCATTACTGTAATTTTAAAAAAAAAATTATTAACTGAATTTTTTTATTACCGTTACAAATTTTTGTAACATTACAAAATAAACTCAGCATTAAACCCACAAATTATGCCCCCCTTGGACACTTGGCAGCGTGTGGTACACTGGGCCAGGCTTTGTTGGCTGACGTATTTCATGCTTTGCGTTTCACCATTCAAACGCTTGTCTCCTTCTCCCATTCCTGATTAAATGAAGCGTTTAACTACAAAAACAAAAAAAACAAAAATTTATTGCGTCTGCTTTAATCGCCACGCGGCGTCTTTCTATTTGTCATGCGCACGCCATCCGAGGTGCATCTAGTCTGGAATTCTAGACCAACCAACTCCAAAAGCCAATTGCCCCAATAATAAAACCAAGTAAAGCTAGTTTTACTTTTTCCTAGACCAACTAAAAACCCACCCATTGCACATGCTCTTAGCTTAAAATTTTTGTTGAGTTGTTCCTTTAACATATTTGCCCATATGTACACGCACAAATAAAGAGGTGGCCGGAGAGAGAGGTAAAAGTTTGTTTGATTTCCAATTATCGACATATGGAGTAATTTCGAACTTGTATTCTCTTAATTATATCTCTATAGTTTCAGCTTTTAAAAGTTTTTCACACTTCATATATGCACTTGCAACATAAAAAAATAAATCTCCATGACTTAATAGACAAGTAGTTTATTGCATTGTTGAGAGTGAGGGATAATTAACCTAGTGGTTAGAGCTTCCCTCCCGGTTCCAAGAGATCTTGTGATCGATTCTCAATTCCCCCCAACTTGTCAAGGTTTCTCCTTACCTTTTAAAAAAAAAGGTTGTTTATTGCATTGTTACCGTCTCGAGATGAAATCATCCATGGCAGCCCCTAAACTATTGAAGAAGGGGTAGGGGAGGCTAGGGTTTTAGAGAGAAAAAAGAGAGAGAGGGGGGCGGCTAGGCTCAATTTAGCCCACTTGGCAAGCTATGGAAGAGGCCGGTTTATATAATCTCTTCATTTTTAGGATTCAAATAATCAAATTATTTAGTGCATTTGTAATTTAATTCCTTATTTCTATTTTCAAATTGGAAAAAGTTGGAATTTCATGATTCTAAGCTCTTGTAGGTATTGCCTTGACACGTGTACAAATTGTTGGTTACTTGACACGTGTGCAAAATCTTATTGCTTTATAGTATTATATAAATGATCAAGATATGCCAAATTCTCATAAATTAATACTTCCTTCGTTCCATAATAAGTGAAACACTTACTATTTTAGAACGTTTTAAAATAAGTGAAACATACCTTAAATGGAAAAAATAAGTGACAAAATGATAAGAGTACCCATCACGAACTTGTGTGGTTTGCTTTTCTCTCTCCTCCTTTTGATAATGTAAAGGGTATTTATGACTTTTGGCTTTTGAAAGTGATGTTTATTAAATCTTGTGCCCAATTCCTATGTTTCATTTATTATGGAACGGAGGAAGTATAAATTATTATCTCCTACATTTCAATCCTCAATTTGCCCTGGCGGTAGCCCATTATCCAGGATCAAAAGAATTGGGTTAAATTGGTCAAGAGTTACCTCGTCAGCAATCCCTACAGTACCATGCCACCCATATTGGGCAAATAGTTCGACCGTGATTTGGGCGACTTTAACCGAGTTGACCTCTAAGGACCGTGAATGTAGCATTTGAGGGTAGTGGAGGAACCTGATACTCCTGATGTTGTGTTCGACCCCCAAAAGTAAATATTTGGTTCTATCTATCTCCCCCGGATTCTATCGAGAATCTGGGTTATTCTCTCCACCACCGCGATAACGGGGTGCTGCGCGGTACTGGCTTGTTCGTAATCGATTAGGGCATTGGTGTATTCAGTGTTGAGATTAGCCAGTCGGCCTTGAATGTGGTTTTGTTTAGCAAGGGCGTCTTGGAGATGACGAAGACAAAAGGTAAGCGATCGTCTTTCAATTTCAATGGCCGCCATGGATGAGGAGGGAGAGTCGACACAGGAGAAAGAGGAGGAGGAAGAGAAGGAAAATGAGGGAAAGAGAAGACTGAATTGCGTGTTTGAAAGGAGATTTGATCATAATCCGGTCCTCTTTAGAGGATGCAATTAGTAAGGGTAATTTTGTAAACAACCAAAATATGAAAAGCAAAATGGAGGTCAATCACGTGCTTTATCTATTCTATCAACAACTCACCCATTTTGTAATCAGTTGGTCAAAGGGTGAAAGTGGGTCACTACCTTTCAAACCATTTATTATCCAGTTCATGGCCTCAGATTTTGTGATGGGCTTGCTAATTCTAAACCCACTTTTCCAGCATCAGTTTTAAGACCCATAAAGCAACACCACTCACATTTAAACCCTCCATCAATTTTTTACACGCCCCTCCTTATTTCTCCAACTCAATGACATGCGACCACTTCAATGTAAAAATCAACCACGCCCAAATTTGGCCACTTACTGTGATAACATTCTTCCATAGCCAATCAATTGAAGGAGAATTGCCATGTTACCCACGAAGTACTCCAAATACCATCCAGTTGCACTATGGCCAGTACAAAATGGGACACTACACAACAATACTGTCAACGTGAAGATGAAGCATATTACTATCCACCTTGAGGATAAGGTGGAAGTTTGGGGGGCCGGTAATGATATGAATTGGTGTTTAGGGGGTAAGGGTATTTTAGGGAGTCTCTTTATTAATTAGCTTGAGGAATAAGTCATATAGTTTGTTAGGAAAAGTAGTATAAATATAAAGCAAGATACAATGTGAAAAGGATGTTAGATGAGAATTTGGGTGAGCTTTTAAGAGTTCAATTAGGAGAGAATCAAACCTCTCGAAAGCTTGAATATCTTTACATTTTGTTATATTTTCTGTTATTATCATATATAGGAGCAATTATATATTCATAATAGCATCATCATATTTTAATTGACAACAATAATATCACGAGTAATTCAAAATGCAAATATAAAATTGACAGCAATAATATCACGAGTACACTAAAAATCAAACATGAACATGAGGAGAGAGAAAGTAAGAGAATACCTTCTTAATTGAAGGATCAAGCCACTCATACCAGCGAGCTTTACACTATGTCGCAGATTTACGAACAAGGAGAGAAGAAATACGACCCCATTGATTTTTACCATATTTCATAACAGCGATTTCATCTTCGGTGTTCTTCCAAACACCTCCTTTAATCATAATCATCATCTTGAATTCGTTTTATCAATCGAACCACAATCAAAATGATTTTTAGGGTTTTGTTTCGAATTTTTAAAAAATGATGAATCTCTCTCTGTTATAGACGAATCAAACGAGTGAGAGTAGCGCCACATTCGTAGCATTTCGCACGATTTTACGCCATAGTTTTGCCTCAGCTCGAACAAAGCGTCATATGCTTGCAATTGCTGCCGTAAAGATCCGATTATCTTATGGATTAACTGCCGTAAAGATCCGATTATCTTACGTGATTTCTAAGGCCCAAATTATCTTATGGATGCGGATTAACTGATCCGGTCATGTGAACCGATCGGTCGCAATAAAACCGGTTCAATTTTCCGTTAGGACCGGATCCGCATCGAAGAATGGGTCAATCAGGCCCATTTCCCCCTCCCAAAAATTCGTGGATTAACGGATCCGATTTTGTAAAAACCAGATCTGTTACTAAGTGACATATAACTTTTTTTCCACTAGTGAAATTCCTAGCTCTTCCAATAATCTTACAACCCAAGTGACCTCTGAAGTTGCATGAGCCATGGCTCTGTATTCTGCTTCAGATGAAGATTTGGTGAAATAGTTAATTGTTTCTTGGACTTCTAACTAATGGGAGGAAAAGGGGCTTACCATGGCTCATATGACATGTATATGTGAAGGTTATGTACATATCTGAAGGAGAAGTTACTCTTACAACGTGCATGTGAGGTAAACCATCAATTTATGGTTAGTTAAGTTAGCTTGGCTTTTGGTGGCTTGGCAAATACAGTAGGAAGATACCTTCATACATATGCACATCAGCTATACATCTTTGTCGTAATAGAAACTCTCAGCCAAAATATGGACCCGTCCATATATGATAATATATGATATAACAACAACTTTGATTATATTATATAATTGATATATTCTCTTTTTTTTTGTATTTGTGTGCATGAAAATGATGAAGGGCATAAACCCAGTCAACACCTGAGACCTAACCATAACATTGCATGTGATAGCCGTTCGTGGATTGTGCATGTCGGGGTATGAATTGTGACTTGTATTTCGTCCTTTTTTTTCAGAATCCATGCACTGTACGTGTTAGCTAGTAGTATAATTTCGTTTTGGATGGTTTGTTCATTGTTGGCTGATTTCCAATAATTATAACTTACATTTCTCTTTGCAAATAGTGCTAATTATTTTTATTTTACTATATCAACTAATTTAATTGGTGAAACCTATAAATCTATATCATTCGATATACTCATCCAGTCATTTTGTTTATTATTATTTCATGAGGTGAAAAGGTTGACAATGAAATCATTTTTATATGGTAATATTTAGTATCAAATGAAATTATAATATTATGAAATTAATTTTTAATACAAATAATAATTTTGTGAAGTTAGGTATGGCACATTATCTATCTAGGTATTTACTCAATGGATTATTATTTGTATAGTGAAACAAATAAAACTTGTTATTACAATTATTGTTTGTAATTATAGTGTCACTACATACCACAAAACAGATTAATAATCAAATACATGAATTTACCTATAAATAAGTATATATAAGGTATTATTATGTTGCATGTATAGATTACAAGTCCTGGCCCATAACTAATCATCCATGTGTGCTTAAGATATACATTTATGTTGAGACATAACTACATCTACCTAGTGGATAGATTACCCGCTTCTAATAGATAATTTAAAAATAATTGCTATGATATAACAACCAACAAACCGCCGCTTCTTTTGTAAAAAAACTCAAATGACATGAAATAAATGATAAAATGACATGAGATTCATGTCATTATTATTTGTATAGTATATGTCATTCTTGTTGAAATCTATGTCATTATGCATGTTACACTATACTACTGTTAGCAGTTGATATACTAACTTAATAAACTAAACATTAATAATATCACGGGCGAGTCACTAAACTTTAACAGGCTATAAGATAAGACCGTGAATTTCATGCTGTACTCGTCCAACTTGGATGATCTCCCTTTTCCACCAAAAAAAAAACAAAGAAAGGAAGCCAAAACTTTGATCTTTTAACGCCATAGACGGCGCGCAATAAAAGTCGTCCAAGATAATGAAAAAAATTAGAATAAGAAAGGAAGCTATAACAAGGCATTGGCCAAACTAATGCTTTTTCCATTGGCTTATTATCATAAGAATTCAACTTAGTACTACTTATACACTATATAATTTTATAATCTATGATCAAATTATAATGAGTCCAAATTAATCAATCGTTGTCTTAAACTAGAGTCTTAATCAAGTATGTATTATATTCTAAGATTGTGATCACATAACAAAGTAAGCAATATATTGCAGGAAATATATTAGCGTTTAATAGAAAACCATGTGACCCGTGACCACAAAAGTTCTTAATATCTCTTTGAATGTGTATTATATAATGAGCTCAACTAACATGTAAATTATTATATAGCTAAAAAGTAAAGATTTTTTTTAGCTTTAATGTAATAACACACTTATATAAGGATCGTCAAGTGCTTTAAGAAAATAAATTATTGCTCTTTTGGTGGACGCTGCAAATGTAGTCTGGGGGGGAAGAGATCAACGTTGAACTTATGATCAATCTAAATATCATTCCTATAATTGTATTGTACGGATAAATTATCATTATATTTTTTTTATAAAAAAAATAAACTTTTCTAGGAATAAAACACACCTAATTATTTTAGATGAGGAATATAATACCTTGACAATCAAGGGAAATTCACTTTGTATTAAGTAAATTACTCAAAATATAACTAAAAAAAATGCACTTATATAAGTAGTTATCTGCTAAAAACTAAAAGATAACTTATTTGATGAAGAAATCTTGGCCTGCACAGCTTATTATTTTTGACAGTTTAGACAATAGAAGTATATGAAAGTATTATACTCCATCTGTTCCTATTTGTTCTTCCTACTTTGACTTTTTCTTCTCTAAAAAAGGTTCTAAATAGGAAGAACAAATAGAAATGGAGGGAGTATATAATAAGAGAGAAAATGATTCTTCATTAACATATATTCTCCCTAATAAGATTGACTAATACGTGTCTTTAGTATTTCATATATTATACTCGATCAATCCATTTTAAAATTTTCTTCCTACAGGATAGCAGTGTGGTCTGGGAAGAAACCAAGGGAAATTCAGTTTTTGTAACATTTCTCTTACTCTTATTTGTTAGAACTTCTTTTATTTTTGGAACTTCTCTCTTACTTTTTATTGTCCAAATAAAGTAATATTCCGTTTTAGGAAGAACTTTATAAGATATCTTGATCAGAAAACCACGAAAAATAAACTTTAGAAACAAAAGGAGTAGTAATATATAAATTTTAGCTATGACATTTTAATGCCTAAACATTATTAGACATATGACATCGCCCCAATTTTCTCATAAAGGTTATAGTGAAAATGGGATCTACACATTGTCTATGTGAATGTGATGGAGAACTATTGTTTATGATCTCATCTTCCCGTCTTTCGTTTGAGTTGTAATTTAGTCAATGATGAGAGAACATATATACTAGGAAAGATAATTTTAATATTAAACTAATTAGCTAGCATCATTATACTTTGTGCTTACTCAACTATTTTATCCAATAAATTTGCTAATAACTCAACTGGCTAATTACATGTCACGAATTGTAATGATTACAGGATGGAGGATGCTAATATCCATTGCAAATCATAATATTATATTACGAAGCTTCATCTTCCGCCAACAGGTCACTTCATAGATAGCTTTCATATATGCCCAAAGTTAGTTAGCTTGTACACTAGTTCCTACTAGATGTGTACACAATTGACAATACTAATTAATTAAGTTTAATTTGTTTGTTGCAACTTACACAAATAAATGATTACTAAGAAAGATATTGATAGAAAAAATAAATAATCTTAAAAAAAAGTGCACATGAATCATATACTACTATGTGACACTGGCTGAATGAAAGTAGTATATGATTCTAGAAGTAATGCAACAATTAAAAGAGATTGCACATGACAAAAATATATATAAACTCCTTCATTTGGTCAGATAAAATGTCATGTTCAGATCAATTATCTTTTTTTGGATAATTTTTACCTAACTATTAAGCTTTTCTTTTAATATGTTCTTATTACTTAACTTTTTATCTATTTTTTTATTGCTTAATTTTTATCCATAGCTACGGAATAACACACGAACCTTAGACACTTAATTACATTTTGCAATTAATTATATCTAGTTTATTACTCACTCCAACTTCCAATCTAAAACTATTATTAATGTCAATCTACTAAATACTCACTATTCTAAACAAAATAGCACAATATTCTATATGAATTTGTCCCACATTAAAAGAGGAAAAGATAGTAGCTAACATATAAATTTCGTCGAGTACTCTATCAACGACAATATGACATCCATTAAACTTCGATATGTATGGTCATACTCTCCTCACACAAATGTCCATGTATATGAGTTCATTCATCATACACCCGGGTATACCATGTGCACGATACATCCAAGACTAATTTTTGCTCATTTGTTCATATAAAACTCTCATTTTTTAATATATTTTGATCATTTGGATGATTTCAAATAAACAATGAGCAAATTAATAGCTTCAAATATACCATACTCATAATATACCCTGGTGTATAATTTTTTTTTGCCATGCATATATCTTGCATCTTACCAAGCAAGGCTTGACCTAGTGTTAAAGGTTTGACCTCATGACTTCAAGGTCACGGGATCAAACCCCACTAGGGGCTCTTTGGGGTGAGGTTTCCCTTACCATTCCCCCTTCCTCCCAAGGAGTCTGACCTGCAAACCTGACTGGTTAAACCTGTGCGATGTGCCAGTTCAGTAGGGTCCTTCATCTTACCTTCCTAAAAAAAATATACTTCCTCCGTTTCTAAATAAGTGCAACATTTGCATAGTGTTTACTATTCACAGTTTAAACTTTAATTAGCTTTGGTGATTTGGAGTTTAGGAAAAACATAGTCATGTGGGATCTTGTTAGATTCGTCTGAATGTGAATTTTTTTAATATCAACTTTTTATAATTTTTACTTATTGATAATTGAAGATATTAATGGTTAAAATAATGCATTGACAAACGTGAAAACAAGAAGTGTTGCACTTATTTAGAAACGGAGGAAGTATATATATACTTCCTATGTTTTTTTTAGTTGCAACATTTGCTTTTTCACATTTACCGAGACACTTATTTGAACGATAATATCTCATATTGGGTGTAAGTAAAAATTATAAAAATTTGATATTTGGAATCATCGCATTGAGACGAATCTAACAAGACCCCACTTGACTATGTTTTTTCTTATATAATAGTGTCAAAAAACAAATGTTGCATGCAACTAAAAAAACAGAGGTAGTATATATAAATATTCATCTTGAAGCACTCCTATATCTAATAGAGGGGACTATCATTCATTCATTACATCTTTTCTTCCCTCCACCCCCAAAATTCTTTCTTTTTCCCCCAAACTTTACCAAAACAATCCCTATTTAACAGCTGACGGCAGTCACGCTGCTGAGAAGGCCACTGGTCCCACACAAACAGTGGGCCCTACTTAATAGTACAGCGCGTGAAAACACAGCAGCCTTTGTATTATTAATTCTTTTCTCTTTTTTGCCCCCTTTCCTTTTCTTTAGTCCCTCATCCTCCAACAAAGGAATGAAAGTGAAAGAAACGTTATTTTCATAGTTTTAGTCGTTACACAAAAACCTGCAATTTTACACTTTTTTACATTTCCATTATTTTTATTTTTTTTACCTTTTCCTTTTTTTTTTTCCCACCATCACTTTTCTTTGTAAAAAGCATAACAACATTATAGCAGTAAACCCATTTTCTTCTTATTCTCATTCTTCTTCTTCTTCTTTGTTAAGTTCTTCACCTTTTTTCTCTCTCTCTCTCTCTCTCTCTTCATTTATTTTAGTATTCATCATTTTTCCAAAAATATTATAACAAAATCTTTCATGCATTAATATCATCTTCCTACATTGTGTAGCTAAGCTAATTACAAGTAAGTATATATTGTTTTTCTTGGGATTTTATAAGGGTTTTTATGTAATATATTTTTTTTCCATTTTTTAATCCAAAGTTTGAGTCTTTTTGTGTTTTTGGATTGGTTTCTGATATGGGTTTCATGCTTATTATTGTTTTAGATTGTAAGCTTTTTTTTTTCTTTTTTTTTGTTATATATTATTTCTTCCATTTTTTTTTATCCGAAGTTTGAGTCTTTTTATGTTTTTGGGTTGGTTAATGATATGGGTTTTCTTGCTTATTGTTTTAGATAGTTGTGGGGTGGTTGATTGTCTGTAGAAATTTATGGGAGTTTGGCTGTATGCTTTATTCTTTACTTCTGCTTATTCTGGGTATTTGTTTTTATGTGGATGTATGTATGTATGTGTATGCATGTTGATGTATGAATGATAACTTTTCTTTTTATGGGGAGGATGGCATAATTTGTCAAGTTCTATTTTATGGAAATAATCCAGCTTTGATAGACTGGAGTTTCAATTTTGGTACATGATCTCCTTTTGCATTAAGATCAACAGACTAATTTGGCAAAAGAAAAAAGGGGTTTAATAAGTTACCAAGTTTTCCACTTGCAAGTAAGCAACTTTAGTACTTTTTTTTTTGTTTTTATTATTATTTATAAAAAGTGCTTAGTTTTATGAAAGTGGGTTTTAATTGTCTCTGGAAAAATCTGACTGGAAAATATCTTGTTTTAGTTTACAAATTGTTTAGAATTCTGCCATGATGATCTTGCAATTTGTAAGCATTGGATTTGGATGAGAAACACATTTGGACACATTCACATCTCAACACCTCTAGTCTTGTTTGTTGTATTTCCTCTTTTTCTGTGGTTAGTGCACTTTTATTTTTGAGGGGGGGGTTAGTGCACTTTTATTTTATCCACTTGTATAACTTGATGTCATGCTTTATGCACTAATGAATTTTAATAATTAAATAAAGTGTTAAGAAATCAGAATGGTGAACCTACATGTTAGGAACCAAAATATTCATAGGATCTTGTTATGATTATTTTTATTTTTAATTTTTTTGCAAAATCAATTTGTCTACTAGTTCATGCTCAGATGTCAAGTGATCAATTCTGGTACCCTTTTTCATGTGTAGTTTAGCATAGAAACAAGCAAGACTTTTAGATCATGACACCTATAATTAAGTAGATTTTGTGTGATATTAGTCATGTTATTGCAGATGTTTAGTCTAATGAATTTTAATTGTGTGCAGAACACTGATATACAATGACAAGGGTGAGTCCTGAGCTTGATTATGAGGTGCACAGTGATGCAGTTCTATCAGTTTCAGCTGATGTTAGCTTTCCTTCTAATGGATTTCCAAAGTACAAAATTGGACCCAATAATGAGATAGTGGAAGAGCCTAAGCCTCATCCCGATTCCCCGCCCCTCAAGGAGGTTGTTACACAAGAAACCAAGCAACTAGCCGAGCAAAACAAACGTCTCTCCGTCAGAGATCTTGCCACTAAATTTGATAAGAATTTGTCTGCTGCTGCTAAGCTATCAGATCAGGTTACATAGCTAACTTGTGTTATTTTGTTTGTTACTTCATGGGGTGCAGTTCCCTTGAGGAAAATTAAGGCATTGCATGTTTACATATCTATTGTTTGATTTTCAGGCAAAAATCAGGGAGACGGCTTCTTTGGAGGGACATGTTCTTTTGAAAAAACTTAGAGATGCTCTGGAATTATTTAAAGGCTGCATGGCTGGTAGAAACAAGGAGGATGTAGAGAAAGCTATCTCCATGGTTAGTCTATTATACCTTCTTTGTTTTCAGTAGTTCTTTCCTGACCTCTATCTGGACTGTTATTGCCTTGTTAGCTGTGTCAGTGTTACTAATTCGCCATTTTGTGGTACAAGAATGGGTAAAGGGTATGCAATTTGGCTATCTGATTAGCCCAAAAGCATACCACTTGCATGTGCCAATTCCCCATTTTACAGATCACAGTTTGCAGCATGGTTTAGAGACTTAGGTAACCTTCATTGATACTATTTAGCTACAGCAAATGGAAGGGCGTGAACTATGAAACAAGGAAAAAATGGAGTCTGATCTGCTGGTTGGCTTTTTCTGAATCTGCAATATTACACCCTTCACTAAATGTAGGTTTTGCATCTTGAGGGTTTGGATGTCATAAGTTAATGGAGTCCATTTGTGGCTTCATATTCGTCGATAGAGGATAAGCTTTTGGAGAGCTTTTTAAGATTCTGGTTTCCTCAGCTACCAAAGAGCTCTTCAACTTGGTAGAATAGTGGAATTGTGGCATTGTTGGCGTAACGCTATAAGATTTTCCATCAGCAATTATATGGGAATTTTTAGTACTTTTGACACCCCAAATCCTATGGTAGGTGGGGTATCATTAGGATACTTATTAGTGAACTTATTTCCGAATTTGAAACGATTAAACTTCATGTGTTGACCTGCAAGATCTTAACCTGGCTACTTATGGTGGTGATGTATCTGGAAATTTTTGCTTTTGTAATAAGAAGAATAGTGTGTGCATCTCCTTGTGTATTTGGGAATAGTGTTAGAAGACTTCTACTTCGACAATGTGGTTTATGTTGGTCATGTTATTGACACATTTTTGCATTTGGCAAATGTCTCACTCTTTTGTAAAACAGTAAAGATGCTATAACTCTTGTTATGTGCTTGTTTCTGATGTAGCAATCCATCAACAAAACACATTAAAGAAACTAAGAAGATCTTTGTAATCTTGCAAGTTGAACATATGATCTATAAAGCAAACGTATGGCTGTATTAAGATCACCATTTCCCCTCCACTGATTATGCTCCATTACTGCAGGTGGAAGCTTTGGCAGTTAAACTGACTCAGGAAGAAGGAGAGCTAATTCAAGAGAAGTTTGAAGTCAAGAAGTTGGTAAACTTTCTTAAGCAGGTGATGGACTGTTACAAACTATTTATATACTGGATTTGATCATCCTCTGCAAATTTTGATGATTTTAGAATACTGTCACTGTATTTTCTCTTCTGGTATGCTCATGTATCACACTGTCCCACTCTAGAGTAGTTAAACATCCATTTTTCTTGTGGTATGAAATTTGTCAATTTTAGTTTTCCAAGAGTGTCTTTGTCTGATTAGAGGTAAGATTTGCGCTTATCTGGATCTCCATGGACCTTTAGCGAAATTCATGTTGGGTTATGTTGTTGCGCATTGTATTGGTAGGTTGCAATATATTTAATGCTTAATTTCTTGTATTGCCAATATTTGACAAAGAGGGATTATTTTTTCTTTTTCCTGGTTGGTCAATAGGATAAGTTTTAAAAAGCAAGAGTACAACTGTAAGAGTCTTCTATTTGAATTGAGAGAAATCAATGTATTTCTTGGTTAGTGTTACGTCTTACATATACTATCTTGTAAGACATATCTATCAGCTTTGTTCAAGAAGACAGTGGTTTCAGGATTTCAGCACAAGGGGTACAGTGGTTTGTTGAACTGACTCTTATGTTTCTCTTCATTGCATTTACAGGCTTCTGAAGATGCAAAAAGATTGGTAAATCAGGAAAGATCCTTCGCTTGTGCAGAAATTGAGAGTGCTAGAGCTGTAGTCCAGAGATTTGGGGAGGCTCTTGAAGAAGAAGAAAAACTAGCTCAAACATCCGGAAAGCAGGTTTGTAAAAGTTGTGTGTATTGCAGTACTTTTCTAGCTACCTGAAGCTAAGCAATACTAAAGCATTAATCCCAATAGGGTGGGCTCAGCTGCAAGAGTAAAAATTATAATCTACAGGGGTCATCAGGGGTCATCCACATAGATCTATCCTTAATATTCCAAAATGGAACTATTTTGCTTACACCTCAAATGGAATTGATGTTCTATTTAGACCCTATCTTAATCTCTGGATAGTGTTCTAATTCAAATGTGCAAAAGTACATCATTTAGGCAATCTAGGTCCTTCAACTGTTATAGGATTGCTGCAAATGGAAAATATAATTACTTCTAAATAAGAATATTCAGACAGAATACCATGATGATATTTGACATTTAATAGATTGTGTGATTGGCTTTATTCTTTAGTTATAAACTTGTGTACATGTCTTTCTGATCTTGATTAATGTTAGGATGTCGAGACATTGGTGGAGGAGGTTCAGGAAGCTCGACGAATCAAAATGATGCATCAGCCGTGCAAGGTGTGCCAAAGTGCCATTCGGTTCTTCTTTCAGTAAATATATGCTTATGTCACCTGTCACCATATATAGAATTTCTACCAATAATGCTACAATCCCTTAAATTGTCTTTGTAATTTATGCTATCTTTCCAATGAAAACACTGCTTTGGTAAACAGTTTGTGGTACAACCGTACAAGTGTACAAATCATGCAGGTATTGTATATGTTTTTGTTTTTATGTGGTCTTCAATCTTGTTGTTACTTGAATATATTAATGTATACTTCATTAAGTAAATATGCAGGCATTTCTTCTGCAGTACTTAATGGCACCTATTAGTATATATCATGTATGCGCCATTGTTTGCTTGTTCAGTTTCAAATTTTTTTCACCCGTGTTTTCTTATTCAACCTTCTTTATAAGATGTTTGACGTTATATTTAGTTCATAGGAGTAGTGTGGTAATCATTCATGTAATAGGACACTGCCATATTTTTGGTACTAAGAAGCTGCCATATTCTGTCCTATTGGACTTGCTTCTTGAGAAGATTAATTAACTATAATCTCATTAATCAAGCTTGATTGACCAGTACCAGACAGTTGACACTGTGGTAGCCTGGTAGGGGTTCCCCCCTCTATTTTGGAACTGAATTTGTATTCTAATGTGCGCTTCTCTTCCGTAGGTGATGGACATGGAACATGAACTTCGTGCTCTTAGACTTCAGCTTCGAGAGAAGTCTATATTCTCGGCTAAGCTTCAAAAAGAGGTATATATGGTTCCTTTTCTCAAATTCCCTCTGTGGACATTAAGCTTTTCCCTATTGTCTCTGTTTGCTAATACACTTCACCCTTAAAGCATCTTTTTGCTACATTGTTTTCTTTGTGGTATTACATCGGATTTGCATGGCTTACTTGCCTTTATCAATGTTTTCCAGCTGGCAATGAGCAAGAGAGCGGAAGAGAGTAGATTATGTGTATACCAGTTAGAAGGTGCTCAAACCTTAGGTTCATGTCTTAGAATCAGGCCTCGTGCCAATAATGCTCCTGATCTTTCAAAATGCTCAATTCAGTGGTATCGTGTATCATCTGAGGGTGACCTCAAAGAAATTATATCAGGTGACTATTTACCATATGCTTTTCTTGCATTTGTATCATTTTGTTCTAAGCTTTTGTTTTTGGGCTTTATAGGTCATTCCTTTTCAGCTTGTTTAAACTGAATGCATTCTACTTTATTAATCTTTCTAGTTCATATGTTACTCGGACTCTTATACTCGTATAGTTGTATCGGACATGTGTATGTGCCCAAGTGTCCGATTCGACTATATTATGGATAGTTTCCATAATTTTGGCCTAAAGTGAAGTGTCGAAGTGTCCATACCCTTGGCAGAATGTCGAGGATCCAACAAGGGTATATGAGGTAAAATTAAGAGTCCGAGTAATATATCTCTAGTTTTTTTTTTTTGAAGGAAATATCTCTAGTAATATTTTGGTTTACTATTTATCAAGCAATGTTATGAGGATTTTTTTTCTCACCTGTTTACTAATGTACTTACAGTCTTACAGAGGACACCATTCTGTTTGTGACGGTTGTGATACTTATCTGTATTTTTTGTTCTCACTACATTCATGCTTTCTCAATCTTAAGCAAATAAACTATAATGCCATGATTATGTACCTTGTTTCATCCAGAATATAAGTCAGGTGGCCGTTGCTCACTTTCTGAATTTTGAAGTTCTCATTTTTGAGTTCATGAGAAGAGGATATTCCCCTTGTACTCACTTCATGTAGTTTTCTTGTATTAATTTTTGAGTGGGCTTGGGTTGGGTTGTGATTCGAGATTCAAAACTTGTAATTTGTGCTGCTCATAATTTGGCAATTCAGCCTTTCATCTCAACTCTCTATCTTGTAGGTCACTTTGCTTAGTTATCTACTTCTCTCGTTTCTAGGTGCCAACAAACCTATTTATGCACCAGAACCCTTAGATGTGGGCAAAATTTTACGAGCTGATGTCGTTTCCGATACTCAGACGATTTCAGTGACAACTGTTGCAGCCATTGACCTTGGTTCGTATTCTGTCCCTCCCTTTCTGACTCTCTCTCACACAAAACATAGCACAGACACTTAACTACACACACGAGCGCTTATTCTCTCATCCATAAGATTTTCATCACTTTTGTGACAGCTCCTGGATTGACAAGCTATGTGCAATCACTTCAGCGGAGGTCCAATGCGGAATTCCATGTATGTTATTCCTTTCCCCTATTCGGACTCTTCATATTATCTGAATTATAGTCTTTGATCCTCAAGTCCTCAACACTCCGACATCGGTGTATGTTAATACTTTGACACTTATATTGGGCCAAAAAAATGGCATCTTTGCATAAAATAGACAAGTCATACACTTAGACACATACTTGTGTCAGACATGAGTACCCAAGTCCGAGTCACACAGATTGGGTTCATAGTTCATAGTTGATAGAAGTATTTATTTGCTAAGGTTCTATGAAATTCCTTAAATTAATAAGCTTCCTTTATGGGCATCTCAGGATTCATGACTACAATGGTGCTAATATCTCTATCTTTCCTAGTATTTGCAAGTTGCAACTTCATCACTGTACTGACTGTACTATTTGGTGACATTTTACACATTCATGCAGGTTGTAATATCACAGATGAATGGACATGATTATCCATCACATTCTGTCCATGTATTTCATGTGGGAAGATCAAGACTCAAACTCAGCAGAGGATGGATAAATAAAACCAGGGAGTCATATTCTACATCAATGCAGGTATATAATTTCCCATGCTCACTGGTTTTTGTTATTTACAGCCATAATGCTTGCTAGTAATGACTTCACATTGACGGATTATTACGACTTGGTAGAATCAGAACTCTCAGTTCTTTACGGCCATGCATAATAAACCAGTTTATAGGAGTTCCTCTCAATTGTCCTTGAATGATAGTATCACAGCCCAACCGACATGCAAAAATCATATGGGGATTCCAGTGAATCTATTATCTATCTTACAAAGGGTTTTGAGTACATCGGGTGTAGTCACCACATGAAAGTCAACTTTGTACAAGAGTTGGTTTTTTTATAATTTAGGGTGACAAAACCTTGTTGTATACAAGCTTTTATGCTCTTACAAAAATTGGAGTATGGCAGACATCTGCACATACCCATATGGTCGCATCGACTCAATAATGATGCCACCGAAAGGGAAGAAAGGTCTAGTCCAACACAGTACGGATTCTAGAGTCCACATAGAAAAACAGAACACCCTCTAGTGAGGAATTTACCTATTTTACTCTTACATATGCCATAGACTCGAAAAGAAAGAGAACCCCTGTGCATAGGCTAAAGAGTCCTTACAGAGAGCACGGCCAATTAATCTTACATCTAAGATAGGTCTGAAGAGGTCCAAATGTGCTGTCTTATTTCAAACTAGCACAAATCAGTGGAAAAGGCCGTTTTTTAGAGGCCTGCTAAAAAATTCTCTGATATTTATGGGACATGTACTTATATATCTACAATCTTTATTGTTCTCTTCAATAATCCAGCTATGTGGTGTAAGAGGAGGAGGTAATGCTGCTTCGAAATCATTGTTTTGGCAAGTAAGGAAGGGACTTTCCTATGTTTTGACATTCGAATCCGAAAGAGATAGAAATGCTGCCATTATGATCGCAAGAAAATATGCTCTTGATTGCCATGTAAGTATTTCATTTATCTAACAAAACAATTAACTCCCCTGACTTGTCTTGTTTATTTATAAGGGATAACTTACTAAGCTAATGGCCGCCTTTAAGGCGAGCTCATGAAAGTGTGTAAGCAAGCAAAAGAATATAGCATTCTTCTTTGCCTTTGACATTTTCTTTTCCTTTTTTTGTTGAAATTTATTTGCGACAGGTCGAACTCACTGGACCTAACGAGTGACGATGGAAACTAATATCAAGCCTAACCAAATTTTGGAGCCTCTATTGAATTGAATGCGAGATTAACCTTGATAAAAAAAGTTTCCCTTGATTTTTTTGTTATTTTTGTTATGGCTTTCTTGGTGTGTTGATTTTGGTTGTATATTTGTGTGGTTTTAGATGATATATATAGAATAATGGCTTGTATTGGTTCACTAATCTAGTTACAATCCTTCCTTAGGCATTGGTTATTTTTGTTTGCCTAATTCTTGGTTGTAACCTTTCTTGTTGATATAGATATGATCATGTGCTTTTCACAAAGTGGCGTATACCTTGAATTTGTTTCACAGTTGGCTGAGAATCAGTCATTTTTCTTGTTGTCCTGGAAAATTTCCATAGATCATATGGGCTTCATTCCATAATCGGTAATCCATAGTTAATGGTACAATAAGCTTTGTTATAAGAACATTCGACAACTCTCGAGTTTTCTACTTTTCTATGGGATCTCATAAGAGAACCCCAATATTGTACTCCTGTATCGTTTTTACTTGCTACATTTTTCATATATGAATATCTCTTTTTACTTGATACATTTTTATTTGGTAATCATGATTACTGTTAAGCTTTGGTCAATTTGATCTCCCTTCTCATTAATCTCAAAAACATATTTATACAACCTAAGGACATAGAGTCCTTCACCAAAACTAATTAGGAAACAAATCCTATTTCACAATGAACTTTAATAATAAATAGAGTCCTATTTCCTCACAACCCCCCTCAAGTTGGAGCATGCAAATTTTTGATGCCCAACTTGGATAACAAAAATTCAAACTGAGTCTTACCAAATGCTTTAATAAAAATATCCGCCAACTGAAATTTGGTTGGCACATTAGGAGTAATAAGTTCGTAAGTCACTGCATCCCTAACAAAATGACAATCAGATTCGATATGTTTCGTGTGCTCATGAAAAACAGGAGTCCTGGCAATATATAATGCAGACTGACTGTCACAAAATAACCTCATCCCTGCAGGATGCTGAACTCCAAGATCACCCAAAAGTTGTTTCAACCATTTTAATTCACAAACAATAGCAGCCATAGAACGATATTCTGCCTCTGCAGAAGAACGAGACACAGTAGGCTGCTTCTTAGTTTTCCAGGAAACAGGAGAATAACCCAACAGAACAAACCATCCACTCAAAGATTGTCTAGTAAGAGGACAACTAGCCCAATCAGAATCACACCAACCTTCCAGACAGAGAGAACTATCAGAACGAAATAATATTCCCTGTTCTGGATTTTTCTTCAAATACCGCACCACTCGCAGGGCGGCCTCCCAATGAGCAACACGTGGTGCCTGCATAAACTGTGATAAGATATGAACAGAATATGCCAAATCAGGATGAGTAACAGTAAGATAAATCAATCGCCCCATCAAACGCCTATACTGCTCGGCGTTGTCCATTAAAGGACCATCAGCCAAAGCGAGCTGATGATGCTGTTCCATAGGAAAGTCTGCAGGTTTAGCTCCCAACAACCCACACTCCGAAATAATGTCCATAGCATATTTTCTCTGGCTCATAAATATTCCCTGTGGACCTCTGGCAACTTCCAGGCCTAAAAATTACTTCAAAACACCCAAATCCTTCATTTTAAAACATTTTCCAAGATAAGTTTTGAAGTTCAGTAAAGCTTTCTGATCGTTCCCTGCAATAATCATATCATCCACATATATAAGCACATTGAGCTAAATGTGCTTCCTGGTCAGAGTGAATAGAGAATAATCAGAATAAGACTCCTTAAAACCATAAGATTTCAAAGCAGCAACCAATTTTGCAAACCAGCATCTAAGTGCCTGCTTCAATCCATACAACGACTTTTTCATCCTGCACACAATGTTAGTATTATTTTTCGAAAAACCTGGAGGAATTCGCTGTAATACTCCGTATTTTTGGGAGTTATTCTATTATAAATAAGAAAATATAAAGAATAAAGTTGAAAGTATAAATATAGTTTGGGTAAGCCTACAGTTATATTTTAAATATACAACCTACTTTTTGTTTTATTTTCCTAAGGGGAGGAGTCTAGTTTTATTTTGAAAAGATTGTATTTGTGGGAAAAAGCTTGAGGTGATTTTTATTCCTCTTGAGATATATATCGTACAATGCAGTGATATTAGGCAAAAGCTATCACTAAGGAAACTCTATCTTTTTGGAAACAATCTTCCAAAATCTATGCCTAAAATATATACTTAACACCCCCCCTCAAGTTGGAGCATGGGGTTCAAAAATGCCCAACTTGGACATTAGAGTATCAAATGAAGCTTTGCCAAGAGCTTTTGTGAAGACATCGGCAAGCTGAGTCGATGTTGGAACATAAGATGGAGAGATCAAACCATCTTGAATGGCATCACGAACAAAATGACAATCGACTTCAATGTGCTTAGTTCTTTCATGAAAAACCGGATTTTTGGCAATGTGAAGAGCAGATTGACTATCACAGAAGAGAGGTATAGCCTTAGGATGATGAACACCAAGGCTAAGTAACAAAGCCTTCAACCATTTCAACTCACATGTAATGGCAGCCATAGAACGATATTCAGCCTCAGCAGAAGAGCGAGAGACAGTGTGCTGCTTCTTTGTTTTCCAGGAGATAGGGGAGTGACCAAGAAAAACTAACCAACCAGTCAAAGAGCGGCGAGAAATGGGACAAGCAGCCCAATCAGAGTCGCACCAACCCTGAAGAGAAAGATCACTATCAGCACGTAACAAAATGCCTTGACCAGGAGTCCCCTTTAAATAACGAACAACACGAAGTGCGGCTTCCCAGTGCTCAATCCGAGGAGTCTGCATGAACTGAGAAAGAATATGAACTGAGTAAGCCAAATCAGGTCGTGTAACAGCCAAATATATTAAGCGCCCGACCAGACGCCTATAAGTTGCCGGATCAGCAAGGAATTCGCTAGTGGCAAGGGCAAGTTTGTGATTCTGTTCAATCGGCGAACCACAAGGCTTGGCCCCTAAGAGACCAACTTCAGAAACAATATCTAGTGTATACTTTCGTTGGCATAGAAAAATACCTGAAGTACTACGGGCAACTTCAATACCAAGAAAATATTTCAATGAACCCAAATCCTTCATCTTGAAACAGTCACTGAGATATGCTTTGAATGTGAGAAGCGCAGCGGAATCATTACCAGAAATAATCAAGTCATCCACATATACAAGCACATTAATTTGTACCGGGCCCTTAGTGAAAGTGAAAAGAGAATAATCAGAGTAAGATTGAAGAAAACCATACTCTGTGAGAGAAGACGCCAACTTGGCAAACCAGCAACGAGGAGCCTGTTTCAATCCATATAAAGATTTCTGCAATCGGCAGACAAGAGAAGGATCAGAGCACTCAAAACCTGGTGGAAGTTTCATATAAACCTCTTCCTGAAGATCGCCATGTAAGAATGCATTATGAACATCCATCTGATGAAGCTCCCAATTTTTGGAAGCAGCAATGGCAAGAAAGGTACGAACGGTAGTCATCTTGGCAACGGGAGCAAAAGTTTCATTATAATTAATCCCAGCTTCTTGATGATTGCCTAAGACCACCAAGCGAGATTTTAGGCGTTCAATTTCACCATTAGATTTAAATTTTGTACTATACACCCATTGACTACCAAGAGCACGTTTACCAGGGGGTAGAGAGGTGAGAACCCAAGTACCATTATCTTCCAAAGCCCGAATTTCCTCTTGCATAGAGGCTTTCCAACCAACATCTGTCATAGCCTCCTTAAAAGAGCGGGGATCATGTCCCGAAATAATAGCTGCAAGAAACTTACGATAATTCCTAGAAAAATGTGTACAATTAATATAATGTGCCAAAGGATAGGGAGTACCTGAGGGCGGTGAAGGAGACGGAGGAGAGGGAGATGGACTATCGTACAATGCAGTGATATTAGGCAAAAGCTATCACTAAGGAAACTCTATCTTTTTGGAAACAATCTTCCAAAATCTATGCCTAAAATATATACTTAACATATTTTTTTCCTACATTAGGTATTATAAACAAAGAGAGGGGATTGACTTTTATTCTCTCACACTTTTATTTCCTAGTTTTGAGTATTACGTTGTTCCTTATTCTCCATTGTTAAACCTTGTTCCACTTTTCCATTAATCCAAGTTTTGAGGTATTCTTAATTTCTTTCTTCTTGCTTTTGTTTATTGTTGCTTCAATTTTGTAATTGCTCATAATTCCAATAATGAATTCTAGGTTTATTATTGAATTTGCTTTAGTTATTTCAATTATGAGTGAGTAGTCTATTTTCTAGGGCAAAGTGAGGAAAGCCATGTTTATACCATGATATTTATGCTTTGAAATTATTTGATTCATGAATTAGGGTTTTGAGTAATTCCAATTGATAAGTTTAAATAGTTTGATTCTTGTAATTGGCCAATATCAAGAGTTAATTAATTTGCTAATAGGAATTAGAATTGAAAGATCATATTCTTAGAGGCTTCATTACAATTGGCAATTCTGAATATGTTAGCGGTCATACTGCATAGGTTGAATTGAAAGTGTTAATGCCCGACCGAAGGATTAACCATTTCTTTAATTACTCACCCTCTAGTTTATTTGTCATTGAATTGTTTTGTATTCTTAGATTGGTATAAGCATGGTGGACCGAACGTATGCCCTAGACTTTTAATTAATTGATTAAACCATAATCTTGTTATTTGATAAGTGCATATTCTAACATCATTTAGTTGCATATTAGGGTGCATTTTCATGTAGCATTAGAGCATTTACATTGCATTTATGCATATTTAGGTCCCTTTTTATAAGCTACGATGCTTTCACGGGTTGTTTGGTCTTTTGATGTAATCTCAGGTACTTTGGACTCCTATTTGATAATATGATGATTAAGGCACCTGGATGACCTTCAAAACGATATATCATGTACCCAAAACGGATTGGAAGTGAAGAAGATACACACGACTTTGTGTACTTGTGCGAAATATGACACCTCTGCACCATTTTACCCATAACGTTTGACACAAGAATGATAATAAGGTAATTCCAACTGGGTTGGAATCTAGACTTCAAGAGATTTCCAACGATATATTACATATATAAAACAAAGCTCTGGATCAAAAGTTATAGTTGTTCAAAGTTGAGCTGAAGCCACTGCCTCGCCCGCACGCCCGTGCGGATTTATGCTCGACCGTGCAACCTACAATCAAAAGCCACGAATGGTTATGCCTTACTCGCACGACCGAGCGAGATTTCGCTCGACCGTGCACGACCCTGCACGCCCGTGCGCGTAGTTGCTTGCCCGTGCAACCTGCTGTAATGTCGTATCTTCCGCGTGACCTAACTTATGTCGGTTTATATTAATCTTAGCTTATAAATAGGACTTTAAACATTATTTTGAGCAGCTTAGATATTATATCATCATTATTAGTTTATAACTAGGGTTTTTAGAGAGAGAAGTTAGAGAGAAAAACTTGTAGATCTTCATAGTTCTTCAAGACTCCACCTTTCTTCCATTAATTCAAGTATCTCTTTTCTTCTTCTCTTCTCCTTGTTTTCTATTATTATGTTTTATTATTCTTCTATATATTTATTTATTTCAATTATGCTTTCATAGTTTTATAATCTATGGTTAAGTTGAACCCTAGTATGATTTAATTCATGATTATTTCTTTACATTCTCAAATTAATTGCTTAATTGTTCTTGCTTAATTAATTGTGCATATTCCAATACTAGATTAGGGATAACTAGCTAGTATTGTTATGATTCCATTGTCTTGATCACAACGGGAGTTGGATTTTGACAGATTTGAATATTTCAATTAAGGACATGAAGTTCTCCACGGGAGTAGGTAGAATGGATTGTTAGGAAGTTAGAGTAACGCATTTAATGTCTTTAATTTGCATGATTCCACGGGAGTAGGCTTGAGTGCATATTAGGGAAGCCGTAGATACTCGGGAGAGTTTTATGGTATTTTATAGGGTGTACTTTTCCTTGTGATCATTTAATCAATTAGTTTGGGGTAGGAAGTATTATTGTATTAATTCATGCTAGTGGGGATACTTAACTCTAGAGTCTTATATTTTGATATTGATTAATATAGTTTATTCCACCATCATTGATATCAATCTCCTTTAGTCTTACCATTGTTTAAGAACTAATCATATAACAACTTTCTCTCTATGGGATCGACCCTGACTTACCCTACTACATAGTTAGGAGGATTAGTTAGGTTATTTATTTTTGTTAGGTGCGCGACACGCCTATCATTATTTCTTGTTTCTAGTTTAGATATTGATCAAATCAACATTCTGTTTCCTGAGATAGTTTAATATAATTAAGAGAAAATCGATAGATTTCCTCTCCCTGTGGGATCGACCCGTATTTGCTAAGTCTCTGCTAACAACAGACACCGTGCAATTGCGGTATTACTTTTTCAAATCATCAAGTTTTTGGCGCCGTTGCCAGGGAAACAGCTAGTTTCTATCGCTTTTGTTTAATTATTTGAACTATTGCTACTGTCTCATTGGAACTTCAAGTTCCAATTGAGGCAATCTCACTGCATAGTTTTCATTGTTTCTTTTATGCCTAGGTCCAAAAGAACAGGTACTCCAGTTCCAACTGATTCTGATCTTGAGAGAACCATCAGACAACTGAAAAAGTAACATAAGAAGAAGAAGCAGTCTGCTAACCAGGGAAAATCCACGGAAGGTCTTTCAGAGCCAATCATGCCTCCTAAGTCACTGAAATCTAATGGGGTACCTTCCCCTGGTGGCATTCCCACAGGTCCTACTATGCCCACCATAGAAGCGGCAAACTTTGAGATCAAGTCTGCCCTCATCAACATGATCCAACAGAACCAATTTGGAGGGCATCCAACTGAAGACCCTGCTAACCATTTACAACGATTTCAGCAACTTTGCCATACCATCAAGCACCAAGGGGTCACTCCTGATCAGTTGAAGGTTATGGTTTTTGAATTCTCTTTGAAGGATAAAGCTCAAAAGTGGTTTAACGACGTTAAAGAAATAGAGTGGAGTGCTATATCTAAAGCATTCTTGAGAGAGTATTATCCTCCAACCCAAACAGCAGAAATCAGGCATAAACTGCCGACATTTTTACAAGAGCCTGATGAGACACTAAAAGAAGCATGAAATAGGTTCAAAGACCTACAGAGAGAGTGCCCACACCACAACCTTGATAAGTGGTCCATTACCCAAGCCTTCTACAATGGTCTGCAACCCCATATCAAGAGTACATTTGATTCATCTGCATGGGGTGTTTTCCTAGATAAGGAGGTAGATGAAGGATACGATTTTCTGGCCAATCTCGCAGCCAATGATCATAGTTCTTCAAGAAGTGCTACAAAGAAAAAGTTGGATGTTGACGCATATGCACTTCTATCATCCCAGGTTGCACAGTTGAGTATGAAGATGGATGCACTGAAATATTTGCAGTCTACTACTCCCCCTATGAGTATTAATGCGATGTCTGCTATGACACCTATTACCTCTTCTTACTGTGAGGTGTGCGGTATTCAAGGTCACTTTGGTCATGATTATTCGTACAGTCAACCAATTCAGATGGAGCACACAAATGCCTTTCAGCAAAGACCTCCACACAACCCGTACTCCAATACATTCAACCTAGGGTGGAAGGATCATCCTAACTTCTCATACCATAGCAACAATGTTCGGAACCCTCAACATATGCCACAAGCCTCTTACCAACCACCTCATCAAAACCCACCACAACATGCTGCTAGACCACAATACTACCAAGGGGCCCCTCAGAATCCTCCTCCTGGCTTCAGTAGGCCCTCACACCAAGGCTATCAGCAACAACCTTCTCAAAATGCCGGCTCTCAAGAGCCTACTCTGTCTGATGTCATGAAGATGATAATTTCTATGAAACAGAGTACTGATGAGAGCATTAAGGAGTTGAAAAATGCAACAAAACACTTGGAGACTCAACTTGCTCAAGTAGCTACGAACAATACTCAAAGGCAGCCAGGTCAATTACTAGGACAATCCATCCCCAAGGAGACTGTCAATGCCATTACTCTTCGAAGCGGCACCAAGTATGATGCTCCTCTCATGCCCACTAATGATATGACTCCTCGACAGAAAGAAGGTGTTGTGAATGATAAAAAGGGTGAAGATATCTCAAAAGCTAAACTAGATCTAGAAAAAGGAGATGAAGTAGGGAAGAAGAAGGAGAAGGTTACTGACTCTCCTATTATACCACGGTTGCCCTTTCCTCACAGGATGCAAAAGTCTAAAGTGGATCAACAATTTGGTAAGTTCATGGCCATGGTCAAGAACCTTGAGGTAACAGTTCCTTTTACTGATTTGATTTCTCAAAACCTGTATATGCCAAGTTTTTGAAAGATATGATCACCAAGAAAAAGGATTTTGGTGGTATAGATAGAGTTGCTCTAACTGAAGAGTGCAGTGTTGTTTTGCCGAATAAAATCCCACCAAAACTCAAGGATCCTGGTAGTTTTTATATCCCTTGTCAAGTAGGTGCATTGTTTATTGATAAGGCTCTATATGATTTAGGTGCTAGTGTGTCTGTCATGCCTCTTTCTATTTACAATAGGTTGAATATGGGACCTTTGAAATGCACACAAATTACTCTGCAAATGGCCGATCGTTCTCTGAAATATCCTTTGGGTATTTTAGAGGATGTACCTGTTAGGGTTGGGAAATTCTACATTCCTGTTGATTTTGTAGTACTATATATGGAGGACAGTCAAATTCCCATTATTTTGGGTAGACCTTTCTTATGTACTGCAGGTGCTGTTATAGATGTCAAGTCTGGTTCCTTGACTTTAAGTGTTGGTGATGATACTGTTACTTTTAAGTTAACCAATGCTATAAAGTCTCCTATGCTTGAGCACACTTCTTGCAGGGTAGATTTTTTGGAGGAGGATGTTGTTCTTGACCCCCCAGATGTGCTGATAAAGGACACATTACAAACTTTACATTGTTTAGATTCGTCTGCAGGTGATATAAAGAAAGACGATCACGCTGAAACCCCACATGTGACCATGCCAGTGGTTGAGAGAGACAAAGATACGATTGACAAAGTAGCAAAGTTCATGGTCGTTGTGCAGCGTGTGAAGTTGTCCTATGGAGGAGCCACTCTAGGTATGTTTGAGCCACCATAGCTTACTGATATGAGGTAACATGGTCGTGCGGGACCTTTATAAACCAGCGCTTTCCGGGAGGCAACCCGTCTTTTCTTTTATTTTGCGATTGGTGCCCTTTACATGTGAGTTCTTTCTTCCCTCTTGCTGCAATGAGGTCATTACCGAGTTCAGCTTGGGGGGAGGATCTCTGTAAGTCCACCTTTCTTTATTTAATGCTTTCTTAGTTTAGATTAGTGTAGTTTATTGCTTTCTTAGTTAAAAAAAAGCATAAAAAAAGAACGAGTTTGATATGAACATTTGAGTTGCATGATTGTTTCCCTGTGCCCCATTGTTTTGATGAATGTTTTGGCTCTTAATCTATGATATTTGGCATGAGGGGTTGTTAGTCTTGATTTGATTCCCAATCTTCCATGACCCTTGATTGCATGATACTTGTGGCACTCGCATTGATTGTGGATCTAAGTTGGTTAGACTGTGCGATTAATTGAGCTATGGATGCCTATCTTTCATCTAGTCTTCCTTTTTTTTTTGTGAATAGTTCCTCAGTTATGATATTGGTCTTGATTTTGATCCTGTACTCTTTGAAATTTGATGTGCATACATTTTGACATGATTGAGGCGTTATTTTCATACTTTCTAGCTCCAGAGTTCCAATTGATTACATTATTCCATCTCTAGCCCCGCTGAAGCCTTTATGTCTGTTTATGATTACTAACCTTCATTACAAGCCCCTTAGCCTTAATTGATTTTTTTTCCAAGCCTAGCTTGGGGGAGCATTAATAGAGCGATTGGTTTGTTTTGATAGTTATGTATACTTTGATGTGTGCTAGTTGGAGTTGGATTATGATGAGACTATGATTGACTTGGGACTTCATATATGAAAAACAAAAGAAGAGAAGTTCAAGAAAAAAAAAGAAAAAAAAAGGAACAAAAAGGTTGGAAATTGAATAAAGTGATGTTTGAAGAAAAAAAGTGCAAAGAAAGTGAAAATGGTGCTTGATTTAAGAAAATGCAAGTGATCTTTTGGAGATGTTGGTGTTTGGAGTTATGAAGGCCTCATTGGCCTAGTTCTTCTAGTTTATGCTCCTCCATGCTTGGTTAATCCACCACATTCCCAAACTATTTCCATACCCTTAAACTCAGCCCCATTACAACCTTTAAAATCCTCATGATCTTTATGTGTTGCATTATTGGATTGAAAGTGAGTCAATGGATCAAAGTTAAAGAGTAAGTGTCGTTTCTGAGTCGACTGAACTAGGTTGAGTGTCATTATGTTACCTTCCAAAACACACGAGAGTAGTGAGTTGGGAAGGGACATATGGTGGAAATGGAGAGTGATCTTCCTTGGTGAGCACCATCTTAGCATCAACATGATATGCATAGTAACCTTGCTTGATTGTCTTTCTCGGCTATTGGTTGTTGGATTGATATGATTGATTGATGATGATGCATGCCTTCTTGAATGATTTTGAGTCCACTGATACTTTGAACTGAATTTTCCATGGGGTGAAACAATTTCATGATGTAACTCATTGTTTGTGTTGCTTGGGGACAAGCAACAGTTTAGCTTGGGGGAATTTGATGAGTCATTTTTATATATAGTTTTTAGGCATTTTTAGGTTGCATTATTAGATCATTTTAGTTCATATAGTTGTATTTTAGGTGTCTTTTACATAATTTATCCATTTTGTGCTATATTACAATTCGTTTGTGGTTTTCTTCATGTTTCAGGTAGTTTCATAGCTATTTGGATGCATTCGAAGTAAATTCGGGCAAATTGGATAATAGTTGAAGTGGAAGTCGATGAATCGAGGTTGTTGACCGAGGTACTATACTTATGGATGTTTTTATGCGAGTTTTAGTGTTGAACGAAGTGTTCTTAGCTCCCATGAGGCACGTGTCACATCTTCGAAGTGTGAAACGGAGTTGTAATCAAAGAAATTCAATAGTCGCGAAATGACGAGGATGACACATGTTCACTGCTTTGGTCGTATCTTGATTTTTACACATCGGATTGATGCGATTCCAATTGGGTTGGAAAGTAGACTCAAAGAGCTTCGAATCAATAGGTCACATGCCCAGTGCTTCATTCTTACAGCCCTGCGAATCCGACCCTGCGAATCTGGCCGCAGGCTCCTTGTTGCGCCAATTCCCGCGCCCGTAGCTTCGACGAAGACTTCCTCCACCTCGGTACTTCCCACCCGCAGGATTTCACGGCCTCCAAACCTGCGGGCGCAGGTTTGGCCGAGTGGGGGCTAAGTTGCACGCCCCCCTCCTAGTTCTCCTTGGCGTTTTTGTTTTCTTTTCCTAAGGGGAGGAGTCTAGTTTTATTTTTTTTCCTACATTAGGTATTATAAACAAAGAGAGGGGATTTACTTTTATTCTCTTACACTTTTATTTCCTAGTTTTGAGTATTACGTTGTTCCTTCTTCTCCATTGTTAAACCTTGTTCCACTTTTCCATTAATCCAAGCTTTGAGGTATTCTTAATTTCTTTCTTCTTGCTTTTGTTTATTGTTGCTTCAATTTTGTAATTGCTCATAATTCCAATAATGAATTCTAGGTTTATTATTTAATTTGCTTTAGTTATTTCAATTATGAGTGAGTAGTCTGTTTTCTAGGGCAAAGTGAGGAAAGTCGTGTTTATACCATGATATTTATGCTTTGAAATTATTTGATTCATGAATTAGGGTTTTGAGTAATTCCAATTGATAAGTTTAAATAGTTTGATTCTTGTAATTGGTCAATATCAAGAGTTAATTAATTTGCTAATAGGAATTAGAATTGAAATATCATATTCTTAGAGGCTTCATTACAATTGGCAATTCTGAATCTGTTAGCGATCGTACTGCATAGGTTGAATTGAAAGTGTTAATACCCGACTGAAGGATTAACCATTTCTTTAGGGCCCGTTCGGTATCACTGTCAGTTTTCAGTTTTTGGTTTTTATGATTTTAGAACTATATGATATGAGTTGTATAATAAGGTTAAAATTAGTCATATTGATAGTAAACATGCTAATTTTGAAAACTGACAACAGAAAACTGGAAACTACTTTTTCTGGTTTCCATACTTTTGTTTTTGGTTCTCAAAAAAACTTAAAACTGGAAACAAACAACGATAACGAACGGGCCCTTAATTACTCACCCTCTAGTTTATTTGTCATTGAATTGTTTTGTATTCTTAGATTGGTATAAGCATGGTGGACCGAACGTATGCCCTAAACTTTTAATTAATTGATTAAACCATAATATTGTTATTTCTTGTTTCTAGTTTAGATATTGATCAAATCAACATTCTGTTTCCTGAGATAGTTTAATATAATTAAGAGAAAATCGATAGATTTCCTCTCCCTGTGGGATCGACCCGTATTTGCTAAGTCTCTTCTAACAACAGACACCGTGCACTTGCGGTATTACTTTTTAAAATCATCAGTAGCATCAACTGTACTTCCATCCGGCAAACCTATTGGACATCCATTAATTTTCCGAACATTATGCAACAACGAAAACGTGCACGTAACATGATGAGTTGCGCCCGTATCTATAATCCTAGAAGACTTACCAGACAGACGATCTTAAGGCTTAGGTAAATTTAAAAGTTTAAGTAGATTCTGCCACTGATCCGGGGTAAGACCCGCGAGCCCAGCAGCCGTAGCATCAGTCGTTCGAGCAGCAGTAGAGGTCGACGCAGCACCTGACGTGCTGGTCGTGGCCTTGTTGGGGCGCGCAGAGGGCTCGACTGCGAGCCTCGACCACGGCCTCCTCGGCCACCACGCGAGGAGCGCCCCCCTCAATTTCCACACGGGCGATCCCCCCACCAATCGGGGTAGCCCACCACCTGAAAACAGCCACTAACTTCATGCCCAGATTGATTACATTGAGTGCAGATTACCTTAGATTTGTCAAAGTTGCGATCTCGATTGCGAACCTCAGTCTTAAAGGCCAAAGCATCACCCGGGGTAGGCAAAGCCGACGCGACAAGGCCACGCAAACGTTCTTCTTGCGCCACATAGTGATAGGCGCGTGTCACGGTGGGCAACGGATCTTGAGCAAGCAACGTCGAGCGAAGAGGGGCATACGCATCATCAAGCCCAATCAAAAAGCGATGCAAACGATCGTGTTCCCGCATCTTATCAAGAAATCGAGTGACAGGGTACTCGGATCCACCCGTAGGACAGGTTGGAGCAACCTCCTGCGACGCAACCTCGTCCCATAGTCGAGAAAGGCGTCCATAATAGGAAGCCAATGATTCGCCTGTTGCTTGCTTGCACTCACCAATCTGAGATTTTAATTGACAAATTCGAGTGCCATTAGAGACACAAAATCATTCCTTTAAGTGTTTCCACAATTCATGGGCATCCTCAAAATATGAAACCGTAACGCGAAGAGAAGCTAAGGAGAAATCGCGTTAAGAAGCCATAAAACACTAGTAGAATAAATGCTTATTGCTGCGGTCATTAAGTGGCATATTGCGGCGGTTTTAACCGCGCAGCAATTCAGGGTGCATCAATATTGCCGCGGTTTTAAACCGCAGCAATAGGCCAAGATATTGCTGCGGTTTCTGGAACAAACCGCAGCAATAGATTACGCCTATTGCTGCGGTTCCTAGCCAAAACCGCAGTAATATGTATGTTTTTATGTTAAAAATTTGGTCTATTGCTGCGGTTTCTATCCAAAACCAAAGGTAACTAAGACGAACTAGTACAACATATTGAATTCATGCAATGACTTGAAAAAGCATCAAAAATATAAATGAAAGAATGCAAAACTAAAAATAACTGGATACAAAAGAAATTATAATTAAACAAATAAAAATATACAACAAACACTAACAGATCCAAAAAAAACAACAGAAACCTACCTAAAAAATCCTAAAATCTCATTGATGTAGAAAAACTAAATGTACACAATGGGAAAAAATAAAATATCATCACCTAACCACAGATCTTAAAAAAACAAATCCTAAATAAAAAAGAAATAAAAAAAAAAGAAAAAAAAATATATACGGCTTCGATCTAACCTATAGCCACGGCGACGGTTAAGGCGAGTCACGGGTCAGTGCGCGGTTTCACGATCGGTTTCACACATTTGTTTGAAAGCGAAGTGAGAGGAAAGAGATTGAGAGGAAATCGACGAGAAGGCATTGAAATCGACGAAAGAGGTGGTTCTCTCTCGTCCCCTGCCACCGGGAAACCGACGAGAAGGCACTCACCTTATGAAAACGACGAGCGACCATCACGAGAAAGCAGATCCGACGAGCGACCACCACGAGAAAGCAAGCCTGGCAAACATCAAAGCGCACTTGAGATCGTCGATGAAGAAATCGAGTTACAAAAGAACTTCGGCGCACTTCGAGGAGGAATTTCGTCCACTGCTTCGTCGAATTATCAGAAGAAACCGTTGGTTACCATCGAAGAGAGAGAGGCGAGAAGGGAGAAGCGAAAATGAGTCGTCAGAAACCGGAGACTCGTCAATTTTATTTGAGGGTTTAGGGATGAGAGATGAGGGAGGAAGAAAAACGGCTGAGGGATGTGAGGGATAAAATGAACCCTAGCGTGTTGTAATAGTGGAGACTTGTCAATTTTTTTTTTTATTTTAAAAGTCTATTGCTACGGTTTTAGGTAATAACCGCAGCAATAGGTTTAAATATTATTTTTTTAAATATATTGCTGCGGTTTTTGTCAGAAACCGCAGCAATATGTCTGGTCAAATAGTCAACTTTTTCCAAAAATTTTCCCGTTGAAACCATATTGCTGCGGTTTTCGGCCGAAACCGCAGTAATATGGTTATTTTATATTTTACCTTTTCTTTTAACGTGATATATTGCTGCGTATGGGTAAAACCGCAGCAATAAGCAATTATTCTACTAGTGAAATAATCATAGAGTGAATAGTACTCCAATCTGCAAGACGTTCCGGAGTTGTAGGTTTCGGAATCGTTCCATCAAGAAAACCAAGTTTACGTTTTGCATTAAGGGACATGCGTATCGCGCGTGCCCAATCATCAAAGTTATCATCTTTCAATTGAATATGAGTTATGAGATTTCCTGGATTATCATTCGAGCCTAGGAAGAAAATCGGATCCGGTTTCTCTGGCTTTGGGTCGTTCGAACCACCGCCGGCCTTTGTCATCACGACACGCCTTGAGCTGCGGCAGTAGGTGCGAAGGGGGGTATCGATTTTGTTCGACCCTCGTGAGGAAGGTCGAAGGGTTTAGTCGTAAGTTTAGGGAGAAAAAAAAATTTAGGCTCTTGATACCATGTTAAGCTTTGGTCAATTTGTTCTCCCTTCTCATTAATCTCAAAAACATATTTATACAACCTAAGGGCATAGAGTCTTTCACCAAAACTAATTAGGAAACAAATCCTATTTCACAATAAACTCTAACAATAAATAGAGTCCTATTTCCTCACAATTACCTATAAAAAGGTACCAATATTTTCCTCTAATTTTGTCATTGTCATACTTATAACTCCAAATATTTATCAATTTTCCATAAAGTTATAACAAGGAGTAAATATAAGAAGAAAAGCACAAGCCATGCACAAAAGAAAACATGCAAAGATATGAGCTGGTTGTAACTGTAACGCATATAATTAACTAAAAGGCGGATTAAGTACCTTCTGCAAAAAAAATTAAGCACAGTTGTTTCAATACCTTGTGAGTCACTGAGTTGTGACATTCCTCAGATTTCTTATTTGTATTGAGACATTGCAATATGTTGCAGTTTCATCGTATGAAGATCGCTACAAGAAGTAAATTACAAAATTATTAGGAGAAAGATCATATGTACCAAATAAGGTTTTCCTCCTTGATAAAGTTTTTAACTTGGATCCTAGATGTCTTGAATTCGAATCTTGTCAATTAAAACTAAGAAATTATGAGACTGATGTTAGGTCAGATTCTTCTTCTTACCATAGAAAAATAAAGGAGAGAAAAATCATATGATGAGCATGCATAACAGTTAAAAAGAAGAAGACCCCTTAGCAATTGGCATGCTTAACATCCCTAACTAGTAATTACACTCCTAATTACATCCCTTTAATCCGTTTTCGTACCACCTAAGGAAAACACACACTTAAAAAGAAAAAAGAAAAAAGAAAAATAGAGACAAAAATATGGTCTATTATTGATTTAGTGATACTTCCATCTTAATTATGATCCATCTCACCTCAGACGCTATAATTAAATATACAACAAAGAAATGAAAAATGCTTAATACCCATAACAGAAATATATAATGAAGAATTTCTTTATTTATGTCTAAATATATTAAAATTTAACTCAATTTTATGTGTAAGGTGCATTTTGCATTTAATGATATTTGTACAAAGAAGGTAGAAAATGATTTTTCCCCTCAAAAAACATTTTTTTTTATTTGAGGAGAACCCATCAAAAAACATAAATGGTACAACAAAAAAAAGAGGCACCCAACGGTTAGAAATTCAAAAAATTAGACCGTTGGATAGAAAGGCTCCTTTCTTTCCATCTTACAAAATAGGGCACTCTCATTACCAGGTAATTAATTGGTGACAACAGACAACAGAAGTAGAGAGATAAACCCTAATTTTACTGATTCAATCCTCTTTTTCTTTCTCGTTCGATTGAAATCAATGGCTTCAAGAGTAGTCATCCCTCAATTACATCATAGAGGTTTCTCTCTCTTCCCCCAATTTATTCTTTCATTTGTTGCAACTTAAAGTTTCATTCTTCATGATTTCACAATTTCATGATTTAATCAACCCTTTTTCTGACTTGATCATCTGCAAATTGTTTTGCGTTGAAAAGATGTTCTGGGTTCCATTAATTTGCCCAATTTTTTTTTTGTTTTTTTATTGCTTTTTTTTGTTGGGTGTTTAGTAGCTTATAGAGTTATAGCGATTTAATCTCTTTAACTTTCATTCAAGCTTATTGTTTAATTTGCAACCGATACGATTTCTTATGACGGTTCATGTTAGCCGATCCTGGATCATCTTGGGACTAAGATTTTGTTGTTGTTATTGTTGGGTGTTAAGTAGCTTCTGGATCAATGTTAATTCTTGTATTTAAAGAGATGATCGAGAATCTTTGAATTTTAGTAGAATTAGCTTCATTTTTCCTGTCTTTAATGTAATAAATTGACATGTAAATTTGCAGTTGAAGGTAAAGGTGGAATTAAACAAAAAGATGTAGTAGAAGGAAAAGGAAGAAACAGGAAAGCTCTGAATGATATTGGTAATCTAGTAACAATTCCAGATGTTGAAGGCAAGGTGCAACGACCCATCACAAGGTCTTTTTTTTTTTTTTTTGTAATCTTGGAATTTCATTTTATTTTGTTGATTTATGTTGATTTTCCCATTTTTGTGATACTTATTTTGTTCTTTGTTTACAGGAGTTTTGGTGCAAAATTACTTGCAAATGCACAGGAGAAGGTTAGTCCTAAAAACAATTCTGTAATAACTTTGGGTTAATTTCTGTAGGTTAATTTATAATTTGATTTGTTATTTTATTGGGATGAAATTTATATTGATGTATATATAATATGGCAGGCGGCGCAAGGGGTGGCGAGAAAGGCAATGGCAGTGCCGAAGCCACAGGTAAAGAAGCCGGTCCTGACGAAACCGAAACCAGTGGAAGTGATTGAGAAACGTCCTAATACAGAGGAGGTAAAACAGGAGAAGGTGGTGTCCCAGAGTGAAAAATCAGCTGCTTCTAAGAAGAAGAAAAAGAAGGCTCCTACTATGACTGCTCTACTTACTGCTAGGAGCAAGGTAAATCTGGACTGCTTTATGGTATTTAAAATTTTTCCTATTTCAATGTTGGTGATGTGTAGAACTGTAAATGAATATATGTATCAACTATCAAGGTTACTCGAACTCTTCATTTTAACTCAATTACCCACGTAGGATCCTCGACACTAAGTAGTAAGTATGAACCCTTTGAGAGTTCATTTTGTGCCAAATCTTGGACATTCTTCATAATGATAATATAGCCAAGTCGGACACTTGGACATATACCCATGTCCTATACACGAGTATTCAACTCCGAGTAACATAGTTAATGTAATACTTTGATTAGTCTGTTAGATGTGGTTCTTCGTAATATAGAATTAATCTATTGAATGTGATTCTTGAGTCTGATCTCAAGCTTTTTTTTTGGGTTAGGCTGCTTGTGGTCTGTCTAACAAGCCAAAGGAAGCAGTAGTTGACATTGATGCTTCTGATGTTGATAATGAGTTAGCTGTGGTTGAGTATGTTGAAGATATCTACGTGTTCTATAAGCTAGCAGAGGTATATCTTCAAACTAAATCCAATTTTACTTAACCATGATTCTTGAGAAAGTAAAATGGACTGATGAATTCTCTATGTTGTTTCTTCTGGGTGGTAGAACGAGTGCAGGCCTCGTGACTACATGGACTCGCAACCTGAAATTAATGAGAAAATGAGGGCTATCTTAGTTGATTGGTTGATTGAAGTACACAAGAGATTTGATCTTATGCCAGAGACCCTTTATCTCACCATTAATTTGATTGATCGATTTCTTTCGCTGCAAGCCGTCCCAAGGAGAGAACTGCAGCTTGTGGGCCTTGGTGCAATGTTAATTGCTTGCAAGTATGAGGAAATCTGGGCTCCTGAGGTACAGCAAAACTATATAGTATTAGTTTTGAAGTACTTCATAGCAAAGTTTAAAGCCCTTTATTAATACAAATCTTGTAAAATTTCCAGGTTAAGGACTTTGTGGCCATATCAGATAAGGCTTACAGCAATGATCAGGTTCTGAAGATGGAGAAGGCCATCCTAGGCAAGCTTGAATGGTATATAACTGTTCCTACACCTTGTGTTTTCCTCTCGCGCTACATCAAGGCTTCGGTTCCTGATAATGAAGTGAGTATACAAGATCAAATGCTTAATGTTCTTGTACAAATAATATTGTTAATCTGAATTATTATAACAAAAAATGTTATGCAAATTATTGCAGACGGAGAACTTGGTTAATTTTCTAGCTGAACTTGCTCTAATGCATTATGGATGCATCTCCTTTTGTCCATCCATGGTTGCTGCCTCAGCAGTCTACGTTGCTCGCCACACTTTGTTCAAGACACCTGTTTGGACCGAGACACTCGAGAGTCATACCGGGTTCTCAGAGTCACAACTCATGTAATTTCCTTTACCAAAACAGAACATTTTGCTTATATAATTGTGTCTGGATTGATTAATTATTGACTTGATTCTATTGGTTATTATTGTTGGTTCTTTGAACAGAGAATGTGCAAAGATGCTGGTCAATCTGCAGTCAGTAGCTCCAGGACATAAGTTGCAGACTGTCTACAAGAAATACTCTAAGCCTGAAAAGTGTGCTGTGGCTTTGTGTTCACCACCCAAGTCTATCTTGGCTTCAACATAGTTTGTTGATTTGGTTATGAATTTTTTAACTGTAGTTTGTCATTGCTGATGACAACTTAGAATTTTATCAAGTTCCAATTTTTTATATATGGTGATGAAAGTGTGTAACTCATCAATCGATTTATAATAAGATCTCTGGTTCAATTTGGTTATTATTTAGTATGGGAGAGCAATTATTTGATCATTTTTATAATAAGATATCTGGTTCAATTTGGTTATTATTTGGTATGGGAGAGCAATTATTTGATCATTTTTCTATAGAATTTATCAAGTTACATTTTATCTATGTTGATGAAAGTGTGTAATCAGCAATCGTATATAATATGATCTCTAGTTCAATTTGGTGATTATTTGATATGGAAGAGCAGTTATTTGATCATTTTTCTATAGATTATGTTAATACATCTCTTATCCTATTATCTGATTATATCACCTTTTCCAATAAAAAAAATCCCACTCACATGACAATTGATAATCAAACATTTTATCTGAATTTTTCCCCTAGATATTGCAAAAGCGAGAGATAAATCCCAATTTGCGTCAAAATATGAAATAATTCCCAGCAAACTGTCCACGTACGACTAGGTGCGAGAAATTTTTTATTTCTTTTAGACAAAACCGCTATTCCAATTAACACCGACAATATTTCCTTATAAGACTTAAACTGACAATATTTCCTTATAAGACATTAAATGAAATACCCTTGTAGCTAGCAAGTAAGAGCAAGGATGGTGAGGAGTGAGGACATTAATTGTCTTTTTTATGCAATGTGTGTTCAAATCTTGGGAAGAGCAACTTGTAATTACTACACGTCTCCTCCCAATTGAGCTGTGAAATATTAATGAGTAGTGGTTTTTCTCTTTAAATTAACCACTACTTCACTAGAGGGTTTTGTTTTGAGACAATAAAAATTTTTTGCGCGATACCATCCTATGTGGACGTTACACTGAGAATTATTTTACACTTTGATGCAAAGTGGGAAATATTTTTTACTTTAGCAATGTGTAGGGAAAAAATTCATTTTGTCTATATATGTGTCATGTAGACCTGTTAAACGGGTCGTTCATCTCGGGTCATTGTCAATTATGTTGTCGTTCGTTAAAAATTTAGGTCGAGTCAGTTTTGCATCAAGTAATGCTTGTTCAGACCTAAAAAATGCTTGTTCAGACCTAAAAAATGCTTGTTCAAAGGGTTAAAGAATTTTGTGAAGCCGTATTTTATCATATAACCTTGTTACAATAAAAAGAACAAAATATGAATCTCAAATAAGAACTCATAGTACACGTGGTCATTGTTCATTACCAAATTCAGAGAAGAAGATAAACAAATTGACCAAGTGTAGTAGAATTACAGCCAAAGATTCCCATACATGGGAAAGGAAAATATGAACACCCCAACATCCCACGCTTGTCTTGGTGTTAGTCAATAAATTGATTTTTGTGGTTCGTAGTATGGACGAAGGTCTCCCAATGGTGCTTTGTCCAAGGAGGTACGGGCTAGACTTGAGAGCAAGGAATGAGTGTGAGATAATCAAAAGAAGATGTGTTACTACCATTTTTAGATGCCCAATAAAGATTTATTACAGATATCAGATAGTCTCAAAAGCGTTTTATTTGATTTTAACATGAAAGCCCAACAAGAGTATGAAGCCCAGTGGATAAAGTCAACACAAGTTAAAGTCAATAAGAGGAGATTGCCAAGACCATCAGGAGATGAAAGTCGAGAATGATAAGCATACGAGTGGTTAAAGAGCAATCATTAGACGAATCCACATAAGGAAGAACGTGTAAGGCTACAGTTGTTCAGCGCCAGAAAACGGTTGAAGGTTTGAATCAAAGATGATTCAAATGTTTTCCCTCCAAGTAAGCACGGAACTTACGCATCATGCTTCTCTATAAATAGAAGAGCGATCATCAAACAAAAACAACACACAAAACAACTTGCAAAATACTCTTTTCTTAGCGTAGCCTAGCTCTAGCCTAGCCAACCCCCTGCTGGGGTTATAGTTTAGTCCTTAGACGTAGAACATGTTCCCGACGACGAATCTTGTAATTCTCCGATTGAAACAAGGAACCATGGAGGTAACTCCCTTCGTGTCTTCCCTTTAGTTGTCCAGCCTGGCTTATCCCCCTATGTGTTGTAAAATTCTTTCCTAAAAGTTTGTGGCATGTATGGGAATGTTGTGCTTTAATTAATAGATTAACTATTGTTTGCTCTATTTATTGCATTTCGCCTGAATTTATTAGGCGTTGTGATTTAATCCTAAATTAAATTGAAACAAAGTACGTTAGCAAAGTTTTATCTAATTAAAACCGGTAACCCCCAGGGGCTAAGTCTCCCGTGACATTCAGTACCAAACTACTGAGTGTGCATTGACTTGTTTGCAAAGTCAACCAACTGATTTTGCATTAACAAGTTTTTTGGCGACCACAGTGGGAGAAGAAGATTCATAAACCCATTGTGAACTTTCTTCTTCATACTTTTGAAAAACCAACTGTAAAATAAAAACGGTTGCTTTTAAGAAAATGCCGGATACACGTTCTAAAAAGAATAAGGAAGTTGCTCAGGAGGGAACAAGTTTCCAAAGCATGTAAATAAGTTATTCAACTCCTCCGAAAAATAGGACGCAGGGTAACAATGGTGAATCAGATCACAATACTCATGAAGAGTCAAATGGAGAGACCCCACAAAGGAAAAGCTCATCTCCAAGTAATACTGGTCGTGGACTTGTACAACAAATGTATGGAAAGTTTACAGAAATAGTAAAGAATTTACTGTTAGAAGCCAGAGAGAGTCAGAGACAACAATTTGACTCCAATTATAGGACTCTAGCCCACGAATCTGCCAGGGTCTTCACAGATATCCTCCAAAGGATAAGTGAGGAGAATAGAGAGATCAACTCTAGGCAGATCGACAAAATACTTGTAGATATCAATGATACTATGAGTGCAACTTTCACGGCAATGTCGACATCTCTTGCCACTGAAGTAGTTACTCGTCTAGAACCACTAGTCGAAAAACACTATCAGTTAAATGAGAAATTAGTTAAGGCCTTAGAAGAGGTCCCATTGAATAGAGCAAGAGGAAATCCTGGCATAGAGTCAGATGTTCCTCCACTAGGTTACCCTCTGAGGGTACATCTCTCCCACCCTGAAAATAGAGATATACTTATTTCAGGCGATCCACAAACTTCCTCTCATGCACACCAAACAAGGGCCATACCCTTGAGTCATGGAGAGGGTAATCATGGGAACGTTAGGAGAAGTGGTGAAATGGCAGCGGGCGTGGAGCCAGACTGGCACAAGACGTCAGGACATCACCAACCTTCGTTTTCCATGGGTGGTGGACAAATTGGTGACAACACACATCAATCTGGACCATCACAGGGAGGACAAAGGCAGGATGCTTTTGTTACAAATAACAATAGTATACCGTATGCGTATGCACCTTTCAACCACCAAATGTGGCGGAAGTCCTTTTTACCCTATGGTTACACGCCTCGTAACCAACCAAATATGGCCGGGTACGTCGCATTATGGGAATACCTCGGGGTATAATCAACTCCAAGCTCCATTTGCCCAAGCAACTGGCGCTCGTCAACAGAGGATGCCCACAAATGGGCAAACATTCCCACCGCAAATGGCGCAAGGTGCAACCAATCCTGCTTTTATGCAATACCAGGAGACTCCTATGGGAGGTTATCAAAATCAACCTTTCAATCCTAACCCCAATCCCGTATATGATCACACGGAAACATGGGAAATGGGAACCCGGGATACCCAGAATACAAATGCATCGGGATCAATTGGCGAAGACAAGTTGAGGCGCTAGTCCAAAGACTAGTAGGGGATTCTTCTAGGAAAAATCAGAGGCAAATTGGTCAAAAACCTTACTCTGAATGGATTGATAAAGCCAATCCATTTCCTAGAATGTTTAAGATACCTGACTTTACCTTGTTTTCAGGCAATGATAGAGTTTTTGCCGAAGAGCATTTAGTTAGGTTCAATTGTCAGTGCAGGGAGGCAGCTGACAATAATTTCTTAAAACTTAGAATGTTCTCCATGTCTCTTACTGAGACTGCTTTTTGGTGGTATACTAATTTACCGCCAAATTTCATTCACTCATGGCAAGACATGCAGGTGCAATTTACAAATCATTTTGCACGCACTGAGCCCGGGGTGACTTTAAGTGATTTGGCTAGAATCCAACAAAAGTTAGGAGAGTCTATAGAAGACTACCTATCTAAATTCAAAATGGCCAAGATCAGGTGTCATGTAAGCATCCCTGAAACAGAATTTGTACAAATGGCTCAAGAGGGAATGTTAATTCAGTTTCGAAAAAGGTTCGATGGTCATGCTTTTGGCGATTTTGTTGAATTAGCAGAATTGACTGTGAGGTATGAAAGGAACCTACAGGCTGAAAGCGCAGCAATACACCATAACTTCTTTGCCCAGAATGACGAGCCCTTCCACTTTGAAACTGCGCAAGAAGTGGACGTGGCAGAAATCATTCAAGGAATACCTTATAAGTGTACTCCTCTAGAGAAGAGAGAAATTTTGGCGCCAAAAGATATGAAGTCTGAACAAAAGAGGAAATATACTTTTGATGCTAAGAAATCTAATGCTATTTTCGACTGGTTATTATCTAACAAAAAGATAAAACTGATAGGAAGACATAAAGTAAGAACTGCTGAGGAAGTTAAGAGTAAAAAATACTGTAAATGGCATGATGCAGTAACTCATGACACTTCTGAATGCATTGTTTTTAGAAATAAAATCCAGGATGAAATTGATAAGAAAAATATCATGTTTCCTGATGAAGAAGGTGTTAATATAGTTGGGATGGACGAACCATTTGAACTATTCGGTGGAATGGTAGAGACTAATCATGTTTTTACTGTTACTTTGCAGGTATCTCAAGCTACCGAAATAGGTAACCAACTCTTCAACAGATTGCTTGACGAAGGAATATTGGTTATGCCAAAGATAGCCAATGAAGAGGGATTGGAGGATATGTGCAGATGGCATATAAATGGATCGCATACCACAGATCAATGTCAAGTTTTCAGGGGGTTCCTAACTAGGCAGTTAAGTCTCAAAAGACTGATTGTCTCATAAATGGAACATCATGCCATGGGTCTGGAAGCCTACAAGGACAATTTAGCCAAAGCTAAGATACCTAATGATGCCAACCTGGCTCCAATAATGCTTGAGGAAAGAGTTAAAACCTACAAAGAGGCTGCTCAGAAATTCCCATTGCAAACTAGGGCAATAGAAGGGTTGAAAGCCTTAAGAAATGGTATGTGCTCACCATGTGCGATAGGCTAACCTTCGAAATGGTTAGAACTCGCATCATCCCAAATGATCCTACCTATGTGCCCGCATACCGTCCATTCCGAAAAGGTCCAGAAGTCAAGGACCTAGGAAACAGGATGCCCTCTAGTTCGAGTCCTCTTTAAAAGGGAAGGAAAGGGAGTCAAGTCAAACTCCTGTGCCTAAAATTCCTAAAAGAAGGGTGAATTCCCATGGGGACCAAGTGAGGCCAAAAATCAAGTCAGCAGCTAAGCCATGGCCATTATCGGACGTCCAAAACTTTCCTAAAAGTAGGACAATAAAGATGAAGGAGTTAAGTATGAAAGCCGCCGTAAAGAAGGGCGCAAATCAAGACTCAAAATGTGCAAGAATGCCTTATAGCAAACATCGACCGACGAGGAGGCGTTACAAGTCGGAATCACTAAGTTGTTACCTTTGGAAAAGGAACAACATGATCCACCACCTATAAGGAGTGGTGACCAAAGAACTCGGGGAAGTGACTCTCTTATGAAAGAGAATCCTAAAATGGCTTTATTGAGGACTATGATTCAGAGTTTGGATCCGAGGATTTGGACTTATTGGTTTCCGATAACGACTTAATTCTGATGGAGATCCACTAATGGGTGAACCTCAAAACAAAATGGGAGAGGAGCAAGACACGCAATGCAATGTGGTCATGCTACCAACATAATTCAAGAAATCAAGACCAACCTGAATTTCGCACCAATGCTACATCACGGGCAGATGAAGTTGATAAGGAAGAAAGGGCGAGTAATTTTAAAATTACTTCTTCTCGAAGCTTGTCATCTTATTTGAATACACCTCATAAGAAAGTGCCTAACAAAACATCTCTAAAAGCTAACCTAGAGAAATTAATCATAGATAAAATCTTTAGGTCACCGATGTCAATAATAAGCACACTAAAGCCTTATTCCTAAATGTCGACTTTGAGGGAGTCCGATTAGGCAAAGTATTGGTAGACACAGGAGCTATTGTTAATATTATGCCACTCCCGTATTTAGAAAACTAGGGAAAACGAGAAAATATTTGCATGACATACAAATCAATATAACTCGGTTTTTCCGATTTATCCGAAAAGTGGAAGGAATGGCTATCTTAAAGATGAAAGTAGGAACTAAAACTACCTATATCGGTTTCTTCATAGTCGAAAAATGGTACTCACTATAATGCCATACTAGGAAGAGATTGGTTACATCATAATTATGCTATTCCATCATCACTCCATCAAATTTTAATTTTGTGGAATGGTGATACTTATGAGATGGTTCAAGCGTATGAGGAAGTTTGTCTAATTACATCTCCCCGATTCCGTCTTTGTTAGGGACTCTCTAAAGTCGGCCTTACCATCAAAATTGAGGTTGCTCTACAACTTCGAGTCATAAACTCACCAAGAAGTAGAAAACTCAGGTGCAATTCTCATTAAGAAGTTAATGACGCCCGAAGTTGAAGACATTCAATCAAAATGTGAATATATTCAAGAGGCGCCGAACTATGATCAACCCTTAGCTCTCATTAGTTCGTAGAGTTTAGGATGTATTTTCCTTATAAAAGTTTATTATGATTATAAACCAGGAAGAATGATGTAATGGGTTTACCCCTATTGTTGATCAAGTAATGAAAGATTTAGTTTTTAGAAAATACCAAGAGGATTTTCTTATAAATTATAATGCATGTTGCTCAACTTTACACGAAACTGAATCCTCAGAAGAGGAGGATGAGAAAGTATGGGCTAAAAGTGAGGATATTAAACAAGAGGTTCATGATCCACTAGAGGAAATAAATTTAGGGGATGATGAAAATCCATGAGTTATTTACATAAGTAAGCTCCTCACTAACCAAGAAAAGCAAGAAATCATAAAAATTCTAAAAGAATTTAAGGACTGTTTTGCTTGGGAACATCACGAAATGCCTGGAATTGATAGGAAAATAATAGAGCATAAATCACCTATCAAAGAAGGATTCAAGCCTGTGGCCCAAAGTCCTAGAAGACTGGCGCCTGAACTAACAGAGCCTATACAAGAGGAAATAAACAAACTCCTCAAGGCAGAGTTCATAAGGCCTAGCCAATATACTGATTGGATCTCCAATATAGTTCCAGTAGTTAAGAAAAATGGCAAAATACGAATCTGCATTGATTTTAGGGACTTAAACAAAGCTACCCCCAAAGATTAATACCCTATGCCGTGGCCGATCTCCTAATAGATGCAAGATCAAGATATGAATACATATCTTCCATGGATGGGTATGCAGGGTATCACCAATTAAAGATTGCACATGAAGACTGTAACAAAACGGCCTTCAGATGTCCAAAATTATTAGGCTTGTTTGAATATGTAGCCATGCCATTTAGATTGAAAAATGCTGGAGTCACATTCCAACGAGCAATGGATGTTATCTTTAAGGACATGATTGGTAAAATCATGGAGGTTTATGTGGATGATATCCTAGTAAAATCAAATGATTTCTTTAAACATAAAGAACATTTGATTAAGTCATTCACTAGAATGAGAGAGTATCACCTAAAAATGAATCCACTCAAATGTGCATTCGGAGTTAAAGCTAGTAACTTTTTGGGATTCCTCATTCATAAAAATGGAATGGAAATTGACCAAAATAAGGCAAAAGCAGTGTTGGCCGCCAAGCCACCCTCTAATAAGAAGGAACTGCAAAGATTCCTTGGGCAGGTTAATTATGTTGGAAGATTCATGGCCAACTTAGCAGGAAAAACCAAAAAGTTTTCACCTTTGCTAAGATTAAAACATGAATCAGAGTTTAAATGGAACGAGGAGCATCAAATGGCTTTTGATCAAATCAAACAAGATTTGGCAAGCCCTCCCGTATTGATACCTCCAAGACAGAATGGGAAGCCATTAAGGTTATACCTATCTCGCTTGGAAGATTCCATTGGTAGTCTCCTAACTCAAGAAAATGAGAAGGGACATGAGCAAGGCTATATTCTATTTAAGTAGGATCCTCGCATTTACACCGAGAAAAGGTATACCATGGCGGAAAAATGGTGTTTGTGCTTGTATGATGCATCCATCAAGCTCATACATTATTTCATGGCCTTTACATTGGAACTAATATCTCCAACGTATGTCATAAAGTACATGATATCTCAACCTTTTCTAAAAGGAAGGCTAAGCAAATGGAGTTTACATTTACTTCGCCCGACCTAATGTATGTGCCACAAAAGGCGAAAAAGGTCAAGCTTTAGCCGACTTCTTGGCAACCCATCTATGTTGTGACTCAGAATCATTGATGAAGATATCCTTCCATGGGTTTTGTTCTTCGATGGATCCAATACCGTGAGAAACGACAGAGCCGGAATATATATTTTATCTCCCGATTGGATTCCAACTAAACTAGCAAGTTGCCCTCGAAGGGTCCATGCACCAACAATAGAGCTTAATATGAAGCTTTATTAATTGGACTAGACATGTTGCTAGAATTGGGAGCTAAGAAAGCAAAGATATATGGAGATTCTCAATTAGTCATTTATCAAATAAATGAGGAGTTCAAAAGTATATCGCTAGTATCTCAGAATATGGTAAGAAAGTACAAAAGTTGTCTAAACAATTTGAGGACATCGCCTTCATACACATTCCTAGAGAAGAAAACAAGGTAGCAGATCAGCTATCCCAAATAGCTTCTGCTAGAGAGGAGATACCTTCACAAAATGAAGATATCATTCTCCAAGAGAAAGTCCTAGTACCTCTCATTGAACTCGATCAAAAAAGATCAGAGGATATATTGGAAATCTATAGAATTTCAATATTAAGGGAGGAGATGGACTGGAGAAACGAAATTATTCATTATCTCCAGACCCAACCGGGACAAAAGTGCCAAATAGAGTGAAAATGGCAAAGAACTAAGTTTTGCATGCAATTCGGTGAATTACATAGAAAGGATCCCGAAGGATTACTTTTGAAATGTGTGGATACCGGAGAGGCTCGACCCTCATGGCATAAATTCACCAAGGGTTATGTGGTGCTCATCAAAACGGCCTAAAAATGAGATGGTTGTTGCACGAACATGGATTCTATCGGCCTACAATGAGAAAGGATTGTATCGACTATGCTAAAGGTTGCAAAAGATGTCAAAAGTTTGGGCCTATCGACAGGGCACCGCCTTCGCTTTTAAGTACATCATTAAACCTTGGCCTTTCGTAGGATGGGCAAGGGATGCCATAGGAGAAATCAATCCCGCATCCTCTAAAAAGTATTCATACATCCTAGTGGTAATCGCTTACTTCACCAAATGGGTGGAGGCTTAGGCTTTCAACAGGCTCAATACTCAGTTGTCATAAATTTCTTGGAAGAAAAAATCTTTACAAGGTTTGGAATTCCTAAACTATAACCTTCGATCAAGCCACAATCTTTAGAAATCCCGATCTATTGGAATATACTTAACCAATTTGGGATTACTAAATTGCATTCAACGCCTTACTATGGTCAAGTCGAAGCTACCAATAAGATCATAGTCAAGGGATCTCAAAACTCATAGATAATAACCCAAGAAAATGGGATGAAGTTGTTGCTATATGCCCTACGGGCCTACAGGACCTCAAAAAGGAAGCAACAGGGGTTACGCCTTTAACTTAGTTTATGGGCATACTCCAAGTGATCCCAACTAAATGAATGTAAGATCATCAAGGTTAGCCCAACAAATGGGATTATCGGGAGATGATTATTCACAGGCGATGAATATTGAAATTATGGATGCTCTAGAAGCTAAGGAAAAAGCCCTAGCCAAAATGAGAATCCAGAAAGAAAAAGTTGCCCGGGTCTACAACAAGAAAGTGGTGCCCAAAGAATTCCAGGAGAATGATAAAGTGTGAAAAATGTTCCTGCTAGAAGCATCTTACAAAGATCCACAGTTAGGGAAATGGTCACCTAAGTGGCAGGGTCCATTTATCGTTCATAAGAAAATGTCTGGAAATGCATATCTATTAAAAGATATAGATGACAACATAAAAGATAGAGCCTTGAATGGCAAATTTTTAAAGAAATATCACCCATCTATATGGGAACAACATGATCTTGTGTTTCAACAGAAACATGCAGAATTGTTTCAAACAGCAAGGGATCATTAAAATTACAACATTAATAATAATGTTTCTAGATATTCCAACATTGTCTAACAACTAAAACTAAGGTGTTTTATGGCGCACCAAGCATTACAGAGTCTTTCCTTTTGGAGAATCAAGCTTTGTTGTACTGCCATCTCTTTGAACATTTCTTGCCTCAAATGAGCAAGGTTTGCTCGCCCTTGGTGTAATTTTTCCTCTTCAGTTACAAAGGAGCTTTGGATGGAAGACTTTTCATGAACAATGTTAGCCTCCTCTTTATCTATCTCAGCTAGGCGATTTTGTAGACATTGCCTCTCCTCAGAAAGAAGTTTCAGTTTCTGATCACAAGAACTCAAGGAATCTTGGATCTCGCTATCGAAATTTTTGAAGGACTTAGCCTGGACTTCCAAAGAAGTTTCCTCTTCCCGAAGTTTCCGAGCCGAGAATTTTGGAGGTTGGACTCTTGATTCAAAGAGTATATTGTTGAAGAATAAGAGTTTCTTTAACATAATCAAGACAAGGCATCCAAAGATTCAAAGTCTTGAGAAGTAAGGGATTCCAAAATTTGCTTAAGAGCCCGTGCGAAGCTTCCGATCATAAGGGTTGGTCGGTTAAGGTTAAGCAGAGATTCCGCATTTTATCTTCTTGTTTTATGTGTGCCGATGACTCATCGCTGGAATGATCACTGTTGGCACAAAGTGGATTGATCACTTACAGATTGATCCCTTGCAATAATAGCTGTCTGCAGACTAATTTCCTTCCATCAAACTCTTTCATCATACTTGCTCCTTGAATGCTTCCCTCCGCATCATAAAGAAGAGAAGCCAAGTTAGCAAGAGAGTGAAGTCTCGTTATTATGAGGACATGGACTCATATAGAGAAAATCTAAAATGAATTCATGAGGAAAGAGAGGCAGACCAGTCCCTGAAGTAGATGCTGAAGTTGATGAATAGCCTTTGCAAACAGAGGTAATTACAAGGTCAAGATCGCTCCGTAAAGGTGTAACCTCTAAAGGGACAAAGAGTCTTTGGAACTTCATCTTTAGCAATAGAAGGAATTGCTATGACAATATCCAAAGGACTTGGTTCCAAGGGATTTTCGTCAAGATGATAAAATAATTCCTCTTCAGGAGATTCCACATCAAAATGCTCGCTTTCTTCTAAATGGGGGGAGGACACCCTTCTAAAGAAGGGGTAGCCACATTTTCCAACCCGGGGGCAACACCACTTGAGATGGGATGATTGATGACAAATTCATCAATAGAGCCACCCTTTGAAACTAACTCCGGATCGCCCACTGGGGAGCATCTCCCGGAGCATTGCGATAGAGCCAAGAGGTGATGACTTCTTAAAAGAAGGGTCACTAATAATCTTAGGCTAATTATCATCGCACTGTGAGGAACCCGGAACAAAGTAACCAAGACATTAAGAAAAGTGAAACTTCTCATAAAAGGAGTAAAAGTGAGATTCTTACTTGCTTTAACTCTTGGTTTCCTTTTGAAAATCTGAGATATGGTTTTGTCATCATCTTCATCATAGGAGATGGTATACTGTGGTATTTCTGAACAAACCTCTAACTTAGGACGTTTCCTGTAGGAATGCCTTAAAGGCCTGGAGGCAGAAATACAACCATGATCTTTCTTCTTAGAAGCCTTCTTAGAAGGCTCAGATTGCTCCACTAACTCTTCGAGTTAGATGTCCTTGGAAAGCGAGAGAAACAATTATAATCTCTTTTCCTTGCAACTCTTTTGAAAGGGTCAATCCGCTCCAAAGGTGGTCTCATGGATTGAATGTCATCCACAGATCGAACATCTCCATGGGAGATCCCTTGCTCATAAGCAAGATCATCTTCATCCTCCGAAGAGGTATGAGGAGGAACCCTTTTGTCTATGGTATTCCAATAGAGCTTGTCATATCTAGACTCCATTGTCATACCATCAGGCACCCTTAGTAATATTCACTCCTACAAAAAGTTATAAAATAACTAAGGAAGGAAAATTATTTTTAGCCTAAGAAGAGCCGACCCTCAAAGTTCGCCAAAGCATCAGAACACATTGAGTCATTTGGGAAGACATGATCCCACCACAGATGGAAGCCTCTAACGGCTTTAGTGATGCATTTTCAAGGAGATATGGACATGGAAGTAAGGCCAAGAGTTCCGCTCCGAAGGGCTCTACCTTCTTCAAAACAACCCTTTGAAGTCCAAGGATCATTACGGGTCAAGAAGTAAGGAATAGCTAGTGTTTGGACCAATCCAAATTGCCTAGCCACCACCGTGTGGATTATAAGCCTCAAAGCCAAAATATTCGGGCTCAACGGCTATTAAATCCCTAGACCTAAGAACACTACCCCAAAAGTTTCCACTCCCTAGGGAACCAGAGTGGATGTTCAGGGGATTTTAGCCAAGAAGGCATTGTTTGATGGCGCCAAGTTTCATCTCGCAATGAAAACATCCATCTTATCCGAAAAATATTCCGCACACCGGGATTGGACTTAGAAACCAAGAAGTATGAGAAAATTAAACTTGGATGCCAAACTTCGTCCTGAGATATGAGATTGAAGTCGACCTCACCATAACAGCCTACAATCATCAAGACTTGAGAGGAATAAAAAGGGATCAAAAGAAAGATTTTCCTCCTCTCGAAGCCCTAGATGCTTTAAAAGCGTAAAAGGGCTTGATAACCATTAGGACAGGGTAGATACATATGACCCCAACAAGTCAAGAGCCAAAGGGGTCCGAATCCCTTGTCGTAGAGAATATGGGAGATTCAGAGGCATGAATTCCAAAACCTTTGAAAGATTCTCTACTCCCGAAAAGACATCTATAAAGTTGTCCTAATAGAACAGGAGCCAAAGCTACTTCTTCGAAGTAGAGGATATGTTAACAAACTAAAGATAGCTATAATGTTACTACTCCTCCAAATTCTAGACATCATCAATTTGGAGAAAGCAAAGGTGAGAAAAAATACTTCCTCTTGAGAAGTAACTTCCTCATTAGTATCCTTATTGAGGAAGAAATCAATAAAATTTCAAAGCCACACTTGCTAGCACTAGCGAAGGACTAGCAATCCGGCGAAAAGTTGATAAGCATCGATCGTACGATTGATTGTGTTCTTTAACATGGTGAAAGATATGAAGTTCAATTCCATATTTGCCTCGTTGGAGAAGTCCCGATAATAAAGGTAATATCGCCTAATGTTACAATCATTGGTCCCCATCTAACAAGAAGCGGTTGATGGCGGGGTCCCAAGATGCCAGCAAGGTAGTAGATATAGCTCCATCAAAAGGGATGGCTTCATAAGAAGCTAGTCTTAAGAAGGGAAATATTTTATTTTTGGACCATTTGTCATGAAAAGGTTTCATTCGCAAAAACCATGCTCTTGCATCCACTCACGAAATCCAACCTTTAAAAGGTTTGTCGGTCAAAGGCCAATGCGAGATGTCAAGGGATTTTGGGGCAAATGGAAGCATTCTAGGCTTATTATCTTCTAGAATAATATGGTCCAAGAATGGGTAGCACCGTTGCTCTAAGACAAGTTGGCGCTTTGGTTTTTGAATCTTGAAAGGAAAGCAAGGACCAATAGTGGCAATTCTCTCCTCCAAAGGAGTATTAGAGTCGAGCTTTTGTTCACATACGTAACACTTGAGACTTATAAGTCCCAAGGTTCACTCTAATGGCGTTGTATAATTGACGGGTTATCTCGGATTGCATGGCATCGCGTTTCTTGGCAAGTGCTTCACGAATTTCATCTACAAGACTTCTTTCACTAGACGTGGTGGATTGAAGTTTGAAGTGATATGTAGAGATGGTTGTGAACTTTTAGAAAGAGAATTAAATTTGTCTGAAACTCTCCGATCTTACTGAAATCCTTGAAAAGGGTATTAATGGAGAAGACAACTAAAATAGAACAGTAAAAGAGAACACGTGCACAATACGTGATACGTTTTATTTTAAATCATGTGTAATTGGGTCAAGTTAAAGCCTAGTTTTAACAAATTAAAACATAAGGTCCTGGAGTCATCTAAAAGCCCATTTTCAAAGGGTGCGTGATTTAAAGGCCCATTTCTGAAGAACAGTTACTCTAAAGCCCATTTTCAATGGGCGTAACTTTCCGTTTTTCAAGAGACAGTAAATCCCTTTATAAAAGGGGTAAGTGTAAGGAAATCTTCATACTACTCATCTCTTGAAAGCATCATCTCCAAAAAACCCTTTCATCTCCTAACCTTCCCAAAAACTTCCATCTCCAAAAATGAACGCGCCTCAATCATCTGCTGAATCCTGTATCACAGGGATTCAAGAGGTCAACCCACACGAGATTGACCAACCCTTCCTCCTAAATCCTCCCTCCTCCAGGAATACTGGAAGAGAGAGAAGATGAAGAGGAAGAAGAAGAGGAAGAAGAAGAAGATGAGGAGGACACCCCTCCACCATCAGACGAATCTGATGGTGATGATGATGAGGATGAAGATGATGAATCCCCTGCTCAAAGGAGGAGGGTTAGTTGATTATTTGGATGAGGAATTCTCCAGCGGTGAAGACTGCTCTTACTCTTCTGGAGATGGCTCCGGGGAGGTTGCTGCTGGAGACGACGATGAGTCCTCAATAGACTCTGACGCCTTCAAGCCTCGATCTCCAAGGGACTAGTTTGGGCCTAGGATTTAGAATTTCAAAATTCTAAATAGGTTGTAATTTTTATTCTAAAATAGAAATTTCAGCCCTAGGTTGTAAATTTTATTTTCATTAATGAAATTTAAAATTTCCTCAAGTTGGTTTAAGTTTTTATTTATTTGCACCATGCATTTATTTTTTTTATTTCATTTTGATCCAAATTGTGCAAAATAAATTATAACTGTCAAATCAAATAAATGCAAAATCTACGGTTGAGATTAAAAAGAAATAGCGTCTCTTGGAAGACCAAAGTCTTAGCGTACATTAATAGAACAAGAAAAGTTACTGCCAAAAAGTAATAATTACCACCTAACTGCATATGCCACTAATGGCTAACTTCTGGCGGTGATATGACACATTAAGGGTTAAGTGGACAAATACATTCTTACCCACTAGGGCCATAACTCGAAGCAACCAAAATCGCTTATCAAAATAACATGATTTATTATCTAAAAAGATAATATCAAGAGTTTTGTTTACCCCCTAATAAGTAAAAATGACAGCTTATCGTAATAGTATTATAAATACTTTATTTAACTCCGAAATTTTTTATCCCTAAGAATTCTCGTCTCACGCTTAAAAATCCTAAGAAAGGTCTTGAGTATGGCGAATCAACAAATTGTGACTCCATCACTCTATCCGGGAGAATGCAAGGAGCATGGATGTTTTAGAGATGTTTCAAAGGAAGATTGGGAAGAGTTCAAGGAAGAAGAAATAAAAAAATGGAATTCCAAACTCATCAAGTACTTTGGATTGGATCCAAAGGTCCAAGCTAGAGACTTAAAAGAGCAAGGATCCAGTGCTGCTACTATAGGAAATGACATAGATTTCCTGGCACTGAATTTCTGGCCTAAAGTGGAAAAAGAGGAATTGTTGAAGTTATTAAGTATCTGCAAGGCATGGGGAAAATGTATTGCAAAAACAACACTTTCCTCCCGATGTTGAATTGAAGTACAATAGGTCCCCGATCTATGAGGGTTGCTTGGGTGTTTTCAATATAAAATCCGAAGGATCCAATATGAGGATCTAAGTTGGAAGAAAATCATACGAAGACAAATGTATTTGTCCCGTATGGCAAGAACGCCAAGAAATAAGGGAAGAAAACATCCCTTTATTCTTAGAAGATCATCCAGTTGATAACGTCCCTAATGATGGTGAAGAGGGAGAACCTTAAATCATCATTAGTTTTACTCATCTCCTTATTGGATAGATCAAATAGTGTTTAGGATATTTTAATGGTAGTACTAGTACATGTCTTCAATCCGTTATGGGAATTGTGTACTTATCTCTAAATTAAGAGGCATCTTTTTAAAGGTGTTATATCAGTGAAATATCTTATGTCAATTAGTGAAATGATTACAATTTATGTCATTTCTTTATGCTTCCATATCAAGTACCAATTGCAGGCTTAGTTGTTATTCATAAAATGAATAATGAATCTAAGGAAGTAAGTATAGGCCCAAATGCCTAAAAAGTGACATATTAATTTTAAGACTTATCAACAAATTGGTAATCTTAAAATAAATAATAATCAACTAAAAATCCATAAACTTCTCGAAAAAATAGGTCAAAGTACTCAATTACTCACTGACCCTAGAAGTTATTATGAAAATAGTCGTTAAATAAAATAACTTGGTTATTTAAAGGGATTTGGCCATAACCCCCCATCACATTTTCATTTCAAAAAATTAAAATGGATTACGAGGCATAAGCAAACTTGGCAGCCGAATTTGATGATGATTGTTTCAATCATCGCTTCGCCCTCAACATCATAAAGGAAGACAAAGAGGCCTTCATCACAAATGAGAGAGCTAGATGGGCCGAGCAAATGACGCGCATCTTTGGCGATGCACCTGTAATGGAGCCAGAAGACCCTGGACTAGTGGAGTCAAGCGCTACAAAAATCGATATAGATATCGATATCTTGTCCACCCACATATGACCCAAATTAGATGGGGAATCACAAGACAAACTGCAAACAGTTTGTAAGAAGTGGGGCAAGGAAGTTTCCACTATCTTAAACTTCCCAAGGCCTCAAAGACTGAATTGGGTATACGCCAAGAGTTTAACTCTTTCCTGCCCTCAGACCTCCCTCAAAGTGATGAGGGCAGAAGAGGGCCAAGATGAAAATCAGGGAAGGATAGTCCTTTTTAAGTGCGTCTGCCAACTATGGGAGCTGTTGGCCCAAGAATATTTCCTTCCTTGGATGTATATCGCACTGATCGACATGAGATATGCCTGGGACAATAGCTACCATAAGGTTATCTTCAAGGCAAGGTTCAACAACTCCCCTGGAGAAGATTACTACTTTGCAGTTATTAGGGGTAGTGCAGGGCGCGAGTTGGAAATTGACGAATGTAATGTTATGGTAAACATAGTATGTAAAAATCACTTCCAAATGCTGTCTCTAGACCCAAGCATTTTTAATTAAAATGTAACTAATGATTTTATCTTCATAAAGATAAATCATTTTATCAATGTTATGAAATTACCTCAAATGGTAATCTTATTAAATATATTCTCACATATTTGCAATGACTTAATTATTTTGACATTAGTTTTGGTTCACCAAAGTGAAATAGAAACAAACACGTGTCCAATTAAGACTCGCATCCCTTAAGAAACCGCTCTAATAAAGTTAAGTGGTTAGGGAGAATTATTGAACGGTTAAGGCATCAAAATGCTTTATATATATGCATATGTGTAACCTCTAAAAAACTCAAAATTTTAATTAAAATGGATTGCACATATAACCACATCTTTCGCCAAGCTGCTCCAGAACATATGCCATATCCATCAAAATGCCCAAATCATCACAAGGCATTGAATGTCATATCTGGAGATAAAGATGAATTTATCAAGAATGAAGCCACCAAATTGGTTTCTTCTATCCAAAAATATTTCGGGGATAATCCTGTCATACAACAGGATCCGAAAAATAAAAAGGGATCTAAGGCCTTCCAAATAGGGTCCAATTTAGATCTCATGAAAGAATGGATATTTTCTAAACTTGAAAGGAATGATCAGGTCACATCCTTCTGGTTTGCAAATCATGGGGCAAAGTCATTACGGAAGAAATGTGGAAACCTAACATGCCTTGGAGATATCTAAAGAGGCTTTTTGTTAAGGGAACAACAAAGAAAGTAAAAATCTATATATTGATGGATGGGTCATCATCAAGAGATTTGGTACAATACAAATGTGCATGTCAAATTTGGTATGATCTCATGACCTATGATGTAAGTCCTTGTTGGTTATCTCCAAATGATCTTACAAGTTCGCATCTTGAAGAAAATTTCTTAATGGATTTCACAATGGCTAGAAAGAAAGGGGAAGGAATGCACGAAAGGTTATTCTTCTCAACCAAATTCGATCATCCCAAAAGAAAGTTCATCGATCATCTTAGGACAATGGAAGAATTCACATTCGAATACTACTCGGATGACATTGGCTATAACCATTGAGAGTCCTTCTCTGCTCATAATTTGTGGGTGCTGAGTACATCACTCCACAAATCAGGGGGGGCAATTTGTTACTACCATTTTTAGATGCCCAATAGCATTTATTATGGTACATTGTATTAGATCTCAAAAGGTTTTATTTGGTTTTAACATGAAAGCCCAACAAGAGTATGAAGCCCAGTGGATAAAGTCAACACAAGGCAAAGTCAATAAGAGGAGATTTCCAAGACCATCAGGAGATGAAAGTCAAGAATAATAAGCGTACGAGTGGTTAAAGAGCAATCATTAGACGAATCCACATAAGGAAGAACGTGTAAGGCTACAATTGTTTAGCGCCAGAAAACGGTTGAAGGTTTGAATCAAAGATGATTCAAATGTTTTCCCTCCAAGTAAGGACGGAAGTTACGCATCATGCTTCTCTATAATTAGAAGAGCGATCATCAAACAAAAACAACACACAAAACAACTTGCAAAATACTCTTTTCTTAGCGTAGCCTAGCTCTAGCGTAGCCTAGCTCTAGCCTAGCCAACCCCCTTCTGGGGTTATAGTTTAGTCCTTAGACGTAGAACATGTTCTGGCGATGAATCTTGTAATTCTCCGATTGAAGCAAGGAACCATGGAGGTAACTCCCTTCGTGTCTTCCCTTTAGTTGTCGAGCCTGGCTTATCCCCCTATGTGTTGTAAAATTCTTTCCTAAAAGTTTGTGGTATGTATGGGAATGTTGTGCTTTAATTAATAGATTAATTATTGTTTGCTCTATTTATTGCATTTCGCCTGAATTTATTAGGCGTTGTGATTTAATACTAAATTAAATTGCAACAAAGTACGTTAGCAAGGTTTTATCTAATTAAAACCGGTAACCCCCAGGGCTAAGTCTCCCGTGACATTCGATCGCCAAACTACTTGGGTGTGCATTGACTTATTTGCAAAGTCAACCAACCGATTTTGCACCAACAAGATGATAGTTAGTTTTAGACTTAATAGATTTAAGGATTGTTTCAATTTATCATCCTTAAGAAATTTTGAAAAATTAAAATTCCTCCACCTAATGGGTAGGTTGGGTTGAGTCGGACTCAAGTTTGATCCAACAAATTCGGGTTATTCGGATTATTAAAGTTTGGTTAAAATCGGATTTCGTTCATAAAATTTGTTTCAAAATCTATTGATGCTTCGGATCGGTTTCAGATCAGTTTTCGAGCCAAGTTGATTTTTGACAGAATTGTCATGTTAAATGTAAAGAGTATTTGGGATAGAGGGATAATCAGTATTAGTACTTTTAGTCTTTGACCTAGAAGTACTAATTTTTTTTTTTTTTTTTTTTAAGGTAAGGAGAAACCTTGACAAATTTGGGGGGAATAAAGGGGATCCCAACTTGCCAAGGGTGAGAATCGATCCGGGACCTCCCGAACCCGGGAGGAAAGCTCTAACCACTAGGCTATCCCTCACTCTCGACCTAGGAGTACTAATGTTATACTCCTCTATTAGCCATACTAAAGTACTTACATTTTTGGAATAAATATAACACCAACAAAGTAATTAATAGCCACTAAGTGAGCCGACAAGATCTTAGAAAACACTAAAATGGAACCAAGTATCTAAAAAAACCAAAGTTAGTTTTAAGGTACTTATAAAGCACCAAACAGAATTTGAGTAGGTAAAAATCACCAACCTAAATTTAAAATTCTTGAACATGAACGGGGGATATATTTTGTCATAAATGGGTCAACTAAGGGTCTGTTCTCTTCGGCTAAAATAAAACTAAGCCCCGGACTGACCGGACCGGACCGAATCAACCGAACGAATTAAATTATAACTAATTAATAGTAATGATTATCATTTAGGAACCGAACCGAACCGAACTAAACCGAACCGAACGAACCGAACCGAATTAAGCGAACCGAACGGGCGGGCGGGCGAAAATAAATGGCCGGAGAAACGGCCCTAACATGAACAGTCTTAAATTTATATCAAATAATTTTGTAATAAGAATCTTTTTAGAATTTAAAAGATTAGGTGGGCTTACAAAAGTGGAGGATAACAAAAATGGATGATAACCCCTTCAACTTGAAAAGTGACCCTTTTTATGACAAAAAGTGAGGTAAAGTTACATTAATTTTATGAACTTATGAAATTAAAAATAGGAAAATAGGAAAGTATGAAGTTTGAACTTAATACTGATTAATGATTAATGCATTAATAATCGATCAAATAAAATCAAATCAACTAGTTCAGTTCTTACTAAAATTCTAACTTGTTCGATTAATCAACTATTATATAATATATTTTTTTTCCAGAAGAGGAAGAACTCCAAACAAAACAAACCGAACTAAAAACAATACAAAAACCAAACAAATTACGAGAGGAATGAGACGTGGCAATGCCACACCTCTAGGCTATAACAATATAAAATTATTTTCATTCTCTAATTACTCCTAATATCACATCATTTTAGGTTTCAATTATATACAATTTACTAGTCTCTTGACCCGTGCATCATAAGTTCATAGTCTAATTATGTATGCTTTTTTATTTGAATATTCAAAAAATAGTTCAATATTATAGACATCATAACATGTTATGTATGTCCGACAATATGCTATCATAATATATTAAAAGTACTTGAATTGTAATTGATATAATTCAATTTATTACAACTTATATGTTCTAAAAAATTTCCTTATAAACTACTACCTCCGATTTTATTTAGTCTACGCGGTTTGCTTTTCATTGTAACCCAAAGAAAAAGTGAAAAAGTTGGAGAGAGGGAGAGGAATTATGAAAAGTGGGGATAAGAAGTACAAAAAGTAAATAAAAAAATGGAGGAGAGAGAAAATGGGGTAGGTGGGGGGTTTTAGGTGGGTTAATTTATTTGGTGAGGGACTACATTGTGGACAAAAGTGGGGAATAATAATTGGACATTTTACTTTATATAGATAAAGTAACAGTATAACCATTAAAAAAGAACGACCCGAAAAAGAAAATGTGTAGATTAAAAAGGAACGGAGGTAGTACATTGGTTGTAGTTGTACATACATCATGTTCCTTATCATGAATGATGATTTTAAGTCCTCGTTTACTCATCACCCTGGAAACAGCAACATAGAATTGACCATAGTTGAAAACAGGTCTTGGAAGATACAAATCTACATGCTTCAGGGATTATTCTTGGCTTTTATTTATACATAGCAAAACACACCATTAAAGGAAATTGTCTTCTTTGAAATTTGATAGGTATTTCTTCCAAACGTGTTTTTTTGGGGTGAATTATATAGCGTTTGATGATTTAATTTTCAAGCGTGTAAAATATATAATATTAAGTCTCTCTATATATACTTTGTGTAATGTATAACAATTTTAATAGATTCTGAAATTCTAGTCTCTAATTGAAAGAATATTATGAGAATAACCTACAAATGATTCATTTCCTTTATTGTACTAATTTTGATTACTGAAATCGTGAGATATCAGAGAGATTCAAAACTTTCCTTTAGTGTTAATCATATAATTACGCCCAAAATTAAGGGAAGATCAATTAGCCGAATTAAGCCCAAAATTAAGGGATTTCGTGGGGAATTGCTTGCCATCCAACGTGGCATAACTCATTGAATTTCAGTCCTATGTGGCACAGTCCATTGGCTTCTAGGATTTTTTTATATACATTTATATATATTACTAGTTATTGACTTATTGATACTTCTTTCCATATTGATATAATATTGACATATGCCAAAAGTGAATTTAATAAAAAAAAATACAAAAGATGTCAAAACGTGAAAATTAACCTAAATTAAGTAGATTTCGAAAATTATAATTGTGATGGCTTTACTCAAATTACCTTCAGTCATGGATGAAATTTACCAATTACAATCTCCGTAATTATTGGGAGAATATTACGAAATTTGTGTAGATTATTATGTATATGTATATGTGGCATTTGAAGAATGAATTAACGACACATATGATTATTCGCCATGGTTATTGCTTGCCTACATTTATACATTAGAAAATCCTGTTACTAGTAGATATAATTTTGCATTTGATTAATCTTTATTCTACAAGGTACAAGATGATATACTGATATTGCCCTAATTTGGTCACTGTATTTTCCCTTTTTTCTGCCCTCGTTTGGACATCTCAAGGAATCCCTCCAACGGTTGGTAATTCAAAAAATAAGACCGTTAGAAAGAAGAACCCTTCCTTCCATCTTACAAAATACGTCACTTTCATTACCAGATAACTGAAGAAGAGAGAGAAAAACCCTAATCTTTCCATTCTCTCTTTTACTGGGTTTGATCCTCTTTTCTTTTTCATTCGATTGAAATCCATGGCTTCAAGAGTAATCATCCCTCAACATGATAGAGGTTTCTCTCTCATCCCATTTCATTCCTTCATTAATTGCAATTTCATTTTAGAACTTGTTTTTCTTAATTTCAAGTTTGATTCTTTCATGATTTCTAAGTAATAATTTTGTTTTTGAGGATCTGGGTTTCCTAATTTTGATCTTCAAAAATTGTTTTGCGTGGAAAAGATTTTCTGGGTTCAATCAATTTGACCATTATATTTACTGGGTAATAACTAATAAGTAGTTCTTCCCTTTGATTTCTGTGCTTTGATGTGTATTTGAATAGATAATCAAGAAAATCTTTTAATTTTAGTGGAATTAATTTTTCTTTTGCTATGTGTAATGTAATAATTTGATATGTAATTTTGCAGTTGAAGGTAATGGTGGAATTAAACAAAAGAATGCAGCAGAAGGACAGGGAAGAAACAGGAAAGCTTTGAATGATATTGGCAATTTTGTTACGATTCGAGATGTTGAAGCAAAAGTGCAACGACCTATCACAAGGTTTTTTTTTTTTTTAACTAATCTTGATTTTTTATAATTTACTGATTTATATTGAAAATCTCATTTTTGTGATACTTATTTAATGCTTGTTGTTGTTCTTTGTTTTCAGGAGTTTTGGTGCCAAATTACTTGCTAATGCACAAGCTCCAGGAGATAACAAGAAGGTCCTAAAAACAAGTTTTTTATAATTTGGGTTATTTTCAATAGATTGATCCTTGATATAAAACAAGTTTTTAATAATTTGGGTTATTTTCAATAGATTGATCCTTAATATTATTGGTGGGTTATTTGATCGGGTAATATTGATGTTGATATTGATATTTAAATGTTGCAGGCGGTCCAAGGGGTGGCGGTGGGAAAGGCAGTGGCAGTGCCAAAGCCACCGGCGAAGAGGGTGGTCCTCTCGAAACCGAAACAAGTGGAAGTGATTGAGATAAGTCCTGATACAGAGGAGGTGAAACAGGAGAAATTGGTTCCCCATAATGAAAAATCAGCTGGTTCTAAGAAGAAGAAGAAGAAGGTTCCTAGTATGACTGCTCTGCTCACTGCTAGGAGCAAGGTAAATGTGGAGTGTCTTTCTGATATTCAGGGTTTTTCATTTCTGTTTTTGGGAGTATCTTCTTTCAAGGTTGATGGTGTATATAACTGTGTATGCATATATGTAATCAATGTTACTTGGATGTTTCGAGTACCCGTGTTTGATCATCGACACTCTGACATGGCTATGAACATTTTGACACTTCATTTGGGCCAAAATCATGTAAATGTTTCATAGATAGGGAGTCGGACACTTGGACACTTACCCATGTTCGACATGAGTTCGAGTAACATTAGTTAATACACTGATTAGTCTAGTAAATGTGATTCTGGATTCTGAACTTAAGCTGTTTTTGATGAATTAGGCTGCTTGTGGTCTGTCTAACAAACCAAAGGAGGCAGCAGTTGACATTGATGCTTGTGATGTTGATAATGAGTTGGCTGTGGTTGAATATGTTGAAGATATCTACATGTTTTATAAGCTAGCAGAGGTATATCATCAGATTAAATCTTCTATAAACCTCAATCATGATTCTTAAGACAAGTATAAAAAGAGACTGATCAATGCAATATGCTTTTGTTCTTTTTTTCTGGGTGGTAGAATGAGTGTAGGCCTCATGACTATATGGAATCACAACCCGAAATCAACGAAAAAATGAGGGCTATCCTAGTTGATTGGTTGATTGAAGTACACAACCGATTTGATCTTATGCCTGAGACCCTTTATCTCACCATCAATTTGGTTGATCGGTTCCTTTCATTGAAAGCTGTCCCAAGGAGAGAACTGCAGCTTGTGGGCATTGGTGCTATGTTAATTGCCTGCAAGTATGAGGAAATTTGGGCTCCTGAGGTACTGCCAAAACATATAGTATTTACTTTTTAAGTACTCTTCAGCAAAATTTAAAGCCCATGAATTCATTTAGATCTTGTAAAATTTCAGGTCAAAGACTTTGTGGCCATATCAGAAAGCGCTTACAGCAATGATCAGATTCTGAAGATGGAGAAAGCCATACTAGGCAAGCTTGAATGGTATATAACTGTTCCTACACCATATGTTTTCCTGTCGCGCTACATCAAGGCTTCGGTTCCTAATAACGAAGTGAGTATCCAAGATCAAATTTTCTTAATATTCTTGTACAAATGTTATGCTTAATCTGAAGTATTATAACAAATGTTGTGCTAATTATGGCAGATGGAGCATTTGGTCTATTTTTTAGCTGAGCTTGCTCTAATGCATTATGGATGCATCACCTTTTGTCCTTCCATGGTTGCTGCCTCGGCAGTCTATGTTGCTCGGCACTCCTTGTTCAAGACACCTGTTTGGACCGAGACACTGCAGACCTATACCGGGTTTTCAGAAGCACAACTCATGTAATGTCTTTTGCAAAAATGAGAACATTTTAATTACATACATTGTTGTGTCTGGTTTAATTAGTTGACTTGATTTTTTTTTTGGGTTGTTGTTGGTTCTTTTGAACAGAGAATGTGCAAAGATGCTGGTCAATATGCACTCAGTAGCCCCAGGACATAGGTTGCAGACCGTCTTCAAGAAATACTCTAAGCCTGAAAAATGTGCTGTGGCTATGTGTTCACCACCCAAGTCTCTCTTGGCTTCAACGTAGTTGATGATTTAGTTACGAATCTTCCAGTTGTACTTTGTCATTGCTGATGACAGCTTAGAAATTTATCTAGTTTCATTTTTCTTTATGTTGATGAATGTGTGTAACTCATCAATCAATATATAGTAGTAATAAGATCTCTAATTCAGTTTGGTGATTATTTGGTCTGAGTGAGCAGTTATTTGATAATCAGTTTTCTAAAGAACATGTTAATGAGGGAAGACTGGAAGAGTCTTGAAAAATGTCCCTTATCTGAAAATGTAAAGGTTCCCAATGCATTCAACAAACCCACCCCACACTATGTGCTTGTAAGCACATTTTTTTAACACGACAAAATGAGCAAAATACAAAATGTGCAAAAAATGTGAGAGGGAGCACTTAAATCTAGGTGCTCTTGAAAGCACTCGTACACAAAACTAATTTTCAATTTTAACCAGGAATATTTTGTAGGATTATAAGTACTATAAGCGGAATTTCATGAATCATATTCATAAGCACTAAAAACAGGATCTCATGCATATACATTCAAGGATCACATAATAGTTAAGAATTAACCTTTGACGCCTGATTTCCACTAAACTCTTCAAGATCCGGAGATAGAACCGCAATTGAGATTCCTCTACTAAGTCCACCAATCCAGATCAACGCTCCACCAATGCTAGTTGGAAGGAAGAGGGACTCTTCTATTTCTTGGAGCAGTATTACGTGACTTTTGAAGAGAGAAAATATTAAGAGATCCAGTATATTTTCTCTTGTGATTACCTAACTAATATATAAGAATAATTAGGTTAGGCAATCCCTCCTTTTCTTCTCTCTTGGTCGGCCACCCTAGAGCCCATTATGGGCTTTAGGTTTTCCTTTTGTTGATCCAAATCTAATGTGTGGCCTTATAGGATCCATTTAAGTGGACTTTGAGTTTATTATTTACTAACCCAAAGGTCTATAGCATTCTCTAGCAAGACGTAAAGACGACCCAATTAAACGAATTATTATCTCCATAATATGATCCATATTATATTTAGTAATTGCATTAGAATCGAGGACACAATTCCTTCAATCTCCCACTTGTCCGAGACGAGTGTGCAATATTCAAATTCCTCAAATCTCTTAGTGTCTAATTTTGATAGTATGACCATATCTCTATGTCGTCCATACTAGTCTTCAAATTATTCCTTGAAATCCGAGTTTGAATTGACAGACAAATGATCATCTTATAATCCATTTGAGCATGGCCATGCATTTTTCAATTTTCACTCTCCAAGGGGCCAAGACACCCATCCTATCTCATATAGGAGGACTTTTCAATCTTGTGGCAACCAAAACTCCCACTCAACTTTTAGCACAACCCGAATGCTGCCTTTATAGCCCCCTTTTACGGCATGACATTTGACATCATCAAAGTTATACCAATCACTAAGCCAAGTAGTGTTCCACTCATGTCTTAGGAATCCACTAATATAATTACGAAGTTATAGAAACTTCTAAGTACGTCAGTTCGATCATGTATCAACTATACATATCCATATGATTGACAAAACATCTCCATGTTCCCATAGCCCATGAAACGGCGCTATCAATCAATCTTATATGCTAATCTTTTAATAAGTCATTTATGTCCAATTTAATGACTCGGATTAGGAACTCTTATATTATATGAATTCAGTTCACTTATGGTGTTTCATTCATCAAATCACATATTTAACAAAACCATTGAATTCAAAAATAATTTTGGACATTTTATTTAATACTAAACCAATATTAAATAAGATAAAATTTCAATTCAAATAAACATAAAACAGCAAAACCATGTCTTTACATTGTAACAAGTTTCTCTAAACATAATACAATCTAAAGCCATTCTAACATTTGCTTCAAGCCTATAGCTCTAGCGTGACATTCATGCTTGGGTTGAGGTAGAGGTTTAGTAAGTGGATCAGCCACATTCTCATCCGTATAAACTTTGCAGATCTTGACATCCTTCCTGTCAACTATCTCATGAATAAGGTGATATTTCCTCATTACATGCTTGGATTTGTTTTGTGATCTCGGTTCTTTTACTTTTGCAATAGGACCATTATTATCACAAAACAACTCAATCCCCTCCAGAGTACTAGGTATGACATCTAGCTCTGTTAAGAACTTCTTTATCCAAACAGCTTCCTTAGCTGCTTCAACCGCTGCTAAATATTATGATTCTGTCGTAGAGTCTACTACAGTGCTTTGCTTTGAACTCTTCCAGCTCACTGATCCTCCATTTAGACAAGAGATGTACCCTGACTGAGAGCGGTAATCATCTCTGTTGGTTTGGAAGCTCGCATCAGTATAACCTTTAACAACCAACTCACTTTCACCTCCATAGACTAAGAACATGCCTTTAGTTCTTCTCAAGTACTTAAGGATGCTCTTAGCTGCAGTCCAGTGTCCTTCACCTGGATTTGCTTGGAACCTGCTACACATGCTCAAGGCATATGCAACATCTTGTCAAGTACTTATCATGGCATACATGATAGATCCTATAGCCGAAGCATAAGGTATGCTACTCATTCGCTTCAACTCATCAGGCTCAGTCGGGCACTGACTCTTGCTAAGCGATATGCCATGTGACATGGGAATGAATCCTCTCTTCGAGTTTTCCATGTTGAACCTTGCAAGAACTTTATCAATATAAATTTCTTGACTTAGTCCAATCATCCTTCGAGACCTATCTCTATGGATTTTAATTCCCAGTATGTACTCAACTTCTCCAAGGTTCTTTATGGAAAAATAACTTTTCAACCATTCCATGACTGACGGAAGCATTGGTATGTCATTTCCCATGAGTAGTATGTCATTTACATACAAAACCAAGAAGACTAAGCTGCTCCCACTAAACTTCTTGTAGACACAAGATTCTTCTTCGCTTTTGAGGAAACCAAATTGTTTGATTGCCTCATCAAAACGAAAATTCCAGCTCCGAAATGCTTGCTTCAATCCATAAATGGATCTTTGAAGCTTGCAAACCCTTTTAGGATTTTCTGGATCCTCAAAACCCTCAGGTTGTGTCATATACACATCCTCATTCAAGAACCCATTCATGAATGCGGTTTTGACATCCATCTGCCAAATTTCATAATCGTAAAATGCAGCAATCGCTAAAAGTATCCGAACCGACTTAAGCATTGCTACTGGAGAAAAGGTATCATCATAGTCTATACCATGAATTTGCCTGAATCCTTTTGCAACCAGTCTTGCTTTATAGACATAGACATTTCCATCTTTGTCTGTTTTCAATTTGAACACCCACTTGCATCCAATAGGGTTAACCCCATCAGGCAAGTCGACTAGGGTACAAACTTTATTCTCAGACATGGAGTCTAACTCGGATTTCATGGCCTCAAGCCATTTCTCAGAGTCTGGGCTCGTCAAAGCTTGTTTGTAGGTAATAGGTTCTAAATTCTCCAAAATCATAATTTCAGAGTTTTCAGTTAACAGGAAATCAACCAACCTCTTGTTTGGAATCCTTGGTCTACTCGACCTACGCGGGGATTGAGCATCAAGAGAAATGTTCTCTTCAACTTCTTGAAGATCTTCGCTTGAATTAGATTCAAGTGGGACGGTAGGAGGTTCACGCGTTGAATACGTCATCTCCTGAACTAGACTTTTGTCTTGTCTGGCCGTCTCTGACATGGTGTGAGCCACGTCCAGTTGTTGCTCATCTCGAATTTCTTTGTGAATTATTTTACTCCCACTTGTCTTTCTAGAAATAAATTCCTTTTCAAGAAAGACACCATCACGAGCAACAAACACTTTGTTCTCTTGACGGTTATAGAAGTAATAACCCCTTGTCTCTTTTGGGTATCCCACAAAAAGACATTTATCTGACTTGGGTGCAAGTTTGTCTGATAGTAAACGCTTTACATAGACCTCACATCCCCAGATCTTAAGAAAAGACAAGTTTGGAGTCTTTCCATTCCATAACTCATATGGAGTCTTTTCTACAGCCTTTGACGGGCTCCTATTTAGTGTGTGTGCAGTCGTTTCGAGAGCATATCCCCAAAAAGAAATCGAAAGATCAGCAAGACTCATCATTGATCGAACCATATCTAATAAGGTCCGATTCCTCCTTTCAGATACACCATTTAACTGTGGTGTTCCTGGCGAAGTCAATTGTGAAAGAATTCCACAATCCTTCAAATGATCATCAAACTCTTGGCTCAAATACTCGCCACCACGATCGGATCGCAGGGCTTTGATTGTCTTACCAAGTTGATTTTGTACTTAATTTTGGAACTCTTTGAATTTGTCAAAAGATTCCGACTTATGTTTCATTAAGTAGACATATCCATATCTACTCAGATCATCAGTGAAGGTAATGAAGTAGTTAAACCCTCCCCTTGCCTTTGTGCTCATAGGACCACAAACATCTGTATGTATGACGCCCAAGAGATCGCTGGCCTTTTCACCCTTTCTAGTAAATGGTGACTTTGTCATTTTCCCCATCAAGCATGATTCACATACATCAAATGATTCGAAATCAAATGATGGAAGAATGCCATCATGTTGTAACTTTTGGATGCGCTTTTGGGTTATATGACCCATTCGACAATGCCAAATGTAGGTGAGGTTTGATTCATTTGATTTTTGTTTCTTGCTATCTATGTTATAGACTTGTACTGACCTATCAAGCACATATAAGCCATTTATCAATTTAGCACTAGCATAGAACATGTTATTGTAGGAAATGGAACAACACTTGTTCTTAATTTCAAAACAAAAACCTTCAGAATCCAAAACGGAAACATAAATAATGTTCTTAGTAATCGACGGAACAAAATAACAATTATTGAGTTCTAAAACAAAGCCAGATGGCAAATGTAGACTATAGCTTCCTATGGCAAGTGCAGCAACCCGTGCTCCATTTCCAACGTGAAGCTCTACCTCGCCCTTTGCTAGTCTTCTACTTCTTCTTAGTCCTTGCACATCATTAACTATGTGAGAACCACAACCGGTATCCAATACCCATAAAGAAGTAGAAGTCATATTGATTTCTATAACATATATACCTGAAGTGGAAGTATCCGACTTCTTTTTCCTCCAAGTATAGAGGGCAGTTCCTCTTCCAGTGTCCTATCTTGTGACAATGGAAGCATTTGCTTTCCGCGGCTGCTTTTGGCTTGGCGGTTGGCTTAGGTTTTTCAGAAGCAACGACAACTTGCTTGCCTTTGTCCTTCTTTCCTGCCCATTTCTTTTTGAAACCCTTTCCTTTTTGAACCATCAAAACTTCTTTATTTGGTTCTTGGGGAATGTTCCTTTCAGCATTGACTAGCAACCCATGCAACTCTTTGCAAAGTCTTTTCAGACTCATTCATGTTGAAAGTCATGCTGAATCGATTGAAGTTGTTGTTGTTATTAGTCATAGCATCTACAGACAGAAAATAAAAGCAAAGTTCAATTTTATGTTTATAAAGAACCTAAAACCATGCAAAGGTTTCTAGGTTGGTCACTCTATTCAATTTTAATGTCCCAATTTGAAGTGAATACAAGATCCTATCAACATGCAACACTAAGCAGACGGAGGCCTTATCTTAACGTTACATTCTCAAGGTAAGTAAACTCTTTTACTAATTATAACACCTTATAATTCTTGTTTAGATTGGTAAACATCGCATGTTTAACTATCTCTTGCTTCAAAACCCAAAACTCTTTTGATGATTTTGTTAAGGATAACCAAACTAAGTAGTAAAATTCGCAATTTTACCTTATCTCCCAAAATTAATGATAATAACCCGCGGAGGCATGACCTATTACTATTAATTAAGGGTTAATAAGTACTTTATGTTTGGAAAAGCAAACCTTAATATTTGCGGGACCTAAGTTTATTATGTTGTTATGAATTAGTGAACTCTAGCGCATTGATAACCAACATACAATAAACTTATAAGCATTTTAAAATAATAATAATAAAATGCAAAATTAAATATGAGCTAGTATGGCCCCTAATCCTAAGAACTAAGCTTCTTGATTGGGCACCTCCTTGGACTCTTCATGGATCTCCATCCACCTTAGTCATGGACCTTCTTTTCTTGGGCTCGTCTTTGGATTACATAAGTATCAAGATAATTTAAATAATTAAATAAATTACAAAAATACTTAACGATACGCAGATCGTATTTAAATTACAAGAATACATCACGATACGCAGATCGTATTTTCTAACTTAAATTTGGGCCATACTAGTCATTCATAGCAATTATATCAAATATATAAAATTGCCACATAATAATATCACATATTATACTTGCCAATAATCAAAATATCAAATATTCTTAATTAAAGCAAGAGGATAAAATATTTAAGCTAGTAAATCATACTACCTAAATAAAATATCCTAGTAAATCTAGCCAACCAATTTTAATTAGATTAAAGAATCAAATTATGGAATTAATTTATGACCTAGTCAAAATAACATAATTAATGGAATTTGCTTAATCTTCTCAAAAAGAAATAGTTTTACAAAATTTCAAAAGAAAAAAATAAAAGTAAAATTTTGAAAATACCGTGGATGCACGACCAGTGGCACAAAGGCTGCCGATCTCACGCCAGCACTGCAACCGCGCAGTACTCCGGCCATCCACGTCCAGCGGCCTCCACCGGACTCGCCGGCAACTTCACCCGCAAGCCGACACCGGTAAAAGGCGCCCCGGCCACCGAAGAAGACCGCCGGCTGGCTGCTGCGCACGTCGTGCGTCGCACGCGTAGCCGCTGCTGCCCACCTTCCCTCACCGATTACTTTCGGCGACCACCGGAGCAGCCCACGCCCACTGCCTAGGTGGTTCCGCCACCACCCGTGGCTTCTCCTCTTCCTCCCTCCTTCAATTTTTTTTTGTTTGAGGAAATTAAAATTACAACATTTTGCAAAATTAATTAAGTGATCTAATTAAATTAAACACAAACTCCTTTATGCCTAATTCAAAAAATTAATTTAAATCTCCATTTAAATTAATTGTAGGGCTATTCATATAAATTAACCTCAAATTCATACAAAACTCCTTTTATACGAATTAATTTGTCATACATAAACAATTTTAAATATGAAAAATCAGATTAATTATATGAGTATAATTTTCGAAATTAACATAAAATCTCCATTTTTATTAATTTTAGGGTTATTCACATGAATTAATCTCTAATTCATATAAAACTCTTTTCACATGAATTAATTTTCATACATAAACAATTTTTAAATATGAAAATTAGATTAATAATATGAATATAATATTCAAAATTTAGAGATCTAAAATTCAGAATTTTAAATTTCGAAAATTAGGGTTGAATTTTCAAAAATTTCGGCCACTTTATATTGAAAAATTAAGCAATTAAATCTCCATTTAATCAATTCCAATTAATTATCCAATCCTTAATTCAATTCCTCCCCTTAATCAAATTAAAATTAGCCATGAATACATCAAAATAAATCATATTATAATGACCAAAAAACTATATGCAAGAGGCTAAAAACGATACCACCTGTAGGATTATAAGTACTATAAGCGGAATTTCATGAATCATATTCATAAGCACTTAAAACAGGATCTCATGCATATACATTCAAGGATCACATAATAGTTAAGAATTAACCTTTGACGCCTGATTTCCACTAAGCTCTTCAAGATCCTGAGATAGAACCGCAATTGAGATTCCTCTACTAAGTCCACCAATCCAGATCAACGCTCCACCAATGCTAGTTGGAAGGAAGATGGACTCTTCTATTTCTTGGAGCGATTACGTGACTTTTGAAGAGAATGAGAGAGAGAAAATATTAAGAGATCCAATATATTTTCTCTTGTGATTACCTAACTAATATATAAGAATAATTAGGTTAGGTAAACCCTCCTTTCTTCTCTCTTGGTCGGCCACCCTAGAGCCCATTATGGGCTTTAGGTTTTCCTTTTGTTGATCCAAATCTAATGTCCGACCTTATAGGATCCATTTAAGTGGGACTTTGGGTTTATTATTTACTAACCCAAATGTCCATAAAGATTCTCTAGCAAGACGTAAAGACGACCCAATTAAACGAATTATTATCTCCATAATATGATCCGTATTATATTTAGTTATTGCATTAGAGTCGATGACACAATTCCTTCACATCATTATCTTCTTTACTTACATGGACAAATGTACACAATCAATATTGCTAGCAAAGGACTTGGTGTAATTTACCAAGATCAAAATGGCCAAATTAGGTATAACTTTGCATATTTGTCGATCTGAACTTTGAACAATTATATATTTAATAATTATAAAAAATTGATATTTTGAAAATATATGTCAAGACAAAGCCAATAAGATCCCAAATGATTATGTTTTTTCTCATGTATAAATAGTACAAAATGGTCAAAGTAGAATATGTGGATATGTGAAAAGTCAAAATGGTAGAACAAAAAGAAAATGGATAAAGTACTCATAGCTAAAGAACATAACCTATTGGGTTGGGTATGATATGTATTGGGTCTGAGTAGGATATCGAATCTGGTCGAAGTCAGAGTCTGTCGAACTCTATGAGGGATCAAGTATCCCACCTTCAATCTTCACTCTGCTCAAAGTCGATATTCCGAATCGAATTTGGAGGCGAGATCTTTTCATTTTTAGATTCACCTCGAATAATTTGTTTTAGATCAAATCGCACCAGGGATCATATGAATTGTCATCCCTATCCACGTCAATTTTAAGTTGACCCATAGAAGTATAGTATTAATGTATTGGGTTGAAAAATTAGATCGGTTTATATCGTATTCGTCACGATACTCACGAACCCGATCCAAGCTGACCTATTGTCAATTTGTCCTCTCTACACGATTAATACTAAACCCTTCGAGGGTTTAACTCAGAAACCCCTTCCTGAGTCCCTTGCTCTTCTCCAACCCAGTAGCAAAAGCAACCCCTCCTTCCACATACTCAAACAAGCACAGAAATAAGTAGCAGACAAAGAGAGGAGTAAAAAATATGTCTTCAAAATCAAAGAAAAAATCATCAAAAACTCCATTATCAAAGCTTCAATCAGCACAACTAGACAACCCTCCTTCATCACCTTCCTCTCAATCTTCTTCTTCCCAGTTCTCAGAAGTTGACCTCCACAATATTCTTGATGAAGCTTCCAGAAAGTTCCCTTTTTCATCAGCAAATCTGCTCTCATTGCTCAAATATCCGAGTTCGAATCCTCTTCCCAGCAAAAGGGTTGCAAAATTTGGCTCTCTGAGTCTTCTATGCTCTCTTCTTCCATCTCTCCTGCCTCCCTTGTTTCGGTAATTTTATTGCTGCTGCTAATTTTTTGGGTATTTCTTGTTCTTATTCTTGTGGGTTTGGTTTATTTGGAGTATTTTTTTTTCTTTAATGTTAATTGCACTAGATATTCATCTTTGCTTTTTGGTGATATTATATGTTTTGTTAGTATGTAATCTAATCACTCCACCATGAATTGATTTTTATGAAGAATATGACACAATTTTACCATAAACTCTTTATAGTACTAGCTGGGATATTCACAAACTCTATCATATAGGATTTTTGGGATGACCAATTGCGAACCGTTTTTATTTTAGGAAATGTGACAACTTCTATCGGACATTTTAACATAGTACATGCGACTATTATCTCCGGCCAAATTCTCGCATAGACGAGATGTATGACTTGAAAGTATTGAAGGAAAATGTGAGTAGAAGGTGTGAGTTATTTGAGAGGAAGAACACGGAGAAAAGGGGGTCTTGGATGGATGTTCCTTGAAAAATAGAAGATGCTTAAGTGGTTGCATCAATCAATGAGGGAAGAGGGAATAATATCTACCAGAGGGCCTAATATTAGAGGTAAAGTTATTATTTATATAGCAAATGGGGGTAATAGATGACTTCCAATTCGGGGTAATAGGTTTCCTCTGCCTCTCTTAGAGTGAAAATTTACTTCGGAAGGGAGGTGATAAGTTCTTTCATTTAGTCCTAAAAGCCACCACTCCCTCTTTTAGCCCTTAGTTGATACTTCTTGCTCCCTAATTTATTTCTCTTATTCCAAGCTTGGACTTAGGAAAGAAACTATATTGTTCTCTTCAGTCGTCATCATTATAATGAGTGTGGAGGGGAGTATGATATGTCTTACTTGTGAATTTGTTTTTGATTATCTAGTGTAGATTTGTTGTGCACTTTTTACTATTATCTTTTTACTCTAGTGTTCTAGTGTTGTATACTTGTATGTATTACATGAGGCATGTTTATCTAATGGCTGTGAAAGCTTATTGTGGCCAATTGTAGTTCTCCTTTTGTGTGTATGTGGAAGGGGGTTGTGGATAGGTGTGGACGTGTGGTTAATTTCAAGTAGTTTGCTGTTGATTGTAATTACTGTTTAGGTTTGTGTATGTTTTTGTTATTAATACATAGGTTTTGGCTTTATTTGGCAGGTATCACTTGCTCCGGTAGATCAAAGTTCAACAATTGCTTTCCCTCTGAGCTCATTGACTGTAGAATGCAGTGGACAGTTTGGAGTTGATTGGGATGGGAAGGTGGATGAAAAAGCAGGAAACTATTTTGCCCTTGCAACAGCATTACCTTCTAGTAAGGTCTGCGCCAGAAATCTGCTTCTTTGAATTTTTAGTTTTCTGGATTTTGTGGAATTTAATTGATGGAGGAACATAAAGAGTATCGCTTTTAATGAAATCAATTAAGTGTAGGCAAAGAAACCCAAACTTTTAGGTGCGATGTTTTTGCTGTAGGAAAATTTTGTTTCGCTTAGGCACAAGCTGGTTAAATTTGCTGATAGATTTAATTGGTTGTTCCTTGCAGCTTGTAAAGAATGAAGTTAGAATCTCTTCTAACCTGCTGTACTCATTGGGTTTTCCTGCTTCTGGTAGAGTTGTTTTCGTGCAGCCTATTTATGGTGGATCATTGACTAAGCTGGTACCTGGCAATGGAGAGCTTCATAGCTCTCCTGTGGATTACTGCAAGGAATTGTACATAAGACTGCTACCCTTTAAAAGTGCTTCAGCCTTGAGTATAAATGCTTCTTCCCCATCTAAAAATGTTACAGACAAAACCCTGAACCTGTATGAAAATGGCAGCACTTCTTCTCCTCGAACACCCTCTTTGGGACGCTCAAGGCCATGCTCTCCAAGTCCTGGCAAGTTGAGTTCGTTGGCATCTGAAGATTTACTTTCTCATGTGAATGGCATTAAGAGATCTTATTTTGACACTGTAGAGATGCAAGAAATTTTGGGAGATAAAAGTGCAAATACACTTCTGCAGCGTACTGCTGTTTTCTGGTTATGTTCTCGTGCTTTACTCTGTGGAAATCTTGTGGCAGTACCTATTCTCTCTAGACTTTGTCTTTTTGAAGTGGTAGGTCTAAAAAGTTTGTCATCTGATAGTACTGACAGGGATCCTATCCAAACCTCTTTAGTTCATAGTAAGGATGAGGTGTTCATCATAGATCGTGCGACAAAAGTAAAAATCTATTTGCCATCAGATTTACCACCAGATACTTCAGAGAAAGGAATATCGACTCCTGGGGAAATGGACTCTAAGAAATCCAATCTAAACATGGCAGATGAAAAGTTGGGAGGATTATGGAAGGAATACACACTTCTGCGAGATATTATTTCTGCATCAGTGAAGAATGCTTTGTCAAGGTTAGATGTTAATTCCAAGTCCAGAATTCTATTTTTACTTTACATATAATGACAACAATACCCAGTTACCCATCTTCTAAATTTCTGTTAGTAATTTTTGCTCATGGCGTATTATCAGTTTTTAATACAGTTCACCTTTCTGTAGCAAATTGTATTGTGGAAGCACTTGATCCAAAGTAGTGTCATCAGTATTGATAGAGTTTGAATTTTGAAAGCGTTTCGGGAATGTCTGTGAAATATGTTGGAGGCTAAAGATAATGTAAAATGTGTGACATTGAATCGAGCCTGTTGAATAATATTGAGTTTGAATGCCTTTACTCCAAATTCCTGGACATTAACAAAAAAGCTGCATGATTTCCTGTTGTGTATTTTCTTTTGGCTGATGAAATCATCTTTTCTGGTCTACATTATGAAGTATGATTTTGTCTATCTGTACGCTGTATGCATCTTTCCTCGTGTACATGCTCAAGTTACTGATGATCACCATCCTGCTAACCTTGGCTATTATCATGAATTCATGATGAATATATTTTATAAATTTTGTTCTTTGATGCTGCCTTATGTACTCATATTTGTCTACACTATAGTCTATAAGACCTTCATTTTGGTCACATTTTCAATAGTTAATCCTGTATCTTGATTAGCATTTAACTATTTTAGTCTGGGTTTGCTAACTACAAAAGGAGTGCTGCTTTATGGGCCATCAGGCACTGGAAAGACGCCTTTGGCTCAACTCCTGTGCTCATGATGCTGGGGTTAACTCTTTTAAAGTGAACGGGCCTGAAATTATCAGTCAATATCACGGGAAAGTGAACAGGCACTCCATGATATCTTCAAGTCAGCTAGCTAAGCTCCCCTGTGGTTAGATCTATTTTCCAACTGTTTTATTTTTTCATAGAGATTTTAATATGCAGGCAGAGAAAAGGTTTGAATGGCTGTAGAGCTTGTCAAGTTACCTGGATCTGTCAACTATTTTCTTGCAAAGGTCTTCATTGATGAGCTGGATGCTATAGCACCAGCCAGGAATGAAGGTGGTGAAGGCTTATCCTAAAGGATGGTTGCAACTTTACTGAATTTGATGGATGGAATAAGCATAACAAATGGTCTTCTCGTAATTGCTGCTACCAACAGGCTCGAGTGTATTGAACCTGCTCTCAGACGCCCTGGAAGACTAGATAGAGAAATTGAAATAGGTAAATAAGGTACGAGCATGCACAACCCCTATTCTTATGCTACAATACTAAGAAATTCATGTGGCATGATGAGGCATGTGCATTTCCAATGCTTAATATGGGAGTCTTTATTCATTGTACTAGATAATGATGCTAAACTATGAGATATGATATCAGTATAGCTCATATCCTGTGAGTTGCTTATTATTAAATGGATTTACATGTGCAGGTGTACCATCTCCTGATCAACGACTTGATATATTGACTACTCTTCTTGGTAAAATGGAGCATTCTCTTTCCGTTTGCTCAAATCCAGCAGCTTGCAGTGGTAACACATGGATTTGTCTGAGCTGATCTGGCTGCCCTTTCAAATGAGGCAGCAATGGTCTGCTTAAGGCGTTGGATTCATTCAAAGAAATCTACAAGTGATTTATATTCTAATTGCTCTACTCATGATGGCTCTGAGGGGATGACAGGAGGTTGTTCTTATGGGAGAGATGGTAGGGAATTGTTTCCAGAGGATCACGAGGGTTCTTCGTGGCTCAGAAATTACAGAGTTGACTGTCTCAACTAATTCTGTACTACTTCCTGTTTCTGGGGAAACAATGGTTACATATGACAGTGAAAAATGGTTTCAAACAGTTATGGATGCTCTTCCACAACAGAAGAACATATGTTGGATATAACCTTGAAGATTTTGAAAGGGCCAGAATGAAAATACGTCCGAGTGCTATGCGTGAGGTATGCTGGATATTATCCCTCATCTATTAATTTCATAGTGTAGTAGGCTTTATTTGTATGGCACTACCTCCTTTTACTATAGTCTCAGATTGCTTATACTACTTGGATACCAGAAATTTTGGAGAATTTGTTCTGGTGATTGTTGAGACCAAACATAAAAAAGTTTGGAGACTCTTAATTTGAAAGTGTTTTGCATTTGATGGGCCTGGTGATCAGCACATTTTCATTTAAGAGACGGTAATTCTAAGCCGTATCCAGGTATATAAATCATTCTATTTCCTCTTTGTGGAAGCCGCTTTTGCTTAATTTTAATGTTCGTGCCATGTTTTGGATAAGCTTGCTAGTCATTTTAAGTATAATGCTGCCGGTCTTTGTGTTGCTGCCTCTCCTGTCTTGATGTTCTATAGCTTCATTCAAGGTCAGTTAATGGTTCGATCCATAGCTGTAATGAATTGATACCATCATG